>CM060928.1:535159536-535810286 GCA_030765085.1 Allium cepa
GCTTATGTTTTTAGGTCGCGTGCATACTGTGGGTCTTAGGTCGTAGTATAGTTAGGTCGAGACTTTTTAGGTCGGCAACGACCTAATAGCGAGCCTACGAGTTAAGATCTGGGCGACCTAAGGGGCGATTCAGCCTATAAATACGCGACCACTAGTGCACTTTTTGGGATCCGGATTTCGAAGCGACGAAGTGCTTCCATTTTGAGAGCTCGTCTATAACAGTTCTTCACTTCTTTTCTCTACTCTAATCTAGTGTTAACATCCATCCAAGATCGAAGATCAAGATTGAAGATCCAAGAGCCAAAGTTGAAGATCTTCATCCGACGAAGCTAGATTTCACCATTTCAAGCGAGATTTCGACGAATCGAGCTTGAATCCTTGCTGTCCAGATCTTTAGTTGATAGTTGTTGAAGTGTTTGGGTGATTCGGTGAGTGGTAGTTATCTCTCACGCGGACCCAAAGGAGTATATTGGATTGGTGGCTTGTTTGAGTATTAAAGTTAGAGATTTCATGCATTTTTCTTAGTTCCAAGACTAGATTCATTACTTTTGAAGATGTTTGCCTATGCAAGTTCAATTAACAAGTTATAGAGACAAAACCCATGTTTTATATTTGATAGATCACAAAACCCATGTTTTATATTTGATAGATCTATGCTAAAATCCATGATTTCATATATGTTAGACTTATGCTCATTTATTTACGAAATTGCCATTATAGTTGATTTTGCTTGATTAGATCTTGTTTGAATGCTTGATTGTTTGGGTGTATGATTGATTTGATTGTCTCGAGTTAGCTTGTAGTTGATTTGGGATAAGATGGTTGAAGATGATTCAAAAGCTAAGTGGAAAGGCTCTTGAATGGTGAAAGCTGCTGTGGCATATGAAGCGGATGATGAAGCTCATATGGATGGGTTCGAGGACTTTGCTATAGTTAGAGGAAGCAAAGTATGATGACGAAATGGACTTTGCTATATGTTGAGGCGAAGTATGATGATGAGATGGACTTTGCTAAGATGCGTTGGAGCAAAGCATGATGTGGAAGCCTTGGTTTAATCCAGACGGGATCATCCCAAGCATGTTGATTACTCGATGATGCGGTTCGAGTTGGTGGATAATGGTGGGCTCGAGAGGTGCTTGAGCTATAATGGGAATAGTCGTCGAGGAGGATGACTAGAAGGCTGAGATCTTATCGTTATTGAAGGTTCTAGCAAGCTCAAAGCAAGAGTACGTTGGGTAGATCCGTTATACCCAGGCGCGGGTGATGATGACGTGCTAGTACTCTTGGTAGATCCGTTATACCTAGGCCCGGGTCACGGTGACGTGCGGAGTTATGTCTAGAACCGGGGTTGCCATTAGCCCTTGACGGATGGTTGAAAGATGAGTTGTCATTCAATTAACGATAAAAATCAAGGCAATGATAACAGTGATAGCCAGAGTCATGGATGTTTGGTTGTATCATCATTCGGTCTCAAGAGCGGTGTTTTCTGGGTGCTTATCTGATCTTGGTTTAGGCCTTGGGGGTTTGTATTTGGGAAACATCGACCTTGACTCGAGTGATTATTGCTTTACTTTAATTATCTGCTTTGCTATGCTTGCTTCTCCTTAGTGTGTGTCTGGGGGCTATCACTGTAGAAAGAGGTTGAGTGGGATGATTTGGGTTCCTATTCCTTTTATCCTTTATGTTCCTTTGGTATGTTTGATAGTTGATTTACTGCTCACTAAGACTGTTGTCTGACTCAAGGTTTTATGTCTCCTCTTATTACCTTGGGCTGTTCATCCATGTTTGGGATGGGCAGACTAGGTGACAGGTGGCAGGTGCTGATCTTAGTGGCTCACGCTGATGATGACGAAGACGAGCAGGAGGCTTTACATATTATTTTCATATTCTATGTACTGGATATTCCGCTGATTGCTGATTACTCTGAGTGCTATGTAGTGAGGCTTCTTGTATTCATGATTCAGACCATGTATAAAGCTATTATGATTAGATGATGATATTCTGTTCTGTGGGAGCTTCACTATATTATATTTCTCTATTGTATTTTATCCATGCGCTGTGAGTTTTACGATAGAGTCTGCGTTGTTTATTCTACCCTTGACTATCATCTATGGCTGCCTGGCACGCTTTCAGCGCACTATTTCCTTGTTTTGGTGCGGGAGTCATGGGCGGTCGTCACATTTGGTATTAGAGCTTTGGTTAATCGATTTTAGCCAACGCTCGCTGACGTAACTACGTAAGAGAGACGTAATTGTATTTTGATGGATGATTACTATATATAATATAGTAGTTTAGATGGATTTGAACTCCTTATGTAGTTGTTCCTCAAGGTGTTCTAATCAGTCCTTTTTGTAGATACTAAGGATGAGTCGAAGAGGGAGACCAGTTGCAAGGGAAGGTCGTGCCGCTGAAGGAGTTGCTGATTATGGAGCTATGTTTGAAGCTATGATGACTTCTATCATGAGAAGGATACCAGCTCCAGGGCCATCTGTAGATGTTGGAGTTCAAGTTCAAGCTCCAAAACCGGTGGATTTTGCTAAGCTTTGTAAGGATTATACTGCTCTTGGAGGGAAGGCTTTCTTAGGGACAGAGTCAACCATTGAAGTCCAAAGATGGATAGATGCTTGTAGAAGGATCTTTGGTGACTTGGGAATTGAGGATGCAACTAAAAGGAAGCTTGCATCAAGACAGCTTCAAGGGAGAGCTTCTGATTGGTGGAACTCTATCACCATTGATACTCCGGAGGAAGAAATTACTTGGGTGCAGTTCCAAGCTAGATTTGAAGCTAAGTTCATTTCTACGGCTCAGAAGTCTGTCTTGTTTAAGAAGTTTGTTGAGCTCAAGCAAGGTGGGAGATCGGTTCTTGAGTATGTTTCTGAGTTTGAGCCTTTGTCCAAGTATGCTCGGTCGTATATTGAATCTTCTTATCAGAAGAATGAGAAGTTTGTGAAAGGCTTGGACAGTTATCTTGGAAGACAGTTGGTGGATCATCTGGACGATCCATTCGAGAAGCTAGTGGAGAAAGCTCTCAGGCACGAGAGTTTGTTTCCTAAGGAGGTATCTGTTGTTGCTGTGACCAAGGAGGAATCTAAACCACAGCAGGGTGGAAACAAGAAGAGGAAGCAGCAACAACAGAAGGGTAAGGATGGTCAGAAGAAGCTGAAGGGGGAAAAGACCTGCTATAATTGTCGGCAGAAGGGCCATCTCTCCAAGGATTGCAAGAATCCGAAGGTGTTGTTGAAGTGCTACAACTGTGATAAGCTGGGGCACATTAAGAAGAACTGTTCGGAACCGATAAAGGACAGGCAGGTTGTGCAAGCTTATGCTTTGGGGGTTGTCCCGTCATCTTCGAAAGCTCCTACTGCTGAAGAGAAGGGGAAGAGTGTGGTGGTTCAAGGTACTCTTTCCATTTGTGGTGTTCCAGTTAGAGTGTTATTTGATACTGGAGCGTCTCATTCTTTTGTTTGTAATGAGTTGGTAGACCGGTTGGGTTTGGAACCGGATATTGTTGATAGACCATTGGTAGTGACTAATCCAGTTGGGGGTTCGTCTTGTTTGTGTATGCTATGCCGTGGTCTAGTTATATCGAGTCATGATTGCTCTTTTGTTTGTGATTGCTTTGTTCTGAACTTTGCGGGGTTCGGAATTATTTTGGATATGGACTGGCTTAGGAAGTATGCGGCAAAGGTTGATTGTGAGAGATTGGAGGTGACAGTCGAGAATGTGGAGGGGCGAAAGGTTGTGATACGATGTAAGCATGAAGAAGGCGTCTTCATGAGCTTCATGTATTCGCTGGTTGTTCCACGGGATGGACTGTCATCGATGCCAATCGTGAATGGATTCGAGGATGTCTTTGACGAGGTCAAAGGGTTACCGCCGCATAGGGAGATCGAGTTTCGTATCGATCTAGTTGAGGGAGCCAGACCTGTTGTGATGCCTCTTAGGCGGATGGCGCCTAGAGAACAGCAAGAGTTGAGGGTGCAGGTTGATGACCTTTTATGGAAAGGATTCATTTGGCGTAGTGTGTCCGAATGGGGTGCACCAGTTGTGTTCGCAACCAAAGCGGATGGATCGTTGAGGTTGTGTGTTGATTATCGTGAGCTGAATAAGGTGACTAAGAAGAACAAGTATCCATTGCCGAGAATAGATGACTTGTTTGATCAGCTTCACGAGGCGAAGGTGTTTTCTCAGATGGATTTGGCAATGGGATTTCACTAGTTAAGAGTGGCGAAGGATAGTGTGCCGAAGACTGCTTTCAGGACACCATCCGGTCTTTATGAGTGGCTGGTAATGCCGTTTGGATTGACGAATACACCAGCATATTTTGTGGATCTTATGAATAGAGTGTTCAGAGATCAGTTGAACAAGTTCGTACTTGTGTTCGTGGATGATATTCTGATTTATTCCAGAACTGAGGAAGAGCACAAGACGCACTTGAGGATTGTTTTGGAAATCTTGCGGAAACATCAGCTGAAGGCTAAGTTTTCGAAGTGTCACTTCTGGAAGGGTGAAGTGAGGTTCTTAGGCCATGTCATTTCTGGAAATGGGATAGCGGTTGATCCCGCTAAGGTGGCAGCGATCCAGGATCGGATTAGACCTAAGAATGCATCTGATGTGAGAAGTTTTCTTGGATTAGCAGGATATTATCGTCGGTTTATCAAAGACTTTTCCAAGATAGCTGCACCGTTAACAGGATTGACGAAGAAAAACCAAGTGTTCAGTTGGGATGCTAAGTGTGAACAAGCCTTTGGAATCCTGAAAGAGCGACTGACGAGTGCTCCTGTTTTGACTATTCCGAGTGGAAATGATGAGATGGTGGTTTACACTGATGCATGTGGTACTGGACTTGGAGCAGTGCTAATGCAGAAGGGTAAAGTTGTTGCGTATGCAAGCCGACAACTGAAGCCGCATGAAAGGAATTACCCGACTCATTATTTGGAGTTGGCGGCGATTGTGTTTGCCCTTAAGATGTGGAGACATTACCTATTGGGAGTTCGATTCGAGTTGTTTACAGATCATAAGTCGTTGAAGTATCTTTTCTCCCAAAAGGATTTGAATCTTCGGCAGCAACGATGGCTAGAGTTTTTAGCATCATATGATTTTGGTATAGCCTATACTCCGGGAAAAGGTAACGCAGTAGCTGATGCGTTAAGTCGAAGACATGCAGGATTGGGAGCCATGTTTTCGGAATGGAAGAGTCTCGAGTTTTTAGCTAGATTTGACTTCAGGCCCAGATGTGAATTGGAACCTGAAATGTTGGCAAACTTACCGATAAGGCCTACTCTTGTGGAAAGAATTGGCGAGAGCCAAAAGCGAGATGATAAGCTTGTCAAGATTATCCGTGATTTGGAATCTGGATTGGACCCAGAGAAGGATAAAAGATTCGAAGTCGATCGAGAGGGTTGGCTTCGTAAGCAAGGGCGACTGGTTGTTCCCGATATCGATGAGTTGAGAGATGAAGTTTTGAAGGAAAGTCATCACTCGAAGTTGACAATTCATCCAGGAGGAAATAAGATGTATCGGGACATGAAGAGAACCTATTACTGGGAAGGTATGAAGAAGGATGTTGCAAATTTTATTTCCAAGTGCATGAATTGCCAGTTGGTTAAAGCTGAACAGAAGAAGCCAAGTGGATTGCTTCAGCCATTGGAAGTTCCTACATGGAAGTGGGAGCAGATATCGATGGATTTTATCGATGTTCTACCTAGGACGAGAGCGGGAAATGAAGGGATTTGGGTCATTGTAGATCGTTTGACCAAAAGTGCAAGATTCATTCCTGTTCGATCAACTAGGACGGCATCGAAGTTGGCTGAGTTGTATGTAAAGTGGATAGTTCGATTCCATGGTATTCCGAAGAGTATAGTGAGCGAACGAGACCCATTGTTCACTAGTGGTTTTTGGAAGAGCTTCCAGGAAGTTTTGGGAACCGAGTTGTGTTTGAGTACATCTTATCATCCCCAAACAGATGGTCAGACTGAGAGAGTCAACCGAGTTTTGGAAGATCTCTTGAGAGCATGTGTCTTGGATTTCGGAGGATCATGGGAAGATCATCTTCATTTAGTGGAGTTTGCGTATAACAACAGCTACCAGTCAAGTATTGGTATGGCACCATATGAAGCCTTGTATGGAAGACCGTGTAACTCTCCGACATGTTGGTTGGAAGCTGGAGAAAAACTGATGCTTGGGCCAGAGATGATTCGTCAGACTACGGATTTCATAGAGATCATTCGGCAACGAATGAAGGCAGCCCAGGATCGGCAGAAAAGTTATGCAGATAAACGTCGAAAGGATTTGGAGTTCGACGCAGGAGATATGGTTTTTGTGAAGATTTCTCCACTGAAGGATGTTATTCGATTCGGGAAGAAAGGAAAGTTGACTCCGAGATTTGTTGGACCATTCCCGATTATCGAGCGAATTGGAAAGCTCGCTTATAGATTGGAGTTAACAGAAAAGACGGCGGGTGTGCACAATGTTTTTCATGTATCGTATCTACGGAAGTATGTGCACGACTTGAGCACAGTGGTTTCTGCTGATAGCTGTGAAGATTTGGAGGTTGATCCAGTTGTTAGAAGACCTCGTAAGCCGCTTCGTATTGTTGAAACCGATACGAAACAGCTTAGGAGGAAGACGATTACGTTGCTCAAGATACAATGGAGTGATGATGTTAACGACTGTACGTGGGAGGAGGAAGAGAGGATGAAGGAAGCTCATCCTGAACTCTTCGAGGTAGGGCCCTAAGGTGTCGTGACATCTCATGAATTTGTAGCTTGTTCTAGTCTTAGAATTCTGCATGCTAGGCTAGAATTTGGATGCATGGTTTGTTGATTGCTATGGATGGTAGGCATGAAGAATAGTTTTGGTTGCTCTTGTTTGCTTGGAATTTCGGGGGCGAAATTCCTAAGGGGAGAGAATGTAACGACCCGTATTTTACGTATCGATAAATCGTAGAATTATTAGGTCGTTAGTGTTGTTTATGTCATCTATAGCCTAAGTCGTATGGTAGTTAGATCGTGTGGGGAAGCTAACTCGTGTAGAGGCGACTTAAGTTAGGTCGGTAGTTAACGAGTTATGACCTATAGGAATGACCGACCTAAGAGATAGCGAGTTAAGGCTTAGAGCAGTTTAGGTCGTGAGGGAGTTAGGTCGAGTGGAGCGACCTATAGATATGAGCGACTTAGGGTTAACGACCTAGCAGTTAGACGAGTTAATGGGTTAGAGGTAGTTAACGACCTAAGGAATTTAACCTACATAAGTATTTGACCGACCTAGGAGGATTAACGACCTAAGTTTGATGTGTATAGATAGGTCGTAAGCGACCTAAGATAGGGGGTGTGTTAGGTCGAGTGGATTTGATAGGTCGTAACCCAGTTAGGTCGTGAGCGACCTAAGTAAGTCATTGAGTTTTTAGGTCGTGGGATAAGCCTCGTCCCAGTTAGGTCGTAGGTCGTTGGGTTCGATGAGTCGTAGGTCGTTGGGTTCGATGAGTCGTAGGTCGTTGGGAATGGTAGGTCGGCAATAGTTAGGTCGCTGGGTAGTTATGTGGTGCAGTTAGGTCGTTAGACGACCTAAGGTAGGTTGCATAGATTGTTAGGTCGCGCGCTTATGTTTTTAGGTCGCGTGCATACTGTGGGTCTTAGGTCGTAGTATAGTTAGGTCGAGACTTTTTAGGTCGGCAACGACCTAATAGCGAGCCTACGAGTTAAGATCTGGGCGACCTAAGGGGCGATTCAGCCTATAAATACGCGACCACTAGTGCACTTTTTGGGATCCGGATTTCGAAGCGACGAAGTGCTGCCATTTTGAGAGCTCGTCTATAACAGTTCTTCACTTCTTTTCTCTACTCTAATCTAGTGTTAACATCCATCCAAGATCGAAGATCAAGATTGAAGATCCAAGAGCCAAAGTTGAAGATCTTCATCCGACGAAGCTAGATTTCACCATTTCAAGCGAGATTTCGACGAATCGAGCTTGAATCCTTGCTGTCCAGATCTTTAGTTGATAGTTGTTGAAGTGTTTGGGTGATTCGGTGAGTGGTAGTTATCTCTCACGCGGACCCAAAGGAGTATATTGGATTGGTGGCTTGTTTGAGTATTAAAGTTAGAGATTTCATGCATTTTTCTTAGTTCCAAGACTAGATTCATTACTTTTGAAGATGTTTGCCTATGCAAGTTCAATTAACAAGTTATAGAGACAAAACCCATGTTTTATATTTGATAGATCACAAAACCCATGTTTTATATTTGATAGATCTATGCTAAAATCCATGATTTCATATATGTTAGACTTATGCTCATTTATTTACGAAATTGCCATTATAGTTGATTTTGCTTGATTAGATCTTGTTTGAATGCTTGATTGTTTGGGTGTATGATTGATTTGATTGTCTCGAGTTAGCTTGTAGTTGATTTGGGATAAGATGGTTGAAGATGATTCAAAAGCTAAGTGGAAAGGCTCTTGAATGGTGAAAGCTGCTGTGGCATATGAAGCGGATGATGAAGCTCATATGGATGGGTTCGAGGACTTTGCTATAGTTAGAGGAAGCAAAGTATGATGACGAAATGGACTTTGCTATGATATGTTGAGGCGAAGTATGATGATGAGATGGACTTTGCTAAGATGCGTTGGAGCAAAGCATGATGTGGAAGCCTTGGTTTAATCCAGACGGGATCATCCCAAGCATGTTGATTACTCGATGATGCGGTTCGAGTTGGTGGATAATGGTGGGCTCGAGAGGTGCTTGAGCTATAATGGGAATAGTCGTCGAGGAGGATGACTAGAAGGCTGAGATCTTATCGTTATTGAAGGTTCTAGCAAGCTCAAAGCAAGAGTACGTTGGGTAGATCCGTTATACCCAGGCGCGGGTCATGATGACGTGCTAGTACTCTGGGTAGATCCGTTATACCTAGGCACGGGTCACGGTGACGTGCGGAGTTATGTCTAGAACCGGGGTTGTCATTAGCCCTTGACGGATGGTTGAAAGATGAGTTGGTCATTCAACTAACGATAAAAATCAAGGCAATGATAACAGCGATAGCCAGAGTCATGGATGTTTGGTTGTATCGTCATTCGGTCTCAAGAGCGGTGTTTTCTGGGTCTTATCTGATCTTGGTTTAGGCCTTGGGGGTTTGTATTTGGGAAACATCGACCTTGACTCGAGTGATTATTGCTTTACTTTAATTATCTGCTTTGCTATGCTTGCTTCTCCTTAGTGTGTGTCTGGGGGCTATCACTGTAGAAAGAGGTGGAGTGGGATGATTTGGGTTCCTATTCCTTTTATCCTTTATGTTCCTTTGGTATGTTTGATAGTTGATTTACTGCTCACTAAGACTGTTGTCTGACTCAAGGTTTTATGTCTCCTCTTATTACCTTGGGCTGTTCATCCATGTTTGGGATGGGCAGACTAGGTGACAGGTGGCAGGTGCTGATCTTAGTGGCTCACGCTGATGATGACGAAGACGAGCAAGAGGCTTTACATATTATTTTCATATTCTATGTACTGGATATTCCGCTGATTGTTGATTACTCTGAGTGCTATGTAGTGAGGCTTCTTGTATTCATGATTCAGACCATGTATAAAGCTATTATGATTAGATGATGATATTCTGTTCTATGGGAGCTTCACTATATTATATTTCTCTATTGTATTTTATCCATGCGCTGTGAGTTTTACGATAGAGTTTGCGTTGTTTATTCTACCCTTGACTATCGTCCATGGCTGCCTGGAACGCTTTCAGCGCACTATTTCCTTGTTTTGGTGCGGGAGTCATGGGCGGTCGTCACAAAAAATGTATTCGATAGAAACCAGCTTTACATCTCAAAGTGTAACGCCAGCCACACATCCATACAAGTCTGTTCCAGGATCGAAGGGAACCGAAGGCACTTCCAAAGAAGCCCTTGCAAATCCGGATATTCACAAATCACGTCTGAAATCCCCATCACAAAGGGTGATAAAATCACTATACCGGAGCAACCCGGTGCAGAGACATTCGACGGGTAATCCTTTCGCTTTCGAAAATACCCGATCTTCAACGTCGTCTTCAAATGCAATCCCATTTCGTCGTATCATTATTCGGAAGGGTTTTATGACACAAGATCCTCTCCCGGCTAATTCGAATAACGAGCCCTTATTTTTTTAAAAATAAGTGTTCAATCGGATTTCAAACAAATCACACCAATTTTCACTTTGATCTTTTAAATAAAAGATCTATCACAAATCACAAAGGTTCGATGTGGTTTGCGGATATCCACTTGGAATCCGACCCCGGTCACATCGAAATTCAAATGTCCTTTAAAGGCAAATAGTGATAGTCGGTTATTTAACTATCAATAAATATTCAAAACAACACCAAGATTGAAATAATTTTCCAAATTATTTATTTCCAAATTATCTTTGCAAGATATAAATTTTTAACACTTCATCTATTTGAAAACAAATTTCAAATCACTTTAAGCCTTTCCATCCTTTGAAAACAAATTTCAAGTCACCATCCTCACTTGGAATAAATTTCCAAATATTTTTTTGATTCCACTGAAAATTTTGTCGAGTTAAAATACTTTAAAACAATTTAAATTACTTATCCAACATATATACTTGAAAATATTTAAAATAAAACTATTTTAAAAAACACTTACTTAAATATTACTTATGAAAATATATACTAATATCTCATATAATTTCAAGTCCAAACTAATTTTAAAATAAAATTAGTAGATAGGATATCACCTACTAAAACATCCATTTTCTAAATCAAAATCAATTTTAATCATTGAAAAATTCCCTTCTATAATTAATTAGATAAATCTTTACTTTAAAGATCTGAAAAAATTTCCAAAGAATATTTCTCCAACCATAATTTCTTTCTTTAAATCAATTTCTAAGACTTTTAATTTATTCTTCAAAAGTTACTCTAAAAATATACATGGCTTTCCAGGGAAGAATTCTCTTTCTCTTTATATCAATTAATAAATCTTTCGATTTATTTAAATTTACATTCCAAATCTGTGAATTTCTTTTCACACCATTAAAAAATATACCAATGTTTATTTTTAAGTCAAAATTCCTTTACCTTTATAAAATTCTCATTCTGAATTTAAATCCCCAAATACCCACTGATATGTGATTTTTAAATTGATTTCCAAAAATCGTGTACACGCACCAAATCAGTCTCCAATTTGATTTCTAAATTAATTTACTATAAATTTTCTACTAGATTTCAAAAAATCAAATTTTTATTTATTTCCGGTATCCTATGATACCAAAAACATATTCATTAAATTAAAGCCTACAATAATTTCAATTATAACATAATCACACAGAGATTATCAACACACAACATATGAAACAAATTCAATATTTGAGGAATCAAGTTGGATCCCTCCAGCATGTTTTCCCTACATCCATAGATGTTAGCGCAACAATTAAATACCAATTCCACTTCGAGGTGGAATATCGCGGTATATGGGATTTATAAAATATTATCCGCTATTGTGCGGCGTAATAGGGTCTCATCCGCTATATAATGCGGGAAATCAATCATCCAATATATACTATATACTATTATATATATATATAATATTATCCAATGAATAATTATTATAAATCAATTACCCAAGCACACAGTCAACAATTAAATTTAACTATCATAATCCAATCATCAATCAATAACTTAAATTTTAATTATTTAAATTTTGAGTGAGAAGATCTCACCTTTGCTTTTATTTGCAATCCGTTACCATCCCAGTTATTTCTCGATTTTCGACCTTGTATAAATGTTTATACAATTCATTAATATTCGAAATAAATCAAATAATCAATTTTTCGTTTTGATAGTTTTAATTAACAAATTTCTCCTTTAATAATTTTATTTAACTACAATTTAAAATTTAAAACTAAGTTTCCTTCAATGAATTATTTTTAAATGACAAAAATTAAATGAACCATTGATACAAATTAATTCCGCTAGTCGAAAAATTAATTTCCATTTCATAATAACTATTTGATTTAGAAATAAATTCCCATTTATAAATTAAATTAACCAATGATAAAATTTAATTTTAAACTAAAAAAAATTCTTTAATAGATTATATTTAGTAACTAAGAATAATTATATAAGTTTACTATATAAATTAATCATCTTCACAAATTTTATTTTATTTTCGAAATACCTTATATATTTATTTTTATCTTTACTGTATATTCTTATACATACAGTACTTAATTAAAAATTAAAAATCGAAGAATAAGTTGCTTTTATACCTGACTGCAAATAGAGCAAATCCAAAATCGTGATGCTTCCACTGATTTTTGAATTCAAGTACAACTTCATAGTCAACTTCCAACTGCAGCCACGCCGGTCCAATCCTTGAATCGCGACACCACCATCAGCCATGCTCGAATCCCTAGCTTCGCGACTTCGCCATCCATCGATCCTCCTCTCAACCAATGCGTCGCTGCTACTCTTTTGACCCCACATCTTCGCTTACGAACATCCCATTCACCACGAAATCAAGCTTCCTCCTTTCGATTGCGATGGTATACTCGACGAATCCTGAGCCTGTGCCGCTCTCGCGATTTGGGTCAATTCGATATATTTTTTATAATCAAAAGGGTTTCGATTTTTGATTTTATGAAGAACGAGGAAGTGAAACGATCGGCCATAAATTTGGGTTTCTTTCGAACGAATTCGTGAATAAAATTTTGGAAAGGGCGGCCATTATTTGATTTCTGTTTGAACGAAAGAATTTGTTCTGGAGATTTATTTTTTGATTTGTACAAAAGAAGAAGCTCGACCCTTCTTTTACTTATATTTTTCATGATATTTCAGCTGGAAAGGTTGTGTAAAGTGTGAAATGAATGGGACGTGAAGTTTGCATGCTGATGTGATAGAAATGCAGCTGAAGATAGGGTATATAAATTTATATTAAATTAAATCGATTGATTTTTGTCTAGGCGTTTATATCTCGTACGATCACATGATAACTTCGAAAGCTACGAAATTTGAAATCCGGCAATAATTCAATATTACGAATCCAATGGAACTGGTTTCGTCAGAATACGAGACAGTGCCTCGGAAGGCTATTTTTAAATATCGATTTAAACGATAAACTTCCAAAACTGAACAACTATATCCAAATTCAATTCTGAAGCTTCTATTATCTTCAGTATTGTCAATATAAATTTTCTAAGCCTTTAAAATATTTTTAATCAGCTTTAAAATCAAGATTCAATATTTTACCCAACTTAGATAAATTAAATTCAATATTTTAATTGCCAAATTCATTGCAATATTCGAAATTCAAGTTAAACTAACTTCCAAATATTTAAAATTAATTAAATATTTCGTTTCAAGTGTTAAAAATTTCCGGGTCGTCATATCCTTCCCCCTTAAAAGAATTTCATCCCGAAATTACAAATTAAGAAGAATGATCCTCAACCCATTTAATATTTTCCCAAAACAAATAGTTTTATCAATCTTCCCCAAACAAATCTTTTTTATCCAAGATCCATTATCATTTCAACTAGCTTTCTAACTTCAATTATAAGTTCCAAACAACATTGTTTTCTTTAACAATTCAAATTTAAATTTGAATTCAAATTCAAACTTTCACAATTTTCTAAAAAATTTCTAACACCCTAAATTTTCGAAAAATTTCGCCAGCGTCTCCTTTGCACGGCTAACTCGGTACGACTACAAAATGGCACCACAGGCCCTTAAATTCCAAAAGAAAACAAAAAGGCTAGTGGCTAGACGAGAAAATCACCAAATTTCATACAAAAATTGAAATACATACCTTTTTGTCGAGCAATTTCAAATTTATCTTCGAAATCAAAAATCCCAATTCCATTTCCTTTCATACACATGTATATCCTGATATCAATCATATTCAATTACAATATTCAAATATCATTTTGCGCCTTTTATTACAAAATTTTCAATATATGCTTTTTTTACCCTTTTTTTACTTCACTATTGAAGTCACATATCCATTTTCATTCAATCTTGCATTTTCAATTTTATTTGAATTCAATTCATACTTCAATTTTATTTGGATTCAATTTATCTTCAACTCTGAATATTGAATTTATCTTCCATTTGTAGCTGATTTATATTATTATTTTAATTCAGTTTCATTCACCAATTTACTTCACTTTCAATTTGAAATCGTTTGTCGCTAACAATTTTTTTTTTAAATTTTCTAACTCGTAAAATTTCCGAATTTTTTTGGCAGAGTCTCCTTTGTAGGAGGAGCTTTTGCAATTTTACAAAAGATATAAATATATATACATCGACCCACCCGGTCGGAAAAACAAAAACAGTTCATATTTCCTATTTTTATTGCATAGGCGTACCTTTATTTAGCATTTTTAAGCAAAGCCGTTATTATTAGCATTTTAGCACGACCAAATCCAGCCAAACGGCACTCCTGTACCTGTATTTACCCAATATAAACACATAAGTGACATATATAGGAAATTCATTTACATTTCTCTCACTTTCAATAGTAAACACATAATTTTCACAAACAAAATATTCAAAATTATTTCCATTAGCAATTTATATGATTTCGATACAATTTTAGTTGCTTACAACTCAATCGCACATCATTTCCATTCAATTTCAAGTGATTTACAACACACTTTCTTTCATTCAGTTCATTTTTAACTGAAACGAACTCATATCCATTTCAATTGATTCAAAAATCAATTTTGGCTTTCATTAACTCATAGAATTTTATCTCGTCTGCATTAAACGACAACCATTTCTATGCAAATTCGACGATATTCACTAACAAGAATATCCACTCTAATTTATAACTAACTTAAATTAATATCAACTCAATTTACTCTTTATTCTATTTCATTTCCAATTGATTCCGTTCGATTCATTTTGCATTCCATTAATCAAACAAGTTTCATTTAAAACCATTCCATAAAACTTGACAACGACCACTTCACAATTTTTACTTAAGTCGAGCTTTTATCCAATATTACATAAGTTATTTATTTTCTTCAAGTTATTTCAATTCAAAATTCAAATTTATTTTTCCTTGTAACACTTCCAAACTTAATTCCTTGATTTGATTTTCATTTATCAAATCTATTCCATCTACTAATTTAATTAAATTAGTTGTACTCGCTTATCCATTTTAAATTTCAAATTCTCCTTTCCTAATTCATCTCGAATTTATTTCATCAATAACAAGGAAATTTTATTTCAATATTTCACTTTGTTTAATACAAACCAAATTCAATTCCAATTCCAGTTCTATTTACTTACAAATTCGAAATGAATTTCAACATTCAATTCATTTCCATGTACTTGCAATTGTAAATTTATTAATACATTCAGAAATTTATTTCCACAATTCAAACTCAATTCCAATTCATTTGCCTTAACCCCAATTTATTTTCAACTTAATAAATTTTATTTAAGAAACCATTATGAATGAATGAATTTGCAATTGATTTTCCACCTTAATAATTTTATTCCAATCATTTTAGTCTATTAGACTTCAAAAGTTCCCCTTTACTCAAATTAACTCAAATTAATTTCAGTTTAAATCTGATTTTTTCAAAGTTTTCAAACTTGCTCATTCCATAACTATTTTTTTATAAAATTCCAGAGTCTTTCCAACAATTCAAAACCATTTTTGAAATCAATTCAAATTATCCTTTGAATTTCAAAACCAAACCCAAATTTTTCAAATAACTTCCATTTAAAACAATTTGGCAACAATTCCTCGTTTGAAAACCCGAAAATGAACACCAATGATGTCGCGATCATCACCGAAATTATTTTCCAGTGACCGAAAAGTGTTTAGAGCTCTTATCCCTCCAAAAATGTTTTTCCAAACCCTTGAAAACTATTTTCGATCCCAAAAGGAATTTAATTTCCAAACTTCTCGAATTTCAAATATTTTCAAGAACATTTCCAAATATTTCTCTGAGTTCTATTTCAAATTATAAATTACATTTACAATTTACAATTCTCATTTGTATATGGATTTTATTTTCTTAACTCTTTGTTAAGATTTCAATTCTTATTCAATAATCAAAGTTAATAGTTTAATACTATCACTTCCTAACAACCAAGCAACCATATATTATAATAATTCATAGAAAAATTATTTCTTTTATATATGAAAATAGTTTTAGGTAAAATTATTTCATTTACCCTATTTTAAAACAATACTATGTTGGTTTATCTTGTTTAAGAGTTTAGAAATCCCTATCGAAACAGTTGGCCAAACTGCACCGACCAGAATCTATAAACAATCAACCGATAAGTCAACACAATATAAAACAATTTTATATTCACTCATAAATACACGCTCATATCTATTATTACACTCACACTTATTCTATAGTACTGCTGACTCTATCTTTAATGAGTAACACCCAAGAGAGCCATGGTTGTCGCTTAACCAAATGCTCTGATACCACATTGTAACGACCAGATTTTTCGACTTCCGAAAGTCGACATTAATACGTCAACTGTATCAATTTTCGAACTATCGAATGCCGGAAAACTGAACCATTAGGGTTTAAGAAGAAGAAGACAGAAATAATAACAGAATCTCACATTTCGTAGCGGAATAAATATAATACATAAATAAATATCTTTAAACAGAATAACTATATCACTTATTACATTACATCACATTACATTATCAGAGTGTACAACAACGAACGACGGAAAGAAATATTACATATGTAAGTGATACGCCTCGCCATCCAGCTGCAACTCCTGATTCCACAGCAACTTCTTGACTTTGCTCCCGTATAACTGCTAACCTGACTCTAGGCTGCCCGTGTGAAAAATTGTGGGATTCCAGAGTTTAGAAAGGGAACAATAAACTTCAGGCCAGTCGTGCGACTGGTGTGAGATCTTAAAAACAATTATTTTCACAAAGAAAACAAAAAGAAATCCTCTACGCTTTTGGAAAATGAAACTACCATAAGGCTTCCCACCACACACACAATGCAAACGCAGAATTGGAGGAGATTTCTCCTTATGATAGTCAAATATGCTTATGACGCAAAATTCTTCTTTTATATTATTATTAGTGCATAGTGGAAAACATTTCGAAAGTATAATATTAATCTTAGCCAGCATAGGTACCATTATATCATGCCTGCTATAGCTACCTCCCGAGGAGGCAGGTTATACAACTAAAACCGTACAGGGCGCGTATTGTTTCTTTGGATTTCCAACAAATGGTCAGGCTAAGGAACTTCCTACTACCACAGGGTACTCCTCAGGCGGGACGTCCCGAGAACCTAATCGGATCTCTGCCAACACAAGGCCGGGTTACCTCTGTAACTAGGTAACTACTACTCGAGTATGCCATCCCCCAATCCTTTGGAACCTTTATTCGAGGATCCTCTACACCAACAAACACAAAGAAAAGTATTTGCAGTAACCACACAGGTTAAATATCAGGGGTCCATACCTGACACCACCCTTTTTGTAACGAAACGGATTTTGCCCGTTCGAAAATCGACATCCATACTTTACATCATATTCGAATGCCGCAGATTCGACCGTTCAAATCCGAGTCGCCGGAGCTTATAACACCATTAAGTAAACAACACAGCGGAAGAAAAAATAAAGAATATCAATATACAACATCTGATACAACATCCTGATACAACAGATGATACAATAGATATCGATATACATCAGAGATATGATACAATAAGATAGCAGCGGAAAGAAAATCGATAACATCAGCAGCGGAACAAATAACTCCAATATAATCTTCAAGAGAGAACTCCAACAGCAGCTCGAACCATCATCACGATACACTAAGTCGAGCAAGAATGGTGCATATCCAAAGACTAAAACTAGCTCCAGATAATCCACCAAACCTAACTATCAGAAAAACCCAACTCTAGACTGCTCGTGTGGAAAATGGTGAGCACCCAGAGTTTAGGAAAGGAACAATAAACTCCGAGTCAGTCATGGGACTGGTGTGAGTAACAAAAACAGTTTATCTTTGAAAACAAACAAAAAGAGAATTTTAAAGTAAATTCGCAATGCTTTTAGAAAATGAAACTACCATAAGACCTCCCGCCACACACACAATGCAAACGCAGAATTGGAGGAGATTTCTTCTTATGATAGTCAAACAAGCTTGATACGTAGAAAGTTCTTTTGATATTATCAATATAAGTGCACAGTGCAGAAAACATTTCGAAAGTAGAATATTAATCTTAGCCAGCATAGACATTCCAAACTATGCCTACTATAGCTACCATCCAAACAGTGGGGCGCCACCATAAGTGAATGGCAGGTTCTACAACTAAAACCATACAGGGCTCGTATTGTTTTGATTGGATTTTCCAACAAATGGTCAGGCTAAGGAACTTCCTACTGCCACATGGGATCGCCTCTGGCGGGACGTCCCGAGAACCTAACCGGATCTCTGCCAACACAAGGCCGGGTTACCTCTGTAACTAGGTAACTACTACTCGAGCAAGCCATTCCCCGGTCCTTTTGGACCTTTATCCGAGGCGCCTCTAAGCAACAACCACACAGTAAATGAGATTGGAGCTACCACATAGGTAAATATCTGGGCTCCATACCATGATACCACCCTTTACCAGAAGGGAATGACACACCCTAAAGGGCGCGACCCTCATAACCTTGCCGCATCTTTCCTGTTTTGACCATTTCCGGGGTGTGAGGTCCTGATGCAGTCTCGTCCACAAAGCTACGCTTTGGTACAAAGCCATGCTTTGGGTCAACAAATGATCAAAGTAATGATCACAAAGATAAATGATCAAACAAATGATCATATCATAAATGATCAAACAACGATCATCAACACACAGCAGCACTCAGCATGCCACACTACCAAATTGGGAGTATATTGCTGATAACCTTCAACTACATAACCTCTGAGCTCATACGTCCCAGAGAAGGATGTTAAGCTAAGAGAATAAATTCTCCGCCACCAACAGAAATGTATTTGAAAGAAATCTGCTTTATATCTCAAAGTGTAGTGTCAGACATGTAACCATACAAGTCTGTTCCGGGTTCGAACAGAACAGAAGGCACTTCCGAAGAAGCCCTTGCAATCCGGGTATTCACAATCCCGATCGGACTTCCCATCACTTAGGGAATCTCTATACCGAAGCAACTCAGTGCAGAGACAATCGATAGGTTATCCTATCGTTTTCACAAATACCCGGTCTTCAACACCGGTCTTCAAATGCTATCCATAACGACGTATCACATATTCGGAATGGGTTATACGACACAAAGGTCCCCTCCCGGCTAAACCGAATAGTGAGCGCAATATTTAAAATATATGGATATGGGATTTCAATTAAGTCAAAGTTTTCTTCAAATGGTTTAACAAATTACCATTTTCAAATCTTTTAAACAAAAGCTTTATTTCAAAAACCTTCAATGGTTTAAATAATTTCCCCACTTTAAATCTTTTAAACAAAAGACTTAATTCACAAAGTTCACCCCATTCACAAAGATCCATTTATGGATTTCAAAACAATTTCCATTTCAATTGGATTAACTCGTTAAATCTTTAAATTAAAGATTTAACTCATAGCTTTCAAAATTTGATTAACTCTTTGTATCTTTAAATCAAAGATTCAACTTAAGCTTTCAAACCATTCCCATACTTGGAAATTCATTTTTAACTTGAAGTCCTTTTTAACACAAATTGGACGTTCATTATTTAAGCGAAAGCTTTTATCATTTGAAAACAATTAGTTTTCATTTCAGAAAGATCCAACTAAATTTACATGAGTTAAAGCCTTTGAATTTAAATTCAAATTTCCAAATTAATACCTTTAAAATAGTTTAACCTATATAAATTGGTATAATATCTTTAGTCCCTAGTTTCCAGATCATAGAATTCAATTTCAAATATCGAATTCAAATTTTAAATCAAATTATTTAAATTTCAAAACTTAATCAAGTTATTCCAAATAAATTTCATCTTTGAAATTCCATTTCAATGGCTTTTCACTTTAAGCCCAATCTCATTTCCAAACCAATTGAATTTAAATTTTCTATTTAAAATCGTTTCAAAATCTGTGACTTAAATCGATTTCCTCGTGAAATCCATATTTGTGTGTGTATAAGTGTGGTCCAAGGGTTTAACACACAATAGTGCAACATCATTCAATCATCACAGATTAAAATATAGAAATATAGTTGATAAGCGGTATAAACTATAACGCTTATCCTTTATTCACAGATCACAGATCACAGATATATAAATTACGGATAAATAAGTTACACAGCTCAAAACAAAGCATCACATATCAGGAGCATCAAACAATTCAATCATTCAATAGAATTTAAATATTCATAAGTGAGATAATTCATTAACTGTTACTTAATTTCTCAGTTAATTAATTGTTTGATTCTTGTTAATTATTAACTTATTAAGTAACAACTTACTTATTAAAATCAATTACTTATTTAATTGTCGCAAATTACTTTAATTAATCAATTATTAATTTAATTAAAGTATAATTCCTGATTAGTCACTTAAGTTAACTTCCATACATTAACTTTCAGTAATTAGTTAACGTTATTAAGCTTTAAATTGCTTTAACATGTGACTTATTTCCAATTAACAAATTATTAAAGTTATCAATTAATTTTCAAATATAAATTAATTAACATTCTGGTTACTTTGTATCAATCAACTACCTTTTCATCACTTACCATAATTAAACCTTTAAACAAAAATTTGCTCAACTAACAAATCACTTAGTTACTTAGTTATAAAAATACTAAAATAAATATGCACGTTATGTTAGTAAAATACCCGAGACACACCACTCCTTTACTCGAGACAGTCTCGAGAATTACCCGTATCTCCCCTGCATCCCTTCCTCTCTCACTCTCTCTTCTTCTCCCCAGTTCTATACCTTCCTCTTGTTTTTTTTTTTAGTTATAAAACAAACTGCTGTAGCTACTTCGTATACGACTCAGTGACAAACAAAGGGACACTCGAAGCTATCTCACAAAACTCCTGAGCAACCTACACGCGATAGCCCAAAAACAGAACCACGGCGCTGACCACCACCGTGCACGTGCACGGTGGTTCGCGTCGCCATTGGCGACTCACAGCGACCCCCACGCATCACAAATCACCTTCTCATACGAATTTGAAGCCCAAAATCTCACGAAATTTTCTAGATCAAAATATGACCTGATGATCGAACACAAACTAGAACGCCTCACCGTAATTTTCCTCGCGCGGCCACCACCCATCACCGGAGGTGATGAAACTCCCCCAATACGTCGCCTACATCTCCCACTAACTCCTCCTGAAGTCGCGTGTCACTCGGTTGACATGTGGTGCCGAAATCCTGAATTTACAGAGCACTGAAAGAATACGAGCTTAAACCCTACTCTAGATTCAAACTCAAAATCCATGAATTCGAAAAATAATTAGACATTTTTCTAGTGTTAATACGACTTAAATCTTGTTTCATTCCAAATTTCAAGAATTAAAGAATACTCTATCTTCCAAAATTTACAAAAATCCATTTTTGCTTCATTTCAAAACTGCTCTTAATACTTTTGCATAAAAATCATAATTTTTATGTTAAACATCATAATTACTTGTATGAAATCTAAATATGTTATTGAAATTTCAAATTTAAACATTTGAGTTTTAATCATTTGATTCCCTTAAGTTTTACCTGTAACTAAAAAAAACAATGTTTATAACTTACTGTTATACTGCAATATATTTCCAGGTTTATGTTGTTAAGAAAATTAACTTAAGTCAGCAACAAACACCAGGTTACAACAATTATAGGAACAAGTGTGTATACTTTTCTTGGCTTCATTTTTTTTTCAAAACTTAAATTTACTGAAGAACAAACTATAAAAGTTCCCAGTGTAAACCAATATACACAGAGTAGTTTGCTTAAACTATATCAAGCACAGGTCATTCAAAAAGTAAATATACAAGCTAAATTTGGAAATCAGTTTTGTTTACTCACCAGATTGCAGTTAAAACCAAAAACAGAGGATGGTTGATAATAGAGAAGAAAACTGCAGTTTCATATGAAAATAAAATGCATACAACTCAGATAAAAGTATTTCATGAATTATTCTACTAATTTAAATTAACTTAAGCTTGAAAAATCAAGTTTACTCACTTGTTTCCTGAAAGAACAAGCCTGCTTCATGTTGAACAGGTTGTAAGAATGCAAGCTGGAAACTTTCTTGATCTCTGGTTTGCTTTGAGTTGATATTGTTCAAGTGAATTTTGTTTTCTTTTTTTGTTTTCTTTTCTTCTCTGGTTTGTATAGATGGAAATGTTTGCTATTATTTCTTATTTTCAGGTTTGATATGGTATGAACGAACCAAAATGAGTATGGGTATAAAAGATTTTGTACAGGGCTATTTTCTTTGCTTTTGTTGACTATGAAGATTTTCATTTCGGCCAATAGTTCATTTTTTGTGGCTAAGCATTAAATAAATTTCGGCTGAAAAGATATTATGAAGTACATATGTCTACTTCTTTTGCAAGCCTTTGTATTGTTTATAGATATTTTGTTCTTGCTTTGCATGTATTTGCTGTCTTCTTGCTTTGTATTTTGGCTTATAGTTTACATTTTGATAGCTGCATTAATTAGCTTTGTATATGCATTAATTAACATTGTACAAATCTACTTTGTTTTGTTCCTTCATAGATATTTATTTGTTGTCTTGTTTTATAAGCTTTCATATGTATTTATTCTTATTATTTACTTTGCAGGTACATGTATATACTTATTTTTGCTTGGTGGCTGAAGATATACTTTGCATTTATTAGCTTGTACTTTATGTTTTCATGTTTATAGTTTATTTGTTTTAAATATTTTTCTTGCCTGCATATCTCCCCACAGGCTACATACCTATTTCCTTTATCTTATTTGTGTTCATATTACTTATTTGATTTAATTTCCAGTTATTTTATTACTTTGGTGTGCTTAGAGGTAGTAGCATTGACCTTGTATTACTTTTCTTTTGTACTTCTTTTACTTTGTTTTATTTATTTATGTTTGTTTTGTCTTTATTGCTTTACAATATGAATGAATTTCTATTTCAATACGTTTTTATAATTTTATTTTAAAGATTTCATTTTGAATTTTCAAATCAATTTATCAATAAATTCCACCATTTTAAATCAAAAATAAATCTAATTATCAATTTACACTCGATAAAAATCCGGGATCGTTACACTTTTCCAGAAGGAAATGACATACCCTAAAGGGCGCGACCCTCATAACCTTGCCGTATCTTTCCTGTTTTGACCATTTCCGGGGTGTGAGGTCCGATTAGGTCTCGTCCATAAAGCTACACTTTTCAAAAAGTCATGCTTTGATTAACAAATGATCAGCAGCACTTCGTGTGCCACATTACCAAATTGGGAATGTATCACTACTAAATATCAACTACATAACCTCTGAGCTCGTACGTCTCAGAGAAGGGTGTTAAGCTAAGAGAATAAATTCTCCGCCACCAATAGAAATGTATTCGATAGAAACCAGCTTTACATCTCCAAGTGTAAAGCCAGCCACACATCCATAAAAGTCCATTCCGGGATCGAATGTAACCGAAGGTACTTCCAAAGAAACCCTTGCAAATCCGGTTATTCACAAATCATGTCCGAAATCCCCATCACAAAGGGTCATAAAATCTCTATACCGGAGCAACCCGGTGCAGAGACATTCGATAGATAATCCTTTCGCTTTCGAAAATACCCGGTCTTCAACACCGTCTTCAAATGCAATCCTATTTCGTCGTATCATTATTCGGAATGGGTTTTATGACACAAGGTCCTCTCCCAGCTAGTCCGAATAATGAGCGCTTATTTTTTAAAAATAAGTGTTCAATCAGATTTCAAACAAATCACAACAATTTTCTCTTTGATCTTTTAAATAAAAGATCTATCACAAATCACAAAGGTTCGATGTGGTTTTTGGATATCCACTTGGAATCTGACCCCCGTTCACATCGAAATTCAAATGTCCTTTAGAGGCAAATATTGATAGTCGGTTATTTAACTATCAATAAATATTCACAACAACACCAAGGTTTAAATAATTTTCGAAATTATTTATTTCCAAAATATCTTTGCAAGACATAAATTTTTAACACTTCAACTATTTGAAAACAAATTTCAAATCACTTTACGCCTTTTAATCCTTTGAAAACAAATTTCAAGTCACCATCCTCACTTGGAATAAATTTTCAAATATTTATTTGATTCCACTGAAATTTTTTCCGAGTTAATATACTTTAAAACAATTTAAATTACTTATCCAACATATATACTTGAAAATATTTAAAACAAAACTATTTAAAAAAACACTTACTTAAATATTACTTGTGAAAATATATACTAATATCTCATATAACTTCAAGTCCAAACTAATTTTAAAATAAAATTAGTAGATAGGATATCACCTACTAAAATATCCATTTTCTAAATCAAAATCAATTTTAATCTTTGAAAAATTCCCTTCTATAATTAATTACATTAATCTTTACTTTAAAGATTTGAAACAATTTCCAAAAAAATATTTCTCCAACCATAATTTCTTTCTTTAAATCAATTTCTAAGACTTTTAATTTATTCTTCGAAAGTTACTCTAAAAATATATTCGGCTTTCCAGGGAAGAATTCTCTTTTCGTTTATATCAATTAATAAATCTTTCGATTTATTTAAATTTACATTCCAAATCTGTGAATTTCTTTTCACGCCTTTTAGAAATAAACCAATGTTTATTTTTAAGTCAAAATTCCTTTTCCTTTATAAAATTCTCATTCTGAATTTAAATCCCCAAATATCCACTGATATGTGATTTTTAAATTGATTTCCAAAAATCGTGTACACACACCAAATCAATCTCCAATTTGATTTATAAATTAATTTACTATAAATTTTCTACTAGATTTCAAAAAAACAAATTTTTATTTATTTCTGGTATCCTACGTTACCAAAACATATTCGCTAAATTATAGCCTACAATAATTTCAATTATAACATAATCACATAGAGGTTATCAACACACAACATATGAAACAAATTCAATATTTGAGGAATCTAGTTGGATCCCTCCAACCTGTTTTCCCTGCATCCACAGATGTTAGCACAATAATTAAATACCAATTCCACTTCGAGGTGGAATATCGTGGTATATGGGGTTTATAAAATATTATTCGCTATTATGCGGCGCAATAGGGTCTCATCCCCTATATAATGCGGGAAATTTATCACCCAATATATACTATATACTATTATATATATATATATATAATATTATCCAATGAATAATTATTATAAATCAATTACCCAAGCACATGGTCAACAATTAAATTTAGCTATCATAATCCAATCATCAATCAATAACTGAAATTTTAATTATTAAAATTTTGAGTGAGAAGATCTCACCTTTGCTTTTATTTGCAACCCGTTTCCATCCCAGTTATTTCTCGATTTTCGACGTTGTATAAATGTTTATACAATTCATTAATATTCGAAATTAATCAAATAAACAATTATTCGTTTTGATAGTTTTAATTAACAAATTTCTCCTTTAATAATTTTATTTAACTACAATTTAAAATTAAAACTAAGTTTCCTT
Organism: Allium cepa; assembly: GCA_030765085.1. Lineage (NCBI taxonomy): Eukaryota > Viridiplantae > Streptophyta > Magnoliopsida > Asparagales > Amaryllidaceae > Allium > Allium cepa. The sequence goes on from CM060928.1 coordinate 535,185,170, forward strand.
TAATAAATTATTTTTAAATGAAACAAATTAAATGAACCATTTATATAAATTAATTCCGCTGGTCGAAAAATTAATTTCCATTTCATAATAACTATTTGATTTAGAAAAACCTAGTCTCCCTAAAGTTAACTCATAAGTCCAAATTAATATACTGGCAAGTGAATTATTCCCATTTAATAAATTAAATTAGCCAATGATAAAATTTGATTCTAAACTAAAAAAAAATTCTTTAATAGATTATATTTAGTAAATAAGAATAATTATATAAGTTTACTATAAAATTAATCATCTTCACAAATTATTATTTTTTTATTTTCGAAATACCTTGTATATTTATTTTTATCTTTACTGTATATTCTTATACATACAGTACTAAATTAAAAATTAAAAATCGAAGAATAAGTTGCTTTTATACCTGACTGCAAATAGAGCAAACCCAAAATCGCGATGCTTCCACTGATTTTTGAATTCAAGTACAACTTCGTAGTCAACTTCAAATTATAGCCGCCCCGGTCCAACCCTTGAATTGCGACACCACCATCTGCCATGCGCGAATCCCTAGCTTCGCGACTTCGCCATCCATCGATCCTCCTCTCAACCAACGCATCACTGCTACTCTTTTGACCCCACTCTTCACTTACGAACATCCCATTCACCACGAAATCAAGCTTCCTTCTTTCAATTGCGATGGTATACTTGACGAACCCAGAGCCTGTGCCGCTCTCGCGATTTAGGCGATTCGATATTTTTTTATAATCGAAAGGGTTTCAATTTTTGATTTTGTGAAGAACGAGGAAGAGAAACGATCGGCCATAAATTTGGGTTTCTTTTGAACGAATTCGTGAATAAAATTTTGGAAAGGGCGGCCATTGTTTGACTTCTGTTTGAACGAAAGAATTTATTCTGGAGATTTATTCTTTGATTTATACAAAAGAAGAAGCTCGACCCTTCTTTTACTTATATTTTTCCTGATATTTCAGCTGGAAAGGTTGCGTAAAGTATGAAATGAAAGGGACGTGAAGTTTGCGTGCTGATGTGATTGAAATGCAGCTGAAGATAAGGTATATAAATTTATATTTAAATTAAATCGATTAATTTTTGTCCAGGTGTTTATATCTCATACGATCACACGATAACTCCAAAAGCTACGAATTTTGAAATCTGGCAATAATTCAATATTACTGATCCAATGGAACTGGTTTTGTCGAAATCCGAGACTGTGCCTCGAAAGGCTATTTTTAAATATCGATTTAAACGATAAAATTCCAAAACTGAACAAACATTTCCAAATTCAATTCTGAAGCTTCTATTATCTTTAGTATTGTCAATATAAATTTTCTAAGTCTTTAAAATATTTTTAATCAGCTTAAAAATCAAGATTCAATATTTTATCCAATTTAGATAAATTAAATTCAATATTTTAATTGCCAAATTCATTGCAATATTCAAAATTCAAGTTAAACGAACTTCCAAATATTAAATTTAATTAAATATTCTGTTTCAAATGTTAAAAAATTTCGAGTCATCACACCTCTGGTGGATCGAGTTCCACCAAACGTTGGAGGATTGTAGCATGGAGGTTGGCGAAGGCGTGGCCGGAAGTTCAGACGCTACGGTGGTCGGAGGGGCGAGCTCGAGAGTTTTCCAGGTTTTGGTTTGTTCCAAATATTGTGCAGAGTTACTCGAATTTGATCTCAAGTTTGTTTCGATGTTCTGATGGTCGAGATCGGGTTCGAGGATGATCGCCGACATGTGAGGGGCATCGTCGATGGTCGGAGGTGGCTTCTTCGTCGGTGCATGTGCATGGTAGTGGTTTGGTGCCAGAAGCATTGGTTTGTGGTTCTGTCTTGAAGTAGGTTTCGAGACAGTGGAGTTTTGACACAAGTGAGACCTCGGGTTGGTTCGAGAGTGGAGTTGGTTTCAGATTTAAACTTTAAAACTGAAACTAATTTATTTTGAAATGAAGAAAGATGTGGTTTTTCTCGGGTAAGTACTCGAGTAGCTTGTGGGTTGAACCCGAAGCAACATTTAAAATAGATTTTAAAAGTTTTAAAAAAGGGCAAGGTTTGAATTTATATAAATTTGGTTTAAAAACTTTTATATAATTTTTTTTTACAAGATATGTGTTTCTTTAACATTTGTTAAAGAGGTTTGTAAAATTGTTTTAAATTTTGTTGAAGTTAAATTTGTAATTATTTTAAATCTTTAGTTTGAAATGAAATTTAAAAGTAAATCTAAAAGTAAAATGTTTCAAAGGCATTTGTAAATGATAATTTAGTCATTAATAAGGAAAATATTTTATCTTAAAGTTAATTAAGATTTAATGGTTTGAGATTAATTAAAGTAATAAGGTAATTAAAGAGTCATTAATTAATTTAATTAATTAATGATTAAGTATAAATATTTTAGCAATTAAGGGATTGTTAGATAATTAATTAGAAGTCAATTAATGTGTAATTAAGGATCATTAATTAGATAAGTTAAGATTATTAATTAATGATTGGGAATTAATTAGTCAAGTAATTGCAAATTGATTAAGTTACAATTAAGCGTTAATTAGTTAAGAAATTAGAGATAATGAATTGGTAATTAGGAATTAATTAATTGGTAATTAGGAATTAACTAATTTGTAACTAATAATGGTTAATTAAAGTATAATTACTTAGGGAAGTAATTAAAGAATTGTTAACAGTTAATGCAAAGATCATTAACTAGGGATTATGAAATGATTGATTAATGTGATTAATTTAAGATAATTAATTAGATTAATTAATTAAGGATAATATTTGTGGAGTTAAGTATAATTACTTAATGTGATTTATAAAGTGTAGTTACTTAGTGAAGTAATTAATGGGTAATTACTGGATGTAATTAATTGAAGAATGGAAGTAATTTGGGTTTAATTACTTCGTGTAATTAATTGGAAGGATAATTACTTAGTGGAAGTAATTAAGAATTAATTACTTTGTGTAATTAATTAAAGGATTAATTAATAAAAAAATTTAAAGGTTAATTAAAGTAGTGTAATTAATTAAGAATAATTAATCACTGAATGTGATTAATCAAGGTTGATTAACGAATGTGGTTAATTAAAGATTAATTATTAAGTGTGATTAGTTAGAAGAATAATTAATTAAAGAGGTAATTAGAGGACCATTAATTAATGTAATTAATGAAGCAATTAAAGGTTGATTAATTAAGGAAAATTAATCAATGAAGTGATTATATAGTAATTAATTGATGTAATTAATTAATGGTTAATGTAATTACTTATAGTTAATTAATTAATGAAGTAATTAAAGGTTAATTACTGCAAATGGTTCAAGATAATTAATTTGTGTAATTAATTAAAGGCTAATTACTTAATGAAATTAGAGAACAATTAATCAAGGACGATTAATTAAGATGGATAATTAAAGGATGGTTAATTAATTGGTTTGTAATAAATTAATGGTTAAGTAAGTAGGATTTTTAGTGATGGAAGTAATTAATTTATTTTATTTTAAATTAATTAGAGATAGTGTGATTGATTAATCTTGCTTATGGTTGGTTGAATGATGATGAATGCCTTGGATTGTTTTGGTATCTCTGATATGAGATATGTGCTGATCTGTGATATGAGATGCTTTGGTTGAATTGTGATGATGTTGATTATCTATTTGTGAGATTGTGAATTATCTATCTGTGTGAATATAAATAATGAATTTAATTGTTTTAACTTTAAAACAACTTGGCCTTGAAAGACAACGTTTTGGATTTCGATGAGACCAGGTTCGGATTTGCAAATTTGGATATTCGAAAACCACATCGATCCAAATTAAACTATAGATCATGAATATCAAGTGAAGATGAAGATTTAGAGTGCAATGGCTATTGTCGTTGACTCTAAGGGTGATTCCAAAATGAGTGTAACGAGATAGTGCATTCGGTTTCGTTCGAACTTGGAACGAACTTCGATGGATTGAATGCTTTCAGAACATCGTCAGTTGGACGACGAGCATTCTAAGATAGATGTGTTCTATAAAGGTAATCTTAACCTCAAGCCTCATCAACTTGGAATGGCTAAAATAGGGGAGGTACAGCAAGGCTAAGTGAGTCGCGCTCAAGTAGGACAAGGTTTCCCCTGTGTGGAGGTCACTTTTATTTTGGCTGTGTGGGCAGTTGATTGCAACAACTGCTGCGGTTGTCATGTTTGGGACTATCCAGTAAGGTATGTTTCCGTCCTTGTGTTCCAGGAGATTTAGGGGGATCCTCAGTACAGTGTTCTATGCCACATATTGTGACGGGCGGTACCCCAGTAGCCCTGCCATTGTATGGAATCCAATCTCCAATTAGTGTCGTACGTATTGATTGTGCCCAACTATGTTGGAACGTGAGATGTAAGCATTCCAGCTATTTCTGTATTTTATTTGAAACCCCTAGACCCTATTATAATGTAACTGGATTTCCAATCAAAAGTTTTGGTTAGCGTAGGGTAAAAAAAATTTCGTGTTTATGTGCGGGAAGTCTTACGAAATACCTTTTGTTTTCAATGGTTTTTCAAAGTTAAGCAACTTTAACCTGTTACTCACCCCAGACTCATGTCTGACCCGGAGTTTATTTTCTGTTCTCTTAAACTCTTGGGTACTCAAATTTTTATGAGTAGCCAAGCGATTCAGGTCACCTTTGACGAATTCTGGATGAGATCGTGAGCAGGAGGCTTCAGCATTTGTATATATATAGTTGTTTCCGCTGTGGTGGTATCTCTGTGTTGTATTTGAGTTGTAATGACTAGACAGGTGTTTATAATTGTCTTGTATGTGATGTGTAAGCTGTATAACTCTGATAGATGTTGTATATTATGTAATACTTATGTGATTAATATAATTTATTCGTTCCGCTATGTGATTTTGATGTTGTTTTGTTCTTTGTTCTCTATCTTTTCTCTTTTCTAACCCTTTCTTTCTTAAAAATGATGCGTCTTTCTGTGAAATGAAAGGCGGATCATTTCAAATTTGGCCTTCCAGATCTAATAGGATATAAATAAACTAAATTACATATAAATCTCCATATTAATTATGAACCCGCTCACCTCTAAAACGCTATGCCCTATGAAATACGGTGGAAATCGCCTTCACTTGTTGTGGATCTCCCTTTTATTTAATTTAACAACTTCTTCTTCTTCAATTTCTATAATTTAAATTTTATTTGGTTTTTAAGAAATTTTCATTTGAGGAGAAAGAGATTTCAGATTTAGAAGAGACAAAGTTTGGATGTACAGTAAATGAATTAGGGTTTTGACAATTAACCTAGGCCTGTATTTATAGGGGTAAAAACCAATCTCAACCATTAGATTCAATATTATAAAATCTAGATTGTTCGATCACTTAAAACTCTTGTTGGATAACGTCGATGGGTCGACTGCTTGACTTGGAGCGGTCGACCATTAGGGGTCGACCAGCCAAACCAACAGTGTTGACCAGCGGAGCTTTCCTCATTAAATATTTTTCTTTCCTTAATTAATTGTTTTAATTACTTTCGATTCTGAGTTTTCAAATGTTAACAACATTTTTCATACTAGCACCGATTTTAAAACATTATGTACATAAATTGTTTAGAAAATCATCGTGAACACAACGGTGCAAGTTTTATAGCCATATTCGAACGTTTATAAAAATTACATTTTCTTACCCTTATTATAATTAAATTTAATTCTTTGATTTAAATTTCTGGTTAAATATTCGGGGTATTACATTCTTCCCCCTTAAAAGGATTTCGTCGCCAAAAACTCCAAAGATGAAAAAATGCAACTCATATATACGGAAATGAATAATTACAACCATCTACTCACCCATCAACCACTGACAATCATGTCCTTAGTTTAAAACTCTGATGCAATATGTACATGTTGGTATGGAATGCATATGAACCTATACTAAAAAAATTAGGCGGTCTCAAAATCTAGTCAATTTCTTTAAATGCAAGTACTTATGCCATGTATCCAAATGTATGCAACAACCTATGTAAATATATTGGCAATTCTACATGTATGGACAACCATTCAATCCATATGCAATAATCATATGCATATAACTTGGAAAACTAAAACAAATGATGGTGTGAATATGTGCTAACTTGAGAATACATATGCCTAAGTGTGTAAAGATCAACTTAATAAGTACATTCATTAGCATCCATCATCCAAAAAATATCCTAATGACACATTCGAGACTATTTCTCGCATCCATATGGGGTATACTAATCTAGAACCTAGACATATAAGTAGTAGAACCTAGACATACAAGTAGAATATACTGATTTAACTAAAACGAAAACCAACCATAAAAGAGTTGTGGACGGGTAGCTCGGATCTTCTCCTTAGGCTCTCGTACCCTTAACTGGGTCATCCACTACTGGACTTTGTGCATTTTAAGCCCCTCCCTATGTTATTTCAGTTTAGCACTATTAAACAACAAATCTAATTTAAGCCCTGCTATTGTCCACTATAGTCGCTAAATCAATGCTTTTTGTCACCCGCTTAAGCCACATCAATGTATAAAGACTGATTTGATAAGTTTTTCTTTAAACCAAATCAACAAAGTTAGGATAAAGACCTAATTTTAAGGTATACATACTCAATGTAAGTCAAAAATCTATTGTAGTGGCCAAATCTAGTCGCATAAATCAAGATATTCTTCGGTTTTGCTATAAAAGATTAAAAATATTTCTTTTTTAATACAAGTAATGCGAGAATGATAATAAACTATCTTTATATAGTGGTTTTATATCTAATGAAGCTTTTTGATCCTCCACTATTTTTTGTTATATCCCTGTTATAAGTTTTTGCACCTCCATCACTATAGAAGCGCTGAGCGCTTTAACTGCATACACTGGACTCTAACCAGTTTAATTATTTTATTGCATAATTGCTTTGTCTCATCCCCAATAATGTGGGTAGGTGCATGGCGAACAAGTGGCTCACTTTCCACTTGACTTCTCCTAATTGACACGGTTCGACCATAGTCGCAACATCGTATAAACACTTCCTCAAGTGCGACATATGAAACACATTGTAAACTTCCACCAACCCTCCAGGAAGCTCCTCCCCATAGGTTAACTTCCACACTCTATCCAAAATAAAAAAAGCCCTACAACTCTTGGTGCTAATCCTATCGAACTACCAACCCAATAATGTATCTAAGTGGCAAGATGCTCACGTAGACCATGTCACTCATCGCGGACTTCAATTTCGTGTGTCTCCTATAGGCATATGCTGACTTCCCATCTTGTGCCGTCCTTTTCCTTCTATGGATCAAATCCACTTTCTAAGTACTTCTAATTAGATCGTTCTTCTAACTGCACTTATCATTTTTACCACCGGCATGTGTCTTCAATCCAAATGGACGTGCATAAGCAACCCTTGCTACTAACCCCAATAAAATAAAATCCTCTAGTAGTATACATGATCACTTCATCTTCTATATACTAAGGTAAGACAATCCGAAAGTGGATAATGTCCCTTTCCCTAGCATTTTCTATTTATCGCTTTTGCAGTTTCTTCACATCACCCAAGGATATCCATGCCTGATAATTTCTTAAATTTTAGAAAATAGGATAGCTTCTTTTCCACTTCGACTAAACTTAAGTTATCTCATTTCGCATATGATTGGATTCCCTAATCATTCAACAATCATGGTACCTAGGCATCAAGTTTTTAGTATGCAGAGATTTACCCTCAGTTCTTCAAGTAAGTAAATACTCAAATATTTTACTAGGGTAAACTTGGTAATTTTGCTATTCAAACATGACAATTAAAATTATAATTCTAAGTGAAATCCTAAATATAAATGAAATTGTAACTAAAATTATTTTTGCATTGATGATAATTACCTAAGTGACACTTTGTTTGTGTGCAACTGTTATGCAAGACAACTATGTATCCAAGGTCAGTCATTCATGACTTTCTTAAATAAATAACCTGCTTCCAATCTGTGGGATGATTAAAAAGAAATCTATTATTCTTTACTCTAGATCTTACCGAAAATTTCAAAGTCTTATTTTCTATGAAAATGGCCTTTGCATTCTCATTGTGTGCAAATAACAATATCATTTTCTTAACGGAAACCATAATCCTTGAATTAACCATTCCTTGCACAAAGTTGACTCCAACTCCTTTTAGGATATCATTTGTAGTTTGGAATTCCAAAAATTACCATTTCCTAATGTTATACCATTAATGGGACCATTTTTCCCAAAAGTAACTTCTCACCTTTTTATTCCAACCATTTTATGGTCGAGACAACTCAATATGGAATGGTGCCTTGACGTTTTAATTCGATAGACATAATGGCCAATGCTTGACTAACACCGCACTCAAATACATATCTAGGAATTTTTAAAATGGATGATGTCCTAGCCTAGTAAACATCTTATGGAACTCATATCACTTTATCCCCGATAATATACTTTGGTTATTGTGACAACTCATGTACCGACTACTTTATAAATATTGCCATATAACGTATACTATAAGATGACAGCCTACTTTCTTGCTTATCTGTAACTCACTGAGTCAAAAACAACATTCCTGGTACCTATAACTTCCTAAGCCAAAAGAAAGATGTGTGGCATAACATTACCCAAAATATCGGATCAATGCCATCCACCCACAATTAATCCAAATCATCTTTCTCTTCTGACAATATTCAAATAACTAATATTTTAGGGACTTATAATATATAAATAACTTAATCGCCTCTAGCAGTTGAGAGAAAAATAATAGTTATCATTTCAAGATCATGAGTTAAATAATTCTTCTCGCGTACTTTCAACTGCGGACTAGTATAACGAGAAACTCTACCTCCTATATCAAAACGTACCATTATGTACCGCAAGCATTGATATACACAACAACCGCCTTCTAACTATCAGGGGTACTAAAATAGGTATACTAGTCAACAACATCCTTAGCAAACTAAAAGCTTGCTCATATTCCAAGTTCTATAAAAAAAAAATCTTCTTATAGCCGCCAACCAAATAGGGAAAACTTCTTCTATTCGCGATATTCTTTGATGTAATAAAACATCCTAGCTTAATCTTTCTTTGTTCTAAAATATGTTTTATTCAAATCATACTTGGGTTAAAACAAAAAATGGTGCTTATTCACTATTACAAGAAGTTTAATCTAGTACTCTACCCTTCCAATTCAAGCATTGATTGAAAGGTCACCACATCTCCATGCTACTTCCTACTTATACCCCGAAACATTTCAATTTATAAACTCCATAACCAATTTAGTCCTTGTAGACCGTGCAATCCTACTTATCTAACTCCAATTTTATTATTTCTTTCTAAGTTTAAGTGATAGTCATACATTTAGTTTATCTTTTAAATCAAAACCATTGATTTTTACATCATCTTTAAAAAACTAGTAAGTTTCTAACACTGTAAAACTCTTCATTCATTTTTAGCAAACGTTTTATTGTACAAAGATCATAGCATTTTTCTTTTAATTTAAATATCAAAACAGTTCAGCTTAACTTAGAAAAGTGTATGTAAAACCAATTCTCTCTAAAAAAATTCCTTCATAAATAAAAAATTCACATGAAAGTATAATTTAAAAAAAATGTGAACTTTAACCAACAATTATTTTTATTTTAAAGTACTACATAAAAATTTAGAAATACCGTTTTCATGCGCTAAACATTTCTTATTTGTAGAAGAGATTCAAAAGCGAGATCTTGCATACTTTTCGAATTATTTTAGAAGTTTCATCATTAAATGTAAAGTATTCCTCAAGTATAAGTGCAACATTATGCCTAAAGAAAAACAAAAGCATTAAAGCAGTTGTTAAAAATTGCTTTTATCAAATCCTTTTAATTTTACATTTTAAACAACTTCCATAAAGTGTGTTTGATTATTTTGTAGAAAATCATAAATCAACTTGTTTTTCTTTTTAAAATATTAGACATACATGGTTTTTTAGCATTTAGAAAATATATTTATTAGTTTATCACTTAAATTGGAGTAGATAAAAGTAATCTAATTTAAAAAAATCCAATAATATCTATAAATGCTTAAGCACATAGGGTATAACAACCCCCATTTTATGGTCCAAAACTAACCGCCACAAATGTTGAGTCACCTATAGTATTAATTTTCAACGAAAAAATTCATATATGTTAATTGTATCAATAGCATCAAAGAATAAGAATATGAAATATTTTAAACATGCTTTCAACCAAACTTTCTCATATTATTAAAAGATGACATTTCATTTTCATTACATAATCTCAAACATTGCCCAGGTTAAAACAAAATACAATTATTACAAAATACTCCAAGAGTGACATACGAAGATGCCCCGTGGTTGATCAGAATTTACTGCTAGATAGTTATAACATGTAATGACCCATAAATTTTAATGGTTTTAATAACATAATTAACCGAATTTTGTGAAATTTTAAATAATGAATTTTGAAATAAAAATTTGATATTTGGAATACGTCTACTTAGACATAGCAAATGGAAAATTTTCAATATATAATAGGGAAGTTTATTTTATTGTGTGATTTTATTTCAATTTAAATCAGTTAATATTTGATGATAATAAAATATTTTCAAAAACTGAATATTTTTATATAATAAATTTGTAAATCATATTTTGAGTGAGACGTCATCTTTCGTTTTGTCAAATTTGGACTGCTGTTGCTCCGTCCATCTTATTTTCGGCAAATTAGCAGCATTTTGGATACCGATTATCAACTTTTGGTAGGATGATTGTTCCGCTAATATCTGTATACCATTTTGATCATCTCATCGGGCTGATCTCAGCGGTATATTCATTTCTGTTTTTCGAACCTGGTATGCCGTAAAATCAGTAAAATGATTTTCGTATCGGTATCCATATTTTAGCCTATTTGTTTCTCAGTGACCATTCATTTATTCCGTGTGGGATACTGAATGGTCATAACTTTTATAATTCTTAGAAATTAATTGCTGGCTTTTGCTTTTCCCTGGTTTTAATACAATTTTCTGGTTCGTCTCCTTGTTTCTATTCCCATTTTCAATATTTTAATCCATCGTTCTACCCCTCTTCTTCATTTGAAAAACTAATATATTAATATAAAGTATGTTTGCTTGTAGCCATTCCTATCTTCTCCCAACATCCTCCGTGCTCTCCTCTCTCATGCTCACCCTCAAAGCAAAACCCATGGCCTTTCATTCGGCTTGACCAGCTTATGCAACCGAGCCTCCTCATGCCGCACTAACAAGCGCGAGCCCGCGCGCGTTTCCTCTTCTATCAGCTCTGGCCAAAGTTTCTCTGGCAATGACCATCTTCCCTTCAACAAACACAGCCTCTTTTCTTCGCCAATTTCAACCAGAGTCGCAACCACCTCCTTCCTCCTTGCCGAGACTATGTCTGTATATATATTATAAGGTACATATGCATATAATGTCAAAAGTATCGTTATATATATGTCATACTATAAGCTTTGCTGTAAGATTTGTTTTTTTAACAATATACCAAACAGATATATGTTTCAATAAGTGATGTGAGCTTTTACTATATATATTTATGCATGTATGTTTTATTTTAGCCCTATAAGTCTATTATATATATATATATATATATTTACAGTAAAATGTATAAGATTTTGTATAAGTTTACTGTGTATATATATAGTCTGTAAAGGTTATGTTAGTTTTATATAAATAATGCATTACCTATGTATTGCAATATATATACAATGAATTACAGAGATATATTTGCATATGTATATCAGGTAAATTCTGAAGTGATATTTGTTTATTTAAGAACTAATTTCTAAATAATATGGTATATATATATATATATATATGTTATATATTAGGTTTTTAAAAGTATGTGTAAGCCAGTTTAGTTGTTCTTATTATATAAATTATGTAAAATGGTTGCGTAATTATATATAATCTGTATAACTTATATAATATAATATAGATGTTTATAAAGTTACAGAAATATGTTTATAGGTCATAGATATAATTTTTTATTAGCTTTTGCAAATATTTATGTAAGTTTTGCCTGTTGTTGTTTTATGTTGTATACATATATATTATTTTTATAGAAAGTTGTTTATATGTATCTGACTGTACGAAACTTGTTAAAAATATGTGTTTTATTTTATTCCTATATATATATATATATCATTATATACTAGACAGTTAAAAATGTAAGATTATATAATATGTTGTGTGTTTAGTATGTTGAGTTTTATTCATACCTGTTGCTTACTAATTATTTCTCTACGTCTATATGAATATTTCAAGTTACATATATAAATCTATTGTATTTCTATTATGGCAGCCAAGTTAAATATATTTATGTCTGCATAAGTTGTTATGAATATTGAGTCTACATATTAGATTTAGGTTAGATTATATGAGTGTGTGTGCATATATATGTTTTATAAACCATAGTTTTGTGTTTATGTTTTGATTATATTTGTAATAGAATATTTGACTGTTATATATGTATAAATTACAGTGCTATTATAGTATTACATACCTCTGCATGTATGATATCTTGAATCTGTTGTATATATATACAAGTATTTATTTCAAATTATATATATATATATATATAACTTTTTATAAATGAGTTTTAATATAAAACAATGATTTTATTTACATATGTATTTCATTTTGACATCTGTCTTAAAATGAAATATTGATTTAATAAGAAAATAATAATGTTATATATATTTTCTGTTCATATCAAAACTGATTTTGATCCGTTCTCATCAATTTCTGTTATCGGCTCTATCCGTCGAATTCATGCCAATCTGTTTTACTTTGGAATTCATGCTTGGATTCGTAACTCATCTCATTTTCGTTCGTCTCTAACCTTGAAAGGTGAGAAATCACTCATGATTAGCATTCTTATATTTATTAAATTTGATTTCAATTGAACAGTAATTGAAATATGATGCAATTAGTTATTTAAATTGCTATATATAAGTTATTATCTATATCCGTTCACCTGTGACATCTGACACCATGAACTGTTATTTATTTTATCACCGATGATATATGCCTGTTGTTGATTATTAAACTATTGTCATATATGTTGTCATTCTGCAAGTCCCCTGTTAGTATAGAATTCGCTGTGGGTTGAAATGATACATACCCGAACGATCTTATAGAATAGAAGAAAATTGTTATGGGTTGAAATGATAAACCCAAGCGATTTTCACTGAAATGAATTTAGGATTGCGGGTTGAAATGATATATACCCGTATATATTTAAAATTACGGATTGAAACGATAAATATCCTATCACTTGACCATAGGAAAGAAAATTATATGCATGCATCGTTGGTCTACATACATATATATATATATATATATATATATATATATATATTGAAATGATTTCCAAAGTTTAAAATAGGGGTTTTTAGGCTCAGGGAAAAAGTTAGAGAAAAATTTAGTTTCAGGGACAAAAAGTTTGTTTTTTAGGCTGAAGGACACTTTTTAGTGCAAATCACAGAATGATAGTTGTAACTATCATTTTCAGTTTACACTAAAAAGTGTCTTTCAGACTAAAAAGCAAACTTGTTGTTTCTAAGACTAAATTTTTTTGCAACTTTTTCCTTGTGCCTAATTACCTGTTTAAAATATATATATATATATATATATATATATATATATGGTTTTATATAAATATTGATTTTTATATTTTATACAAATGTTTTTTTTATAAAGTTAAATTCTTGATTTTTAAAATTATATGTTTTGAAAATTGTATAGAATAAGTTAGTTTTGAAATTATAAATTTTAAGAATTTATTTATAATTTTATTATTTTTAAAATATATAATAGATTTAATATATGAATAGATTTAATATATAAATAAATTTAATAATACGTTTAAGCATTTATTTAAAATTTATATTTTTAAAATATAATTTTTTATGATTTTTATAAGTTAAGGTTGAGAAGATAAATTTGAATTTAACTGAAATTATATTTAGTTAGGAATTTATTTAATTCGATCGATTTGAAATTTATTAAATTTGATATTTAAAGATATGATTTTATAACTTGATTTTGGATTAAATTGATTTAAAGAAATAGCTTCAAATTTTTTGAAATGGGATATTTAGTTATTTAAATTTGTAATTTGAAGATTTATTTAAATGATATTGGATTTTATTAAGTGAATATTTCAAAACTAAATATTAATAAAGTTAAATTGAGATATAAATGAAATTATCAAATTTAGTTAGAAATTGTTAGAAATTTAAAGCTTTGAAATATGTTGAAATTGAAATGGTTTATATTGTGGTTCAAATCTGTATTTGAAATCGATAAAAGTTGAAATGGTTTATTGAGAAAACTAAATTGAATTGAAATTGATGAATTGAGATTGAGTTAAATTTGAATTTTGGAACTTGTATTAATTTGAATTGATTTGTGAAATTCGAGGAAGCTATTTTATTATATAAAGTATATTTAAAATTTATTTAATACTATTCATATATTTTACTTTATAAATTATTTTAATATAAGCTATTTAATATAAATCATTTTTAATATATATTTTTAACATAAAACTATTTGTAATATAAACTATCTTAATATTCTAATTATTTTATTTATATAAACTATTTTAACTTATAACTATTTTATATACCAACTATTTAACATACAAACTATTTTATTTATAAACTATTTTATTATATATATATATACTATTTTTCTATATCTATTGGTTTGAGTGGGAAGTTATGTTTGAAGTATTATGTTTCAAAATACTATAATTTTAAAGTATTATGATTTCCAAAGTGCTATAATTTTGAAGTTTTGCCATTTTTGAAAGTGTTATAACTTTAAAATTGCTATGATTTGGAAATGGATAACTTTTAAGTGAATAATGATTTCGTATCGATATGTTTATTTTGAAAGTTATATGATATTTTGGTTTTGAAGTATAAACTATTTTGAAATGACCACGGTGTTACAATAACATTTGGTGGTTAAAGTGACCGGGATCGATTATTGTCATACTCTATGCCAATGCCGAAAACCACTTTAACAACCGTGTACACGGTGGAGATTCCATAATGAAGTAGGATGGTGGCGACGATCCTATATGAGATATATACATGGACCTAACTCCCATGAGTTAGCATAAGGTAGCTAAAACAGGAGCAATTGATTGGCCAAGTGAGGTAGCTCCTCCGATCGGACACACTTCTTCGATTGCATTTTATTACTTTGTGATTGATTTGGTTCGCACCTTTGATTTGTGGGTGTGGCTTGAGGTGGGCGGTAGTTGCGGCTATGTTACCACCAACCCGGAAGTGTAATTGGTATATCTACCTTGGTATTGCCTAGTTGTGCCGTGTCACCTACCTCATCGAGACCACTACGAGTTTGTTTTGTACCATACCTATGGAGTGCCCTCTGGCGACGTCCAGTATGAGGGAGGTTACGGCACTATATAGACTATGGGAAATATAAAATGTGTTAAGGGGGATATGGGTAACGCCTTAAAACTATATTAATAGTTTACTTTACTATAGATATTATTATAATAGCATATATTACTACATAGTAGATAGGTCCACGAATCCTTAGAGGATGGTTATCCCAAACATCCTTTAAGTTACTTGTATTTCAGTTGATATTTCACTTGAGTTGGATTTATTGATATAAGAATGTTAATCCTGACTCAAGAGTTTTATGTTTTGCTTTACACTCGGGTCAACTTGAGTGTCACAACATTTGAGACTCACCTTTGGAGTTGGAGCTTCGCTTGGAGATCCATCTATCTATTCAGCTTGCAGTTATTCAGTTGACTCCAGTGATATATTCATATTTTATTATTTGACTATTGTATTAAGACTTCTATGTATTCGAGACTTCTATGTATTCCAGACTTTTGTTGTATCTTGTTTTAAATCTGTTATATATATAGTAGCTTCATGAACTATTATTCATTTTTTTCCGCTGCTTATTGTTATATTACTCCATGTCTGTGATTAGTTTATTTAATGTATATGCTGAGTTTTTCCAAATAAAAATTTAACAATATGATATTTTGAGCAATTCAAGTCCGTCATGTGCTGATGCGAACGGAATGAAATACCAGGACGTTACATAAAATCTGTCTTTATATACACTTCTATAAAATAACTTTAACAAAGCGGATTAAATCACAGACCCGCAAGCGATGGATAACACTCATCGCTTGTATCATATACAACTAATAACCCATGGTCTCTGCCCTAATCTCATTTCGACCTTGAGAAATATTACTATATAGAAAGAGATTATTCACTCGTACCTACCATTACACGGCGACCTAAGTATAAACATACGTACCTTGAGAAATGTCAATAAATACATACATATATTTTACATCATCTATTCAATATTTAAATAGTACCACATATGACCTCCTTAGCTTGGGAAATATCAAAAGCTAAGGAGTATGCAAGTAATCTATTAATATATAAATGGTAGAGGACACCACTTATATAAAAGATTCATAAGTTTCAATATATTTAATTGAAAGATATCGAGTTATGCAATAATATATTTCGTATGAAATACCCTCGTGATTCAAGTGTCCGATGCATTAGAAATCATGATATACATTCTAAGCTTACGTATTTATTTATTAAATCTGTTTTGAATTTCTTATGTTCCATATTTTATTCTACACTCATATTATATAAGTTTATTCTTGTGTAACATATATAATTTAATTAACTTGTATAATAATCTTATGTATAATCTAATATTACTTTTGTTGATTAAATCTTATTTAATAAAATTTTTAATTAATTTTATGTTATTTATTTTAAACATTTTAAATTCAATATGTATTACCATAACATTTATAGTTATACACACACATATATATGTATATATATCTTTATATATGCATATTACTGTATTTGTTAATTAAAATATAATTAATTTATGTAATTAAACAATTTTAATTAATTATAATTTATCACAAAATTTATATAAATTAATGTTACCTTAAACATTTTAAGATAAAGCAACATATGTGTGTATATTATTTAATTTAATCAATTAACTATTTTAATATTTAATTTATTAGTCCAATTAATTTTAAATATTTTTTGAAATTAATTATTAGATTTTGAAAAAAAATTGAAAATTACTTTATAACATATTTTAATTATTTTAGATTTAAAATTTTATTTTAATTTCAAAACAGATTTTGAAAAATAAGCCCAAGGCTCAAATTCAAATTGGGCCTTTATATTAGGGACAAGCTTTGGACTTATGTCATCCTTTCGGACAAGACCAATAACCAATTAAGGTAAAGTAGATTATCCAAAACCAACTATATGCATTACCTTTCTAGACATCTTACCAAGTGGGTGGGATTTAATAAGTTAATTCTAATAGTACTAGTTTAGACCGCATATGTTATTGGGCTCTGTTACTACTGTTGCAACTCGATCTGCATGCAACAGGTTAAATGGGTTAATTTTAAATTTTTTAACATTTTTCCTTTTATTGGGTTTATGAAGTCTAAATTTATTTAGATTTGATCTAAATAAATTTTAAATAGAACCATTAATTTATTTTATTTGTTGATAAATGGAAATTATATGATATTATATAGAATATATATTGTTCACAAGTGTACCGTATACACATGTACGTGTGCGTGCACGCGCAACATATACAATGGACAAGGCTTAACATGCCCATATCCAAAGCCGCAATTTACAACACAGCGAGCATATCAGTCCTCTTCCCCCCCCCCCTCCACATACATATTTGATGTCTATAATATTGTACAATATAAAACATTCTTGTATTTTTATATACGTATATATATAATAATTAAAAATAACATGTATAGTTTGTATACAAAATAATTATTTATAATATAATACAAAATAATTTAAAATTCAAAATTAAAATTATAAAATTTTAAATTATATCTAAATTTTAAATATCTTCAAAAAATCATATTCAAAATTCAAATTCATAAATAAATTATAGCGACCCGCAGTTCAACACACCTTGAGTTGATAATAATTCCCTCTTGTTCAACCCAAATTGTACGGAAGAGAGAATAACTAGGGTAAAGAAGAAGAAAGAGGTAGAAGAAATTAAACAATAATATAGAATCTCATAATCGCAGCGGAATAAAATATAATACGTATTATACAAAAGAAATTGTAAGAGTTTATATACTTACAATCATCAAAGTACAACAATCCTTACATCAATCTCGACAGTTATAATAACTTGTCCTCATACATCGAAAATATAAACAAAGTACGGAGATACATCTCTGTCATCCAGCTCGTCTCTTGAGCTTCGTAGCATCCTATCCTGAATCCGCAATACTCGGTCTCACCCGAGCATTATAATAAAATAACACTCGAGTAAATTTTGAAAACCAGCGAGAAAACACACTCAATTTGAATTACTAGAGTTATCAAAATCCTTTGAAAAACAAAGGTATCTCGTAGGACCGTGTCACACATAAACACAATAGGTTTTTCCCTTACGATAACCAAAATATTTTATAGAAAATCCAGTGATATTATAATAGTGCCTAAATACAAATGCTTATTCAAATAGCCGAAGTTGTTACATTAATAAATTCCAGCATACTAGGCTCTACAAACGAAAACGTAAGGCTCGTATTGGAAAATGGATCCCATACAAATGACTGGGCCACTGGGGTACCGTCCATCACAATGCACCAATGACCTCGCTCGGATCACCTGCTACACAAGACTGGCCTACCCCTAACCTGGATAGACCGAATATGTTATCACCGCGGGTGTTCCCACCCTTACAATTGAGTGTTTCTTCTTTCATCACAACCATATCCATAATATATAGGTTTCTGAGGGTATCTAGAAAGTGATAACATACCCAAATTAGGTGTGACGCACTAAGCCTTGCTGCATCTCCTATGTTTTAGTCATTCACAGTTGAAGGGGCTTGAGGCTAAGCGTTACCTTCCAAGAGCACAATTCTACTTAGAATGCTCATCGTCCTCCAATGATGATGTTCTGATAGCATTCATTCGTACAAGTTGTTCTAGGTCTGGACAAACTGGATCACCATCTTCACTATCTTCGCGGTATCCATTCGTAACGTTCAAACCGGATCAAAGTGGTTTTCGGATAATTAAATTCCTTCCCGGTCTCTTTGAAATGATTAACGAAATTGGCCAATATTGACAGTCGGTTATTAAGCTATCAATAAAGCATCCATAAGCAGGCTCCAGGACTTATTATACTTTTTCCAAAAATATTCTTTTCCAAATACCTTTACAAGGTATATATTTTAAATTCCTTTTCATATTCAAATATTTGAAACAATTTTCAGTGTTTAAATTCATAACAGGATATCCAAAACTTTTCAACACTTAAGAAAATATTCTAAGTCCATTTTCCAAAATCATCTCAAGTATCAAAACTTAGGAATTTTCTTAGCTTATCTCCTGCATTTCCAAAACTATTAATAAATTGTTCTAACAATTTCCAAAACCGGTTACATTTACTTATAATCCCATTTAACCATTTATAACTTTATTATTTAACTCGAATTCATCTTTTTCCAAGTTTTAGTATTCCAACATTTAGGAAATGTCTTAAGTTCCCAGCATCCAATTATAATACTTCTCTTATAAAATCTTCCCATTAAATAAACCCGCCAACAAGTCTCAAGAGAATAAAGTGAAAATCATTTCAAAATCTTATATATAAATAAAATAAGTATTCAAAAGAATAATAATTTATTTTTAATACATGTTTGAATAATTATTTAAAATATCAAAAACACTTTTATAAACATCAATAACCCATTTTTAGATAAACAAATAAATTTTTAAGCTGATTATAGAAGTTAGAATGTTACTAAACCGAATACTTAATATTTAAAAGTCTACTTACTGAAATTTTTCAATCTTAACAAGTTTAAAATTTTATAGTTTTAAATAATAAAATTTTCCTTTTAAAAATGAACTTAACTTCTTAGGATTAAGAATATATTTTTAAAACCTCAATAACCAATTGAATTTATAAATTCTTCTCAGATCACATCATATCCTTCCATTCAGATCTCCTTAACCATTTTCCCTTTCAGAAATAATACCATTATTTTTCTCGCTCTATTTCCTTATTCTAATAAAATTCTCCCTGTGGATTTTATATTCCCAATTCAGCAATTGATATCGCTTACCTTATTTATAACATCGTTTATAAATCCTTATACTCCTTCGAGTTTTACCTGTTTATAAAAACGATCTTATTTATAAAATTTCATTTTATAAATCCATTTCTTTGTAAACCTATTTATAACTTCCAATCCATTTTTACTATCAACTTCAACTCCTTTTTATATTTCCAGAATACCATTTATAAATTCTTTTATATAATTCATTTTAAAAATCTCCATTTAATAATTCAAAATAGTTAAGTATAACCAAAATCAAATATGTTTTTCTAACTCAATTTCGTTAAAATAACCCCAATTTCAATATAAATATTTTATATCAAAAATTCCTTTAATTCCATCAATTTTTTTGAAAATATGAATGATATTTAAAAATACCAAAATTCAGGCCAGTGCTACAATGGTATCCAATAATTCAAATTTCAACAATTATCTACAACAGATTATCTACACACATCGTGTATCACTATATATGAAAAATAAAAAATATATTTGAGGAATCTAGTTGGATCCTTCTAACCTGTTTTCCTGCATCCATGGATGTTAACACAACACAAAAATAACAATTCCACTTCGAGAGGGATATCGCGGTATATATGGTCATCCGCTATTATGTAGGGTGCATAACTGTAATGTGCTGGAATATCACTCCAAATACTAAATGTATATACTACTATACATGTATAATATATCATTCATCAAATAATAATTACTAAATCAACCAGGCTTTCAGTAATTAATTTTAACTATTTTTAAAATCAATCCGTTAATCCAAATGAGTGAGAATTTCCTCAGCTTATTTTTATTTGCCGAACATCCAGATTTTGAATTTCTAAAATATCCCAGCTGACTTATAAAAATTCCAAACCAATCTAATTGCGTAGATTTCATAGTTACGAACCACACTCGATTTGTTCATGATTTTTGGATCTTGTATGCAATTTTATTAAATTTTATTTGCAATGATTTACTAAACAAAATTAACTAATTTATAATACAAGATAAATTTTTAACTTACAGTCCCTTACCATTCTTTGCCGTACAATCACGCTACTCAACACACACGATCCTAAAACCATGCCAAACCCTACGCGACCTCGGACGCTTCCTAACAAACACCACCATTCTTCCACTGCGTAGCTTTTCCATCGATAACGGTGCTGGAAAAGAGGTCGCATCTCCGTAAAACCCCACGACCTAGCCGCCTTTTACAATCGCGGCCCCACCTCTCATCGCGCCATCGCACGCACAGTCACCGTGACCCCCCAGAGCAGTCCTACATGCCAAGTGATGACCACATGCTTCCGTGACCTCTCTCACCGTTACTCGCAAGCTTCCAGTGGCTCCATGAAGGGCATCGACTTCGATGACTCGCATCCACGTGGTTAACCTCTCTTCGCTTGCCATTTGCATGAGTAGCTCGAACCCACTGCCTCACGAAACCATCGCCGCATTTACGTGCAATTTAATGACGTGCGTGTTTTTTTAAAAGTCCGATTTCATGCTTCGAGAATACAAACTGAGGAGGGAGAAGAAGGAAAAGTCACGTGATTTATAATATAGGATAACAGCTTGTTTCAGAAGGTAGGCGACTGAGTTGACTTTAAATTATATGATATAAATTTATTCCAAAATATCCCCTTTTTAACAATTTAAAATTCAGATTTCCTACCGAGGTGTGCCGCTATACACTTATAATGTTATACCCCTATTTCGAACGTAACGTAAAAGGTTTCGGGTCCTAATTCGATTATGGAGAACATAGCATTTTGGACTCAATTATTATATTAAATTTTCGATATGAATTTCAACGCGTTTTTAATCCCATACCATCAAACGATAACTCCAAACACTACTGAATTTAAAATCCGATAATAATACACTATTACGGATCCAATGGAACTAGTTTTTTTTTTGAATTCTGAGACTGTGCCTCGGAATGCTATTTTAACGCATCAATTTAAATTGACGATTTCAAAAATTTATGAAATCGTTTGAAATTTCAGTTTTAAAAATCTTACTAACTAAATTATAATCCTAAATCCAATATTTAAACCATTTAAATATTCAAAATTTACCGTCTAAAATTCCGGTTCATTACATTCCTCCCACCTTAAAAGAGTTTCGCCGCCGAAATTGATAAAGCAGGAAAAATGCTCCAAACCTATTAACTTATCCAAAACCCACATAGTTAAAACTCGATATTTCACTTTTCTAATCTTTTAGTTCCAACCAAACAATTAGTTATCATTTCTAATTCCAGAATCGTTTATTCCAAATTAAAATTCGAAATCAATTTTTCGTTAATAAAAAATTTCAAAAATTTTAAATTTTTTCTAACACCCTAAATTTTGAATTTTTTTGGCAGAGTACCCCTTGTACGAAGAGCCTTTTGCAATATGACAAGAGCGATAAATATATATACTTCGACCCACATAGTTGGAAAATAACACATATATCAATATTTATAATTTGCAGTATTTAAGCCAAAAATGTACCTTATATTAGCATTTTTAAGCATTATTAAGCGAGCATTTACTTTAAAAGCAATTTCGCAACCCAAATCTAGCCAAAAAGTCCATCTGTACATGTACTTACTCGATTTAAACCACATAAGTACCAAAGTATGAAATTCATCAACATTTCACTTATTTAATTAGTTAAAACACAAAAACTTCATAAGAAATGCATGCTAAACATATATTTGAGCAATTATAAGGTTCTGATACTAATTTAATTACTTCCAATTGATTTACTTACTAGTTCATTAAATTCGAAGGATTTACAACCAATTTACTTGCATCCAATTCATATTTATAACAAACCAACAACCCATATCCATTCCAAATTGATCTAAAAATCAATTTATTCACTTTCTACTCATTCATAGAATTTTATTTACTTATGTTTACGTCAAACGATAATATTTCCATGCAAATCCGATGATATCTATTCAATAAAGCAAACACTTAAGCTTACAGCTATTTGAATTGATTTCAAACCAATTTATATTAAATTCCATTCCATTTCAAATTGTTTTTTGATCCATTCACTACATTCCATTCATAACCACTTCCATTACTATTGAATCCAATTATTTAGCTCGGCATAATTCCATGCTTCTTCATTAGATAACCAATTCATAATTTATTTGAACCAAACTCTCATCCAAAATTATTAACTTAAGTTAAACCATTTATTTTTCAATTAATTCACTATATAAAATAAATTTATTCCCTTTGCAACCAAATTCCATTTCAAATTTTTAATTTGATTTTTTTATTTAATCAAATTTCATCCTAATTACTAATTTATTTAATTAGGTCATTCATTTATTCCACTTCAAATCTTAATTCCATACTCGAATTCATTCTTGAATTTATTTATATGATATCAAGGCTGTATTCAATTTATTTGTACTCAAACTGAAGTTATTTGTAACTCAGGTCATTACTATTTCAATCCACTTCTATTTTATTCGACTCGTTCCAATTTTATTTCATTCGCTTACCGTTTAGTCGAATGTAGTTATTTATAACTTAAGTTCCATTTCCAATATTCCCTTTTAAATCCACAATTTAATTTTATTTAACCAAATTAATATCCATTCTATATTCTGTTAACCATTAATTATCTAATTAGTTCACTTCTAATTCATAATTCAATATCTAGTTTTTATTCCAAAAATCACTTCATTTAATTTTCTTGAGTTCCAAACTCATTTCATAATTCAAGTTTGGATTTATTTCTCTTACCAAAATATCAAAAATTTATTTTGGGTTTTCTATTTCACTTTTAAATTTTATAAGTCACACAACTTACTTTTCACATTTCCATCAATTCTATGCTTGAACATATTCACATTTTATATTTAACTCGAGATTATACATTTATTTATAGCCTAATTATATTTTTATTCAATTAATTTCAATTTTTATAAGCTATTCCAATTTATTTATTCATAATCCCAGAATTCCATTCAATTTTTATTTCATTCAAGATTTATACCATATGGTTTTATAATATTTCAAAATTAAATTTCATATTTACTTCAATTCGACATTATTACTAATCTAATTCAAATTTTATAACTTATAGTTAAATAGTCACTTTATAATTCACATTTACATATTCAATTAAATTCCATATGATTCAAATCCAATTCACCTTTTTATTTAAATTCCAATTTCTTTTAACCAACATTAGAAAACCAAATTTGAGTTATTCATACTTAAACTAATTTCTTTCCATACAAATTTACTTTTACTTCATTCAATTTCGTTATATATTTCAATTACATCGCTTAAGTTAACTCTTTATTAATTAGTACACTATATTAATTCAACAAATATAGTAAATTAAATTTCTAAATTTAATTCACTCAACTTAATTTAAGTTGAATTCCATTTCAACTCGCTCACTTTAAATTTTAGTCCAACTTCAATTTTTCACACTTCTTTACTTATAAATATCATTTTCCACTTGTAAGTATGTATGTATGTATATGTGTTTGTGTGTGTATACTTACACCCGTTATTTATTTCAAATCACTTTCAAACTAAACACACACACACACACTCTCTTTTTTGTTTGACAAACCACTTTCTTTGAATTTCAAAATCAACCTGATTTTATCCAAAACAATTCCCTTGAAATTTCCAAACAACACTTGTTTTCACCATAATCTCCATGTCAAATCACCCTGGTAGCAATCCGTCACTTAGAAACTCGAAAATCAATACTGATGATGCTACACAGTCATCACCATGATTATTTTCCAACGACCGAAGTGAGTTCAGTGCTATATCCTTCCAAACTTCATTTAAAATGCTTTTCCTATTCAAAATTATCTTCAAAATAATATTACTATTATTTATTTCAAAATACTTTGGAAAACATTTCCAAAAATTTCCGGGATTTATTCTTTCGATTTCTAGTTTGAATCCATTTTTAGTTTTAATTCACTTGTATAATTCATTCTTATACAATTTCAATTTGGCTATATTTTACCATTTCAGTTTTTTTTATCTTGTTTTGATTATATAATAACAATCAAGTACATCACTATAATAATGTCTAGAAGATTATTTCTTTTTATATCAAAGTATAGTTTGGGCAAAATTATTTCACTTACCGCTTCAAGACCATACTATGTCGGTTTACCGTGTTTAAGTGTTTAGAAACTCCTATCGATTTTAGTGGCGTCCCACTACCTGACCAGAATTTATATGCCACTCAACAGATAAATTAACACAATACAAAACCATTTGTATTCACAAACAAATACGTGCTTATATCTATTATTACACTCAACTCATTCTACAGTACTATTGACTCTATCTCTAATGAGTAATCCCCACCAGAGCTAAGGTTCTCGCTTAACCTTCAGCTCCGATACCAAATGTAGCGACCCGCAGTCCCATTCCCCTTGAGTTAATAATAATTCACCCGTGTTCAACCCAAAGTGTACGAAAGAGCAAATAACTGGGGTAAAGAAGAAGAAAGAGGTAGAAGAAAATAAACAACAACACAGAATCTCACAATCACAGTGGAACAAAATATAATATGTAATGATATATTTTATACAAAAGAATTTGTAATAGTTTATACACTTACAATTATCAGAGTACAACAACCCATATATCAATCTGGACAGTTATAATAACTTGTCCTCATACAACGGAAATATGAACTAAGTACGGAGATACGTCTCCGTCATCTAGCTCGTCTCCTGAGCTCCTTAGCATCCTATCCTAAATCTGTAACACTCGGTCTGACCTAAGAATTATAATAAAATAATACCCAAGTCAGTCTGGAAAACCAACACGATAAAACACGCTCAATATGAATTATTAGAGTTATCAAAATCCTTTGAAAAAAAAAGGTATCTCGTAAAACCGTATCACACATAAACACGATGGATTTTCACTTACGATAACCAAAAACATTTTATAGAAAATCCAGTGATATTATAATAGTGTCTAAATACAAATACTTATTCAAATAGTCAAAATTGTTACATTAATTGAATTCCAGCATATCAGGCTCTACAAACAAAACCGTAAGGCTCGTATTGGAAAAAGGATCCCATACAAATGACTGGGCCATTGGGGTACCTCCCATCACAGTACACCTCTAGAAAAATGTACTAAGGACCTCGTCGGGATCCCCTGCTACACAAGACCGGCCTACCCCTAACCTAGATAGATTGAATATGATATCACCCCAGGTTTTCCCACCCTTCAAATCCTGCGCTCCTTCTTTCATGCACAACCATATCCATAATTTATAGGTTTTCGATGGTATCTAGAAAAGTGATAACATACCCTAATTAGGTGCGACCCACTTAGCCTTGCTGCATCTCCCATGTTCTAGTCGTTCTCGATTGATGATGCTTGAGGCTAAGCATTACCTTTCAAGAACACAATTCTTCTTAGAATGCCCATCGTCCTCCGATGACGATGTTCTGATAGCATTCATCCATACAAGTTTTCCTGGGTCTACACAAACTGGATCGCCATCTTCACTATCTTCGCGGTATCCATTCGTCATGTTCAAACCGGATCGAAGTGGTTTACGAATAATTAAAATCCATCCCGGTCTCTTTAAAATGATTAACGAAATTGGCCAATGTTGATAGTTGGTTATTTAACTACCAATAAAACATCCATAAGTAGACACGAGGCCTTATTATACATTTTCCAAAAATATTCTCTTCCACATACCTTTACAAGGTATATATTTCAAATTCGTTTCCATATTCAAATCTTTGAAGCAGTTTTCAATATGTAAATTCATAACAGGATATCCAAAAGTTTTCAACACTTAAGAAAATTTTCTAAGTCCATTATCCAAATCATCTCAAGTATCAAAACTTAGGAATTTTCTAAGCTTATCTCCTGCACTTTCGAAACTATTAATAAATTCTTCTCACAATTTCCAAAACTAATTATATTTATTTATAATCCCATCCAACCATATATAACTTAATTAATTAAGTCGAATTCATCTTTTTCCAAGTTTTTATATTCCAGCTTTTGGGAAATGTCTTAAGTTCCTAGCATCCCATGATAAAACTTCTCTTATAAAACCTTCTTATTAAATAAAACCGCCTACAAGTCTTGAGGGAATATAGTAAAAATGATTTCAAACTCTTATATATATAATAAATATTTATAAGAATAATAATTTATTTTTAAAACATGTTCGAATAATTATTTGAAATATCGAAAACACTTTTATAAACATTAATAACCCTTTTTTAGATAAACAAATAAATTTTCAAGTTGATTTTAAAAGTTAGAATTTTACTACAATAAATACTTAATATTTAGATATCTACTTACCGAAGTTTTTAAATCTTAACTAGTTTAAAATTTCATAGTTTTAAATAATAAAACTTTCCTTTTAAAAACAAACTTAACTTCTTAGAATTAAAAATATAGTTTTAAAACCTCAATAACCAATTAAATTTATAAATAGCTCTCGAATCACATCATATCCTTCCATTCAGATCTCCTTAACCATTTTCCCTTTCAGAAATAGTAACACTATTTTTCTCGCTCTATTCCCTACTCTAATATAAATTCCCCCTGTGAATTTTATATTCCCAATTTGGTAACTGTTATCCCGCTTTTTGGCAAATCCGTGATACCAAAAGATTGGTCGAAAACAAAAGGCAGTTCGTCTCAAAGATTGGTTGCACTTCGCTTCACTATGGATATCGATGAATTTTGTCCGAGCCCGGATCAGGCTGCAAATGATAGGACATGACAAGTAAAGCCATGAAAGCCAGTGTTCCAAATTTCAGGTTAATCAGAGTTCGTATGAACGTGATATGAACGATGCAAGTTAGTTAAAGGGTGTTGTTCGTATCCATCAAAGTGTGGAGAAGATGTCCATTTCAATCCATCATGGTCTACGTGTTTCGAATCGATCACATTCGAGTCGATCAGTAGTGATATCGATCACCTCGAATCAATCGGTTTCGAATCGATCAGATGGACATCCCCTCGGCATGTTCGTATCCATCAGCTTCGCATCGATCAGAGTGGTCAGGCCTTTGCATCGATGGGCTTCGCATCGATCAAACTTCGGCTAGAGTGTCTCATTCGAATCCATCATTATGGCTTGGTTCGTATCCATCGGCTTCGTATCGATAACCTAACATCAACTTCGCATCCATCGGAGATTCGCTGCTTCGTCACCATCCCAAGGCCGTGTTCGAATCCATGAACAGAGGCTTGTTCGTATCCATCAGGTCAATGAATCTTGGATGACGTGTCATCCAACGATACGAACAAGGCGAAATCTGCGGATTCGATGCGGTCAACTCGGAGTATGAACCAGATCGAGGCAAAGTATGCGCGCCACGTCTTCACAAGACCACGTGAGGAGATCGATTCGAAGGAGTCGATTCGAATCAATGGATTCGAAATGAACAGCCAACCGAAACATGCTAGCTCGTATCGATCATATCTCCCAAACCACTGAACCAAACGCAACGAAAATTTCAAAGAAGCTTCCATACAAGGTAAAGATTGTTCCTGCCAAGTTTCACCTCGATTGGACCATTTTTTGATGGATATGAAATCACTTCGTATCGACCCCAGATCGAGTCGAAACTTGGTGGGGTCGGTCGCGTGGGCCCACTCACGTGCCAGAAAAAATCTTCCGAAGTTTGAGCAAGATCTGGGCCTCCTACGCCTATAAATAGCACCCTGAAGCCTTCTCAAAAGAGGATCTTTTGGCCATTCAGCATCCAGACTCTGCCGGATCCAATTCTACTCTTCAATACCGTTGTTGTAATCAAACATCAGAGCTATAACTTGCTGTAATCCGCTGTAATTGATTGAAATCACCAAGTGAATCAATAAAATCATAAGCTTCAGAGTGGACGTAGGAAAGATCGTCGAACCACTTTAAATCCTGTGTTTCTGAATGTTATTTGTGAATTGCTATGTTTGATATTGCTTAGATTTGAGTTTTATATTGATTGTTGCTGATTTGTGTTCATAAACGGGTGCTTTCACGATCTCGGGTGTTTGTGTCAATAATAACGATGAACATTTTGGTGCTTTCATCGAGAGAAGCTGATTCAGGATAATTTGAATTTGAAGACTTAAGAATTAGATCTAAGAACCATGACGAGACAAACAAGTAAGAAACAAAGGCCAGAGAGAAGTGAACACCAAAGGAGTCAAGAGGCTTCTTCAGGAGCGAATCAAGCATCGGTCTTCATCACTAGGGACGAGATGGAGACAATGATGAAGAAACAGGAGGAGTTGATCCAGATTTTATTTCAGCAGATAGGGCAACTTGGAGCACAGAATAGAGAAGCAGATGGAGTTCATAACGGAGCAGGACTGTCCGGCGTAGCACCTGAACTAGGGGGCATGCACATAGAGAATGTTGATCCAATCTCGGAGAGAGAGAGGTACATCTGCGCAACCTGGGAGTAGCAGAGGAGTGAACGCTTAGTCAATGGGGCAGATCCCAGAGTTCCCTCGTGAACTTGGGGGGCTGGTTGAGAGTGTGGAACGAAGATTGCATCTCGGAGACAATGACAGATTGGCGGAGATGGTTAGAAGAGCTATGAGAGGCGGTTTGGTAAACAAAGATTTGGAAGATGTTAATAGGAGTCCTTTTACTCCAGCAAACAGACGAGCTAGGAACCCATCGGATTTCAAGTTACCATCGTTGGACATGTATAACGGGAGAATGGACCCCATGGTTCATCTGACGAAGTATACGAGGCATATGGAAGTGCTGGGGGCATAAGAGGAGGTTATGGCCTGGTGCTTTCCATTGTACTTGGCGGATATTGCAGCGTTATGGTTCAGGCAACTAGAGAGTGGATCTATCGGAACATGGAATGATTTAACTGAGAGATTTATGAGGCAATTCAGGGTTCACATTGCGAGACCCAAGAATGTGATGACTTTGGCAACTCTAAAAAAGAAAGCTGGGGAGACTTTGAGGAGTTTTCTGACGCGATTCAATGCGACAGCAGCTTCAGTGGATCGACTAGATCCGTTTATGGTTGTGATGGAAGCTGTGTCCGGAGTAGCTGACGGCACAGAGTTCAAAAATTCGTTGACTAAAGATCCACCTGTGGATTTAGGGGAATTCTATGACGAGGCAGAAAAGTTTTTACGATTGGAAGATGCAAACGCCGAAAGAGAAGAAGGAGAAGGAATTGATATTTATGCAATCAAAGGAGGAAATCCCCCTGAGAAAGGCGCGGAAACAAGTAGAGGTAAAAGAAAGACTGAAAATGACGGGGACGGGTCAAATCGGCAACGGAGGGAGCCGCGATTCACCACTTACTCTAAGCTGAATGAGAGTCTGGAATGAATTTATCAGGATACCAAAGAGCAGGTTCCGTATCGTAGACCGATGCGAAGGGATCCGACTTCTGACGAAAGAAAATCAGATAAGTTTTTTGTATTTCATGAATTGAATGGTCATAACACTAATGATTGTAGGCATCTGAAAGACGAGGTGGAAGGGCATATCAGGAACGGTATGCTCCTTCAGTATATGAGGAGGCGAACCCCAACAGTGGAGCCAGAACGACCACCGTCTACATCAGCTAGAGGCGACCCTGAATCGGGGCGCCATTTGATTATCCATTGATCGATTGGAATAATGATGAACAAGTTATAAACCTCTTACTAACACGGTTAAATCATTTACACATGTAAGCGATCGCGCACGATCCATAGGCATGCTCTGAATGACTACTAACCGCGTCATAGTAAGAGTTTGCGCTTTGACATCTTTACCTCGCTTTTTGCTTTGATTTTGATTTGAACATTTAGACTCTGCTTGTTTGGACATTTCTGTTGTAAGGTTCATATGATTATTGCTTTGATATTTACAATTCTACGAAAAAAATTACTTGTATACCCATTGGATCGCGAACAGCCCACGGGCACCTCTTGCATGGCAATGAACTGCCAAAGTCTTTGATTCGCAAACTCTCCCGAACATTAAATCCGGCACCGATGATACTAAGCCCCCCCGGGCACACATAATTTGCCTCGAACGGCACACGATCGCGAACGATCACGATTTGCCTCGAACGGCACACGATCGTGAACGATCACAATTTGTCTCGAACGACACCTGACCGCGAACGGTCACGATTCACTTATTATACCCGACCTCGAACGGTCACACTCAGCCTTGAATGGCACTCGATCGCGAACGATTGATATCCATCGCGAACGGCCTACGACCGCGAACGGTCCCATCTCATCATTCGCCGCGAACGGCATCGACCGCGAACGGTTCCACTCCATCCTTTGTCGCAAACGGCTTGACCGCGAACGGTCCCGATTCACCTCAAATGGCACACGATCCCGAACGATCGCCATTCGAGGTCATATGAAATTATCAAGTTCTTTACAGGTTATTGATAGGATATGAACATCCAGCTTATGGCATTACAAAACACACCTTCCTACTGCGCGCAAGGCATGTTTTGGGGGGCAAATGTTATCCCGCTTTTTGGCAAAGCCGTGATACCAAAAGATTGATCGAAAACGAAAGGCAGTTCGTCTCAGAGATTGGTTGCACTTCGCTTCACTATGGATATCGATGAATTGTGTCCGAGCCCGGATCAGGCTGAAAATGATAGGACGTGGCAAGCAAATCCATGAAAGCCAGTGTTCCAAATTTCAGGTTAATTGGAGTTCGCATGAACGAGATATGATCGATGTAAGTTAGTCAAAGGGTGTTGTTCGTATCCATCAAAGTGTGGAGGAGATGTCCATTTCGAATCCATCATGCTCTACGTGTTTCGAATCGATCATATTCGAGTCGATCAGCAGTGATATCGATCACCTTAAATCGATCGGTTTCGAATCGATCAGATGGACATCCCCTCGGCATGTTCGTATCCATCGGCTTCGCATCGATCGGAGTGGTCAGGCCTTCGCATCGATGGACTTCGTATCGATCAAACTTCGGCTAGAGTGTCTCATTCGAATCCATCGTTATGGCTCGGTTCGTATCCATCGGCTTCGTATCGATAACCTAACATCAACTTCGCATCTTTCGAAGATTCGCTGCTTCGTCTCCATCCCAAGGTCATGTTCGAATCCATGAACAGAGGCTTGTTCGTATCCATCAGGTCAATGAATCTTGGATGACGTGTTATCCAACGATACGGACAAGGCGAAATCTACGGATTCGATGCGGTTACCTCGGAGTATGAACCGGATCGAGGCAAAGTATGCGCGCCACGTCTTCACAAGACCACGTGAGGTGATCGATTCGAAGGAGTCGATTCAAATCGATGGATTCGAAATGAACAGCCAACCGAAACATGCTAGCTCGTATCGATCATATCTCCCAAACCGATGAACCAAATGCAATGAAATTTTCACAGAAGCTTCCATACGAGGTAAAGATTGTTCCTGCCAAGTTTCACCTCGGTTGGACCATTTTTTGATGGATACAAAATCACTTCGTATCGATCCTAGATCGAGTCGAAACTTGGTGGGGTCGGTCGCGTGGGCCCACTCACGTGCCAGAAAAAGTCTCCCAAAATTTGGGCAAGATCTGGGCCTCCTACGCCTATAAATAGCACACTGAAGCCTTGAGAAAAGAGGATCTTTTGGCCGTTCAGCATCCAGACTCTGCCGGATCCAATTCTACTCTTCAATACCGCTGTTGTAATCAAGCATCAGAGCTATAACTTGCTGTAATCCGCTGTAATTGATTGAAATCACCAAGTGAATCAATAAAATCATAAGCTTCAGAGTGGACGTAGGCAAGATCGCCGAACCACTATAAATCCTGTGTTTCTGACTGTTATTTGTGAATTGCTGTGTTTGATATTGCTTAGATCTGAGTTCTATATTGATTGTTGCTGATTTGTGTTCATAAACGGGTGCTTTCACGATCTCGGGTGTTTGTGGTCAATTTTGACGCAGACAGCAACTGATGTCGCTTACCTTATTTATAACATCGTTTATAAATCCTTATACTCCTTTGAGGTTTACCTGCTTATAAAAACGATCTTATTTATAAAATTTCATTTTGTAAATCTATTTCTTTTTAAATATATTTATAACTTCCAATCTATTTGTACTATTGATTTCAACTACTTTTTATATTTCTAGAATACCATTTATAAATTCTTTTATATAATTCATTTTAAAAATCTCCATTTAATAATTCAAAATAGTTAAGTATAACCAAAATCAAATATGTTTTTCTAACTCAATTTCTTTAAAATAACCCCAATTTCAATATAAATGTTTTATATCAAAACCCTTTAATTCCTTCAATTTAAAAAAAATATTTACGGTATTTAAAAATACCAAAATTCAGGCCAGTGCTACAATGATATCCAATAATTCAAATTTCAACAATAATCTATAATAGATTATTTACACACATCATATATCATTATATATGAAAAATAAACAATGTATTTGAGGAATCCAGTTGGATCCCTCCAACCCTTTTTCCCCTACATCCATAGATGTTAATACAACATAAAAATATCAATACCACATCAAGGGAGATATCTTGTATATTGGTTCATCCGCTATTCTGCGGGGCGCATAGGGTCTCATCCGTTATAATGTGCGGGAATATCACTCCAAATATTAATACATATACTACTATATATATAATATATCATTCATCAAATAATCATTAGTACATCAACCAGGCATTTTATAATTAATTTTAACTATTTTTAAAATCAATCTGATAATCTAAATGAGTGTGAATTTCCTCACCTTATTTTTAAATTTGCTAAACATCCTGATTTTGAATTTCAGCTGACTTCTAAAAATTCCAAACCAATCCAATCGTGTAGATTTCACAGTTACGAAACACATTCGATTTGTTCATGAATTTTGGATCTTGTATGCAATTTAATTAGCATACGATTTACTAAACAAAATTAACTAATTTATAATAAAAGATAAATTTTTAACATACAGTCCCTCACTATTCTCTTCTATACGGTTACACCACTCAACATACGCGATCCCAAAACCATGCCAAACCCTTCGTGACCTCGAACGCTGCCCGGCAAACACCACCATTCTTCCACTGTGCAGCTTTTCTATCGACTATGGTGCTGGAAAGGAGGTCGTGCCTCCGTAGAACCCCATGACCTAGCCCCCTTTTAGAGTTGCGACCCCACCTCTCATCGCCATCGTAAGCACAATCACCCCGACCCACTAGAACTGTCCTATGTGCCAAGAATGACAACTGCGTGCTGTCATGACCTCTCTCTCCCTTGCTCACGAGCTTCCAACGCTTCCATGAAGGGTATCGGCTTCGATGACTTACATCCATGTGAGTAACCTCTCTTCGCTGCGCCATTCGCCTAAGTAGCTCGAACCCACTGCCTCACGAAACCGCCACTGCCTTCGTGCGCAATTTAATGACGAGCGCGATTTCTTTTTTTTATAAAGGTCGATTTCATGATTCGAGAATACGAACTAAGGAGGGAGAAAAAGGAAAAGTCATGCGATTTATAAACTAGGATAATATCTTGTTTCAAAAGGTAGGCAACCGATGGCTTCAAAATTTATAATATAAATTTATTCCAAAATATCTCCTTTTTAACAATTTAAAATTTCGATCTCATATTAAGGCATGCTGCTAGATGTTTATAATGTTATACCCATATTCGGAACGCAATGGAAAAGGTTTTGGGTTCTAATTCGACGTATGGAAAAGATAGCTTTTTGGACCCAATTATTATATTAAATTTTCGATATGAATTTCAACGCGTTCTTATCCCATACGATCAAACGATAACTCCAAACACTATGAAATTTGGAATCCGATAATAATATACTATTATGGATCCAATGGAACTAGTTTCGTCGAATGCCGAGACTGTGCCTCGGATGGCTATTTTAACGCGTCAATTCAAATTGACGATTTTAAAATTTTGCGAGGCTTTTGAAATTTCAGTTTTAAAAATCTTACTAACTAAATTATAATCCCAAATCCAATATTTAGACCATTTAAATATTAAAAATTAACCGTAAAAAATTTCGGATCGTTACATAAATTATACATACACACACACAAAATTGTATTTGGGAATATATAAGCATATTTTAAATTTCAAACATTAAACCATTTATATATATATATATATATATATATATATATATATAAATAGTATTGCATGATAAAATACTTATATATTATTTACATAAATATAGTACATTTAATTTTGGCCCAAATTTAGAAGTGACAAGAACAATATTTTTAAATCCATATGGATTTATTCAAAATGTTTTTTAAAATATAAATTTCAGTCTGAAAATAATAAAAAATTTCATATAAAATTATGAATTATAAATATATGAATATATTATACATATATAGTAATTTAATATATTTAGATTAACAAATGTCAAAATTATAATTCAAACTGAAATATATATATATGTGTGTGTGTGTGTGTGTACGTACGTACGTATGTATGTATATGTATTTATGTATGCATGTATGTATTAGCACCAAAATTGGTCACTGACACCCAAATCCAGATGAAAGCACCAAATCACAGTTACAGATCACGGATAGATTATATATAGAGAATAAGAATACGCAGAACAATCAAAATTAAAAAGAAAGCAGTAAAGAACAACAGATTTTATAGTGGTTCGGCTAATTCTGGCCTATGTCCACTCCAGAAGTTTTCTTTTTATTGATGTTAGCATCAATTACAGTTACAAGATGGCAGAACAACCTATGCCTTAGAAAATAGAAGACTAGAGAGCTGAAAGAAGATCCCCAATCTGGAGACCCACATGCTGTATTTATAGGCAAAACCAGGTTGTTGGGCCTTCTGAGTGTTTGGGCCCACCAAGGCCATAGCCGAACCCTACTTCATTACGTCGGCCGACCCCGAGCAGTTGGTATGCCAAGACACTATGCCGAGCCACTATGCCGCGCCATAATAACGAGCCATCCCCACCGCATCATGATGTCGAGCGACGTTCAATGCCGAACGAGGTAGGATGCCGAGCGAGGTGCGATGTCGAGCGAGGTGCGATGCCGACCGAGGCTTCATGCCAAACGAGGGGAGGTGTGTCGAGCGAGGCTTCATGCCGAACGAGGGGAGGTGTGTCGAACGAGGCTTCATGCTGACAGAGGGGAGGTGTGTCGAACGAAGCTTCATGCCGAACAAGGGGATGTGGGCCAAACGAGGCTTATCTTCCAGACCGAGCCATGCAACCCCCCCATTTCTTGACCAAATGACATATCCAAGAGAACTTCATCCTTCAAAATCGAATCCATCATATTCCAGCCTCGATAATCGTGAAGCTAGTTAGGTTGAATTTGCATGTTTATGGCTTTTACAAAAGGTGGGTTAAGACTTTGCCCCCCAAATCATGCCTTGCTATTGGAAGGTGTGTTTTGTAGCTTAGTAAGCCGGATGTTTGTATCCTGTTAATGACCTGCAAATAAATTGATTGTCTTATCTGACCGCGAATGACGATCGTTCGGAATCGTATGTCATTCGGGGTAGTATTTGACCGTTCGCGGTCAGATGCCGTTCAAGGCGGATCGTGACCATTCGCGGTCGGGTGTCGTTTCGAGGCAAATTAAGATCGTTCGCGATCTAGTGCCGTTCGAGGCGAGTTGTGACCGTTCGAGGCGCGTTGCAATCATTCGTGATCTGGTGCCGTTCGGGGTGAGTTGTGACCTTTTGCGATCGGGTGCCATTCGAGGCGAGTTGTGATCGTTCGCGATCTGGTGTCGTTCGAGGCGAATTGTGACCGTTCACGGTCGGGTGCCGTTCGAGGCGAGTTGTGATCGTTCACGATCTCGTGCCATTTCAAAGCGAGTTGTGTGTGCCCGGGGGGAGGGGGGGGGGGGGGGCTTAGTATCATTAGTGTTAGCTTTCACGTTCGAGTGAGTTTCTCAACTATTTATTGTGGCGATTTATCGCCATCTCAGAGCATGCCTAAGGACCGTTCGCGAATCCATACATGTGTAAGTGGCTTAACCGTCATGGAATCACAAATAGCATATTTTCATTCAAGATGAGTCTTTCAATGGAAATGTCAAACTAAATCTAGTCCAAACACGGGAAATAGAAAATAAAAGCAAAACAGGGATGCCCAAGTGCAAACACCTACATTGATGCGATTTATAGTCGTATCAGAGCATGCCTAAGGATCATTTGTGGTCCTGTACATGTGTAAATGACTTAATCGCATTGGTGTGGAGTTTGCCACTTATTCGTCATTATTTCAATCAATTGACGACAAGCACCCCCCGATCCCAAGCCATTCTCAGTTGGTGCAGGTGGTGGCCGCTCTCGTTCCACCGTTGTTGTTCCCCTTCTCACATATTTCGATAGCATACCAATCCGTATATGTCCCTCAACCTCATCCTTCAAGTGCCTGCAGTCATTCGTGGAATAAACAATACTTGTCTGACCTTCTTTCATTGCTGGCGAATCCCTCCTCATAGGCCTTCGATAGGGAATATGCCCTTAGTGTCTTGGTAAAATCGTTCCAAAGTCTCGTTCAGCTCTGAATAAGAGGTGAATCTCGGTTCCTTTTGTGGTCGCGTTGGTCCGTCGTCGTTGTCCTTGGCTTTCCGTTTCCCTTTATCAGTTCCTGAATCTTTTTTAGGAGGATTTTCTTCCTTGACTGCAGAAACATTAACTCCTTCTCCTTCCTCTATTTCAACATTTGCATCCTCTAATTATTTAAATCCTTCGGCCTCATGGTAAAACTCCCCTAGGTCCATAGGTGGATCCCTTGTCAGTGAATTCTTGAACTCTGTTCCATTAGCTATGCCAGATGCAGGTGCCACTAAGACCATGGATGGAGCTGGTCGATCCACTTATGCTGCCACTACATTGAATAGCGTCAGAAAGCTCCTCATAGATTCCCTGGTCCTCTACTTTAGTGCTGCCAAACTCATTACATTCTTAGGTCTCGAAATGTGAACTCTGAACTGCCTCATAAACTTCTCAGTCAACTCGGTTCACATTCCAATGGAACCGCTCTCTAATTGTCTAAACCATAGTGCTGCTATGTCTACCAGATACAATGGGAAGCAATGGGCCATGACTTCCTCTGATTCCCCCAGCACTTTCATATGACTCATGTACTTTGTCAGATGAATCGTAGGATCTGTCCTCCAAATATGCATCTCCAATGATGGTAGCTTAAAATCCGTTGGGTTCCTAGCTCGCCTGATAGTAGGTAAAGGGACTCCTATTACCATCTTCCAATTCTTTGTTTACCAATCCACCTCTCATAGCTCGTCTAACCATCTCCGCCAGTCTATCGTTGTTGCCAAGCTGTAATCCTTTCCCTTGCCTACGGTCTGCCCCCCGAGTTCATGAGGAAATTCAGGCACATACTCCTCATCTCCTACTCCTACACTCCTATTGGTGTTGGGTTGCATAGTGTGATCTGATATCCCTCCATGGATTGGCCCAGCATTTCCTGGTGGTGTACCCCCGAGTCTCGGTCCATCTAGATCATTAGTCGTCTGTTGATTGGGGACTGCCCCTGTTGAGCCATTGACTCTGCTTGCTGGTTGAGCACTTCTGATCCAGCTCCATGGATCTGAGCTCCTGCATTTTGTGCTTGTGCAAATTGTCTGAGAAGAGCATGCATCATCTCCTCTTGTCTTTTCAACATCGCTTCCATCTCATCTCTAGCAATGTAGATGGATGCTTGACCTGCTGCAGCTCCAAAGGAAGCCTCTTGACTTCCCTTCTGATTACTCCTTTCTGTCACTTGCTTCCTTGCTGATGGTCTAGCCATTGTTTCCTAAAATCCAAGCTCCTAGCTCCAAAATTCCCGAGTGCTTGCATTCTCGGTGAAAGCACCAAAATGTAAGCGCTAAAATTGGTCACTAACACCCCAATCCAGATGAAAGCACCAAATCACAGTTACAGATCATAGATAGAATATATGTAGAGAATAATAATATGAAGAACAGTCAAAATTAAAAAGAAAGCAGTAAAGAACAACATATTTTATAGTGGCTTGGCTAACTTCGGCCTACGTCCACTCCAGAAGTTTCCTTTTTATTGATGTTATAATCAATTACAGTTACAAGATGGAAGAATAACCTCTGCCTTAGAAAATAGAAGACTAGAGAGCCGAAAGAAGATCCCCCATCTGGAGACCCACATGCTGTATTTACAGGAAAAACCAGGTTGTTGGGCCTTCTGAGTACTTTGGGCCCACCAAGGCCATAACCGAACCCTACTTCATTTTGCCGACCGACCCTGAGCAGTTGGTATACCGAGCCATTACGCCGAACCATAATGCTGAGCCATCCTCACCTCATCACGATGCCGAGCGGCGTTCAATGCCAAGCAAGGTACGATGCTGAGCGAGGTGCGATACCGAGCGAGGTGCAATGCCGAGCAAGGCATCATGCCGAACGTGGGGAGGTGTGCCGAGCGAGGCTTCATGCCGAACGAGGGAAGGTGTGCCAAACAAGGCTTCATGCTGACCGAGGGGAGGTGTGCCGAACGAGGCTTCATGCCGACCGAGGGGAGGTGTGCCGAAAAAGGCTTCATGCCGGACGAGGGAAGGTGTACCGAACGAGGCTTCATGCCGACCGAGGGGAGGTGTGCCGAACAAGGCTTCATGTCGGACGAGGGAAGGTGTGCCGAACGAGGGGAGGTGTGCCGAACGAGGCTACATGCCGGATGAGGAAAGGTGTGCCGAACGAGGCTTATCTTCCTGACCGATTCGTGTAACCCCCTCCCTTTCTTGACCAAATGACATATACAATAGAACTTCATCCTTCGAAACCGAATCCATCATATTCCAGCCTCGATAATTGTGAAGCTAGTTAGCTTGAATCCGCCTGCTTGTGGCTTTGACAAAAGGCGGGTTAACAGTATGTATGCATAATTTTTTATATCCAAAAATATCATAAATTAATAAAAAGAATTTTTAGCTTGGCCTAAAGCAAATTTATATACATACATATATATATATATTAAAAATTATGTAAATAATTATATATATATATATATATCGATAACAAATGTATATATGAACTTGTGATATGAATCTAGCCTATTCAAATATAAATCATAAAACTAATTACATCCATATATTTAATTGAAATAAATTATGACAACCGAGATTTTCGACCCTCGAAAATCAACACTAATACATCCTCTGTATTTACACGCAGCAAATCCAAGCGTCGAAAACCTGATTGTTAAGGGTAAGAAAGAAAATAAAGACAGAATATAATCTCACACGAATGTAATAACATATATTATTTCAACATACAATCTTTGCGGTGGAAAATTTAAATAAATTTATCAGAGTTTAACATAAACATTTATAAATATTTGTCCTTACAATTGCGAAATAAAATAGTACACAAATGTGGTGGAAATTAGGCAATGGCCTATTGAAGAATCTTCTAATTCCATGCTCCGAGCTCTTCAAGATTTCTTCTAACAAACATGACTGCTAGGCTGCCCCGAGAAATTAGGGCACCTGGAGTCTAAACGAAAGGAAAATAAACTCCATTGAATAAAGGGTTAAAAACAAAGATTATTTAAGATACCGTTTACAAAGATTGCCAAATCATAATCTCTAAAACGGGTCAAATATAATGTTATTTAAAATATCGTTTGCGGTTACCCAAACCAATTAATTTTAAGTATAGGAATTAAATCAATTCCAAATCATTTTCATAATCCATATTCAAAAACATTATTGAGTTAAAAAGATTCGATAGAAATTATACCAATTCTACTCAACATCAATTTCTGCATTCAACCTTTACTATCCGTTGAATAACGGTGAAATCAACTTTTAAATTCACATGGATAGTATGAATTACCTCTTGGATTTAAAACCAATTATAAGAAGATTATTCCTATGTAATCCAAGTTGTTTAAATTTGGAAAGTTATATCTTTTATACTTTGGGAAATTTTGATCTGAGTAAATCAAATTTACTATCCCCTCCGTCGAGCCAGTCTGCATGATAGAGAAAGCAAGAAACTAGTTTTTCAAACTCAAGCCTAGAGACTACCTCTCTGTCACCTAGAAGGTGGTCAAGTTATTTGATCAACTTTAAATCCTTTTATTACCCTTTAGAGATGATTTTTATTTACTTAATACTATTCCAAATTTTGTCTTAAAACCATTTTCCTTTAACCAGTTTAACTTCAACTCCTTTAGAAGAATTTTCAAATCAATTTCACAAATACTTAATTATTCATTTGAAAAGATTCACAAAATATTCGAGTAAGAATAATTAAGTTAAATCATTGTTTGCAAAAGTTATTAAAAAAGTGCTGCAAATAGTGTTTTAAAAGATTATTTGATTACAACAACTTTCCGATTATATAGAAATCCATTTTTATAACTCAAATCTCTTTTAAAAATTTTAATAAGATTTAAAGGATTAATTTTATATTTTCAAAGATTTAAAAATATCCATTTTAAAACATTTACTATTTTGGCCTTCGAACTGCCAAAGCGTGATTTTATTTAAAACTTGATCTGCTCATATATTAAAATCTAATAAACGAAATCTCAATATTTTTATTCTGTTTGAAAACCATGATTATAAGGGTTTGGAAAATTCTTATTACAATGAATTCCAACTCTGAATCGATCCTATAAATGGATTTAACTCTTACGGTGGGAAATCGCGAACTGCCGTTATGCGATGCGCCTGTTTTTTAACTAAATTTTCAATATTCATTTAAACTTTGCGAAACTCTTCTAAAAGTTTGTAAACCATTTCTAAACCATATTAAACCATTTTTAAGAGGTTTAAACATTCCATATACACCATTTCATTCAATAGAGGAAAGTGATTTCCTTTGTGTTTATTGACGTGTATTAACATAACTTGTATATATATTCAACAACCATATTAAACATCCATATTATCATATTCAAACATGATATACAACCATCAATAACAATCATATCCAAACATATATATCATCCAATAATATATATATATATATATATAATTATAGTTTAGGAGTTTTCCCATATTGATTTTCTGTCGGAAAAAAGGCTATAGCTCCGCTACAATCGCACGAAAGCTTATGGAACTGGTCATTAGACCATTGGGATGACATGGCCAAGACTTGAAGAGGGTGGCCAAAAGTATGGAAGAGAAGTGATGGAGCTTCAACCTTGAATTCTCAAAACTAGGCCTGAAAAATAGATCACTTCTCTTGGTTATTTGACCCTCTTACTTTCTTAATTTGGAAAAGTGACCAACACGAAAGTTGTTGGAAATTATTTTTTCTATGTTTTCAGGGAAACTTTTTTTCGATCTGGAACTGTTTTGAGGAATTTACGGCTAAGTGAAAAAGAGGTGTTATCGGATTTGTTAACGAAAAAATTTAAACGCTAACACCCTGGTGTATAAGATGTGATTGTGAAAGCACCACCCGTTTGTATGGGAAACAGAAATAAGCAGAAAGTATGTAGAAAAACAGTAAGAGACACAGTATTTATAGTGGTTCGGCTTATAATCCAGCCTACGTCCACTTTAATCTTTTTATCACTAGTTTGATTACAATTCTTTACAAGATCTTTCAATTACAACACACTTCAAGTGATAGGATATGTGAAACAAGTAGCTCAAGCTTTGATGTTGACAATCATCTTCAAATCCATGGTGAATGTGGATGATTCCTTCATGGAGTTCCTTTAGAAGTTTGTTGGATCTAAAAGGCTTTGAAGTCGTCTGGAATTCGGCAGAGTAATGGCGCTTGAAGAGAATGAGCCCCCCAAAAGTCCTTTGAACGTTGGAAGTGGCTACGTATTTATAGGCAAACTTCCTAGGCTAAAATTGCAAAGTCATGAGTCGTGGTCGACTCATCATGAGTCGTGACCGACTCATGATGAGTCGTGAGTCGTCTGCAAGTCACTTCTTTGCAGCATGATCTTGAACTCGCCTCTGAGTCTTGTGTCGGGTGTCGGCCCATCTTTTGAGTCGTAGCGGCCTCTTGAGTCGTTGAATTGGTCTAGGCCTTGAGTCGCAGACCCTGCTGAGTCGTTAATCCACACTGTACCTTTAAAGCACTAGCTCGCTGAGTCGTTGCCACCAATGAGTCGCTGACTGCCCTACATGTTGAGTCGCTGACGCTTTAACTTATTAGGCTCCTTAAGTCGTGAGTCGCTCCTTTGAGTGGCCTTATAGGATGAGTCGCGGGCTAGTTGAGTCGCTAGTCTTGATGAGTCGGCACTTACTGGATGAGTCGTGGGCTAGTTGAGTCGCTAGTCTTGATGAGTCGGTACTTACTGGATGAGTCGTGGGCTAGTTGAGTCGCTAGTCTTGATGAGTCGGCACTTACTGGATGAGTCGTGGGCTAGTTGAGTCGCTAGTCTTGATGAGTCGGTACTTACTGAGTCGCTCCTTTACATGAGTCGGTAACTATTATGGATCGTAGGCTCCTTGAGTCGCTCGGCGTTAACAATTGCCCCTCGAAGTACACGCTTATATCATGAGTCGTGTGCTTCGACTTTCTTCTTGAGTCGTGACCGACTCAGGGCGGCCTATGACTCGTGAGTCCTTTCTCATTCTCCCCTGCCTTGTATATAAGCTATTGCGTTGTTCTTCTTCCTCACTTGATCTCTGTCTCATCATCTTGTGACGCCATTAACGCATCTTTGAATCTCATTTCCGAAGGCGAATTCAACCCTGCTACTTTCCGATTCATCCCAACCATCATACTTCGTAAGCAAATTCAATCTTAATCCATAATAATCAACATTGAATCACAAATTCTCATCTTTCGGCTTTAGTTTGTTTTCATGTGCTGCGCTTCACTTTGAATTGTTGTAATCGATTCTAGATCACTATTCGATACGCGAGTCCAGCAATGCATTGAATTTAAGATCGATGCGAAACATTTCAGATTGTTTCTCGGGTGATTTGTTGGCATGGAAGGACGATGGGCTCCATTGGGAATGTGACAGATCCTTGTTGCCTTAGCATTACCGGGTTAGTGGATTGAGACAGGAAAAAAGGGGGGCTGTGAGATGAGGCGTGATGAGGAATTCCAAGAGTTAGCGAATTAGGTTTTGCCTTTCGACCACTGATTTTGAAAAGCCTTGCAATCTCAGCCGTATACGACTCAATGCTTTAGCCATAAACCGTAGATGACTTAAACTATAAGTCGCGAACGACTCAAGCCATGAGCCGTGAACGACTCAGCACTTGGGTTACTTTCCATGACTCAACCTTTCAAACTATACACGACTCAAACCATAAGCCCTGAACGACTCAGTACTTGAGCCTCTTTTCCATGCTTGAACCTATGACCGACTCAACTAAATGCCTCCTTAGATTTGAGTCGCGGCCGAGACAGGATTTAAAGAAATTTGCATTGTTCTGATTTGAGGCTTTTTCCTTCATGCACATTACAACTCATAGAACTTAACTTAACTCGCCGCATATCCTTTAGGCCGTAACCGAGTCATCCAAATAACCAATGACTTAGCTTAACCAATACAAGGAATTATTGAGTCGTTGACGACTTAACACTTGTAAATTTTGCTTGAACTTTGAACTGTTGAACTTTGTCGTA
The DNA here is from genome assembly GCA_030765085.1 of Allium cepa. NCBI lineage: Eukaryota > Viridiplantae > Streptophyta > Magnoliopsida > Asparagales > Amaryllidaceae > Allium > Allium cepa. The sequence continues at coordinate 535,229,957 of CM060928.1, forward strand.
TTTTTTCCACAGGTCACTCTTGCAAGCTAATAACCTGTCTAACACAATGTTTACAGAAAATTGGGACGAATATACTGTCATTGATTGCCCACACCGAATGACAGATTAGTTAACGATAGATGATTAACTTGAATGAACTGCATATATGAAGTGCCTTTAATATATCTATTTCAAACAAAATATCAAAGCAATGCTGAAGTAGTCAATTGAAATCGACTTGCTTGCACTAATATTATGTTTGAACTTTTAAGTTAACAAGTTCTGAAATGTTTACCATCGATCAAGCATCGATTAGTGTAATCCTAGTTATATATACTTGTCACTTTTCTAGTCTTGCACAACACTTCACACTTTTTAGGAAACGCGCACCTTCGCATTTGAACATCCAGTTGCTTGTGTAGAATGACTTCTCATCAAGAAGAGCCGATGAGTCAGACTGAAGATACCTTTCCGGTAGCTATTCCTGTGGATAACCCTCCAGAGAGAATACCAACAACTCTGAATCAACGGACGTTTAATCAATTGTGCGTCCAGTTTGGCATCGATGATGCTGACGCCTTACTACCGGGGCCAAATGATACTGCCGATAGGCCACCTCTTGGTTTTGTTGCTGTCAATCGCCAAATGTGCTTAAATGGCGCTATTCCTCCTTTTAACGACTTTCTTCAACAGTTCTTGCTTCGGCTGTCTATCTCTCCATTCCAATTACACCCCAATGGCTATGCTATTCTGATGGGGTTATGTGTTCTATTTAGGAGAACCTTGGATCGACTACCAAGCTTCGGGGAGATCTGTTATTTCTGCTCATTTACAAAAATTAAAGACCATCCCTCCATTGTGGTTATAAGAAGCGCTCGAAACCGCAAACTTATTACTGATCTCTCCGAAAGCGCTCACGGATTTTTGAATCAGTTTTTCTTCGTTCGTTGCCCTCCAGGGTTTTATGCCATCTGGAGAGTAGGAAGTAAGATTTCCTGTCTATATTCTTTCCGCTTTGAAGCCATTTTTGAGATCCGAACTTTTAGTTGCTAACTTCATTCTTTGTTCCTGTTTTAGCGCTTCCACCCCCTACCAGGGACCCAAGTTTTAAGCAAATTTTAGAAAGATTAAATGCTGTGCCGGCAGAAGAAAGGAGCATAAAGTTTCTGCTAAGCGATGAATTTTTACACCAATACGGACTTCTCCATTCTTCTCGCTATACTCAGCCTCATGAAGCCCCGACTGAAGTTCCCGATTCCCCGACTGAAGCATCGGATGCCCCCGTTACTATCGAACAATCTTCATCAAAAGAGTCTAACATCGAAGCTTCATTGGTGAAATGTTCCACCCCTACCGACATTATGGGGTCATCTAGTAAGACGGCACTTGCCCCGATTGAGGAAGAAGAAGAACCTTCACAGCCTCTCGGGGGATTAGCTGATGTAGGAACTGAGAAAACAAGTCTCACCGAGCATGATGGTGACGATGTTTATGATGGGTTGAGCGACATAATAGTGACCTCACAGGAGCTTTTTAGAGATGACGTGTCTAAAACTATCTCTCCTATGATTGAGGCGACGTCCCTTCTTCGACTAACACCAACACAAACACCAACTCCTCATACCCAAGCTATCATCACCCCTACACCAATGAGTGGTTTGTAGCTTAATGCGCGTAGCTTGCACATCACACAACACTTAGGAATTTTCGGCATTTGTTCATATTTAACTTCTTTTCTTCGGGAGTTTCTAAGACTTGCTATTTTTGCCTTTTCAGATTTCTCTATGGGGCGCAGCGGCAGCGGTTCTTATTACAAGGACTTTCGACGCTATGGAGGGCGTGGCAGCTATGACTACAAGCAATACTATGCCGATCCCAGAGAAACCAATGAGCAGAGAGCTGCGCGAAAAGCTGAAGAGAGGAGAAGGTATGAAGAACGTCATGAGGGAGCGGGCACGCGACATGAATCCTTCCCAAGGGATGATGACTCCCATAAACGTAAAACGCACGATGATAGGGGGAAGAGCCATATTGAGGATTCGAGAAAGCGGACCAAACTTGGCGAGGAGCACGTGCCCGTGACATCTGAGAGACCTGGTGCCTCAGTTTCTATTGACATCCCTTCCGAATCTCCTGCTCTTGAAGGAAGTGCCATCCAAACACTTCTCAACAGGCCTTCATACCACGTTGAAAGGGGGCCCCCTACTTTGCAGAGCCGATTCCCGAACTGGTGTTTGAGGGGGGTACGCTTCGACCTTGATTTGGTCCCCATCGACAAAGAAGCTATGTACAGAAATCTCGATGCTGTCAAGCTTGATATCGATAGAATGTCTGGATGGCAAAAGCTGGTTGATGAACTTCAAAGAGTTAATCGGGCTAACATCGAAGCAATGCTGACCATGGAAAATGACAAATCAGAATGGCAGAAGATTCTTGATCAACACAACGCTGAGATGAAGGAGATAGCCGAATACAATGAAAAACTCGAAGCTGAAGTAAAGCAGCTCAAAGATGATCTTGCCTCTTCTACTAATACTTACACCCAAAGAGAAGAGGTATTGCAAAAACAAGTGCGAGATGCGCACGCCAGCCAGAGGGACGCTGAAGCTAAAGCTGAGAGGTTGGAACAAGCTGTAGAGAACCACCGCACTGATGTCACCCAGCTGCAGAATAAACTGAGCGCCCGGGACATGGAGATTGAAGCGCTAAAAGCCCAACTTGCTCAGACCGAAAAAGATCGAGATGAGGCCATGGCTGGCAAAATTGCAGCCGAAGAAACTGCTCAGACCATGGAAAACGATATCAATTCGACTTTATTCGATTTTTATTTACATTGTGTCTTGGGACGCGGCAGCCTCTCTTTTCTTGGTCCTAAGTATGAAATCACCCTGGCCGAGGTGTGGGAAGCTGCTCTTAACATGTTTAAAGACGCCGGGTATGGCGATGAAGATTTTGAGGCGCGTTACCTGGATGAGGGAGCTCGCGCTGCTCTTGCGAAGGGGCGAGAACAACTTGCCAGGATGAGAACTGGAATGGCGGAAGAGGAACGTTCTGGAAAGGAATTAACGCTTACTTCCTCTGTCCAACCTCCAGTTTCTCCTGTGGTTGACATCACGGGTTCTAGCTCCTCTACTCCGCCTGCAACTAAGACAGTAACTGAAACTACAAGTGCACAAGGCGGGGATGAAGGTGGTGAAAGCAACGAAGCACAGCGATATGAAATCAGCCTCAGAGATCCAACTACCCCAGGTAAACTTGACACCGGACCAGCCCAAGTGGTGAACTGCTCGTTCGCTCCTTGTGAACTTGACGATCTTCTTGATTATTTTTCAAATGTCAATGAATTCCCGACTTTTGATTATTCCTCAAATGTTAATGAATTCCCGACTTTTGACGAGCCGTCATCCCCTCTCTTTTCGAAAGATACTGATATTTTAAGTTTTTTCTCCTTTGTAGAGAAAGCACCGAGTCAAACTCAAGCTTCTTCTCCCCCGGTGATCCTTCCTCCATCTCTTCAAGTAGCGCCTCCTTCTGCCTCGCAACCTGGGTCACAAGAAGAACAAATAGAAGCTCTCCATGGCCTGGATGATCCCATTGCTTCGCAAGAGCAAAAAGATGAGGGACTTGAGGGAGGTGACATATCTCCGGAGCGAACTCCTTCTGACGATACAACTTTGTCTAAACTTGTCACTCCAGGAAGTGAGTCTTCCTCAAAGAGGAGAAGGAAGCAAGGAGCATCAAGGAGGAGAGGGAAGATAATCATTGCCACTGAAGAGGAGCCGGAAGTTGGGCCAGCTGCGCCTACCTCTCCTTCCTCCCTTATACCCACTGGCCGACCTGAAAAGCTGATCATTCGGCCGGGTAAAGGGTCTAAAGGCAGCAAAAAGAAGTGAAGATCTTCAGTTTCTAGTTTTTTGTGTTTTGCATGTACTGGCCGAGAATTGTGCGGGTACCGGCCCCCGCTTTTCTTTATTTTGAAACCTGTACCTGCGTTGTAATTGAATAAAATGATTCCTCGTTTGTACAAACTTTTGTTTGAATTAAAGAATACATTTGTTATTCGTTTTGGCATGAGTTTATTTGATATTGCAGCGAGCTTATGGTATGTTACTTGAGCGTTACCTTTTGCTGGTTTAGTTATACCATATTGTGTGTAATTATACTATATTGCCCCCATTCCATAAGTATGCTGCAATATTCTATACCTCGAGGGGACTTACACTCTTATTTGCTAAAGAATAATTATTTTATTCTTTAAAGAAAATTTTATAGAGTACAACTCCCTTCGTATAAGTTTTTACGCCTGGTCGTTCGAAGAAATCACTTTTTTCTTTTGCTTATGTGCATATCTCATCAAGTGAATTCCTCTATGTGGTAAAGCGGACCTCTGAAAGGTACTTTAACTTCTTTTCTTTTTACGATCATTTCCCACAGTAGGCAAATTACTTTTCCTTTGAAAGTTAAAGTATGCTTTTGATGAGGATTTTTTTTTTTTATAGAAAGTTGTACCTCTGAGGAGGGATTTTTTTTTTTTTTTTTTTTTTTTTTTTTTTTTTACGTTTCAACACTTGGAAGTTTTATTTCAATCTCGGTGAAACGTGTACCTCCAAAGAGTTATGCTTTAGAAATCCTTTTCACGTTTCAACACTTGGAAGTTTTATTTCAATCTCGGTGAAACGTGGGTTTCCAAAGAGGTCTTTTTTCTTAATTGTGTTCCCGGGAGGGGGTTGTACCTCTGAGGAGGGATTTCTCACGTTCCAACACTTGGAAGTTTTATTTCAATCTTGGTGAAACGTGTACCCCCAAAGAGTTGTGCCTTTGAAGAAAGCCTTTTCACGTTTCAACACTTGGAAGTTTTATTTCAATCTCGGTGAAACGTGTGCTTTCAAGAAGGTCTTTGTTTTTACATTTCAACTTTGGTGAAGTGAAATTCCGAAGAGCGGCTGCTACACTTCAACTCCTGGCGAAATGGGCCTCCGAAGAGGGCTTTTATTTTGTTTACATTTCATCTCTGGTGAAGTGAAATCCCGAAGAGCGGTTATAACACTTCAACTCCTGGTGAAATGGGCCTCCGAAGAGGGCTTTTATTTTGTTTACATTTCAACTCTGGTGAAGTGAAATCCCGAAGAGCGGTTATAACACTTCAACTCCTGGTGAAATGGGCCTCCGAAGAGGGCTTTTATTTTGTTTACATTTCAACTCTGGTGAAGTGAAATCCCGAAGAGCGGTTATAACACTTCAACTCCTGGTGAAATGGGCCTCCGAAGAGGGCTTTTATTTTGTTTACATTTCAACTCTGGTGAAGTGAAATCCCGAAGAGCGGTTATAACACTTCAACTCCTGGTGAAATGGGCCTCCGAAGAGGGCTTTTATTTTGTTTACATTTCAACTCTGGTGAAGTGAAATCCCGAAGAGCGGTTATAACACTTCAACTCCTGGTGAAATGGGCCTCCGAAGAGGGCTTTTATTTTGTTTACATTTCAACTCTGGTGAAGTGAAATCCCGAAGAGCGGTTATAACACTTCAACTCCTGGTGAAATGTGCCTCAGAGAGGGTTTTCATCGCCTGGAAGTTACTCTCTCATGGTTGGAGGGTCATGACTCCTCCAATCTTTTTTGTTGAGTAGAGAACTTTCTTTTTTGTGGCATATGACCCATTAGAGGTCTTTTATTATCCGAAGAGTTGCACCTCCGAAGAGGACTTGTGGCGCTGATGGTAGCTTTGGTTGTTCCTCTGTTCACTTGCTTATGCCTTTTCAGCGATCCTTTTTTTTTTTTTTTTTTTTTTTTTTTTTTTTTTTTTTTTTTTTTTTCAAGTTTTCATCCCCCTTTTTCTCACAAGTGGCTTGTTTAATCCAAGGAAGTGTACTTCATTGCCAGGCAAGTTCGTGAGAACGGGCACTAGCTTCCTCATTGGATGTTTGTTTGTTTAAACAATCTCAATTTATCAGCAAGGGCTCGTTCCTATCGAAATCATTAGCCGTTCAATTGAAGCATTTCCTATCTAGGATTTGAATTCGGGGTCTTTGTGACTTGAAATTTGTTTGTTGAATGATGGTGAGAATCGCTCGGTCTTATTATGCGCAAGTTTTATCTCCACTGTCTGCAAAAATTTAAATCGATATTTCAGCAATACATTTTGTGTATTTTTATATCGAAAACAAAGCAAACATATAATGATAATAAGGAACACAAGATTTATAGTGGTTCGGCCATGAAATTGGGCCTACATCCACTTTATATTCTTTCATTATTTACTTGCATCGGTTTCACAATTGCTTTCAATTACAGGAATCATACATTCATAATTCTTTTTACAATGTTTCAACAAAATTTTCAAGTAAAGTATGGACGCAAGTGATTGCTGTTCCATGCCCTTGGAATTTGATCTCCATCAACTGTGGTGAGCTTGAATGTGCCGTCAAGAAGTTTCTGACCTATCACATACGGTCCTTCCCAATTTGGCCCAAACACACCTGTCGCAGTCATAATTCTTTTTAGGACTAGATCTCCAATTTCAAAGCTGCGTTGACGAACTTTGGAATTGAAATGTCTGGCTATCCTTTGCTGATGAGCTGCAACTCTGAGGTTAGCTTCATCTCTTTTTTCATCAAGGAGATCCAGCGCTTCAAGTTGCAGCTTTTCATTTTCTGCTTGATTGAAATGGATTCTTCTGTGCGAAGGGACCTCTGTTTCAACCGGGATCATTGCTTCCGATCCGTATGCTAACGAAAAAGGAGTATGCCCAGTTGCAGTTTTGTGAGTAGTTCTGTATGCCCATAGTGCAAGTGGTAGTTTATCGACCCAACCACCTTTTGCTCTTTCGAGTTGCTTTTTGATGGTTGATTTGATGATCTTGTTCACTGCTTCCACTTGCCCGTTTGCCTGCGGATGAGCTACTGCCGAAAAGCTTTTCTGGATTTTGAATCGTTTGCAAAAATCCTGGAATTCCTCACTTTCAAACTGAGTACCATTGTCTGTGATTATTTTTTGAGGCACACCGTATCTGCAAATGATATTCTTGGTCACAAAGCTTATCACTTTCTTAGAAGTGATAGTAGCCAATGGTTCAGCTTCAGCCCACTTAGTAAAATAATCAACCGCAACAATAGCATATTTAATCCCTGATTTAGCGGTTGGTAGCGGCCCAATGAGATCCATTCCCCAAATTGCAAATGGCCATGGACTGATCATCTGTGTGAGTTCGGTAGAAGGTGCTCTAGGAATTTTGGCATATCTTTGGCACTTGTCACATTTTCGGGAGTAATCTGCGGCATCCCGATTAATTTCTGGCCAAAAATATCCGTATCGGAGAATTTTCTTTGCTAATGTTTGACCACCTGAATGATCACCGCATTCTCCTCCATGCACTTCAGTTAGGATTGTTTTGGACTCTTCCCGGGATACACATCGAAGCAATGGCATTGAGAATCCTCGTCTGTATAATTGACCATCCTGGATTATATATCGAGAAGCTTTTCTCAGTAGCTTTTGTCGTTCTTTAGAGTTTTCTGGTAAAGAGCCATTGAGTAGATACTTTGTTATTGGAGTCATCCATGATTCTTGCTCTTGCGACATACTCATAACCCAATCGATATCCATTCCATCAATGCTCGGATTTGACAAAACTTCCACTGGAACTAACCCTAAGGATTGGGCTTCGCCAGAACTTGAGTATTTTGCGAGAGAATCTGCTTTCATGTTTTCTTCTCGAGGAATATGACTTATCGTGTAATGGTCGAATTCACATAAAAGTTCCCAAGCCTTTGACACATAAGCGGGCAGATTTCCTCCTTTCGTTTGAAACTCCTTCTTGACTTGGCATACTATAAGCTGAGAATCACTGAAGATCTGTAACGCTCGAATGTTTAGTTCTTTAGCAATTTTCAAACCAGCGATCAGAGCTTCATATTCTGCTTCATTGTTTGTTGAAGGAAATTCTAATCTTAGCGCATAGCATAATGACCGGCCTTCAGGAGTTTCAAGAACAATTCCAGCACCTGAACAGTAATCATTTCTTGCGCCATCTACAAACAACTTCCATTGGGTTGGGGAGTTCTCGATTGTTTCTTCCTCGCTGTTACCCTTGTCTGTAAATTCTGCAATAAAATCTGCCAAAGCTTGTCCGTTGATCGCTTTTCTAGGATGATAAGTGATGTCATATTGGCTCAATTCAATATTCCACTTTAAAAGGCGGCCCGAAGTCTCAGGGCGAAACAAGACTTGCTTTAAAGGTTGATCAGTGAGGACTTTGATAGGATGAGCCTGGAAATATTGCCTCAACTTTCTTGAGGCAATCAATAGACAATAGGCGAGTTTTTCCAACTTGGAGTAATTCATTTCTGCCCCAGTGAGTCTTTTGCTGATATAGTAAACTGGATGTTGAATCCTTTTGTCTTCCCGTACCAGCGCTGCACTTAAAGCATGAGATGAAACTGCCAAGTATATAAGAAGATCCTCGCCATCGCCGGGCCTGGAAAGTATTGGAGGCGTTTCCATATGTTGAATCAATTCTTCAAAAGCTTTCTGGCATTCGGGAGCCCAGTCAAAGTTTTTCTTTCCTTTCTTTAGAACGTCGAAGAATGGAATGCATTTATCAGTAGCTTTGGATATGAACCGACTTAAGGCGGCAATTTTTCCATTGAGACTTTGCAATTCCCTCTTTGTTTTAGGAGCTTTGACTTCTTTTAGAGCAGTGATTTGAGCTGGACTAGCTTCAATGCCCCTAGCGCTCACGATGAAACCCAAGAACTTCCCAGATTCTACCCCGAAAGAACATTTTAAAGGGTTAAGCTTCATTCCGTATCTTCGGAGAATTGCGAACATTTCTGCTAAGTGTTCGATGTGATCCACTGCTTTCTTAGATTTTACTAGCATGTCATCAACGTAAACTTCCATAGTCTTTCCCAACTGCGGTTTGAACATAGCATTAACCAGTCTTTGGTATGTTGCCCCCGCATTCTTCAACCCAAAGGGCATAACTCTGTAACAGTAAAGACCGACATCGGTGATAAAGCTTGTGTCCTCCTGATCTGGCTCATGCATCATGATCTGATTATATCCGGAGTAGGCATCCATAAAAGACAACAATTCATGACCCGCTGTTCCATCTACCAGTTGATCGATCCTGGGTAATGGGAAGCAGTCTTTGGGACAGGCCTTGTTTAGATCTGAAAAGTCGATGCACACTCTCCATTTACCATTGGCTTTCTTAACTAGCACTGGATTTGAAACCCAATTTGGATAGGTAGATTCTCTGATGAAATTATTCTCCATGAGCCGGTCAACTTCCTCTTTCAATGCTGTCGACCTTTCTAGACCTTGGATTCTTCTTTTCTGCTTTACTGGCGTGAACTTTGGGTCAATATTCAGAGCATGTACCGCAACTTCTGGGGATATTCCGCACATATCGGCATGGGTCCAAGCAAAAACATCCAGGTTTGCTTTCAAAAAAGATATCAAGGCATTCTGAACTGACACATTAAGTTGTGAACCCACATTCAGCACCTTGTTTGGGTCCTTCAGATCAACGGGCACCGGTATCGTTGTTTCTGCTGGTACCACCCTACTCTCCCCCGCACTGGCCTTTCTAGGATCCATCACTTTTCGTGCCCCGCTATGCTCGCCAGTGCAGGGTCCGCCCTGTAGTTGCTATAGGGTTGGTATTTTGATGCGGATTGGGGTTGCCGCATCTTTCCCCATTTCTCTCTTCCTTGTTTCTCGCAGCTCTGTCATATAACATTCTCGCCCAGCGTTCTGGTCTCCTTTAATAACCCCTACCCCATTGTCTGTAGGGAATTTAATAGTAAGACACCATGGGGCAAGGACAGCTTTGAATGCAGCAAGAATGGGTCGACCAAAGAAAGCATTATAAGCAGAAAATTCATCTACTATCACAAAAGTCTGCTTGCGAACTACTTTTCTTTCTCCTTCTCCGAGTTCCACAAACAAGTCAATGGTTCCTACTGGTTGCTTTGGCTCCCCAGTGAAGCCAACAATCTTCTGAGATGAGGCTTGCACATCCGCCATCGGGATTCTCATCTGGTCAAACGTTTTCTTGAAGAGGATGTTGCAAGATGCGCCGCAATCAATAAGAACTCTTCTGACAATAGCCGGTCCAATACCGGCCGAGATGACTAACGGGTCCAAAGTAGGGGCCTCAATGCCCGTGGAATCTCTAGCCCTGAACACAATATCATCATTAAAAGTCCTTTGTTGTTTCAGGGGTGTAGAGTCCTCTAAAACAAAGACATTCTCTTCAGTTGGCATATGTTTCAGAGCTCGAGTGTACCTCTCCATTTCACCCCAGCTTCTGCCTGCTGGGTGGGGTCCTCCTGTGATGACATTAATAACTGGCCTTCCAGATTCATGTCCTGCGGCCTTCTCATTTGTCCTGGGCTGATGAGCAAGAGCTTGTTGCCCCTGACTTGACGAAGCAGGATCATTACCACTCTTCTTCACAAATTGCTGCAGCTTATTTTCTCTTAGCAATTCTTCGATTATATTTTTCAATTGACGGCAGTCGTCTGTGTCATGACCAGGCTGATTATGGAAGCGACAGAACTTCCCACTTTGCACAGCTTTTCTTCCGGTTCTGAGAACAGGAGGTTTGGGATACTCAAAAGAATCTTTTGTAGCCAAGTAGATGCGCTCTGGTGTTTCTAACAAAGGAGTATATTCTGATGGCTTGAAGGATCGAGGCTTCTTCGAATTGTGTTGTTTCCTTCCATCATTATTTTCTCTTTTCTGTCCCACAGATTCATTCTTACGTGGCGCAGCAGTGTTGTCTTCAGCTTTCTCTACTGTTGCCTTTGCCGGGACAGGACGGCTTTCCAAACGCATGAATTCATCCGCCTTTTTGTAGAACTTTTCCAGAGAATTTGGCTCCTTCATGTTCAGCCACTTTCCGAATTCACTTGACTTATCAATAGCTCTCATCAAATAGGTCAAGACCATGCGGGGTTCTGCATTATCCACCTCAGCTAACGCTATATTAAAGCGATTTAAAAAAGACTTGATAGTTTCCCCCGGATTCTGTTCCAAACCGGATAACGACATGATGTCTTTTGCCTTTGAAGCATATAGCCTAAATTGCTCTTTAAATTTCCTGGTTAGGTCTGAAAACTGATCGATGGACCGGACAGGTAGTTTTGTGAACCAAAGCAGAGCTACCCCTTCCAAATACACAGGAAAATAGCGGCATTTTATCTCGTCAGAAGCTCTGGCACCTGTCATGTGCCAATCATATTTGTACAGGAACTCATTTGGATCACTTGTCCCTTTGTAAGCTGGAATGGTCGGAGGGACGAACTTCCTTGGGAATTCAGCTTTTAGGATCTTTTCAGTAAACGGAGTCTTGCTCGGAGCGAAACCCCACTCTTTCTCATCTTCGACCCTTTGCATACTTTCTTTCATAATCTGTCGAACCATACCAGAAAGATATTCTTCGTCATTCCTATTTCTGGATCCTCCAGCCTCAGGCAATGTCTGTTCAAAGGGGCTAGCAGCCCTTTCGGGAATGTTTCTAGTTTCAGCATCATGGACATTACCGACAAAGTTCCTTTCATTAGTCGCAGGTTGACGGTTTGCCCCGAGCAGATCGTTTAACCTATTCAGAATCAGAGCATTCTGAGCATTCTGAGCTTCCAATTGCGCGTTCTGGGCATTTATTTGCTGATTCAACCCAAAGATAGCAGCGTCCAATTCCGCTTTTGAAACTCCAACAGCTGGAGTGGCTTGATTTGGTGTTGGGGAAGTGGAGGTTCCCTCTTGAATGTTTGCAGATCTCACAGATTTACTTTTCCTTCCAGGAGCCATGATTTCGGATAGACTTCTGGTTCTTAAAGAAACTCTATCTACAAATCTTTCTGAAACAATGATGATAGATGTCCTGAGTTCAATTCTCAGTGAAAGCACCAAAATGTTAACGAAAAAATTTAAACGCTAACACCCTGGTGTATAAGATGTGATTGTGAAAGCACCACCCGTTTGTATGGGAAACAGAAATAAGCAGAAAGTATGTAGAAAAACAGTAAGAGACACAGTATTTATAGTGGTTCGGCTTATAATCCAGCCTACGTCCACTTTAATCTTTTTATCACTAGTTTGATTACAATTCTTTACAAGATCTTTCAATTACAACACACTTCAAGTGATAGGATATGTGAAACAAGTAGCTCAAGCTTTGATGTTGACAATCATCTTCAAATCCATGGTGAATGTGGATGATTCCTTCATGGAGTTCCTTTAGAAGTTTGTTGGATCTAAAAGGCTTTGAAGTCGTCTGGAATTCGGCAGAGTAATGGCGCTTGAAGAGAATGAGCCCCCCAAAAGTCCTTTGAACGTTGGAAGTGGCTACGTATTTATAGGCAAACTTCCTAGGCTAAAATTGCAAAGTCATGAGTCGTGGTCGACTCATCATGAGTCGTGACCGACTCATGATGAGTCGTGAGTCGTCTGCAAGTCACTTCTTTGCATCATGATCTTGAACTCGCCTCTGAGTCTTGTGTCGGGTGTCGGCCCATCTTTTGAGTCGTAGCGGCCTCTTGAGTCGTTGAATTGGTCTAGGCCTTGAGTCGCAGACCCTGCTGAGTCGTTAATCCACACTGTACCTTTAAAGCACTAGCTCGCTGAGTCGTTGCCACCAATGAGTCGCTGACTGCCCTACATGTTGAGTCGCTGACGCTTTAACTTATTAGGCTCCTTAAGTCGTGAGTCGCTCCTTTGAGTGGCCTTATAGGATGAGTCGCGGGCTAGTTGAGTCGCTAGTCTTGATGAGTCGGCACTTACTGGATGAGTCGTGGGCTAGTTGAGTCGCTAGTCTTGATGAGTCGGTACTTACTGGATGAGTCGTGGGCTAGTTGAGTCGCTAGTCTTGATGAGTCGGCACTTACTGGATGAGTCGTGGGCTAGTTGAGTCGCTAGTCTTGATGAGTCGGTACTTACTGAGTCGCTCCTTTACATGAGTCGGTAACTATTATGGATCGTAGGCTCCTTGAGTCGCTCGGCGTTAACAGGATTCATAAAAATCAAATCCAAGAATGGGTCGGATTCTAACTGACTTTTAAACATGTTGTTCCATGAAATTTAAAAAGTTGTTAAAAGAAAAGTTCTTTAAAATTATTTTCTATACAATTTTAACAAAAGAAACACTTGATTTTGATTGACTATGGGGAAGACATTATCAAAAGAAAAGAGGGTATTCTCGGACCTAAAATTCTAGGCTCGAAAATGCAATGGAAAGAAGTGGTTTCTGAGCACAGCTAAGCTTAGAATAGGAAGAAGTGGTAAACTAGAAAGTTGTATCCTGTGGAATTTCACATGATTTGAAAAAACGAATTTTCAATTTTCATTTTGGTTTGATAGAGTTATGATGGAATGAAGAAGAGAGAAAAAGAGCAGGTATTTATAGCCATGATTTGGAAAATATCACACCTCACTTCACTTTTCCTCCATCACCCATGTGCACCCTTCACCATCCATCACTTCACATGGCTGCCTATACCCTTCCATCATCACTCCCATGTGTGTGTGTCCATGCGCATGTCCTTAGTTGACTTTGTGAAATCTTAAGTGAGAAGAAAACTTCAAATATCTTAAATATTTAAGTGTAATGTATACATATACATATACATACGTACATACATACATACATACATACATACATATATATGTATATATGTATGTGTGTATGCATGCATGCATGTATTATATATGTATACATATGTATATGTATGTGCTAGTGCATGCATATGTATGTTATATTTGTGCACAAGACATATAAACACATTGCATTGACTTCGAACAAACTCCGTTCGTTAAATCGTTGAAAATTGAGAAATCGGTTCCTGGTCACATTTTCACTTATTAGTTAATATACATAAATTTTTAAACAAAATTCGAAAAATAATTTCTTATCATTATAAATGAATTAAATTGATCGCATTTGAATCGTAAAACCATATATATCAATATTAAACAATCGTTTACAAAAAGTGCTATTATACCGATATAGAGATATCGATTTTTCCTTATATTTTCAAATCAAATATATATTTCTATATAACAATTGCAAACCATTATTTTTTACTATACAACTATTTAAAAGGAATTATAATCATTTAAAACAATTTTTTAAATAAATAAAATAATCATTAAATCAATAAATCTTATTTAAATTTAATAAATCAATTATTAAATATAATGACCACCCTGATGATGTCATAAATACATTAAATTTTCCAAAAATAAGATAAATTATTTCATTTCATATTTTTTTTCAAAACTAAAAATAAGCGTATGTATCCAGCTCCATGCGTGACATTTACTATTATAAAGCTGTCCATCGATAAAATAATTTTTGGCCATGTTATCGATATATTTTCAAAGGAAATATTTTTGCAGATATTTCTCCAAAATAGGTTCATTTTTATCATTAATTTAACAAAAATTGATTATTTGTTGAAAATAATCCATATTTGAATATTTGAAATAAATTAAATATCTCCCGTTAAAGTAATCAAATTTTGGGCCATGACATACTTCCCCTATAAAACAATTTCATCCTCAAAATTACCCAAAACAAAAGACCAAAGGTTTTCCCTAAATATTTATTATTAAACTTACACTCGTATGATGTATGTTGATCATCCGTACACAATTCTGATTTTGATCATTTATTCAAATTCACAACTTTATTTTTGAGCTAGTGTTGATCCCCCGACCCTTTAGTGCAAACTAGGCTTTCTAATCAAAACTATAGTTTTTTTCTTGCATAGCTCTCAACTATGATAGAAAAATCAAGTATCAAACCACAAATCCTCATCAATGCTCGCCTTCAAAAATCAAGTTATAAATTCTTTTTCGGATAGATGCAAACACCTTAAAGTTCTAAACTCGAGTCATAGAATAAAATTATGCGATGAAATAATCCACATACCTCACATACTTATTAACATCCAAAAAATTTTATGAAGACCTTTCATAAAACTTTTATCCTTTATTCAAACTTTTTTATAAAGATGCTTCTTTATATATAACTATTTGCTAACATTTTTAAGAAATTATTCAAGTTAAGGATAACTTACCTTTTATTATAATATACCTCTTATATTATAATTTACTCCTTTTAACCAATATTAAATGCAAACACCTTTATATTTAATAAAACTTCCTTTGTTAATCAAGACTTATGTAATTAATACTCCTTTTATTAATTACCCACTTATACCAGTTTCAATACTTAAAAGTATTCATATACTTATTCAAATATTTTAAGTATATTCACAATTTACTTAAGTTTTACATACATTAAAATAAAATCAAAGAGATTGAAACAAGTATTACCAAAACATTGTTATAATTAACTCCTATATGAATTAAATATATAATAATTTCTATCTTTTTATAAAAGGTTACAATACTTGTTATTATCTTTAAAATCTCATCAATAAAGATCTAAATATACCCATAAGATTTCTTTCAATGTGTCATTCAAGGGTTTAAAAACATATGTTGCAAAAACATCGTTTACTAAAACCCATTCATTAATAACTTTAACCATTTCTTTTATAGATCAAAGCATACCCATGCTTATTAATTAAGGTAACACACTGACAAAAATTAACAACCACCAATTAATTTATTAATTAATGATTCACATTATCATTTTTAACTTTAGAAAATTCTATAGATCGGGTAACTCAAAAATGATACCAAGGAACTAGATACCACCAATCTTGTTTCCTTAGCAAGGAGGTGAATACTTAAGAGAAGTGTTTACCATACGAATACATCTCCTGCCCATTTTAGTTACTTTCAAGCCACTGGTACCAATTAATCATAAGATTGTTTTCGTTTTCAAAATCCCATTTTATAAAAAATACTATTATTATTCATTTTCCAAAAAATCATTTGAAATTCCTTTAAAAAATATCAAAATTAAAATTCTTGAAAATTCCTTTATAAAGCAAGTTTTATAAATCAAATTCATAAAACATTTATATAAAACACATTTTTAAAATTTACTTATTTTAATAAATTCCTTTAATCTTAAACCAACATTATTATTTATTGAATACCCCATAGTCAAATTGTGAAACTAAATTCATAGGGTGTTCGTATTTAAACTTTTAAATTAACAACCAAGTAATCAATTATAATAACTAAATATCATCATTTCCTTAATCAAATAACTATATGAAATAATATTTTTTATATTCAAAATATAATCCTAGGCAAAATTATTTCATTTACAAATTTTCAAAATCATAATCATTTGTATATATCATAAACAAATATGTGCTCATATATAATAATTTCAAACTTATTCTAGGGTGTTACTAACCTCATCTCTAATGAGTTACTCATCCCAAGGCATTACTAACCTTATCTCTGATAAGATTTTACCCCACGAAAGCCAAGGTTCTCACTTAACCTTGTGCTCTAATACTAAAATGTAAGGACCATGGATATTCGACCCTTGAAAATCGACACTTATATATCCTCGGTATTCACGTGCCGCAAATCCAAGCGTCGGAAACCCGATCGTTAATGTTAAGAAATAAAATAAAGAAAGAATAAATGTAAAGGGCCATATCTCCATACCCTTTGAGTTGACATATAATCACATTTGTCCAAACCAAATTGTACGAAAGGGCAAATAACTACGGGTAAAGAAGAAAGAAATAGAAGAAAACATAATCAACAACACAAAATATTACCATCGTAGCGAAACAATATATAATAGAAAATAACATATTTTTATACAAAGAGGACTATAACTGCTATTATATATACCATCATCAGAGTATAGCAATCAACAAACAATATCGGACAGTTATAGTAACTTGTCCTCATAGCATATACACAAGGTAGAATATAATCAAGTACGTAGAATACGTCTCTGTCATCCAACTCGTCTCCTGAGCTCCATAGTATCCTAACCAAAATCTGTAACATTCGATCTAACCTAAGCATTATACTAAAAAAACCTGAATCGGTGAGGAAAACTAGAATGAGAAAACACACTCAATTTGAATTATTACCATTTTCAAAATCCTTTGAAAACAAAGGTATCTGGTAAGACTACACCATAAATAAATACGATGGGTTTTACCTTACGATAACCAAAACATTTTATATCAAAATCATCTGATATTATAATAGTGTCTATGGTAAGTAAATTAGAAAATGGTTGAAATGCTTGCATCTCACGTTTCAGCATAGTTAGGTACAATCAAACCGTACAGGCTCGCAGTTGATATTGGATTCCTACAATGACTGAGATACTGGGGTACCGTCCATCACAGTACAACTCTAGAAAAATGTACCGAGGACCTCGCCTGGATCCCTTGCCAACACAAGACTGACTTACCCCTAACCTGGATAGTACCGAATATATTATCACCATGGGTGTTCCCACCCTTATCGAGAGCTCTCTTTTTCATGCACAACCATATCCATAATTTTATAATGTATATTCGAGGGTATCTAGAAAGGTGATAACATACCCTAATTGGGTGTGACCCATTTAACCTTGCTGCATCTCCCCTATTTTAGTCATTCCCGGTTGATGAGGCTTGAGGCTACGATTACCTTTCAAGGAATTTATACATAGAATGCTTATTGCCCTCCAATGACAGTGTGTCGATAGAATTCATCCATACAAGTTGTTCTGGGTCTGAACAAACCGAACCTCCAAAATCACCATACATACAAGTTGTTCTGGGTTTGAAAAAACCGAATCCCCAAAATCGTCATCTCTATTATCTTCGAATAACACAATTCGTAATGCACAAATCGGATCAAAGCGGTTTTCAGATAATTAACTCTGATCGCATTCTCTTCGAAACGATCAACGAAATTGGCCAATATTTGATAATCGGTTATTTAACTATCAATATAACATCCATAAGTAGTCACTAAGCCCATATTATGTTTTTTCAAAATTTATTTTCAAAATATCTTTATAAGATATATAGTCAAATCCCTTTCAAATTTTCAATATTTGAGACAACTC
Organism: Allium cepa; assembly: GCA_030765085.1. Classification (NCBI taxonomy): domain Eukaryota; kingdom Viridiplantae; phylum Streptophyta; class Magnoliopsida; order Asparagales; family Amaryllidaceae; genus Allium; species Allium cepa. The sequence continues at coordinate 535,247,954 of CM060928.1, forward strand.
AAATACTTATATCCATATCAGGATATTTCAAACCATCTCTTATTTCAATACTTGGAAAAAAATTTAAAAATATATTTTTCTAAACTCCTTACTTCTCAACGCTTAGGAAAGTTCCATTTATTTATTTTTTCTCAAAATCCTTCATAATTTGTATTGTAGTTTCCTTAACTCGTTTAAAACGAATTCTACTAGTTACGGGGTTCCTTAATTAATTTCCTTTAATATTTCCAAAGTCAAAACACTTGCCTATAATTCCAAACATCCATTTCTAACTTCTTTTATGAATCCTAATTCATTTTTCGAAGTTCACCTTTATTTAAATACTTCGGAAATTTTCCTTACATTTCCCCGAATTCCATGTTGAGAATTTTTCTTATATACCACATCTATTGAATAAACCCCTTTTCCAAACCTCAAGAAGATTTATAAATCAATTTAGATCATTACAATACTCTCTATATATATGTAATAAGTATTTAAAGAATAATAACTTATTTTCAAAACATGTTCAAGTAATTATTTTAAATATTAAAACTCTTTTTACAAACATCAATAACTCATTTTTAGATAAACAAATCAAATCTTCAAAGCTGATTTTAAAAACTAGGATTTATTAAAATAAATATTAAATATTTGAAAAATTGACCATTCGATGTATTTCAATTCTACTAGTTCAAAATTACATAGTATGATAAAAAAAATTCACTTTTAAAAGCAAACTTAACTTCTTAATAATACAAATATATTTTCAAAATCGCAATAACCAATTCAATTTATAAATTCCTCTCGATTCACCATACCTCAATTTCATTCTGACCTCCTAACCATTTCCATTTCCAAAAATAGAATCCATTATTTTCCTTAACCCGATTTCTATATCCTAATATAAATTCCCCCTATGAATTTATATTCCCAAATTATCATCTAATATCGTTTTCCTTTATTTATAATCATCGTTTATAAATTTATAACTCCTTTGAGTCTCACTTTTTATAAAACTAATCTCATTTATAAAAGTTCATTTTACAAATCCGTGTCTTTATAAATTCCATTTATTTTTAAAATCTATCAATACCTTCCATATTTTCCAGGATATTATTTGAAATAAATCCACTATTTAAAACCTTCTATATGAATTATTTTAAAATCTCTATTTAAATTATATTTTTCCCGAATTTTTAAGTACGATTAGAAATCAATTATTGCTTTATCCAAATCAATTCCTTTAAATAACTCAAATTCCGGTATACATATTTCCATATTAAAATTCTCCTTTTAATTTCTTAAAAATTCAAAATAATATTTATGGTATTTAAAATACAAAAATTAAGGCCAGTGCTACTATAGCATCCAATAATTCAAATCACAACGATAATCTATAACAAATTATTCTAACACATCATTTATTATTATATATGAAATTACAATTAAATTTTTTGAGGAATCCAGTTGGATCCCTCCAACCCGTTTCCCTGCATCCACAGATGTTAGATAACATAAAAGTACCAATCCCACTTCAAGGGGGATATCGCGGTAAGATATGGTCATCTGTTATTATGCGGGGCGCATAGGGTCTTATCCTCTCCAACGATGGGAATATATTCAACAACTAATATACACTACTATATATATAATATTCAACTGATAATAATTATTAAATTTAACCAAGCATCCAATATTTTATTTAAACTATTATAAATTAAATCCAACAATTCAGAATTAGTGAGATATACTCACCTAATATTACCAGCCTACGATTTGCGTGTGCTTTCATCTTCATCAGGTCATTGGTCAACTATAGGCCACCAAAGAACGCGCATCTCGGACCACTACCTCAACCTTCAATTGCACAAACGTTCCTCTTTATCTCCCACATCCTAACGATAGCACCTACAACCTTCACCTCTATCTCAGGTCAGTCACGACCTCTACCAAAATGATTCCAACATCACTAGCATGCTCGCCCAATCTACCAACAACATGTCTCCTTCTCTCAAGTTCCACCATGCTGCGCTCGACCTCAGCATCTTCCCTCATCACCAATTACAGGTGCGCACGCCTCGTCTCGAACACAAGTGGAAAGCCTTTATTTCGACTGAGAGAGTGTCACACCCTCCTATACTAGTTTGACACCCGTCCTTCATCCATCTTCGTACATGACCCTACCGGTGCAACTCGAGTTCAAGCTCGAGGTTGAAAACCTAAAACTCCTAACACGAAAACCCTAACCACGAACCTCCAGATCATTATGGATCAACACATACGACCAAGTCGAGATTTACAAGATTCAATTCGCGATTTTCCATTGAGAATTTGATTTGGTTTTCGATTTTTTTTTTTTCATAACGAACGAACTCGAGATTTTTATTTTGAAAGAAAGGAAGAAGTCGCATTCATTTTAAATTGAAGGGGAAGGCACTTTGCAGAGAGGTTAGGTCGGCTATATCTGGTTATAGGGTGGCTCGTACGTGACTAGGGTGGCTGTGATTTAAATTTTATATTTTTATATTCAAAAGTATCTCATAATATATATAGGGAAATCTTGAACTCCTATTGAGGCGTGCTGTCTAGAGTTCGTAATGTTATACCCCTATTTCAAATGCAATGGAATAAGTTTCGAAGCCTAATTTGATCATATGTGGAAGATAGCATTTTAAATCGACTATTTAAATTAAATTCAATTATATATATATTCTAGGCATTTTCAAATCATATGACCAAATGGTAACTTCAAATGCTACGAAATTTGAAATCCGATAATAATACATTATTATGGATCTAATGGAACCGATTTCGTAAAATTCCGAGACTATGCCTCGGAGCGCTATTTTAACGCATCAATTAACGAAATTACTTAAAATTCCATTTTTAAAAAATTACTAACTCAATTATAATTCAAATAGAATTTACATTAACATTGAAAATTGTTTCGATTCAAATTCAAGTCCAATTTAAATTATTTTCCATTTTCGTATTACGATAAATCGCTATATTTGAAATTTAAATTCATTCTATAATTTCAACCAAATCTTCATATTCAAAACCCAATATATATTCCAAGTCCAATATTAAAGGACTTTTAAATATTCTAAATCAAACGTCAAAAAATCCGGATCATTACATTCCTCCCCCCTTAAAAGAATTTCGTCCTTGAAAATGCTTAGGATGAATGGTCCAAACCCATTGCTTTCCAAAAATCCACTTAGTTAAAATTCAATATTCCATTTCCCTAAATCTTTAAGTTACATTCCAAACAATTATTTTTCATTTCTAATTCGAAAATCCCTTATTTAAATTTCAATTCAAAAATCAACCCTTTTAAGTCAACAAAAATTTTCCAAAAATTTTCAAAAATTTTCTAGCACCTTAAATTTCTGAATTTTTTTGGCAGAATCTCCTTTCTACAGAGATCCTTTTGCAATATGACAAAAGTGATAAAAATAGACCCACGCGATCAAAAAACACAATATATATCAATATCTAGTCATTGTGGTATTTAATCTGAAAACGTATCTTTATTTAGCGTATTTAAGAGTTATTAAGCAAGCGAGTTTACTTCATATGCAACTTCGCAACCCAAATCTAGCCCGGTAGTCTCTCTGTACCTATACTTGCTCAATTAAAACACATAAATACCCAAAAATATAAAATTTAACAACATTTCAATCTTTTAACTAGCGCAAACACATAGATTTCACAACTAAACAAGTTATAGCATGAATATATCAATAATCACAAGGCCTTAACATTCGATTATTTATTTCCATCGATTTATATATCATTTCATTCAATTCAAATGATTTACAACCCAATTTACTTCCATTCACTTCATAACAAACACATTATATTTATCTCCATTTCCATTCGATCCTAAATCAATTTATTCACCTTTCAATGATTCACAAAATTTTGTTTACTTCCGTTTACATCAAACAACAAATTTTTCTATGCAAACATGGTGATATTCATTTAAAATAACCAATTAAGCTTATAGATTTTTTAAATTGATTCCAATTCAATTTACATTCTATTTTATTCCATTTCAAATTGATTCCCAATCAATTCATTTGCATTCCATTCATATCCACATTTATTATATTCAAACCCATTTTATTTAGCTCGGAATCATTTCATGCTAGTTTATTAAATAACCATTTCATGGATTTACTTGAGAATCATTTCATAAAATTCATATTAAGGTTTATTATAACCTTTTATACCACACCTATACTCATTTCCACTTCAAAACTTAACTTCATACACGAGTTTATTTAAGTAGTATCCAAAACCATATTAAATTTATTTACATTTAAACTGAATTTATTTATAACTTAAGTCGTCACTACTTCAATCCAATTCCATTTTATTCGACCATATTTTCAAATATATTTAATTCGCTTATAACTAAGTCAAATTTTATTTATAACTCAAGTTCAATCACATACTCACTTTTAATCCACAATCCAATTTATTTAACCTGAGACAACCCGACTTTCACACCTTAGAAAATCGTATCATGTTGAAGAAAGAAAGGGATAGAAAAGAGAAAAGAAAGAAGAGAAAGAAGAAACAACATCGGAATCTAAACAGCGGAACGAATAAATGATATTAATAACATAAATATTACATAGTTTACAACCATTATCAGAGTTACACAGATATACATCACATACTAGACAGTTATAAACACCTCTCTAGTTATACAACTCAATATAATACAAGAGAACTATTCAGAGAAACCAACACAGCGGAATACTATATATCTACATGCAGAAGCCTCCTGCTACATTGCTCCTCCACTATTCGTTGAATCTAACCTGAATCCCTTGGCTACTCGTAAAAATTTAAGTACCCAAGAGTTTAAGAAAACAGAAGAAAAACTCCGGGTCAGACATTGGTCTGGTGTGAGTAACAGGTTATGGTATCACGTAAGACTTCCCACACATAAACGTGGAAAAGTTTTTACCTTACGCTAACCAAAACATTTGACAGGAAATCCGATGATATTATAATAGGTCTAGGGTTCTTAAGTAAATATAAAATAGCCGAAATTGTTACATTCATTAAATTCCAGCTACTAGCCACAAAAGTGGGTAACACAATCAAATCCCTTGGCACTTATTGGATTTTGGATTCCATACAATGGCAGGGCTACTGGGGTACCGCCCGTCACAGTACGTAGCCTAGATCAACGTACCGAGGATCACTCCCAATCCCCTGCAACACAAGGCCGGAACCATTCCTTACTGAATAGTTTTGAACAAGACAACCCCGCGGTTGTAGCTAGCAACCGCCCACACAGCCGAATATAAAGGGACCTCTAGACAGGGGAAAATCTCGTCCTACTTGGGCATGACCCACTTAACCTTCCTACACCTCCCCTATTTTAGCCATTCCCGGTTGATGAGGCTTGAGGCTACGATTACCTTTATAGGACATATCACTCAGAATGCTCATCGTCCACCTAACGATGTTCTGAAAGCATTCATTCAATACAAGTTCGTTCCAGGTTCGAACGAAACCGAAGTGTAACGATCCTGAATTTTGAACAATTTAAAAATGAAGATATTTAATTAATTTTAAATATTTGAGATAATTTTAAATTGAATTCCAATAAAAATATAAATATAAATATATATATATAATAAAATAAATAAAGAATATACTAGTTAAAATTTTAACAAGATTAATCAAGCAAAATATACAAAGCAAAAATTGCATTCAAAAAGAAAAAGGAAAAAAAATATATAAAAATAAACATAATAAAATAAATATATAAAAAAAAAGAAGTATACGTTACCTTACTTTCATCATGCCGATACCCATTCCTCCATACCCAAATTCACGTCGCCTTCTCCCGTAAAAACACGAAGCCCCCAATTCATTCGAACCCAAAAAAAAAAAATAAGAGAAAAAGAAAAAAAAAGAAACAACAATGGCGGCCTCCTCTTCGTCGTTCAACAACTAGGGCTTCCACTTCATCTTCATTCGCTCAATCCAAGTTAAGGTTTTTGCACGAGTCTAGTCTCTTCGTCTTCGATTCAAGCTAGGGCTTTGGCTTCGGTAAAAGGTGAGTAATTTAGTTACTCACATCTAACTCCATCTCAGGTTGTTGGGTTTACATTCGGTGATTTTCGTTCATGTATAACTGTTTGAATTTGTCAATTATTTTCTTGGCCATTCAATTTTGTTGATGTTGATGACTTTAGCTTGTTCGAATTTCTGGAAAATTGATTTTATGCTATGGCTTCGGCCTTTGATATTGTTCGATTTTGGTAAAGCACGACATTGACTTTTGCTTTGCACTTGTTCTCTGACTCTGGTTTGAACTATTCGATTTGTGACTTTGACTTTGGTCACTTGGAACTGCAGTTGTAAATTTTTAAATTACTGCTTTGATGTATTTTTGAAGTCACCCCTGATATTTTGGCCATTCGAATTTGTCCGTTCCTGTAGCTTTCATTACCTCATCACTGTTACATCTTTCGATAGTTTGGTGGTTGTAGACACTTTGTACCCGAGCTGTTGGCATCTGTACATTTTTGGTTGAAACTGGTCATACATTTATATCACTGGTAGCTTCATGTGTAACTGTGGTCGAGTTGTATTCATGTGTATACTATGAGCAAGTTGCAATGTTCATTTTTTTTGTTGGATTTGCCTGTTTGGTCTTGCACCTTGATTCATGTAAATGGTCACTGCATCATATATGACATAGATGCATTTGAGTTGTTTCTGTTGCCGTGGACTGTGCCATCACGTTCATGTGCGTTTTTCATTTAAGTTTGTAATCTCCAGCCATGTATGGGTTACTGATGCCTTTACTCCACGAATTCATGTCTCATATATGCAATATGTTGTTTCCTGTCTGGTTCATCTTGAAATTCTGTATGATGATATTGAGCACTGCTTCATCTTTTCCTTTGTGTGCTGTTGGTTCTAATCCCATCTGCAGTTACTGCTTGAGTTCGACAGTTGTATACGTCAGGTGCACTTCTAGTAGAGTGTGCACGTCTTTGAAATTGCAAAACTATGGCCTGCATGTTGCCATCCCCTTGCTGCAGATGCATTTGTGCAGTTTGTATTTGCTGTGCCCCTTTTGTGTATTTTGCCTTATTCTTGGTTATATTTGGATTTATCTCCTTATTTATAAAGCATGGCTTTAACTTTGGTACTTTGATGCCTCTGAACTAGTTTGCAACTGCTGGCCCCAGTGTTGTCTTCAGTTGCGCACTTGTTCTTCTCGTAATATGAACACGAAGTATTACATATATGAATTGCAGATTTTTGGAAGATCGTTTCAGATTTTTATGACCTAACATGACTGTTCATTGTTATTATCAGTGCATCGTCATTGTTGCATTCTTGTATATGCATGTGTTGAGTTGTTCACTGATGCAATACTTGTTGCCTTCATTTAAAACCCTGTTGCATTTGGGTTAGTGGCTACATTAAGTTGTTTTCATGTGTGATGCTTGTGGTGACTGCAGTATTTGTTGCAGTTTGCCTTTGTATTCATTTGTTTTCATTTTATATGCAGTTTCGCTTTGTGATTGGCGTCGCATTGATGCAATTGGATTTGTTTTTCCTAATTTCAGCTGAGTTCGGCACTTACGTTGTCGTTGCTCGATCGTTTAGTTTCGAGGTCATTTGTACTTGTGTTGAATCTGATTTTTTTTTATTTGACCTTGTGCACTCGAGTTGGCGAGGCAGTGCACATGTATGTACGTGTGCAACTGCAGCCACGTAGTATCGACATTTTGAATCGATATTTGAACCTTCATTGATTTTGGTTCGTTGATTTTTTGAGTATATCATCACGATAGTGGCAAGGCAGTGCACGCAAGCGTGAACTGCAGCCACACGGCATTGATTTTTATTGATATACTATTGTGTTTTGATTTATGATCTTTTGCATATTTCATTACGGTAGTGGCGAGGCAGTGCTCGCAAGCGTGAACTGCAGCCACGGAGTTGACATTTTAAATGTGGCGAGGCCGTACGCGAGTGCGTGTACTGCAGCCCTACCAAATTTTAATGTTTAAATTGATGTTTTCTTTTTGATGAAAATTATTTTATGTTGCCAATTCAATGTATTTTGAATCGATTTTGATGATTTTGTTGTAAATTGCCGTTTAGGCAAATTTTAATTATTTTCTAAATGATCTTCATCAATAATCCCTTCATCTATCTCATTGATAATTTGAATCTACTGAATTGATGTTTAACACTGTTAAGTGTTATATTTACCGTTATCCGATTACTTGTTAAAGGATCGGATAGGTAAATTATATTTGACTGTCATCTAATTGTTGATTATTATTGCTTCTATGCACTAATAACTGAGTTTGAATTAGACTGACCCGTGTATTATTTTCTTTTGAATATAATACTCAGGTCAGACCGAGTATTTTTACAGCTTGAAGATTTTCAGGCCACGAAGTTAGAGAGAGAGGGGAAAGCACTTCACTAAAGTTTTTCGAGAAAATTTTCTTTGTACTCTAAAAGATATATATATATATATATATAGATAACTGTTCCGCTGTATTAAAATCTGATTCATTGTATAAAACTCTGATATATGTATGTAAGAAAAATTCATTTATGAATAATATTATGATTATTCTGTGATTCTGTGGCTGATTCTGTTTAAACTTTATAAACTGAACAACAATCCGTCATTTTGAACGTTTCGAGTTGGTTTAATTACCGACTAGAGGCGGTCAGGGCAGCGGGTCGTTACAAAAGTGGTATCAGAGCTTTGGTTTACTCAAAGCTCAGTTTATGATGTTTAATATGAATAGTTACTAGAACCACTATAAAGAAAGTGCTTTTCAAATTTAAAGAAGTATAAAATTGTTTTCTTTAAAATAAAAGGTATTTTGAAAGTTTGAATTATTTTGAAAATTCCCCTCTCTAAATTTAAGTGTGATAGTTTATATTCGGTGAGGTCTCATTAGATTTGAGTTTCAATCATTCGGAAGCTCATTATCGAATTATTGAAATTTATGAAAAATGAAATATATACTTAATTTTGATTCAAGTATATTGAATATTTTCAAAGTGTTGAAAATAAAAGAATTTGTGAATTACTTATTATTTAATAAGTATGGAAATGTTTTCCAATATGAAATGAAAGGTTTGAAATTTTATCTTTTAAAGATAAATTGAAAAATGAATATTTGAAATTGGTTTCAAATGGCTAAGTGTGAAAATTATATATCTTGTAAAGATATTATTTTGAGAAATTTGAACGATTAGTTCAACTTGGAAATTTTTCAAAGAATTGAATTTTGAGTTAAATTGAGTTTAACTTTGACACCAAAAACAATATAAGTTCAACTTTGAATTTTGGATAGTCGATTGGGATTGTATGTCTAACATTGTGAATTGATGACATAGCATTTGATCTCTATTAAATATATATCTGTGGTGGCGGAGAATTTATTCTTTTAGCTTAACACCCTTCTCTGAGACGTATGAGCTTAGAGGTTATATATCGATAGACATCAATTATGTGTTGAGAATTGACGATGTAACGTGAAATCCAAATCGAATGTGAAGTCGATAATGAATTGGATTGTGAATGTGAATTAGGTTTGAGATAACCTTAAATTTTCAAATCGATTTAGAGGAAAATTTTAAACGTGATGGAAAATTTGGAATCCTCTATTTGTTGTGAATGTGAATTGAGTTTTCGTAACTTATATATGTGAATATAATTCGAAAACCATCAGTTTAGAAAGTCCTGTGTAAGTTTACATAGGTATGATAAGTACGAAATGTGAAATGAAGTACTATATGTATATGACATATGTTTTCTAAAAACTGAGGATATGGAAATGTACCTTCCATTTATTATGTGTGAAAGTGATTGGAACTCGGTGGAGTGTCCATTAGAAATCGTAGCTACGTAGAATTCCATTAGTGGAATGTCCATTGGGACTGATATGATATCCCCCACGATGGATCATCGTGTTTGGGATTATGTGATTGATGCTGGCGTAATTCGTAGGGCGTGATGCCTACAGTTACAAGCGATTCCACTGAGATAGTGGCGCAACCGCCGAGTAAACTGTGATCTGGAAACCGAAGCGAAATTCGAGGGGCGTGATGCCTAAGGCTACGAGCGATTCTACTGAGATAGTAGTGTAACCGCCGTGTGGACCGCGATCTAAGGCGACAACCATGGCGAAATTCAGGAGTGATGAGAAATCTAAGATTACAAGTGATTCTACTGAGATAGTAGCGTAACCGCCGGGTAAACTGTGATCCATGGGGGAACGTGCTTTCCATATCCATTTTTAAAAGAATTTTTAAAAAAAGTATTTTCACTGGGAGTTGAAGCAAGTATGTTTAGTACTTGGAGATTTTTAGTCTTGCGCCTGGCCAGCGTATGCCTAAAGTCTGTGAGAACGACGATGAACTTGTTAAACTTCGAGTTATCAAGTATTTTCAAAACTTTGAATAGAAAATCAATAATCTGAAATTAGAATTACACAATTCTAACTTAATGAATTAAGGAAGAAGATCTTTAAAATATCTTGAAAGTCCACAGCTTTTGGATAAGATATATTATGCAAATATTTAGCATGAAAGATTTAAAGTTTAAAAATCCGAGTTTTGTAAGTCGAAAATTTGGTAAAAGACTTTTTGTGTCTTGATTATTAAAATTGATGAACAAAACTAGTGAGATAAAATAAATGGAATGAATCCTATATTTATTTATGAGTTTGAAACGTGGTAAAATTATGTAGGATATAAATATTGGTGAGATTTTAGCAATCGTTTTTCCTAACTTATAATTTCGGGACGAAATTCTTTTAAGGAGGGAAGATTGTAACGATCCTGAATTTTGAACAATTTAAAAATGAAGATATTTAATTAATTTTAAATATTTGAGATAATTTTAAATTGAATTCCAATAAACATATAAATATAAATATATATATATATATATATATAATAAAATAAATAAAGAATATACTAGTTAAAATTTTAACAAGATTAATCAAGCAAAATATACAAAGCAAAAATTGCATTCAAAAAGAAAAAGGAAAAAAAATATATATAAAAATAAACATAATAAAATAAATATAAAAAAAAGAAGTATACGTTACCTTACTTTCATCATGCCGATACCCATTCCTCCATACCCAAATTCACGTCGCCTTCTCCCATAAAAACACGAAGCCCCCAATTCATTCGAACCTAAAAATAATAATAATAAGAGAAAACGAAAAAAAAAAACAACAACAATGGCGGCCTCCTCTTCGTCGTTCAACAACTAGGGCTTCCGCTTCATCTTCATTCGCTCAATCCAAGTTAGGGTTTTTGCACGAGTCTAGTCTCTTCGTCTTCGATTCAAGCTAGGGCTTTGGCTTCGGTAAAAGGTGAGTAATTTAGTTACTCACATCTAACTCCATCTCAGGTTGTTGGGTTTACATTCGGTGATTTTCGTTCATGTATAACTGTTTGAATTTGTCAATTATTTTCTTGGCCATTCAATTTTGTTGATGTTGATGACTTTAGCTTGTTCGAATTTCTGGAAAATTGATTTTATGCTATGGCTTCGGCCTTTGATATTGTTCGATTTTGGTAAAGCACGACATTGACTTTTGCTTTGCACTTGTTCTCTGACTCTGGTTTGAACTATTCGATTTGTGACTTTGACTTTGGTCACTTGGAACTGCAGTTGTAAATTTTTAAATTACTGCTTTGATGTATTTTTGAAGTCACCCCTAATATTTTGGCCATTCGAATTTGTCCATTCCTGTAGCTTTCATTACCTCATCACTGTTACATCTTTCGATAGTTTGGTGGTTGTTGACACTTTGTACCCGAGCTGTTGGCATCTGTACATTTTTGGTTGAAACTGGTCATACATTTATATCACTGGTAGCTGCATGTGTAACTGTAGTCGAGTTGTATCCATGTGTATACTATGAGCAAGTTGCAGTGTTCATTTTTTTTGTTGGATTTGCCTGTTTGGTCTTGCACCTTGATTCATGTAAATGGTCACTGCATCATATATGACATAGATGCATTTGAGTTGTTTCTGTTGCCGTGGACTATGCCATCACGTTCATGTGCGTTTTTCATTTAAGTTTGTAATCTCCAGCCATGTATGGGTTACTGATGCCTTTACTCCACGAATTCATGTCTCATATATGCAATATGTTGTTTCCTGTCTGGTTCATCTTGAAATTCTGTATGATGATATTGAGCACTGCTTCATCTTTTCCTTTGTGTGCTGTTGGTTCTAATCCCATCTGCAGTTACTGCTTGAGTTCGACAGTTGTATACGTCAGGTGCACTTCTAGTAGAGTGTGCACGTCTTTGAAATTGCGAAACTATGGCCTGCATGTTGCCATCCCCTTGCTGCAGATGCATTTGTGCAGTTTGTATTTGCTGTGCCCCTTTTGTATATTTTGCCTTATTCTTGGTTATATTTGGATTTATCTCCTTATTTATAAAGCATGGCTTTAACTTCGGTACTTTGATGCCTCTGAACTAGTTTGCAACTGCTGGCCCCAGTGTTGTCTTCAGTTGCGCACTTGTTCTTCTCGTAATATGAACATGAAGTATTACATATATGAATTGTGGATTTTTGGAAGATCGTTTCAGATTTTTATGACCTAACATGACTGTTCATTGTTATTATCAGTGCATCGTCATTGTTGCATTCTTGTATATGCATGTGTTGAGTTGTTCACTGATGCAATACTTGTTGCCTTCATTTAAAACCCTATTGCATTTGGGTTAGTGGCTACATTAAGTTGTTTTCATGTGTGATGCTTGTGGTGACTGCAGTATTTGTTGCAGTTTGCCTTTGTATTCATTTGTGACTGCAGTTTCATTTTATATGCAGTTTCGCTTTGTGATTGGCGTCGCATTGATGCAATTGGATTTGTTTTTCCTAATTTCAGTTGAGTTCGGCACTTACGTTGTCGTTGCTCGATCGTTTAGTTTCGAGGTCATTTGTACTTGTGTTGAATCTGATTTTTTTTGATTTGACCTTGTGCACTCGAGTTGGCGAGGCAGTGCACATGTATGTACGTGTGCAACTGCAGCCACGTAGTGTCGACATTTTGAATCGATATTTGAACCTTCATTGATTTTGGTTCGTTGATTTTTTGAGTATATCATCACGATAGTGGCAAGGCAGTGCACGCAAGCGTGAACTGCAGCCACACGGCATTGATTTTTATTGATATACTATTGTGTTTTGATTTATGATCTTTTGCATATTTCATTACGGTAGTGGCGAGAAAGTGCACGCAAGCGTGAACTGCAGCCACGGAGTTGACATTTTAAATGTGGCGAGGCCGTACACGAGTGCGTGTACTGCAGCCCTACCAAATTTTAATGTTTAAATTGATGTTTTCTTTTTGATGAAAATTATTCTATGTTGCCAATTCAATGTATTTTGAATCGATTTTTATGATTTTGTTGTAAATTGCCGTTTAGGCAAATTTTAATTATTTTCTAAATGATCTTCATCAATAATCCCTTCATCTATCTCATTGATAATCTGAATCTACTGAATTGATGTTTAACACTATTAAGTGTTATATTTACCGTTATCCGATTACTTGTTAAAGGATCGGATAGGTAAATTATATTTGACTGTCATCTAATTGTTGATTATTATTGCCTCTATGCACTAATAACTGAGTTTGAATTAGACTGACCTGTGTATTATTTTCTTTTGAATATAATACTCGGGTCAGACCGAGTATTTTTACAGCTTGAAGATTTTCAGGCCGCGAAGTTAGAGAGAGAGGGGAAAGCACTTCACTAAAGTTTTTCGAGAAAATTTTCTTTGTACTCTAAAAGATATATATATATATATATATAACTGTTCCGCTGTATTAAAATCTGATTCATTGTATAAAACTCTGATATATGTATGTAAGAAAAATTCATTTATGAATAATATTATGATTATTCTGTGATTCTGTGGCTGATTCTGTTTAAACTTTATAAACTGAACAACAATCCGTCATTTTGAACGTTTCGAGTTGGTTTAATTACCGACTAGAGGCGGTCAGGGCGGCGGGTCGTTACACGAAGGCATTATCTCGTTACACTCATTTTGGAATCACCCTTAGAGTTAACGACAACAACCCTTGCACTCTGAATTTTCATCTTCACTTGAGATTTACGACGTATCGTTAATTTGAATCGATGTGGTTTTCAGATATACAAATATGGAAACCCGATCCCGGTCTCATCGAAATCCAAAACGCCATCGTTTAGGTCGAAGTTGTTTTAAAGTTTAAAACAATTCAATTATCGATATACACACAGATAGATAACTCACAAATCACAAATGATAATCAACATTATCATTATAAACAGGTAATCCACATTATCATCAAAATCAGTAATCCATATCACCATCACAATAGATAATCTATATTATCATCACAATGCAACCAAGCATACCACACAGCATTACTTATCTCATTTCTAAGATCACAACCATTCAAGACAATCAATGTTATCTATTTATATATAAGCAAACATTTACTTAATCACAATATAATTAATTTAAAATGAATTAAATTAACTACCTCCATCTCTAATTAATTTAAAGTGAATTAAGTTAATTACTTCATCTTTAATTAATTTAAAATAAATTAAATTAATTACTACATCACTATAAATCTTGCTTACTCAACTATTTAATTGATTACAATCAATCAATTAATCATTCAAAATAATCACCTTAATTAATCACCCTTGATTAATTATCCTTAATCACATTCATGTAATTATCTTTAATTAATTTCACAAATTAATTATTCTCAACCAAAACAGTAATTAACCTTTAATTACTTCAATTAATTAATTAACTATAATTAATTGCCATAATCCTTAATTAATTACATTAATTAATTACCTTTAATTACTTATCATTGATTCATTAATCATAATTAATCAACTTTAATTACATCATTACTTATATTAATTAATGATCCTTAATTATATTTTATAAATTATCCTCTTAAATTAATTACCTTAAGTAGTTAACCCATAATTATTAATCATTCCGATTAACCATATTCAGTAATTAACTAACTTAGTTACTTTATTAAAAAAATTAATTATTCCTTAATAAATTTCTTAATTAATCCCTTGATTAATTACTAAGTAATTTAATCCAAATTACTTACATTATTTAACATCTTCCATAAATTACATCCTGTAATTACCAATCAATTATTTTACTAAGTAATTTCCAATCTATTAATTACATTAGGTAATTATCATTAAAACATCAGTGTTTTAAATTAAGTAAACTTAATTAATCAAATTAAACAATCACATTTAACTCAATTAATTACCTTAAGTAATTAATTTCTTAATTACTTTATTAAGTAATTATACTCAACAATTTGCAAATGATTATTATTAAATTAATTAATCTAATTAATTATATATAAAAAATTAACCACATTAATTAATTATTAAATAATCCTAGTTAATGACCTTTATTAACCATTCTCTAATTATTTTCATTAAGTAATTAACTTAGATTAATCACAAATTAAATTATCTTTAATTATCCATTAATTAAAGTCTAATTATTTAATTAATTAACCTTGATTATAAATTAATTTCTTAATTAAGAAATCTTTAATTATTAATTAGTAATCTAATTAATGATCTTAAATTTCAAATTGATTAACCCTTAATCAATATTTATTAAAACCTAATCAATTAATTAAATAAATTAACTAGTTATTCCTTAATTACTCCATTAATTAAATTAATTTCAAAACACTAAATCTTAACTAAATTTTAAGATAAAACATTTCTTAATTATGTTTAAAAACAAACTTATTTGAAACTAATTACTTTTGAAATTACTTTGAAATTTCATTTCAAATATGAAATTTAAAATGAATTTAATTTAAACTTAATCAAAGTTTAAACAATTTAAAACTTTTTAAAATTTCAAGACAAACAAGTGTTTGTCTTAGAAATGAAAGTCATAAGAGTTTAGAAACTAATTTCATTTCAAAATTCAATAATTTAAATTTACACTTTGTTTAAATCTTTCAAATTTAAAAACTTCTTTTAATTTCAAAAATGAAATTCATGTTTAATCTTTGCTTTCCAGATTTAAACCTTACTTAAAACCTACTTATATTTTTTAAAACTTCATTTTTATAAATTTAAAACTACTCAACCATTTTTAAAGAAGCTAACAATTCAAGTTTAAACTTTATTACTTTTGTTATTTATTTATTTATTTAAAACTGAAAATTTGAATTTAAACTTGAATTCTAAAATTTAAACTTAAATTTAAAACCAGGTTTAAAACCTTCTTTACATTCAAAAGCTTCAGATTTTAAAATTTTAAAAACTGATTTTATAGGTTTCTGTAAAACCTGAAAATGCAGAACAACCCGAGACACCACAAATTTACTTCGAGTTCACAATCCATCTTCCCCCAGCCAACTTCTCAACAACATCGAGCAACACAACCATCTACTCGAGCACAAAACTCAGGCCAACCAACATCACCAATAAAAATCTCATCACCGTGCATATGCACGGCGACTCCAGCCACCATAGATCGTCGCTGATAAACCCTACACTCCAGCAACCAACCCAACAACCACCCACGACCATCAATTCGAGTCCATCACCAGAAATCAAATTTGATTCCCTAATTCCAAAACCTGGAACAACTGCACATAACCAACCCCAAACCTGGAAGTCCTTCTCCGTTCATCCTCCGACCATCAGATGAATAACAATTCTGGCCAGGAACTTGTATACGTCTAAGCTTCCATCTCCCAAAAACTTGAATCACTCGATCCATTGTAGAAGACGAAATTGATCGATCAAACTAACCCAGTTTAACTAGGGTTCCAAATGAATTTTCACCGCCGCAACCTCTCTGATAAATTTTATTACCATTACCCAATTTTCTTAGCATTTACTAACACTCCTCTGTTACCAGTAAGAAACCCGAGCCTCGACAATTCATAGATCGCCAGAAAATGCTTAAAAGTCATTTTCAGTTCAATAACAATCTGCACCCTTAAATAAATTCTAAAAATCCTAATTATTGATTTAAAAATCAAGCTTTAGTTAATGCTTTTGATTTATGATACTGAATTGTAAGATTAATATGTTTGGATTTTACAGTGGTTTGAGTTTCCTGTTAAAATCTTATTTCCAAAGCAATTATAGTATTAATTTAAGTTAAATAAATTTTTAAAATTTAGCTTATAATCAAACAAACAATATTTAATTAGATCCTAAGTCTTAAAAATCTACGGATCAAGGGGGAAATGATTTAAATTGAAAAAAACTAGGCTTGACATCTAGAACAGAGATGTTCTACAGATTTTTCAAAATCATACAAGTATTACACATCACAAATACACAGGAAATTCCAACATATATATACCAATTACAACTTATTTAAAGCATAATATCAAACAACCAGATTAATCTTTAAGTATAAAAGGAGTTACTCAACTGATTACAGAAGAACAGAGTACTCTTATATTTTGAAAAAGCTTGATCTTTTAAAAATTGAGTTGCATGCTGTTGAAACTGGAATGCATATGCTTCCTAACCAAAACTACTTGCATGCAGGCTTTGATCTTGTTGACTTCAGGTTGAAATAAAATGCAGGTTTAATTTCTAGAGGAAGAAATGCAGTTGCATGCAAAATTCATTTTCCTGATTTTATAAAAATGCAAATTTTCTTTTTGAAGATGATTACTGACATTTAGATAATGAGGAGTTTTGATTTTGATATGAAGATGTTTAAATTTGGGTTTATATGTTCATATTTGTTTTGAGCTCAAACCTTAAATTCCTTAACTTTGATTAGAAAATGAAAAAAACAAATAAGAGTGAAAAATGCATGTTTATATAGGTTAATTTCTGACTTTATTAAATAAAAGAAAATTGATTTTAAAAGAGGCCACTTGTACAACTTTTAATATTTTTCAAATGAAATGTTTTATCTTATAACATTTTTTAAACGAGGCTTTAAGAAATCAATACATGTCTTTGTAAGGTAATTTGTATTTAAATTTAAATGTTAATATATATGTTAAGCCTAATTTAATTTGTTAATTAGGATTTTATATGTATATAAATTTATAAAAGAAATAAAAACAAATCATGCTTATAAATAAAGCTTATGTATATAAAAATTAAAACAATTAAAAATCTTTACTTTGGAATTTAAATTCAAACTAAATTCAAAATTTAATATTTAAAAATCAAGTTATGAATACAAATTAAACTTGAAATAACAATTGCCATTTTAATTAAGAATCTAATTGTAAAACAATACATTATTAATATTATTTTTAGAAATGATTCATTAATAAATTAAAATAATTATAAAAGAAATTATGTCTTTATAAATAAATTACCTATTTTATTAAGCTATAAATCTTTTTGTTAATTCAATTTAAATTTAAAACTCAAGCCAAAATTATTTTAAACATTTAAACATTTGTCTTAACAATTTAAAATCATATACTTATTTATTAAATAGCTTTGAAAACTTAATATTAATTTAAATCAAAATTTCTAAATTATTAATGTATATATTAGAATTTTAAATCATGATTCATTTACTAAATTTAAACCAAGATTATTTATTTAATAACTTTGAAAAGCTTATATATTAAATAAAAACAAATTCTCAAATTACTAAGAATATTAGAATTAGAAAATATGTTTTATTTATTAAATTTAAAACAATGATAATCTATTTACAATATGAACTATATATTTATATTATAAATAGAACCAATTTATTATTTTTAAAAGATAAAATAACCAATTTAATATTTATTGAAGAAGATTATTAAATCAATTTGAATTATTATTAACAAAATTATCAATATCAATTAAATTTTTAATATAGATTATTAAATTGATATCGTCAAAAATTCCGGGATGTTACAATCCTCCCCCCTCAAAGGAATTTCGTCCCCGAAATTTAAAACAAAGGTAATTTATAATCTCATTAAAGATTTAATTTTAAAACACAAGCATACATCAAACATATGCTAACAACCAAAACAACCAATTCAACCAATAAACAAATCTAATTATCCAAACAAAATTCGGGATAAAATTTCCTCGAGTTTCCCCAGGTGTATATATACCGGGACACTTGCTTTACAGAATCCAAACAATCAATACTATGAAGCTACAAAGCTCCTATTCATCTATATCTACAACACTATATAGGATATCAGACTACAGACGAGTCTGACTCAACAACCAAAACTCCAGAACTACTGGTTCCACAACTAGAGATAGATCGTACACGTACTCCCTCAGAGGTACGTGAAACTCATCGAATCCCAGTTATCCAAACTGGCAGTTCAATCCTGTAGATCAATCACTTATTCTTACAGAAAAGATCCAAAACACTTCAAAGCTAGCTTCCCAGCCTTACCCAATCTTATAGCTCCTTTTTCGATCGGAGAAAACTTATCCAAATAAAATTCCCAATTTCAGAATCCAAATTCCTCCGTCTCAAATCCACAAAACTCTCCAGACGATCCTGGGCTGCCCACTTCCTTACTGATCAGCTCGACCTTCACTGATGTCTCTAGTAATAAACAAAACCAATCAACTCAACAAAATGATCTCCTCAAGATCAACCAAGATCAAACCCTACTCCTCAAACATCAGAAGACAACAACTTCTCCCATCCGGAAAAGAAAAGAAGATGCACTCACAAACTGCTTCCGCTGCACAACTCTGATCCGAAGTAGGAGAAAATGCTGAAGAAGAACACGAGCAAAAGCTGGACAACACATACCAGAAATATGGTTCATCAGATCCATAAGAAACTCGGAAAGTTCATCAAAACCTGAGCTGCTTCACCAAACTCTATCTCTAAGAATCATCCTTCTACTAAGCTAAACCACCGGTAGCACTCTTGGAATTCTAGTCGATAGGGAAACTCAATCTCCAGATGCGAACAAACCTCTGACTTCTCTGAAGACATCCGAAAAAACTCTAATAACCCAAGAGAACACTCAAACAATCGCAAGTCACTTTTGCGATCAGTCCAAACCAAATCCAAAGAAAAGTGTTCTTCCTTTATCAAACAGAACAGCTCACACTTAACTTGCCAATCCATCGAAAAAACGGGTCCACTCAGCTGCTTCTGGGCTCTACCTTCAGAAAACTGCTAAGCCAGAAGACTTCCTGCCGACACAGAACACTTCGAGCTGCACTGTTGTCATAGATGCCAAAGATCTCCTAATCCAAAGCTCTTCGAGAAACTCGGACTTCAAATCAAACGAAACACCAGCTGAACACAGCCACAACATCGAAGCAGACTCACTTCCATAAACTTGTTCCAAAGAAAACTTCTTCAGAAACATCCATAGTCACTGCATCCCATCACGCAGCTACTACTTCCTGAGGTATCAATATACCATCACTTTCTTCTGCCTAGTCGTCAGATCCAAACTCTACTCATCCGACTTCAAAAATAGACTCCGAACCTTAACAGGTTTCCTTCAGAGATTGATGAAATCCTTCATCACAACAAAATTCACTCGAGATGGTATTAGGTCTACAGTCTCGACAAATGCACTTCCAATCTCAAACATTCAAACTCTAACAAATGGTAGTCGTGTTACACACACTACTACCCCATCTACCTATATAACTTATATTGGAAAACCTGAACAGGTAACCCAATAGATAGGTAGAAATAAATATATATATAAATATGTTTAAAATTACAAAAATGTTCTCTCAAGGAAGAAATCACTCCAGAGCTTGGGTATTCACTCAACCTAATGCTCTGATACCAAATGAGATGACCCGACTTTCACACCTTAGAAAATCGTATCATCTTGAAGAAAGAAAGGGATAGGAAAGAGAAAAGAAAGAAGAGAAAGAAGAAACAACATTAGAATCTAAACAGCGGAACGAATAAATTATATTAATAACATAAATATTACATAGTTTACAACCATTATTAGAGTTACACAGATATACATCACACACTAGACAGTTATAAACACCTTTCTAGTTATACAACTCAATACAATACAAGAGAACTATTCAGAGAAACCAACACATTGGAATACTTTATATCTACACGCCGAACCCTCCTGCTCCATTGCTCCTCCACAATTCGTCAAAGCTAACCTGAATCCCTTGGCTACTCGTAAAAATTTAAGTACCCAAGAGTTTAAGAAAACAGAAGATAAACTCCGGGTCATACATGGGTCTGGTGTGAGTAGCAGGTTAAGGTTGCTTAACTTTTAAAAACCTTTTGAAAGAAAGGTATCACGTAAGACTTCCCACACATAAACATGGAAAAGTTTTTACCTTACGCTAACCAAAACATTTGATAGGAAATCCGATGATATTATAATAGGTCTAGGGTTCTTAAGTAAATATGAAATAGCCGAAATTGTTACATTCATTAAATTCCAGCTACTAGCCACGAAAGTGGGTAATATAATCAAATCTGTTGGCAATTATTGGATTTTGGATTCCATAAAATGGCAGGGCTACCGGGGTACCGCCGGTCACAGTACGTGGACTAGATCAACGTACCAAGGATCACTCCCAATCCCCTGCAACACAAGGACGAAACCATTCCTTACTGAAAAGTTCCGAACAAGACTACCCCGCGGTTGTAGCTAGCAACCGCCCACACAGCCGAATATAAAGGGACCTCTAAACAGGGGAAAATCTCGTCCTACTTGGGCATGACCCACTTAACCTTGCTGCACCTCCCCGGTTTTAGCCATTCCCGGTTGATGAGGCTTGAGGCTACGATTAACCTTATAGGACATATCACTTAGAATGCTCATCGTCCACCTGACGATGTTCTGAAAGCATTCAATCCATACAAGTTCGTTCGGGGTTCAAACGAAATCGAAGGCATTATCTCATTACACTCATTTTGGAATCACCCTTAGAGTTAACGACAATAACCCTTGCACTCTGAATTTTCATCTTCACTTGAGATTCACGACCTATCGTTAATTTGGATTGATGTGGTTTTCGGATATCCAAATATGGAAACCTGTCAGGACCCGATTCTTCGACTTCCGAAAATTCAACATCGATACTCACTTTATCGACTGCGGAGCAATCGAACGACGGAAAACCGAACACTGAGGGTTTTAAGAAAAAGAAAGACAAAGAAAAAGAGAGAAAAGAAGGTAGAAAATAGATAAGGTAGAGAAGGTGGAGGGAAAAGAGAATAGAGAAAACATAGAAAAAAGAAAACAGAAAATAGAGAAGAGATAGAAAATAGAGAAAATAGAACATAGAACGGAACAGAAAACAACAGAACAACATCAGAATCTCACAATTCGCAGCGGAACAACATATAATAATAAATCAATAATCTTTAAACAAAGAACTATATCAGTTATTACATTACATCACATTTCATTACATCATACCTTCAGAGTGTACAACATCATACAACATCAAACAGTGCAGCGGAAAAAAGAAATACTATATACTAGTAATACGCCATGCCATCCAGCTTGCCTCCAGCAACTCCAGAATATCCAGAATATTCTGATAAACCTTAACTCTTAACTGCCCGTTTGGAAATTGGTGGGCACCCAGAGTTTAGGAAGGAAAACAATAAACTCCGAGTCAGTCATGTGACTGGTGTGAGAACTCAAAACAGTTTATTTATCTTTAAAATCAAAATAGAGGAATATTTTTGAAGTCAATTCGCAATGCTTTTAAAAATGAGATTACCATAAGGCCTCCCACACACACACACAATGCAAACGCAGAATCGGAGGAGATTTCTCCTTATGATAGTCAAAGATGCTTGATACGCATTTAAAAGAACATTTGATATTATTATTAGTGTATAGTGTAGGAAAACATTCATTTCGAAAGTAGAGTATAAATCCTAGCCAACATACGACCATTATCGTATGCCTACTATAGCTAACTATGTTCAATAGCAGGTTACCGCCACATTCCATAGCAGGTTATACAACTAAAACCGTACAAGTCACGTATTGTTTCTTTGGATTTCCAACGAATGATCAGGCCAAGGAACTTCCCATTGCCACATGAGAATGCCTCTGGATGGACATCCCCGAGAACCAAACCGGATCTCTACCAACACAAGGCCGGGTTACCCCTAACTGAGTAACAACTGACCGAATATGCCATCCCCCGGTCCTTTGGGACCTTTTCACCGAGCGCTCGTAATCAATTCACACAATCATAACAAAGTGTTTTCAACATGAGTAAGTATCTGGGCTCCATACCATGATACCACCCTTTTCCAGAAGGAAATGCACACATCCTAAAGGGCGCTACCCCTCATAACCTTGCCGCATCTTTCCTGTTTTGACCATTCACGGGGTGTGAGGCTCGACGAAGTCACGTCCACAAAAACATACTTTATACAAAAGCCATGCTTTGGGTCAACAAATGATCATAGAAATG
Source organism: Allium cepa (assembly GCA_030765085.1). Classification (NCBI taxonomy): domain Eukaryota; kingdom Viridiplantae; phylum Streptophyta; class Magnoliopsida; order Asparagales; family Amaryllidaceae; genus Allium; species Allium cepa. The sequence goes on from CM060928.1 coordinate 535,271,423, forward strand.
ATCACAAAGATAGACGATCAAATAAACGATCCTATCATAAATAATCAACACAATGATCATTTACAGCATCACTCAGCATATCACATTACCAAATTGGGAATATATCGCTGATAACATTCAACTACATAACCTCTGAGCTCGTACATCTCAGAGAAGGGTGTTAAGCTAAAAGAATAAATTCTCCGCCACCAACAGAAATATATTTGAAAGAAATCTGCTTTATATCTCAATTTGTAATGTCAGACATACAATCCATACAAGTCTGTTCCAGGCTCGAACAAAACCGAAGGCACTTCTTACGAAGCCCTTGCAATCTGGGTATTCACAATCCCGATCAAATTTCCCATCACTTAAGGAAATCTCTATACCAGGAGCGACCCAGTGCAGAGACAATCGATAGGTCATCCTATCGCTTTCGCAAATACTCGGTCTTCAACACCGATCTTCAATGCAATTCACAACGACGTATCACATATTCGGAATGGGTTATACGACCCCATGGTCCTTTCCCGGTTAACCCGAATAGTGAGAGCTTATTCAAAAATAAGTGTGGCATTCAAATTCAAACAAATCACATCAATTACCCATTCAAAGGGAAATATTGATAGTCGGTTATTGAACTATCAATTGATATGCACCCATCACCAGATTCCAAATAATTTTCCAAATTATTTATTTTCCAAAATATCTTTACAAGATATATTATTTCACACTTCAAAAATAACTCAATATTTATTTTTAAACAATTCTTCTTTTCATTTATAAATTCCCTAATGAATTTATATTTCAAAATATCTATGAATATTCGATTTCAATTATTCATTTCAATTTATCTTCAAAAAGATAAATTCTCAAAATATTCACTTTATATTGGAAAACATTTCCATACTTACTTATTTATAAGTAATTCACAAATTTTATTTATTTTCAACACTTAGAAAATATTCAATATACTTAAATCGAAATTAAGTATATGTTTCATTCTTTAAGGAAATCATGCTCTTAAATGTATTTATTTGGGCCAAAACGAATGTTGCGTAAAACATCGTTACGACAACCCAAAATCACTAGTATAGGGATTCGAAATTAAAATAGATATATAAATCCCAATACTATACAAAACATTTCCTTTCGGAAATCATTTACTATAACAACAGTGTTATAGTCCACCATTTCCTTCTATTTCTCGAAAACGTCTATTTCAACAATCAATGTTGAAATCTATGGTCTCGAATCTCAACATATCTTAAAACATCGTTAGATCGTTTTAATTCTATTTAAAATATCATATTCTAAACATTATCTTTAACATATTATTCACTATTCAAAAACGTGAATATACTACGTTAACAACTTTCATCCTTTTATTCATTTTATTTCAAAGGATTATTCACAGTCAAAACGTGAATATAATTCCATTAATAGGTTATAACAATTTTCTTATCAAAATAAGTCGTTTGCGGATTTATAAAACAACGTTTATAAACTCCATTTCTATTTATTTTATAACAACTTCCTTTTATAAATTTCTTTATTAACCTATTCACTTTATAACTCAATTATAAACTAAAAGTTCATATTATAAGTTAAATGCTTATAAAACGATTATTTTACAAAATCGTTTCTTCGAACTTCATAATTATAAATCTTATAACTTATAAGATTCAATTATTCATCCAAGTATATTCTTTAATAATTTCACAAAATTTATAAATCTTACTATTTATAAATTTCATTTATAACTTCACCATTTATAATTTTGTAAATTCCATTCATTTACAAAATTTATTTTCACTTCATTCAAACACTTATAAAAACTCGTTTTATAATGTCAATATTTCAATTTATAAATATCCATTTATAAATCTCTTAATATAAATCAATTTATATTATTCTTTAAAACGTCTTTAATCTCCTTTATTATTTCACCATTTCGATTTATAAAATAATCAAATTTTATAAATCCTATATTTAAACTTTTCACAATAAATTCTAAAATCCCGATTAAACTATTTTATAAAATCAATAGCATCATATTCTCAAAAATCAGTTTTTAACTATATTTCTCAAAAATCATAATTTTTATAACTTTAAAAATTATAACGTTTATTTATTTAAAATGAATCAATTCCAAAAATATAGTATATTTTCAAAAATCACTTTATAAATCATTTTAAAATTCCAAAACTTGGTCCAATGATGCTACACACCAAATAGTCAATCACGACTACAACGATATCATATATCGATATGATAATCCATCAAATATCAAAATATTTGAAATCAAATAAATACTGTTGAGGAATCCAATTGGATCCCTCCAACCTGTTTTCCTACATCCACAAACATTAGCACAATACCAATTTCGCTCCAGTACGAAATTATCGCGGTATATGGGATTTAAAATATTATCCGCTTAATAGACGGCGCAATAGGTTCTCATCCGCTAAACAAAAAATGCGGGGAATCAACAACTCCAATATATACATATGCCAATATATATATATTGCTATTATATATAATACCAATTTCACTGTTTATGAAATATTCGCGGTATATGTTTTTAATAAATAACATCCGCTTACTAACGGCGTATAATGTCTATTTTAACAATCAATAGATATCAATCATCATTCAAACATGCATTCAAATATTTTAAATCTAACTATTTAAAATAAAATCGAAACTGATTCGATTGAGTGAGAAGTTCTCACCTTGGTTTTATTTCCGTTTTAGCGATTTATTTCGAATAAAATTAAACGGACGTTTAATTTTACCCAAAATTTTCACTAACTCCAAACGACTCCAATCCAATTTCATCGCGTAGTGCTCATCCATATGATTCCAACGCAACTGGTTTCGCGCGTTTTCGACCTCGTATGAAAAAGTTATCGCAGTTTAAAGTTTACACGTATTTATATAAATAAATTACAACATATTTAAAATTTAATACCCTCATCATCACCCTCCACTCCCAATCCAACGGCTCTCCCCCTTCTTCCTAAATGCACGCGTGCATCTACAGACATAGCCGAACCCAATATCAAATACTAGGGTTTAATTTTGCAACACCCATACTCAACTAAACTTCATCAAATTACTGCCATGTCAAAGCCCTTCGCGAGAGCTACCTCCACCACCAACAGAATGAAGCTCGGCCACCTCTAGGGTCTCGTTTTGCGTGCGCAGCCGGCTATGAATGGCCCCCCTAGCTCCCTCCACACGACACCAAACTCCATCATCACCGTATAGATCGAAAGCTCTCGCCTTGCTCTTCATCTTTGTAGTTGATCACTTTGGCTAAAACTTCACGGATTGGAAGTAATTAAGGGATGAATTTCGACAATTTCTGGCCTTCCATTATAAAAGAGGCGGCTAGGGCAAATAGATTAGGGTTTTAGTATTTTCTTATTATTTTTTTTAATGAAGGGTGGGGCTATTTATAAGAAAAAATCGAACACTATTCATCCCGGAAATTCCGAACTCCGATTTACGCGCCGTAACCAGCGTTTCTAGGGTTTACCCCGCGTTTCGGACACAATGGAACAGGTTTCGAAAGCTAATTCGGACATCTGTGCGAGTTATGGCTATAAACGCTCAATTTAAATTAAACCGATTTAAGCGATTTTCTAGGCGTTTTAATTTGTACCGGACAAACGGTAAATCCAATTGACACGAAATTTGAAACCTTACAATAATATCACATTACGGATCCGATGAAACTAGTTTCGTCGAAATCCGAGACTTTTTGAAAAATGGCTATTTTAACTCGCTAAATTAATATTAAAAATAATTCGATGCGTTTCGAGCTGCCACGATCAAACGATAACTCCGAATGACACGAAATTTGAAATCCGGTAATAACTAACTATTACGGATCCAATGGAACTGGTTTCGTTCAATTCTGAGACTGTTCAAAAATTGACTATTTTACAGTCGATAATTAAATATTAAAATATTCAATTTTCACAAATTAACTTTTAATTCGATTTTAAAAGTTCTAAAATATCGTTCTAACTTTAATATGATAAAATAAAAATTTACAAATCATTTTCAATCATATTTAACCCAATTTTCAATTATTTCCATAATTTAACATATTAAATTATCGATTTAATTATTCAATTAAATCCAATAATTCAAATAAAAATTTGTTTGACTTATAAATTCACTTATTAATATTTAAAATTAATTAAATATTCAAATTTTAATTACTAAAAATCCTGGGTCATTACAAAACCCGATCCCGGTCTCATCGAAATCCAAAACGCCATCTTTTAGGTCAAAGTTGTTTTAAAGTTTGAAACAATTCAATTATCGATGTACACACAGAAAGATAACTCAGAAATCATAATTGATAATCAACATTATCATTATAAACAGGTAATCCACATTATCATCAAAATAGGTAATTCATATCACCATCACAATAGATAATCTATATTATCATCACAAAGCAAACAAGCATACCATACAGCATTACTTATCTCATTTCTAAGATCACAACCATTCAAGACAATCAATGTTATTCATTCATACATAAGCAAAGATTTACTTAATCACATTATAATTAATTTTAAATGAAGTAAATTAACTACCTCCATCTCTAATTAATTTAAAGCGAATTAAATTAATTACTTCATCTTTAGTTAATTTAAAATAAATTAAATTAATTACAACATCAATATAAATCTTGCTTACTCAACTATTTAATTGATTACAATCAATTAATTAATCATTCAAAATAATCACCTTAATTAATCACCCTTGATTAATTATCCTTAATCACATTCATGTAATTATCCTTAATTAATTTCACAAATTAATTATTCTCGACCAAAACAGTAATTAACCTTTAATTACTTCAATTAATTAATTAACTATAATTAATTACTTAATCTTTAATTAATTACATTAATTAATTACCTTTAATTACTTATAATTGATTAATTAATCATAATTAATCAACTTTAATTACATCATTACTTATATTAATTAATGATCCTTAATTATATTTTATAAATTATCCTCTTAAATTAATTACCTTAAGTAGTTAACCCATAATTATTAATCATTCCGATTAACCATATTCAGTAATTAACTAACTTAGTTACTTTATTAAAAAAAAATTAATTATTCCTTAATAAATTTCTTAATTATTCCCTTGATTAATTACTAAGTAATTTAATCCAAATTACTTACATTATTTAACATCTTCCATAAATTACATCCTGTAATTACCAATCAATTATTTTACTAAGTAATTTCCAATCCATTAATTACATTAGGTAATTATCATTAAAACATCAGTGTTTTAAATTAATTAAACTTAATTAATCAAATTAAACAACCACATTTAACTCAATTAATTACCTTAAGTAATTAATTTCTTAATTACTTTATTAAGTAATTATACTCAACAATTTGCAAATGATTATTATTAAATTAATTAATCTAATTAATTATATATAAAAAATTAAATACATTAATTAATTATTAAATAATCATGGTTAATGACCTTTATTAACCATTCTCTAATTATTTTCATTAAGTAATTAACTTAGATTAATCACAAATTAAATTATCTTTAATTATCCATTAATTAAAGTCTAATTATTTAATTAAATAACCTTAATTAAAAATTAATTTCTTAATTAAGAAATCTTTAATTATTAATTAATAATTTAATTAATGATCTTAAATTTCAAATTGATTAACCCTTAATCAATATTTATTAAACCCTAATCAATTAATTAAATAAATTAACTAATTATTCCTTAATTACTCCATTAATTAAATTAATTTCAAAACATTAAATCTTAACTAAATTTTAAGATAAAACATTTCTTAATTATGTTTAAAAACAAACTTATTTGAAACGAATTACTTTTGAAATTACTTTGAATTTCATTTCAAATATGAAATTTAAAATGAATATAATGTAAGCTTAATCAAAGTTTAAATAATTTAAAACTTTTTAATATTTCAAGACAAGCAAGTGTTTGTCTTAGAAATGAAATTCAGAAGAGTTTTGAAACTAATTTCATTTCAAAATTCAATAATTTAAATTTACACTTTGTTTAAATCTTTCAAATTAAAAAACTTCTTTTAATTTCAAAAATAAAATTCATGTTTAATCTTTGTTTTCTAGATTAAACCTTACTTAAAACTTGCTCATATTTTTTAAAACTTCATTTTTATAAATTTAAAACTGCTCAACCATTTATAAAGAAGCTAACAATTCAAGTTTAAACTTTATTACTTTTATTTTTTATTTATTTATTTAAAACTGAGATTTTGAATTTAAACTTGAATTCTAAAATTTAAACTTGAATTTAAAACCAGGTTTAAAACCTTCTTTACATTCAAAAGCTTCAGATTTTAAAATTTTAAAAGCTGATTTTATAGGTTTCTCTAAAACCTGAAAATACAGAACAGCCCGAGACACCACAAATTTACTTCGAGTTCACAATCCATCTCCCCCAAGCTAACTTCTCAACAACTTCGAGCAACACAACGATATAATCGAGCACAAAACTTAGGCCAACCAACATCACCAATAAAAATCTCATCACCGTGTATATGCATGGCGACTCCGACCACCATAAATCGTCGCTGATGAACGCCACACCCCAGCAACCACCCACGACCATCAATTCGAGTCCATCACCAGAAATCAAATTTGATTCCCTAATTCCAAAACCTGGAACAACCGCACATAACCAACCCCAAACCTGGAAATCCTTCTCCGTTCATCCTCCGACCATCAGATGAACAACAATTCCGGCCAAGAACTTGTATACGTCTAAGCTTCCATCTCCCAAAAACTTGAATCACTCGATCCATTATAGAAGACGAAATTGATCGATCAAACTAACCCAGTTTAACTAGGGTTCCAAATGAATTTTCACTGCCGTAACCTCTCTAATAAATTTTATCACCATTACCTATTTTTCTTAGCATCTACTAACACTCCTCTATTACCAAGAAGAAACCGGAGCCTCCACAATTCATAGATCACCAAAAATGCTTAAAATTCATTTTCAGTTCAAGAACAATATGCACCCTTAACTAAATTCTAAAAATCCTAATTCTTTATTTAAAAATCAAGCTTTAGTTAATGCTTTTGATTTATGATACTGAATTGTAAAATTAATATGTTTGGATTTTACAGTGGTTTGAGTTTCCTGTTAAATTCTTATTCTAGAGCAATTATAGTTTTAATTTAAGTTAAATAAATTTTTAAAATTTAGCTTATAATCAAACAAAGAATATTTAATTAGATCCTAAGTCTTAAAAATCTATGGATCAAGGGGAAAATGATTTATACTGAAAAAAACTGGGCTTGACATCTAGAACATAGATGTTCTACATATTTTTCAAAATAGGGCATTTCACCAGAAGGACAAACTTCACAGTCCAATTAGTTTCTAGGACGCACATTCAAAAAAATTACTTTCAAGGCCAAAATCAGCAAAATAATTACTTTCAAGGACATAATTTCATAGGTTTTTAGGCCCTAGAAACTAATTATTTTACATTTTGTCCTTGAAATTAATTATTTTCTTGTGTGTCCTAGAAACTAATTCCACTTGCTAAAGAGACCCTTATGGCTAATTTCCACTTTCAAAATCATACAAGTATTACACATCACAAATGCACAGTAAATTCCAACATATATATACCAATTACAACTTATTTAAAGCATAATATCAAACAACCAGATTAATCTTTAAGTTTAAAAGGAGTTACTCACCTGATTACAGAAGAACAGAGTGCTCTTATATTTTAAAAAAGCTTGATCTTTTAAAAATTGAGTTGCATGCTGTTGAAACTGGAATGCTTATGCTTCTTGACCAAAACTACTTGCATGTAGGCTTTGATCTTGTTGACTTCAGGTTGAAATAAAATGCAGGTTTGATTTCCAGAGGAAGAAATACAGTTGCATGCAGAATTCGTTTTCCAGATTTTATAAAAATGCAAATTTTCTTTTTGAAGATGATTACTGACATTTAGATAATGAGGAGTTTAGATTTTGATATGAAGATGTTTAACTTTGGGTTTAAATGTTCAGATTTATTTTGAGCTCAAACCTTAAATTCCTTAACTTTGATTAGAAAATGATAAAAACAAGTAAGAGTGAAAAATGCATGTTTATATAGGTTAACTTCTGATTTTATTAAATAAAAGAAAATTGATTTTAAAAGAGGCCACTTGTACAACTTTTAACATTTGTCAAATGAAATGTTTTATCTCATAACATTTGTTAAATGAGTCTTTAAGAAATCAACACATGTCTTTGTAAGGTAATTTGCATTTAAATTTAAATGTTAATATATATGTTAAGCCTAATTTAATTTGTTAATTAGGATTTTATATTTATATAAATTTATAAAAGAAATAAAAACAAATCATGCTCATAAATAAAGCTTATGTATATAAAAATTAAAGTAATTAAAAATCTATACTTTGGAATTTAAATTCAAATAAAATTCAAAATCTAAAATTTAAAAATCAAGTTATGATTACAAATTAAACTTGAAATAACAATTGCCATTTTTATTAAGAATCTAATTGTAAAACAATCATTGTTAATATTAATTTTAGAAATGATTCATTAATAAATTAAAATAATTATAAAAGAAATTATATGTTAATAAATAAATAACCTATTTTATTAAGCTATATACCTTTTTGTTAATTCAATTTAAATTTAGAACTCAGGCCAAAATTATTTTAACCATTTAAACATTTGTCTTAACAATTTAAAATCATATACTTATTTATTAAATAGCTTTGAAAACTTAGTATTAATTTAAATCAAAATTTCTAAATTATTAATGTATATATTAGAATTTTAAATCATGATTCATTTACTAAATTTAAACCAAGATTATTTATTTAATAACTTTGGAAAGCTTATATATTAAATAAAAACAAATTCTCAAATTACTAAGAATATTAGAATTAGAAAATATGTTTTATTTATTAAATTTAAAACAATGCTAATCTATTTACAATATGAACTATATATTTATATTATAAACAGAAACCAATTTATTATTTTTAAAAGATAAAATAACCAATTTAATATTTGTTGAAGAAGATTATTAAATCAATTTGAATTATTATTAACAAAATTATCAATATCAATTTAATTTTTAATACAGATTATTAAATTGATATTGTCAAAAATTACGGAATGTTACATAACCATTTTGTTTTAGTCTTACCATTTTATTCCTCAATTTAATAAGTTGTGCAACTTATTATTCACAATTTCATAAATCCGATATTTTGAGTTTATTCCATTCAAAATTTATAACATATAGTTGTATAACTATTTCACTATTCAAATTTATATTCAATTCGACTTGTTATTAACTCAATTTCAATTAAACTTTTATTTAACCTTCCTTAAGTTAAATTTTAAATTCATACAACTCACTTTTCCTATCTTAAGTAAACTTCATTCAACTAATTAACATTCAATCCATTTAATTAATTTCATTATCACTGTAACGATCCCGAATTTTAATCAATTTTAAATTGATATTTAAATTATTTTTGATTTAAAATTGTGAAATTTATTGATAAATTGATTTGAAAATTATCAAAATGAAGTCTTTAAAATAAAATATACTTTATAAATACTGAGCATAAGTAAATAAAATAAATACGTATAGCTAAAATTTAAAACAACACATTAACTAGAATATATAAAGTAATAAAATATATATATATATGTAAAATGCAAGATAATAAATATACTACAAAAAGATTTAAATATACAAGACAATTTGTAAGGAAGGCAATTTAAATACTTAAGCTAAAAATTCTTGAAAGCAACCAGACAAAAGAAGAAATAAATAAACAAAACAAAAATAAAAGCAAACCTGAATAAATACAAACAAATATAGAACTAAGTATGTAGGTTGGTGTACAAGAAACAAAAGAAGACAACAAATGGAAACAAACCTGGAAAATAAAGAAAATAAATAAATAAAGGGTAAGTAAATAACTAAAGCAAAGTACAAAGGAAAGTAATATCTTCAGCCACCAAATCAGAACAAGTTAGGCAATGCAAATAAAGTGTTCAAACAAATAAATGTTTTCAGCCGAGACAAAATAAGTAAAACAAAACTAAAGGGATTATGCAGCGAAGTAGAAGTAAAATAAATACTGCATGAACATAGACAAAGCACAACATTTTACCTCTTCAGTACAAATAAAGTCATGTCAGCCGAGATAATAGCTTCAATACAGGAAACAAAGTAAGCAAGATCTCAGCCGAGTAAAAAGGACTTGAATACATCTTCACCCATGCCTGTGTACAAACCAGATCATCACCTGTACAAAATGTTATCAACTTGTAAACTTTTTGTTATATACATCACTTTCTTCATCTCAGTTTTCATTCATTTTAAACTGAGCAAAAGAAAAGAAAAGAAAAAATCAAAACTACAGCTTACAAACACAGAGTTGTTCTCTGTTTCACAATATTCCAAGTGAGTAACTTCTTGTTGAAAATTTTGCTTTACTATAATTTTATATGTTGCTTGAGTAATACCTGAAATACATACCATCTCATACTTCAACTAAAATAATAATTTAAACCAACTACAAACCAGAGGAAGCTCAGTCTATGTCAACAAGAAGGCATCTCTGTCTTTCTTCTTCAAACTGTGAGCAAAGTTAACCATTTGAGCTAGAATTTGTAAACTGTTTGGATGTAATTGCTTGCTGTACATTGAGATGAATGCTTGCATGTTAAAAATGCTGGTGCATGTCTGGAAACATGGATACAAATCCTGTTTCCAGTTTACAGGTCCTAAGAACCTGTTTCAAAAAAAAAAGAATAAAAAAATCAAAACATTGTCTCAAATCATATTTAAGCTTCAAGTTCTAAATAAAACGTGTGTATATAGTCAAAAATTGGAGTTTTAAAACATATTTATAGAATTAACCAGAAGATGATTTTGAATGGGAAATAAAATACAGAGGAATTTCTTTTAAAAACTGAAAATCCAACATTCTTAAATGCATGTTTTGAATTGATAATTGGAATCACATTAGAATACGATGAATTTTAGCAGTCGAATCACAATTTTTTGTTGGGTAGGTTGTGAGAAAATACGAGTGGAACAGGAACTATATTTTTATAAATTTTCGATGATCGATAAATTGGGGTTCGTCGTGCTTGGGTCAGGTGTTAGTTCGAGCACCAAGGGTCAATAAAAAAAATATAAATTGAATTTATAAATGATCGAGGCACTGGGATGATGGGAATTTAGGGTTTAACGTGAAGTTTGGGTTCGGCATGATTCTCGTGCTTGTGTGGAGTCAGTGTTGGATCGAGTTTGATGATACTCAGGGAGGTGATAGAGGAGGCATTGACGAAGCGATGACCGAGGTTTCGAACATTCCGATGACCTTGATGTCGAGAACGATGGGTTTTTTTTCTGATGTGGATTTGGGTTTAATTCAATCGAACCGCTCGATTTTGATTTGATGAACTTCTCACTTGTTTGGGTGGTCGAAAGACTTCAAGGCATTATCGTTGACTTGCTGAGGATCGCGACAGTGGCCAGTGGTGGATGGGGTTCACGTGCACGTGCACGGTGGCGCAGTTATTTCACAGGAGTCGCATGATGACTTGACTCGAGTGATACTCGAGAATTTTGGATGGTTGCTTCGAGTTGATTCCGGTGCGCGCGTGAATGGTTATTGATACTGCAGTTTTAATTTTTTTTAAGTTAAGCTTGTATAAAAAAAAAGGTCAGGGAGGAGAGGAAAGAGTAGAAAGGGGAAGCACGAGAAAGAACAGTGGAGATGACTCGTGCCTTACACGAGTAAACGGCACGTTTACTTCGGGTTCTCCCCTAATAGATAACTTAAATAACTTTTAAGTTATTTTGCTAAGTAAAGTTTAGTAATAATAAAATTAACAAAGTTGACAAGTTTAAGTTAAGTTTGATTTATAACTTATGAAGAAGGTTTGCTAATGTAAATATTTAATTAATTTAAAGTAAGTGAATTAAGAATGCAAGTTATTTTATACTTGTGATTAAATAGATAATTTAAGATTTAATAAATCAGTAATTAAAGATGGATATTATTAATCTTGTGTTTAATAAACTTTGAACTTAAGATTTAATTAATTACTTAAAGTTTAGTTAGTTAATAATAGTTAACTAATTAAATGATTAAACAATTGGAAATTAATAATTCAAAAAAAAAGAGTAATGTTTTTTTTTTTAAAACACACTTTAATATTTATTTAAATCATTAATAAAGAAATAAATTATCTCAGGAATAATTAAAGGGTGAAAATGATTTAATTCATAAGATAATTAAGGAATGAAAATTTCTTTAATTTATAAATTAATGATTTAGATAAATTTTTAACTAGAGATTAATTTAAAAGTGATTAAGAAATATTATTAGTTAATGAAGATAATTAACTAAGGATTTTTAAGTACTAATTTATGTGATTAATCTTAATTAATTAATTAGATTAATTAATTAAGATAATTGTTAATTTCTTAATGAAAGCAATTAAGGGGTTAATTACTAATTGTAATTAAATTTGAATATTTTGATTTAAATTAATGATAAAGATAAATTGGTAATTCATGATTTGTTATTATGAGATGATTGCTTAATGGTAAGTAATAAAAGAGTAAATTTTTTTGAAATAATTAATTAAGAAGTTAACTAATTATATAATTGGTCCAAGCGTCAATTTAATTAATATGATTGATTAAGAATAATTTAATTAATTAAAGTGTTTGATAGATTAATTTATATCAAATGATTTGAAATTAATAACTCTGAATTGAATAATAAATTCATAAGTAATTAATTAAATTGGAAATGAATTGAATTAGTTAGGATTAAGCAATTAAATATTCCTGCTTACAAATGTTTATTGAATGCTTATGAATGATTGTATAATATGAAATGCCTTGAATTGATTATCCTATCTAATTAGTGATATTTTGTTCTATAGATTGAGCTGTGTATATTTATTTACATTTGTATACTATCTGTGAATCTGTGAATGGACGATGAGCGTTATGGTTTTATATCGCTTATCAACTATATTTCTATGTTTTAATCTGTGATGATTGAAATGATGTTGCACTAGTGTGTTAAACCCCTGGACCACACTTATACACACACCAATATGGATTTCACGAGGAAATTGATTAAGTCACAGATTTTTGAAAATAGTTTTGAATTTGAATTTTTAAATTCAAATGTTTTGGAAATGGATTGGGTTTAAAGTGAAAAGCTTTTGAAATGGAATTTCATAGATGAAATTTATTTTGAATAACTTGATAAAATATGAAGTTGGATAATTTGATTTGAATTTAAATTCAATGTGTGAAACTGAATTCTATAATTTGAAACTAGGGATTAAAGATGTTATACCAGTTATATATGGGTTAAACCGTTTTAAAATGTATTAATTTGGGAATATGAATATAAATTAAGAACTTTAACTCGTACAAATATAATTGGATTTTTCTGAAACGAAAACTGTTTGTTTTCAAATATTAAAAGCTTTCACATAAGAAATGAATTTCCAATTTGAGTTAAAATGATTTCTAGTTTGAAATGAAGATAATTTCCAAGTTATGAAAACGATTTGAAATCTATATGTTAAATCTTTGATTTAAGGATTTAAATGAATTAATCCAATTGGAATGGAAATTGTTTTGAAGTCTATGAATTGATCTTTGTGAAATAAATCTTTTTGTAGTATAAAGATTTGAAATGGTAATTGGTTTAAACCATTTGAAAAGAAAAGTTTTTGGATTTTAAGTTGTGACTTAATTGAAATCCCAATATCCATATGTTTTTGAAATACTGCGCCCATTGTTCGGTTTAGCCGGGAGAGGACCTTTGTGTCATATATCCCATTCCGAATATGTGATATGTCGTTATGGATAGCATTTGAAGACCGGTGGTGAAGACTGGATATTTTCGAAAACGTAAGGACAACTCATCGAATGTCTTTGCATCGAATGGTCCCTGGTATAGAGACTCCATATGTGATGGGAAGTCCGAACGTGATTAGTGAATATCCGGATTGCAAGTACTTCTTTGGAAGTGCCTTCGGTTCTGTTCGAGCCCGGAACAGACTAGTATGGATAGTATGTCTGACATTACAAATTGAGATATAAAGCCGATTTCTTTCAAATATATTTCTGTTGGTGGCGGAGAATTTATTCTCTTAGCTTAACACCCTTCTCTGAGACGTACGAGCTCAGAGGTTATGTAGTTGAAGGTTATTAGCGATATATTCCCAATTTGGTAATGTGACATGCTGAGTGTTGCTGTGAAATGATCATTGTGTTGATCATTTGTGATAAGATCATTTGTTTGATCGTTTATCTTTGTGATCATTTCTATGATCATTTGTTGACCCAAAGCACGGCTTTTGTATAAAGTGTGTCTTTGTGGACGTGACTTCGTCGAGCCTCACATCTCGGAATGGTCAAAACAGGAAAGATGCGGCAAGGTTATGAGGGGTAGCTTCCTTTAGGGTATGTGCATTTCCTTCTGGAAAAGGGTGGTATCATGGTATGGAGCCCAGATGCTTACTCATGTTGAAACACTTATTATTATGGTGTGATGTTAATTAGAGAGCTCTCGGATAAAGGTCCCAAAGGACCGGGGGATGGCATACTCGTGTCAGTTGTTACCCAGTTAGGGGTAACCCGGCCTTGTGTTGGCAGAGATCCGGTTTGGTTCTCGGGGACGTCCTTCCAGAGGCGTCCTCATGTGGCAATGGGAAGTTCCTTGGCCTGACCATTCGTTGGAAATCCAAAGAAACAATACGAGACTTGTACGGTTTTAGTTGTAGAACCTGCCATGGAATGTGGCGGTAACCTGCTATTGAACATGGTTAGCTATAGTAGGCATACGATAATGGTCGTATGTTGGCTAAGATTTATATCTTTATTTTCGAAATGATTTTTACTACACTATGCACTAGTAATAATATCAAATGTTTCTTTTTAATGCGTATCAAGCATCTTTGACTATCATAAGGAGAAATCTCCTCCGATTCTGCGTTTGCATTGTGTGTGTGTGCGGGAGGCCTTATGGTAGTCTCATTTTTAAAAAGCATTGCGAATTGACGTTGAAAATCTTTTGTTGAAGGTTTTAAAAGATAAACTGTTTTTGTTGCTCACACCAGTCCCACGACTGATCCGGAGTTTATTGTTTCTTTCCTAAACTCTGGGTGCTCATTATTTTCTACACGAGCAGTCTAGAGTTGGGTTTTTCAGATAGTCAGGTTCAGTAGATTATCTGGAGTTGGTTCAGTCTTTGGACCACACCAGTCTTGCTTAGCTTGGTGCATGGTTATTGGGAGTTCGAGCTATTGCTGGATTGATTCTTGGAGATGGAGTTGCAGTTTTGGAGTTCTCTTTTGAAGACTATCTTAGAGTTATATTGTTCCGCTGCTGGATGTCATCTATTTTCTTTTCCGCTGCTATTTATTGTATCATATCTCTGATGTATATTGATATCTATTGGATCATCTGTTGTATCAGATATTGTATCAAAGCTGTATATCAATGTATTATTTTTTTTATTCCGCTGTGTTGTTTACTTAATGTTGTTATAAGCTCCGGCGAATCGGATTTGAACGGTCGAATCTATGGCATTCGAATACGATATAAAGTATGGATGTCGATTTTCGAGCGCGAAAAATCTGAAACGTTACAATCAAAAACAATTAGATTTCTAAAATTTAATTCATTCAACTTAACTTAAGTTAAATTCCATTTAACTTTCTCAATTTAAATTTTAATTCCAAAATTCAATTTCACACTTCTTTCCTTATTAATATCATCCTCCACTTACAAGTTCAAAACTTATTTTCTGATGTTTTCTAAATCATTTAATCAGGAATTCAAAATTCAAATACCGTTATTTATTTCAAACCACTTTGAAATCATATATATATATACACACATATACATACATATATATATATATGTATGTATGTACCAAATCCCACTTTTTATATTTAAACCAAATCCGGTTTCTATCTTAAAAAACCACTCTGGAATTTTCAAAAAAACACTAATTTTCACCAATAACCTCCATATCAATTTACTATGGTAGCAGTCCATCACTTAGAAACTCGAAAATGAATACTGATGATGCTGCAGTCATCACCAGATTATTTTCCAACGGCTATAGTGAGTTCAGTGTTTTAATCACTTTCAAAATTCATTTAAAACAATTTTCTACTCAAAAACAATTCTTAATAATATTACCATTATTTAATTTAAAAATATTTTCAAAATAACACCAATTCATTTCCATTACACTTCTGAAAATATTTCCCAAACCTTCGGGGATTTAAATTTCTGAATTCTAATTTGAATCCATTTTGATTGAAATTCATTTGTATAATTCATACTTGTACAATTTTTCATTTGGTTATATATAACCATTTAAATTTTATAATTATGTTTTGATTATATTAGTAACAACCAAACACATCAGTATAAAATAATAATTTCTAGAAAATTATTTCTATTATATCAAATATAGTTTAGGAAAAATTATTTCATTTACCCGCTTCAAAACAACATTCTGTCAGTTTATCCGGCTCAAGTGTTTAGAAACTCCTACCGATTTAGTGGCGTCCCACTACTCGACCATAATTTTTATGCCACTCAATAGATAAGTCAACACAATATTAAACAATTTATATTCACTAACAAATAAGTGCTCATATCTATTATTACACTCAAACTCATTCTAAGATACTGCTGACCTTGTCTCTAATGAGAAATCCCACACAAAGCCAAGGTTGTTGCTTAAGCTTCAGCTCTGATACCAAGTGCAATGGCCCGTATCTTCGTACCCTTTGAGCAACATATAATGACACTTGTCCAATCCAAATTGTACGAAAGGACGAATAACTAGGGGTAAAGAAGAAAGAGGTAGAAGAAAACAGAATCTTACCATCGCAGTGGAAACAATATATAATAGAAAATAACATATTTTTATACAAAGAGAATTATAACTGTTATTATAAATACCATCATCAAAGTATAACAATCAACAAAACAATACCAGACAATTATAGTAACTTGTCCTCACAACATATACACAAAACGGAATATAATCAAGTACGTATAAAACGTTTTGTCATCCAACACGTCTTCTGAGCTCTATAGCATCCTAACCTGAATCTGTAATACTCTATCTGACCCGAGAATTATATTAAAATAATACACGAGTTAGTCTGGAAAAAAAGCATGAGAAAACACAATTTATTTGAATTATTACCATTCTCAAAATCCTTTGAAAACAAAGGTATCTTGCAAGACCACACCATAAACAAATACAACGGTTTTTTACCTTACGATAACAAAAACATTTTATATCAAAATCATATGACATTATAACAATATCTATGGAAAGTAAATTAGAAAATAGTTAAAATGCTTACATCTCATGTTTCAGCATTGAAGGGCACAATCAAAAACGTGAAGGCTCGTAGTGGATATTGGATTCCATACAATGACTGGGCTACTTGGGTACCGTCCGTCATAGTACACCTCTAGAAAAATGTACCGAGAACCTTGCTTGGATCCCCTGCCAACAAAAGACCGGTCTACCCATGACCTAGATAGTATCGAATATGTTATAAACCCGGGTGTTCCCATCCTTATTGAGAGCTTTCTTTTTCATGCACAACCATATCCACAATTTTATAATATATAACCGCAGGTATCTAGGAAGGTGAAAACATGCCCTAATTGGATGCGACCCAGTTAGCCTTGCCACATCCCCCCATTTTAGTCATTCCCGGTTGATGAGGCTTGAGGCTATGATTTCCTTTCAAGGAATTTATACTTAAAATGCTCATTGCCCTCCAATGATAATATGCTGATAGCATTCATCCATACAAGTTCTTCTGGGTCTGAACAAACCAAATCTTCAAAATACCATCTCCATTATCTTCGAATATCATAAATCGTAACGCACAAATTGGATCAAAGTAGTTTTCGGATAATTAAATCCGACCTCAATCTATTCGAAACGATTATCGAAATTGGCCAATATTTGATAGTCGGTTATTTAACTATCAATATAACGTCCATAAGTAGTCACTAGGTCCATATTATAATTTTCCAAAATTTATCTTCAAAATATCTTTATAAGAAATATATTCAGATCTTCGAGACAACTCAAATACTTATACCCATATCAGGATATTTCAAGCCCACTTTTATTTCAACACTTACAAAAATATTTGAAAATATATTTTTCTAAACCCCTTAGTTCACGACGCTTAGGAAAGTTCCATTTATTTCTCTTTTCTCAAAATCCTTCACCATTTATATTGTAAATTCCTTAACTCGTTTATAGCAAATTCTGTAAGTTCTGGGGTTCCTTAATAAATTTCCTTTAATATATCCAAAGTGAAAATACTTGTCTATATATCCAAATATCCATTTCTAACTTCTTTTATGAATCCTAATTCATTTTTCGAAGTTTACTTTTATTTAAATACTTTGGAAATTTTCCTTACATTTTCTCAAATTCCATGTTGAGAATTTCTATTGTAAACCCCATCAACTGAATTAACCCCTTTTCCAAACCTCGAGAAGATTTATAGATAAATTTAAATCATTATAAAACTCTATATATAATAAGTATTTAAAGAATAATAATTATGTTAAAACATGTTAATTATTTAAAATATCAAAACTATTTTTATAAACCTCAATAACTCATTTTTAGAAAAAACAAATCAAATTATCAAAGTTGAATTTAAAAATTAGGATTTATTAAAATAAATACTAAATATTTGAAAATTTCACTTTTCGATGTATTTCAACTTTACTAGTTTAAAATTACATAGTTTGATAAATAAAACTTACCTTTTAAAAGCAAACTTAATTTCTTGATATTACAAATATATTCTCAAAATCTCAATAACCAATTCAATCTGTAAATTCTTCTCGATTCACCACACATTGATTTCATTCCGACCTCCTAACCATTTCAACTTCCAAAAATAGAATCCATTACTTAACTCAACCCAGTTTCCATATCCTAATATAAATTCCCCCTATGAATTTATATTCCCAAATTATCATTTAATATTGTTTTCCTCTATTTATAATCATCGTTTATAAATTTATAACTCCTTTGAGTCTCACTTTTTATAAAGTTAATATCATTTATAAAATTCCATTTTATAAATCCATTTCTTTATAAACTCCGTTTATTTTTCCAATCCGTTTTTAATATTGATTTCAACGCCTTCCATATTTTTCAGGATATCATTTTAAAAAAAATCCATTGTTTAAAACTTTGTATATGAATTATTTTAAAATCTCTATTTAAAATATATTTTTTCGAATTGTTAAGTACGATCAAAAATCAATTATTGCTTTATCTAAATCAATCTCTTCAAATAATTCTAATTCCAATATAAATATTTCCATATCAAAAATCTGCTTTTGATTTTTTTAAAATTCAAAAAAATAATTACGGTACTTAAAATACCAAAATTAAGGCTAGTGGTACTATAACATCTAATAATTTAAATCACAACAATAATCTATAATAAATTATTCTGACACATCATACATTATGATAGTAGAAATAAAAAATTAACATTTTTGAGGAATCTAGTTGGATCACTCCAACCTATTTCCCTACATCCACAGATGTTATGTAACAACTCGGTATTTCATGCCATTCACATCCGCACATGTTTGGCTTGAATTGCTCAAAATATAAGATTGTTAATTTATATTTGGAAAAACTCAGCGTATATAGTAAATGAATGAATCACATAATCACAGACACATAGTAACATAACAATAAGCAGTGGAATATAATAAATGGCAGTTCATGAAGCTACTATATGAACATCAGAGTTTTAAATAAAATACAATAGAATATCTCAAATTCAATGATGTCTCGAATACAAACAGATGACAAGTCTGAACAAAACAACTGGATAGTTGAAAGCTATATAGATATAGATGGATCTCCAAGCCAAGCTCCAAACTCCAAAGGTGAGTCTCAAATGTTGTGACACTCAGTCTGACCTGTGAGTAAAGCAAAACACAAAACGCTCGAGTCAGGATTAACATTCTTATATTAATAAATCCAACTCAAGTGAAATATCAACTGAAATACAAGTAACTTAAAGGATGTTTGGGATACCCATCCTCTAACGATCCATGGAACGATCTACTATGTAGTAATATGCGTTATTATAATATGTCTATAGTAAAGTAAAAGTATTAACATAGTGTTATGGCGTTACCCATATCCCCCTTAACACATTTTATATATTCCCATAGTCTATATAGTACCGTAGGCTTCTCCGTGAGGTTTACCCAGAGGGCACCCATAGGTATGGTACAAAACAAACTCATAGAAGGCATGCTAAGGCATGTGAACATGACACTCAAGGCAATGCCAGGGTAGATTTACCAATTGCAGAACCGAGCTGGTCGTAGCACATAGTAGCTACTACCGCCGATGTCGGAACATACTTCCAAAATCAAAGGTGCACCCACTCAAATTGCAAAAGCAATAGAACGGTATCGAAGAAGCATATCCGATCGAAGGAATGATCTCACTTGGCCCATGTATAGCTCCTGTTTTAGTCACATCTAAGCTGACTCATGGAAGTCAGGATCATGTCATACCTTTTGCAGAAATCGTTCGCCAACCATCCTACTACATTTCTGGAATCTCCACCACGTATACATTTGTTAAAGTGGTTTTCGGTATTGGCAGCGAGCATGACAATATCCGATCTCGGTCTCTTTGACAACCAAACGTTATTATAACACCGTGGTCATTCTATTTCAAACAATTCATACTTCATATCAAAAGATCATATTCATTTCAAAACCCATATCAATTCAATATCGTTATTCACTTAAATAATATTTATTTCCAATACCGCAATATTTTCATAATTACAACACTTTCGAAATCATAACACTTTTGAAATCATAACACTTCTGTAATCATAATAGTTTTGAAATCATAATATTTTCGACTTAGGAAGTTTAGATATTGAAAATAGTATATAAAGTAAATAGTTATAAATTAAAATAGCTCATATATTAAAATAATCTATATATTAAAATAGTTTATATATTAAAAATACTTTCCTTCAATTTCTTAAATCGATTCAAATCATTTTAAATTCCACAAATTCAATTTGAATCAATTCCAGTTTAACCATTTCAATTTAAAGTTCAAAGTTTCATGTTTAATATTCAAACATTTACAATATAAATTTCATTTATATTTCAACATTTAATTTTAATTTATTTCAAATTGGAAAATATTCACTTAATCGTTTTAACGACAATTTGTTTGAATCCCAATTTATAAATTTAAATCAATACACATTATTCAATCTCAATTTTATTTAAATTTGAGAACATTCGTTTAATCACTCTTTTCCATCAAATCACGTCATAAATCATATGTTCCCAAAGTCTCAAAATCAATTAGTTCAAATAAATTCTTATTTAAATTCAAAATTTTCCAATTTAAATTCCAAGTCAACATTAATTTACCTTTCCTACCTTTTTATTTAAGATAAAAAATCTGTTCTAAAAAATATTGATATAAATTTAAATAAATACTTAAACCTATTATAAACCAATCAAATCAAACTTTATTAAACCTTATTATTAAATTTATTTTATGTTAAAATTTATTTGTATATTTTCAAAATAGTAAATTTATAAGTAAAATATTAAAAATTTATAATTTCAAAACTAACTCATAATTTAAAATTTCCAAACGTAAAATTTTAAAAATCTAAACTTTAAACCTTTATAAAAATAACATATATATATAATATTTTAAAATCAATATTCAATTAAACTAGATATTCCCTCTCAAAACTTTGGAAATTATTTTCAAAATATATATGGACCAATGGTGTCTGTATATAATTTTCTATCCTATGGTCCGGTGAAACAGATATATATTGTTTCAGTCCGTACTTTAAATATCTATGGGTATATATCATTTCAACCCGCAATCCTAAATTCAATGTCAATAAAAATAGCTTAGGTTTATCATTTCAACCCATAACGATTTTCTCCTATTCTACAAGTTCGTTCGGGTATGTATCATTTCAACCATAGGGAATTCTAAATTAACAAGGAACTTGCAGAGTGAGAACAATGATGATAATAATATAACATATTATTAATAGGCACATATCATCAATAACAAATAAAATATAAATAACATATCATAGTGTCAGATGTCATAGGTGAACAGTTACAGATAATAGCATATCGTATATAGCAATTAAGTACTAGCAACAACATATTTCATTTGTCGTTTCAAATGAAATCAAATTCAATAAATATACGAAGGTTAATCGTGAGTGATTGCTCACCTTTCTAGGCTAGAGACGAACGAGAATGAGATGAGTTACTAATCAAAGCACGAATTCCAAAGCAAAGCAGGATTCGCACGAATTCGACGAATAGAAGTGATGACAGGAATCGATGAAAACATAGATATATATAATTTAAATCTAATATTTACTCATATTAAAATAAATTCCTTTATAAAAAACCCAATATTAAATTTAAAACATATATATTAAAATCAAAATATTTGTAGGTATATACAAAAATCATTACTAAATTTAAACCCATGTATTTAGAATATATACCTAATATATATTTGAAAATCAATATTTCTTATAAAAATAAAATAACTTACTTTATTAAACTATATCTATAAACACAAACAAGTCATATACGCTTATATAAACTTGTATATATATAAACAATCAAATGGGCAAATATGCAGACTATACTTTAAACAAATGTAAAATATATTTTATATCCAGACTATAACAACATGCAGATTATACATACACAAATATTTATAAAAATCAGACTATAAATGAAATATGTCGATCATAGTTATAGCAACATATATATAACCACAACATATATATAACCGGACTATAAATAAGACATGTATGTGGTAAATATATAATACCCTTATATATGATAGGCGAGAAAACTGCCCATATACACATATTGCAAATACAACAAACTTATATTATACTGTATAGAATGTGTTGCAAATATGAAACTATTTTATATACTTTTATAGACTTGTATAAAGTAACAAACAAATTTCAAAATATAATATATATATATATATATGTATATGTATATATATAATACTTTTTCAAAATCTAATGTATTGTGACTTATATATTATAAACGTGTATATTTTTAACAAGCTATCTGTATAGATATACTGAACCTCAATCCTACTAAACAAAAGATATATACTTGAATGATATAACAGGTTTATACAAAATGAGAAAGCTTGATATGTTAAAAAAGCAACCATATATATTATAACTGACATATATACGAACGACTTGACATACACAACATATATAAACTACTATATGATATAACTATAAATAAATAAAATAAAATAAATCAAAACAACCTATAATTTACCACTAAATATATAACCCGAAAGCTTGGTTGAACTGTGAGCTGCTGTATGGAACGAAGCCAGGCAAACAAAACATGAGAACTTCAACAAGCTTTAAGCTAACACAACAATACATAAAAGGAGGAGCGGGGATGGTTTTCAGCCACACAAGAAAAGTGGTGGGGCCGAGGTGGTGGCTAAGGCGCAGAGGTGGTTGTCTGTAGAGGAGTGGAGAGTGGAGATATGGATTTTCTCAGGTTTGAAAGGGGAAACGATCTGGGTAGGAATGGGAAGAAGGCGGGTCATTGGCTCGTGTGGCAAAGGTGAAGATGGGTTTGGGCTGGGGGCAGGTAGGAGAGAAGGTTGCCGAATGGAGGAAGATCATGTGAGGGAAAGACCGAGTGTTGATGGTGTGTGCTCGGCAAGGTAGATGATGGGAAGCAGAAGAGCTCGACACGAAATGGTTCTCTCGAGCAAACTGGAGAGGAACTTGCATAGAACTTGAAGTAGAAGGAGTTGATATAATTTCCTATATTTTTTCTTTCAAAATGAAGAAGGTGGAAAAATGAAAGGACACAGCCATATACTAAAATCAAGGAATAGCATAGGATAGACGCTTGATTTTCGAAGTTGCTAGAGGAAAATGGCGTTTTGTTAGTATACGGCCAAGAAATTGGAAGGACGGGAAATCAAAGGAAAATTTATTAGATACCGATACGATTAATCGTTGTACTGATTTCGCGGCGTACCAGACCCCAAAATATACAAATTAGTATAGTGCGAAGATTAGCGCGACTAGACGATAAAAACGGTACACAAATATCAGTGGTATGACCATTTAATCAAAAATAGATAATCGGTACCGAAAATGCTGCCAAAACGCCGAAAATAAGATAAATGAAGCAATAGCAATTCAAATTTGGCAAACCTAAATATGATGTTTCACTCAGAAGATGACTTACAAATTTATTATATAAAATTTTTCAAGTTTGAGAATACTTTATTACTATCAAATATTAACTGATTAAATAAAATTACACAATAAAATAAACTCCATATTATCTGATGAAAATTTACCATTTGCTATGCTTAAGTATACGTATTCCAAATATCAAATTTTTAATTCAAAGTTTTATTATTTAAATTTTCACAATGATTTGAGTTATTTATGTTATTAGAACCATTAAAATTTACGAGTCGTTACACTCTCCCCCACTTAAAACTTTTCGTCCTTGAAAAAGAATGATGTAGGAGAATAAAAACAACCAAAAAGAAAATAAATTGAAATACAAAAATAAAACAATTAAATTAAAACCATATAAACTACATTTATTTTAAAATTTGTTTATATTAAATTTGTTGATTCCAATTCATTTTATTTAATCAATCAATTCCATTATGTTTACATTTAATTGGTTTCACTTCCCTATATTTTCATTCAATTGATTTGTTTTCAAAAAAATTCATTTATTATAAAATTTCTTTCAAAACAAAAATTTATTTGATTTAACTTATTTATTAAATCCATATGACCCTAGTTAATTTGATTTCACTTAAATTCCAATTTCACTATTCTTGAATTCATATTTATTTGCTTAACTAACATTCTACTTTGTTTATCTAATTTATTTCACTTAATATATATTTTGCAACATATATTACATGTATAAACATTTATTATTCCAATATTATTCAACAAATTAATCCTCCTTTTATTTTTCGATTTATTATCTAATTTATTACTTAAAACTTCCCTTAACCAATATCATTTTTGGACATCTTATTACTTGTATTTACATTGTATATTATTCAACCACATTCAAACCCTTTCTAGGTAGGTCTTATTAATGTCTTTGAATATAATTGAACATTATACAAATTTACCTTTTATTTACAACATTTTATTAAGCAAAAATTTAGTTTGGATAGTTTATTCCTTAAATTTCTCTTGTATAACCTTCAATTACCAAATTTATTAACATTTATTATAATACTTTCTTTCAAAACAATTTATTTTATTTAACTCATTTATTTAATACATTTGATCTCACTTAAGTCAATTCAATTTTAACTATTTCCTAAATTCATATTTATTTATTCATTATCTTATTATTCAATTTATCTCAATTAAAATTTCTGTAATTATAAATTAAGTGTATTGACACTTATTATAATCACTAAGATTTATTAAGAAATTTCTTTAACATTATTTTATATTATATATTATTAAATTACATATTCAACTTCTGAACAATTTAAGTAAGTTATATATGTTGAAATGCAATTTAAATATTATACAAGTAAATTTTCCCAATTAAAATATTTCAAATTTTATATATTTATTCAAAAATCTTGGCTTCATTTTATAATTGAAATCATCCTTATCATAAAATTTAAGAATTAAATTTCCGATTTCTTTTTAATCATTAGAGATAAATGTATACATATACATATACATATACATATACATATACATATACATATACATATACATACATACATACATACATACACAAATATATATATATATATGTATATATATATAATCATATACCTATATATTATATATATTAAGTCATACTTAAGAAATTCAAATCAAATTCATTTTCCAAACAAAAGTGTAGCAAAGCTATTAATGGTCTCTCCACTCCGAAATTCGAAAATGAATGTAGACGATGTTGCAATCATCATCGAAATTATTTTCTAGCGACAAATGAAGAGAGTACTGATTTAAAACCTTTAAAATTCTTTGGAAACAATTTCTATTCGAAAATATTTTAAATAACCCTAAAAATTTTAAAACCCAATTTTCAAAAAACACCGAAAATCGAATCCTTAAATTCTTAATTTAAATTCATTTAAATTTCAAATCAAGTTTATAAACCATGTTTTATAATTCATTTATTTATTATGTTGCAATAGTCAATGGTTTACAAAATAACAAATGAAAATTAAATATTATCATTTCTAACAACCAATTTAATTAACTATTTAATTTCGGAAAATATACTTATATATAGTATAATCATAAAATTTATTTCATGTACCAATTTTTAAAAATGATACACTACTACAAAACAGGCCATTTGCATCGGTTGTTTACCCCCCTTTTGCATCAGTTCGACAACCGATGCATATGCAACCGATGCAACAGGCTTAACACTTTTGCATCAGTTTTGAAACCAATGCAAAAAGGTCCTTTTTGCATCGGTTGTTACTAAGAACTGATGCAAAATATCATGGTTGGTTGCTTGGACACAACCCCCATGTTGCATCGGTTGTATTGAAAACCGATGCAACAAAGGAACTTGTTGCATAGGTTGTTGTTGAAAACCGATGCAAACTAATCCCTCTATTGCATCGGTTTTTATAACAACCGATACAAACTAATCGCTCTATTGCATCATCTATTTATACCTGATGCAAAAGAGCCATTCTCAGAAACCATTATTATAATACTCAAATAGACTATATATATATATTATTAATTATAACAAACAATTATTGCATGCAATATTACAATCATTCAAAATTAAATTTGATGACAAGTACATAATCAGCTTTAATAATTCTACGAAAGAATGAAAAACATAAATAAATTCCACAGTACATAATCAGACAGTCGGTAGTAAAAAATAAATGCAGCGTGTTATATGTAGACACACAAAAATACATATATACGGAGAAGAGAATGTATCGTTGACAATGGATAAATTAAGCAGATATTGGTCCTCAAATGCACAAACCTTCATCCTATATTGTACATGAGCTACCTGAAGTTGAGCTGTTCCATCCAAACAACCACTGCCTGCTCCTCTTCTACACTATCACCTTCAATGCCTGCTGCATTCTTCCACCTGACAGCAACAACAATTTTCCATTCATCATATAGTCACATTTCCAACAACCCCACATATAACTCTCCTCCAACACCCACTTACAGAACCTCCATCTCCAATACAAGTCACTTAAATCACTCCACCAACCATCTCACTTCAACTAGAAACCTGCCTACAAACATATTCTTCAATCACCTCACCAGCATATCCCCATACGAACTAAACTTCAACCATCATCAACAATAAACTCTCTAGTGCTTCTTAAACAATATCCATCACCTACCTTCCTCCACACAAGCAACATCATCCTTCCCTACTACAGCCCTATATAAACTTTGCCACCAGCAACTAAACAACTCCCTGCCTCCATCTCCTCTAACCAACTTCCCGTAACCATTACTACTTCCTTTAACTTCCAATCTACACATCACCACTCTTCCTCTTTGCCTTACATCAACACATAACGAACTTCAATCGTCGTCTCACTGCAATTCCACCTGATACCCACCTTCTTCATATAACCGCACACGTGATCATCTGGAACCTTCAACCACTCGAACCCAAACAACAACAACAATCCACAGCCTCTCGAACTCACGCGTTCAACCACCTACCTCCTTCATCATCCGACTCCGCTACCCATTCTTACCTGAAAACAAACCAAACTCCAACCAACCACCCTGAAACATAATAACCAGACTTACATAACCCTTTATATCACCTTCTTGGTACCTCCCTACCAAATCACCAATATATAGTCCACCCTCTCTGTTTTAGGGAAAAAATGGAAATTAAATGCTTACTCTATAAAAACATCAATAAGAAAAGATGCACCAACCGAAATGTTGTTTCTGGTAAATAGAGTTGAGACTTGAGAGGATGCCACTGCCAAATCCTGGTATAAGATATATTGCAGCAGTTCGAACTGCAATATAACATTATAGATTGATGAGTGCAGACATGCCATTCTACTATTCAACGGATAATATATTAATGTACTTGAAATTTGGAGTTAACGATATAAGCATGCTTAATGAAGTAAAACAAAAGATAATTGCTAACTCTGCAACTTATGCACTATCACACACTACTGCTTCATGTACAACAAGAGCTGATACAATGCTCACAAAATGCTCCACGAGCTAACACAACAATATCACTTATACATGCATATAGATTAACTCATTCATGTTTCCTTTCCATATGGTTAAGGAACAATAAATTGAGAACAATGGAAAACATTAATAGCAATTTACCATCCCAGAAGAGACTGCAAATTTTCTATGATTGAGATAATTCAGATGAAGAGCTGTAATTGGTAATGTAGAACATTCCTATGTCATCATTGCCATATTAGATTAGCTACAGTATAATCTATTAATTTCAACATGTGACTATATCTTTTCAATTTTTTGTTATAATTTTTTAGGATCTTAAATCTATGCTTCGGTTTTCATGTAATAAGCTTATAGTCTGAAGCTAAATTAAATCATTTGATACTGTTGTTATTTTCACTCTTTCTTTAAATGTTGATTACTCATCAGCTTAGTACAGTACAGTTTATAAATAAAATAAAAAAACAACGCATCCACAATGCTAATTATTAAAGTGATTCTTTATTTTCTATGTTTTAATGTCCACGCTATTTTTTGATACAGACAAACATTATGCCAATTATGTCTGTAACACACATAGTCAATTGTTACCTTCAGTTGATTCACATAGGACACATAAGTATGATTTTGTCATGTAATAATGAGTAAGCACAAGGCCGGCCCTTGGGTAAGGTTGTAAAGTCAGCCGCTTAGGACAACAGGTGAGGAAAGGGACAACAATCTATGTTTGTATTATTGCACACTACTTTCTACAGTTGTCACTAAATTTAGCATTAGACTAACAAAAACATGTTTGACTATGTGTTTATACTGCAGTTAAAAACTAAAATCTTTAAAAACTACTGTGATTTCTCAACAGTGATAACTTCCTATGTTAATAGTCTGGAATTTCGGAGTGTTCAAGAAACGACTGTGATAAGATATGACTAGCAATTCCTGAACATAATGCTCTTTGGTTGATAAGATATGACTAGCAATTCTATTTCTTAGATTTCTGTAGAAGATGGAGATTTCTATGAATTAACACGGCCTATGATAAATTTATATAACTTTAGGGCAGTTATATAATAAGTATATATACCTCTGAAGTAACAAAGTGAGTTGCAAGGCCACAAGCAAGCATTTCGAAGCCATTCAGTCTTTGATTAGTTAAACCAACATACTCTTCTCTATTCATTATAAATGTATTATGCACATAAGCAATAATTTGTACATGCTCGTGACTGAAGATGAATGTTGTAATTAGTCAGGATATAAACATGATAATGTGATGATGACGGTATATCATGTATACCTTAATGTCCAAGGATCCTTGATAGAAAATATGAAGCACACATATATATTATGTAGGTAAGCCTAATTCTATTTCAGGCATTGCAAATAACTGTTATAAGATAGCATACTGCTAAAAGTTGATATATGATACAAAATAATTAGAATGTCTAAATGCAATAATTCACAAGGTAAAACTCATACAAGTGACAAGATCAGAAGGTCTGCTAAGAAATTAATTTGAAGCATCCATTATAACTTCTAAGTAACTTCATTTGAAAATACATGCACTACTGGTAATTTAGAGATAATTTACTAAAAATGGAAAGAAGCAATTTAGCGATAATTTTCAGTCTACTGCAGATATGTTCTCATCATTAACAAATGGCCCCTAACAGAATTAGAAAACAATCAGTGTTTCACAAATATGGTAATGAAGTAGAAAAGGCTAGTCATGAGTTGTTCAATATTATGAGCAAAGCACAATATAAATACATGAGCCATGAGATGATCATCCAAAGCTTGCAGTTCCGCAAGCGAAGCCTACTCGCTTCCATTATTTGGATC
Organism: Allium cepa; assembly: GCA_030765085.1. Lineage (NCBI taxonomy): Eukaryota > Viridiplantae > Streptophyta > Magnoliopsida > Asparagales > Amaryllidaceae > Allium > Allium cepa. Next base: position 535,301,733 of record CM060928.1, read on the forward strand.
CTTGCTTTTCAAGAACTTGATAAAAGAGCAAGAAACTTCACTATATGATGGTAATACTGAATGATCTTCAACTATACATTACATGTAACTAAATGTAATGCTAAATTATCATATCACATTAATTTCTCTTATAGGTTTCTCCATCCTATTATGCGTGGTGACTATCCAAAACTTCTCTAGAGTACGATATATATTAACTATTTTTGTGGATATAATATCTTGATTACTCTAGACTATGGTAAACAAATAGTTTTCTGATAACTATGATATCAAAAACATGCAGAATGACATCATATATGCAGATAAGCATAAGCTCACTTGTGTTGAACTATGTTCTAACATGCACCATTTAAACCCAACAAGTAATGGCACCTACTGCCCATCACAGTGAATTAGGACAACAACTCAAACGTGGATCAGGGATAGTCATACCATTTAACTTCACTGACTTGCATCTACTGCCCATCACAGTGCCTGCATCTCCCTTGAATATCGACACATACACCATACAATATTCTCCACAACCCACTGTTCATCAAACCCAAACAAAAAAAACTACACATACCTCATCACCACATCCCAATACAACAGCCCCTCATCCTTACTTCAGTGCACATACATACATGTCGACCACTTCATTGCACACATACTCCAACTTCACAAACTTCACAACACCTCATCCTTACTTCATTGCACATACATACATATCGACCACTTCATTGCCTTGCTGCCTTTCACCCACCCGAAAACTTCAACCAGCTATTCTGCACATGAAACAAATGTTGAAGTTAATGATACATCAGATACAAAACTGCAGAAAATCATGATTTTCAGGAAGTGAACATAGTTGAAAATTTATCAACACATATACAAGAAGATGAAAACCACCTTCAGATCAGACTGTAGACTACACGGTATAAATGTAGGGGATCTAATAAGAAAACATACATAGGTTATGTGTGTATAAATGTACTATAACAGAAGTAAATAGATGATGATCTAGCATTCAAACTTCAAAGTTGACTAAAATCCTTGAGAGCAAAAAAAATACTACTTTTATTCATTGAAACTCAACAAAGGTGCGGCCCAATTTCATATATAAAGAGATGAACTTGGGCCAAATCACATTTATTGGACACTGCAGCATATAAATATAACAATCATACATTTTCTGCAAAATTGTAGCTAATGGTAGCAAGCATGTGATGTATACATATATAAGAAAATTAAACCCAGTCTCTGATTGTTACTAGACTAATTATGCAAAATATAATTCCTAGCTGCAACATGAACCATTCATTAATCTGTAACATACAATTACATAAGTTTACATGTATCTAACTGTTGTCCCTAAGCCTAAATTTGTCTCACTATAAATGCAGGAAACAATCGCATGGAACATTCTATGGCAATAAATGCAAATTGTGGTAAGCATTACAAGGTTTATGGCTTTGACTACTACAACTAAGAAAGTCTTAGTTCTTTTTGTAGACTGCAAGAGAAAAGCCAAACAAGATTATTCCCTCACGTTTGAGTTGTTGTCTAAACTCTGTCACCTGACAAATGAGACAACTGAGTGTTTGAACCGTGCAGCTCCTAGTAAAGTTTAATTAGGCTATTATGTGCTATGGAAAATAGAGGTGGGTTAAAATTAATCTTAACAGCAATACAAGGGACAAACGAGACAACAGTAAGAAATGAACTCTAAGTAATAAACAATTCTCATAACCATAATCAAAAGCATAAACTAACCATAACCATATTAGTTATTGTCTAATATCACTGTAAACAAGAACGAAAGATGCATACATGGTACATAATACAGTTCTTAAGGTTTATGACGGAAACTCTATTTTCTAGACTTAACAAAAAGGAACAGAAAAGGTATACTAAGCATAGCCGAGAACTTGATAAGGTTAAAGTGCTATAGAAAAACATAGCCACTTGGACTATCAGCAAAGATCAATAAAAAATCAACTTCCAAATAAATAGTAAGCGTCTAATCCTTGCAATATAAATGGCATAATAATCACTAATAAATTTGCTTTTATGATGTTAAATTTGATGGTTAGATAGCAATCCCAATATTCAAATATAAACATCGGTAAATATGCATGTAATGAAATTTAATGATTTAAAATTCTTAAAATTAAATGGCACATAAAATGAAATAGACGTATAAAATCTGTCTAATTGGATCACATTAATAATGGTGGTTTCGAACGAAGAATTTAATAAATCATAAATGAGACTAAGAGCGCATGGTTTGAACTTTTGAAGTAACGCATGATATTTGGTAATTCTTCTCGTTTAATGAAAGCAGAGAGATGGTGCATGCAGAATTGATTAATGCATCATTTTCACTGGCAAACTGAGACATGTAAGCATTAAGGCGTCCAATATTCACAAACATTTAATAAGTTTTCAATGCAAGAAAATTTAAATGACGAAAGTGGAAGACTTCACTTTCCCTAGAAATTAATGATAATTTTAATGATGAAAAGAAGTATGCCACCTGCCATCGCTGTTGAGCACCTGCCGTCGCTGTTGAGCACCTCCATTGCACCCAGATTCACGCCTCCATAACTCGCATCACCAGAACGTACCTCAAAGCGCATGCGACCTTCCTTATCGCTTTAAGATGTTGATGCCGTTCGACCTCGCCTTGCCCTAACATGCTTGAAACACGCCTCCTCACAATAGCCGCTGACGATGTACGCAAGGCTTATTGCCTGTATATCATTTGAGATTGAAATTAATACTAAAGGTGGAGATGAAAAGGAAATCTGGTTTAAGGGGGGTTGTAAAATTATTTGGGGACAGAATGAAAATTTGACGGAGGAACAAAAATTTGAGAACAAAATTTTAGCGGCAAAGAAAAATTGATTCGGCGGTAAACAAAATTTACCGTAGTTGCATCGGTTGAATTTAAAATCGATGCGATAAAACTATTTGCACGTGCCAATTGCATCGGTTGTTGGTGACAACTGATGCAAATTTGATTTTTTATTACCTATTGCTTTCCACGTACCAATTGCATCGGTTATTAAGATAGAACTGATGCAAATAATTCTATTTGCATCAGTTTTTACTTCAACTGATGCAGATGAGGTGAAGCAATATGCACTTTTTGTACTAGTGATATTTTTTCAGTTTGCTCTGTTCAAGTGTTTGGGAGTTCATATCGATAGCGTTGATTAGACGAATCAATCGAAACCCCAAATCAACCTTAACAACTCAAACAACACGCTATAAAATATTTTATATTAATAACAAGTACACTTCCTCACTCGATGATTCCAGAAAGGATTTCCAAATCAAGGATAGAGATACAAATACAGAGGAACCCTAATCAAATAGAATTCCAAGTAGAAGATAAGCTTGAAACGAACAAATGATGATTAAATAAAAAAAGAGAAAAGATGGATATACTGATATCAATCGCCAGTGACCTTAACCGGTCAACCGTAACTTAAAGAATAAGATCGATGCAGAATTCTGAGGCAGATCTACATTTGATCACAAGAGAATTATCCCGTTCTACTACTAGAGAAATATCCGAGCATAGAAAGAGATAGAAGCATCTAAACCAATGATGCAGAAATCTTCGGTGAATCGATGCTTGTTGTAAAGGAGTTTCACCCCTTTACAAATCATACTCAGGTTGGCGGGACCGCCGATGTGATTAATCACACAAAGGATGAAGTTGACAGTTGAGGTTGGAGCTATGGGGTGCTCTAGCATCAAAAGAACACGAATAGGGAAAGACAAGTATGAATTTTAGAATAGAGGGGAAAATCCAAAAATTCAAAGGAATTTCGAGTTTAAGAAGAAAAAATTTAAGCTCGAACGAAACGTGATTCTGTAATTAAATTTACTCTATATGCTAAGTTTTTCCTAAACCAGAGCTCTGTTTCCAATTGTAACAACCCGGTATTTCGTGCCATTCGCATCCGCACATGTCGGACTTGAATTGCTCAAAATATCATATTTTAATTTATTTTTGGCAAAACTCAGCATATACGGTGAATAAATCAATCACAAAATCAAAGACACAGAGTAATATAACGATACGCAATGGAATATAATAAATAGTAGTTCGTGAAGCTACTATAGGAATATCAGAGTTTGAAATAAAATACAACAGAATATCTAATACAATGAAGTCTCGAATACAAACAGATGACAAGTCTGAACAAAACAACATGATAGCTGAAAGATGAGTAGATATTGATGGATCTCCAAGCGAAGCTCCAAACTCCAAAGGTGGGTCTCAAATGCTGTGACACTCAGTCTAACCCGAGCGTAAAGAAAAGCACAAAACAATCGAGTCAAGATTAACATTCTTATTTTAATAAATCCAACTCAAGTGAAATACCAACTGAAATACAACACTACGCCATAGAAGGCCTTCTGCAACATTTTTGCAAGGTGTTGCCAGGTAAAATGTTGCGATAGCCATACAATTTTGGTCCTACTGCAACGTTGAATTTTTAGTGTTGCCTTAGCCATAAAAATGTGATGCTCTAGCTAAACAAGTGTAATTGATGCAACATTTTTTTATAGTGTTGCTATAGCAGACCTTTGCATATCTTTCGCACCGATCCATGCCAATCTACCAAGGCAAATCCTACGTTGGAGAACGTGACACCTCATCAATCCGAACACCACTCCTTGATCTTTTAGAGCCGCGAAGAAAAAAGTTCCCGCAAATAACTTTTTATTTTCATTCTTTTCTGTCTTCTTACAAAGGTTCAAGCGAACATTCTTAATTTGGGGTTCAGCGACTTCGGTTCGATTAGGGCTTCGATTTGGGGGTTCCCCGCAATATTTTTTCCTCTTCTCAACGATGTTTCACTTTTCCTCCACATACGAGCACTGCCTCCTCTCAACGCTTCACTGATCTGATTTACTCTCAGCCTTATTGATCGAGTTTCACATTTGATTTTGTTTAGTTAGGTTTAACATCAATTTGATTTAGCTACAAGCTATTAATGCTCAAATTCATCGACCTGTTATTGCTGATATAGATAGTCGTTTCTCATTCTTTTTCACAACACCTGCTACTGCTACCAAGTATTTACTTGGTCAAACTGGTCAAACACAACAAGAGGTATATCGCTGATTTTTTAATAGTTTACTCTTAGCTTCAATAATGATTTACCATATTGTTGAAGTTTTATATTTACCTAAGTATGCATTTGTTTTATTTGTTCGTAAGCTGTGTATTCAAAGTTTTGAACGACGCGAATTGGGTTCAATATTAGATTTTGATGCATTTCTTTCTTATATTTGCTAATAATTCAAGTCCAATTTGATGTGAAATTGTAGCAGCGATGATATGATGAACTGAAATGATAGTGTCAATCCAGGAAATAGCTAGCAACTAATGGCGTCATCAGTTAAGATGGACAAAACTATGTTGACATCTATTGTCCATTGAGATTCATATGAGGTTACGTGTTCTGGAATCAAAGGATCAATTATTCTTATACAAATCTCGTCCAACCTTCTTTGGAACATTTTCTTATGGTCTTTCAGTTGCTTTTAGGCTGACAAAATAAATCAATGATGAGGAGATGCTATTACGGCTGGCAATAGCGGGGTTAAAGATGTGTTTATCTAATTATGGGTTGAGACGCAGGTTATAAAAGCATATTAGCGATACTAGGTGCTATGATTTCACTTGTCTATGTAATTTATGTACTTAACATCTTCAGATACCATATTATAACTATTGCCATCAAATTAATCAGTGATTCATTTCTGATTGAATAGATAATGTAAGTAAAGGTAAATTTGGGAAACCATCATACCTACAAAACTGGATATCATCACCAACCACAGCAGCGATTGGAGAATCAAATTTTGGCTTTCAACTCTAATTTGGAAAAGGATGGAGTACTTGGGGCAGTAACAGTAAAGAACAATCATCTTTCTAAGTTTTACTTGAAGAGTCTCACTCTCGAAAATTTTCCAGCTAAAGGAAAGATTCATTTTGACTATAAATCTTGGGTTTACCCTGTTATGTACTACAGCTATGACAAGGTCTTGTTCACTAACAATTGAAGCAATGATACCACTTTTCTCTTTACAGACTGCAAAGTTTAGAACTTATAAGATCGAATAATTCTTAGACTAGTGTTTACTTTAACCTCAGCATCTTGCCTGTGGTTAAGGCTTAAAATTTATAGTTATCAGTAGTATCGTTTGCCTGAGGGAGGCTTACAAAATGAAGGAACTGTCTTAAAGATCTATTAGGATTAGCATAGGTTTGCAATAAATAACATGAATATCTTTAGCAGCTGCAATGTCATTATTACTATATATATGTATGTGTTGTATGATTATTATTTTCTATTTTATTTTTGAATAGCCTTTAGCGATGTTATACGGTTCACGGTCATGCAATTAAGGGTATAGGTAATGACGAGTGTTACAATATAAGGTCCAAGTCCAGTGTAATTGTTGTGCAGGTATGTTCCATAACATTTCTCCAGGTTTAAAAAGGTCTCAATGCACTAATAAAACTAGTAGCCTTAATTACTAACTTATATATCTTTATAATGAAACAATGTAGGTAACACACAAGCGACTTGGATCAAGAAAAATAAACCAAAAGTATCTTACACGTTACCCCATGCAACCGTGTGAGAGCTATAAGCATCGCTTCTAAGAAGCTATTGAATATTATTTCAGGTAATATTTATTTTGAAATAGTATACAAATTTATCATTATACACTATATTTTTTGGTTTCATCATATGCGTTATTTGTTAAACTTTCAGTCGTCTGATTGTCATTTTCAGCTATGACTTATCCATGCACTAATAAAACTAGTAGCAATGATCAATATAATAAATAATAAGGATAGTTTATTATATTATAAAGGCGTAATTCCATAGTGTGAAGGTTTTCAAAGAAACAGAGAAAACATTTTGGCTAAGAAATTATGATGTGTTGTTGCATCCTTCTATCGAGTTGAACTTGGTTATGCAATACTGAAAATGGTGTCAATTATATTGCGGTCTAAAATATCTTTAAATTCTAATTGAAAAGTGTTGTATATCTACAGGTTATTTGCTATAAACTGAGATCATTTTACTGTTAAACAATGCTGACTATTTATGAATTTTACTATGTAATTTGTTTCTGAATATCGGTGAAAGAGAGCTAATTCTTCTACAGTTAACGACGAGTTAATGCAACAATGACTGATGTAGGCTAAGTGTGAAAATATTCTTATTTTACTAAGTGATTATTTGTTTGGAGGTTTGGTAGGGTTGCATCCACTACATCATCTGAAATTTTTATTGAGGACTCGTTTAGCTTGTAAAATAAAGAAATAACTGCTTGAACCTAAAGTAACGCGTGTTACATCATTTAGTAAATCCTTGAAATCGATTGTTTGATACATAATCACATGGTATAATCATAGGGTAAACAAATTTTGTGGTAAATGCTTTTCAACTCATAACTACCTTCTACCGACTTCTGTACAATTTCTTCCCTGTTATTCACTGTTTTCCTAACAATGTTGTTAGAGAGTTAGATCACATTTAGCTGTATATCACCTTATCAACGTTGCTCCTCAGTTTCTCTGGTCAACAATACAATGTTACTTTCTAAATAGGTGGTGAAATATATGAAATAAAAAGACTGTTAAATTATAGATTTATACATAGATATCAACTAATATATGACCAGTACAATAGACTTTTAAATTTAGGTAACCAGTCAAAGTAAATTTCTAGCACAATATCTTAACAATTATGTATACTAACGTATGCGAGGTCGAGATAAATTTAGGTCTTAGATAATGACACTAAAATTAGATTTAACGCATACATCATAGATTCTATAACAAGTTAATACCAAGACCAAGTTACAAAAAACAATTACCAAGGTTTTTTCTATACTTTTGGGTAAACAAACTAATGTTTGATTGATCCATATCTTCGATAGATTGTTTCAACACTTCATTATTCAGAACTTACACTAGAGCTTAAAAATTCCTGAATTCTGCAATATTATCTTCATAAACCAATAGCAACGAAACAATGCAATATGTATCAAACTACAAAATTCCAAAATTCTAATACACCGGGTTCAGTTTGTATAACGTAAGATTATAATCCAATTACTGTAATCATAATTCGTGTCATTTCCAAATTCGTTTGCTATTGGTCTAGTTTGGATTAAGTTTTTGATAATAGTGGTTGTTTGAATGAGCTGATGTGTATTGCATTGATAATGAACTTAAGCATAGACTTGTAATTGAGTTGAAGTATTGTTTAACGAGCTGACTATTGCATGGTGAATGAGTGATACAAGTACTGACTAGGTTGCTACAAGCAGATTGTTAATGAACATGCTGAAACAGTCACAAACTTGACTGCTGCAAGGTGAACGAATATACTGAAACATTAGAATTCATTTACTTGTTTATTTATTTATGCTGAAACATCAGAATTAAACCAACTTGGCATTGACATAGGCCAATAACAAGGAGAGCTTTTTTGTAAGTGTGCCTTCATAGGTAACCATTTCATCATTGTGATGTTGGTGGTTGTATTATTTATGCATAGGCTGGATTTGCTGTCGATGACGCACCAAGAGCAGTATTCCCAAGCATTGTCGGACGTTCTAGCCACACGGGAGTAATGGTTGGAATGGGACAAAAAGATGCTTACGTAGGTAATGAAGCACAATCCAAAAGGGGTACCCTTACCTTAAAGTACCCCATTGAGCATGGAATTGTTAGCAACTGGGATGACATGGAGAAGATTTGGCATCATGCATTCTACAATAAGCTTCATGTTGATCCTGAAGAACATCCTTTGCTTCTAACGGAGGCTCCACTTAACCAAAAGGCTAACAGAGAGAAGATGACTCAGATCATGTTTGAGACATTCGATTTGCCAACAATGTATGTTGCAATACAGGCTGTGTTGTCACTCTATGCTAGAGGTCATACCACGGGTCTGTATTATATTTTTGGTTATCAATGATCATATTTTTCTAGTAGGTAATAATATATTTTATGAGAATTCAATCAGGGAATTGCCAATTGACATATTCATAGAACAATCTGGAAACATCTTTATACTTGCATTGGTGTCTATATTGAACTTTTTATTAAATATATTTATGTGTATCAAATAAGTGTTTAATAATTGATATGATCAACTCCTGCATTGCTATTTAGTGCTTGAAGAAGCATTTTCTTGAAGAAGAACTTTTTCATAAACAAATTGTTTTTCAAAATATGGCTTTCTCTACATTTGTTGTACACAATCCATATGTAAGCATTTGCTGCATTCTCTGCATTTATTGTTGGGTAATTTTGATGTGGCTTTATTTTGTAGGACTTAGTTCAAAAGGCAATGGCCGGTGGAGAAGGAGGAAATACTATTGAAACAGTAATTTCGAATGGAAAATCACAGGGTCGTCCTTTGCTTATAGGGAGGCATGCAAAGTGTGCAAAACAATCAACCGAGGCTCTAACAAATGCTTACGTAAATGACTTAAGGCAAAGGCTTGTCGAAGAAATAGAAGCATGGCTAGAATCCAAGGTAAATCAGAAAGGTACAAGAGAATTTGGCTAGGGTGCTTAAGAAATTAGGTGATGCCAACCCGGAGATGAACATCAATGTAGAGAATCAAACTTCCACAATCATGTCCAGTGAGACAGATAATATGACTGGAGGCACCAGCTCTTAAGTCTCATTTATGAATTGTTATGTGTACTGGATATTTTGGAGTAGCTTTGTAGTATTTTGGGGTAACTAGATATTTTGGGGTAACTGACATGAATTGTGATGTGTACTGTTGTATGAATTGTTATCTGTACTGTGTATTATGCTGTGTATTATGCAAGTGTTTTATGTGATATTGTACTGTGTATTATGCAAGTGTTCTATGTGATATTGTATTGTTCTATGTGCTCTTAGTGTCTCTTCAGTATAGTGTTGCAGTAGCTTCAGTATAGTGTTGCAGTAGCTTCAGAATAGTGTTGTAGTAGCTTCAGAATAGTGTTGCGGTAGCTTCATAATAGTGTTGCCATAGGGTTATAAATTTTGCTTAAAATAATGTTGCAATAGTCATTCAAGGTGTTGCCATAGGGGTGGACCCAGTTGGTTCATGGGCCCCACATTGTGGGCCTCACAAGATGTGGGGCCCACAACTTCAAAAAGTTAATATCTATAGCAACATTTTTGGAATGATGCTACAGATACCTATGGGTGTTGCCATAGACCCAAATAGGGTTCTATTGCAATAATATTACTTATGTTGCCTTAGATAGTCAAAATGTTGCCTTTGAGGTCTAAGGCAACGAAAAAAATTGCATCACCTTAAAAGTGTTGCCATAGACCTATGGCAACATTTTTCAGGCCTGAGTCAACATTTTTTTTGTGTTGCAGAAGGCCATTTATGGCGTAGTGCAAGTAACAAAAGGATATTTGAGATACCCATCCTCCAAGGATCCATGGAAATATCGACTATGTAGTAATATACGTTATTATAATATGTCTATAGTAAAGTAAAAGTATTAAAATAGCGTTAAGGCGACACGCATATCCATCTTAACGCATTTTGTATATTCCTATAGTCTATACAGTACCGTAGGATCCTCTATGAGGTTTATCAAGAGGGCACCCCATAGGTATGGTACAAAACAAACTCATAGAAGGCACTCTAGGGCATGTGAAAATGGCACTCGAGGCAATGCCAGGTTAGATTTACCAATTGCAGAGCTGGGCTGGTGGTAATGCATAGTAGCTACTACCGTCCACCTACGAACACACTCCCAAAATCAAAGGTGCACCCAACCAAATCACAAAAGCAATAGAATTGTATCGAAAAAGCATGTCCGATCGAAGGAATGACCTCACTTGGCCTAGGTATAGCTCTTGTTTTAGTCACATCTAAGCTGACTCACAGGAGTCAAGGTCACATCATATCTTATACAAAAATCATTCGTCAACTATCCTACTTCATCTCTGGAATCTCCACCACGTACACAGTTGTTAAAGTGGTTTTCGGTATTGGCAGAGAGTATGGCAATATCCGATCCCGATCTCTTAAAAATCAAATGTTATTATAACACCATGGTCATTTTATTTCAAATAATTCATACTTCATATCAAAAGATCATATTCATTTCAAAACCTGTATCAATTCAATATCATTATTCACTTGAATTATATTCATTTCCAAAACCGTAACACTTTCATAATTATAACACTATCGAAATCATTAAACTTTTGAAATCATAACACTTATGTAATCATAACAGTTTTGAAATCATAACACTTTGAAATCATAACACTTTCGACTTACGCAATTTAGATATTGAAAATAGTATATAAAGTAGATAGTTATTAAAATAGTTTATATATTAAAAATACTTTCCTCCAAATTCTCAAATCGATTCAAATCATTTTAAATTCCACAAATTCAATTTGAATCAATTCCAGTTTAACCATTTTAATTTAAATTTCAAAGTTTCAAGTTTAAATATTCAAACATTTACAATATAAATTTCATTTATATCTCAACATTTAATTTTAATTTATTTTAAATTGGAAAATATTCACTTAATCATTTTAATGAAAATTTATTTCAATCCTAATTTATAAATTTGAATTAATACTCAATATTCAATCATAATTTTATTTAAATTTGAGAATATTCATTTAATCACACTTTTCCATCAAATCATGTCATAAATAATATTTTCCCAAAGTCTCAAAACCAATAAGTTCAAATAAATTCTTATTTAAATTCAGGTTTTTCCAATTTAAATTCCAAGTCAACATTAATTTGTCTTTCCAACCATTTTATTTGAGATAAAAAATATATTTTAAAAAATGTTGATATAAATTTAATAAATATTGAAACCTATTATAAACCAATCATAACAAACATTATTAAATTAAATCTTATAATTAAATTTATTTTATACTAAAATTTATTTATATATTTTTAAAATAGTAAAATTATAAGAAAAATCTTAAAAATTTATAATTTCAAAACTAACTTATCCAAACATAAAATTTCAAAAATCTAAAATTAAACCTTTATAAAAATAATATATATATATAATATCTTAAAATCAATATTTAATAAAACCAGATATTTCCTTTCAAAACCTTGGAAATCATTTTCAAAATATATATAGACCAATAGTGTCTGTATAGTTTTCTATTCTATGGTCAAGTGATACGGATATTTATCATTTTAATCCGCAATTTAAATATATAAGGGTACATATCATTTCAACCCGCAATCCTAAATTCAATGTCAATGAAAATCACTTGGGTTTATCATTTCAACCTATAACGATTTTGTCCTATTCTACAAGATCATTCGAGTGCGTATCATTTCAAAGCATAGGGAATTATAAATTAACAAGGAACTTGCAGAGCAAGAACAGTGATGATAATAATATAACATATCTGTAACATGCATATGTCATCAATAACTGATAAAATATAAATAACATATCATGGTGCCAAATGTCACAGGTGAACAGTTACAAATAATAGCATATCTTATATAGCAAATAAATACTAGCAATAGCATATTTCAATTGTCGTTTCAAATGAAATCAAATTTAATAAATATATGAATGTTAATCGTTAGTGATCGCTCACCTTTCGAGGCTAGAGATGAACGAGAATGAGATGAGTTACTAATTTAAGAACAAATTCCAAAGCAAAGCAAGATTGGCACAGATTCGACGAATAGAGATGATAACAGGAATCGATGAGAACATATATATATATATATAATTTAAAATCTAATATTTACTCATATTAAAATAAATTCCTTTATACAAAAACCAATATTAAATTTAAAACACACACACACACGCGCGCACACACACACACACACACACACACACACACATATATATATATTAGAATCAAAATATTTATAGGTATATACGAAAATCATTATTAAATTTAAACCCATATATTTAGAAAAAATACCAAGTATATATTTAAAAATCAATATTTCTTATAAAAATCAAAATAACTTACTTTATTAAAATCTATCTATAAACACAAACAAGTCATGTACACTTATATAAACTTGTATATCTATAAACAATCAGATGGACAAATATGCAGATTATACTTTAAAAAATGTAAAATATGTTTTATATCCAGACTATAACAACATGTAGATTATACTTACAAAAATATTTATAAAAATCAGACTATAAATGTAATATGCCAATCATAGTTAGAGCAACATATATATAACTGCAACATATATATAACCAGACTATAAATAAAACATGCGTATGGTAAATATATAACACCCTTATATATAATAGGGGAGAAAACTATCCATATACGCATATTGCAAATGCAACAAACTTATATTATACTGTATGGAATGAATACGAAACTATTTTATATACATTTATAGACTTGTATAAAGTAACAGTCAAACTTCAAAATATAATATACATATATATATATAATACTCTTTCAAAATATAATATATTATGACTTACATATTAAAATGCATATATCTTTAACAAGCTATCTATATAGATATACTGCACCTCACTCCTACTAAACAAAAGATACATACTTGAATCGTATAACGGTTTATACAAAATGAGAAAGCTTGATATGTTAAAACAACAACCATATATATTATAACTAACATATATACGAACGACTTGACATATACAACATCTAAACTATCGTATTATATAACTATAAGTAAAATGAATCAAAACAGCTTATAATTTACCTATATATATATAACACGAAATCTTGGTTGAATTGCGAGCTGCTACATGGAACGAAGCCAGGTGAACAAAACGTGAGCACTTCAACAAGCTTTAGGATAACACAACGATAAATAAAAGGAAGAGCACGGATGGTTTTTGGCCACAAAAGAAAAGTGGTGGGGCCGAGGTGGTGGCCAAGGCGTGGAGATGTTGTCTGCAGAGGAGTGGAGGGTGGAGATGTGGATCTGCTCAGTTTTGAGAATGGAAACGATCTGGGTAGGAATGGGAAGAAGGAGGGTCATTGGCTTGCATGGCAAAGGTTAAGATGGGTTTGGGCTAGGAGCAGGTAAGAGAGATGGTTGTCGAAGGAAGGAAAATCACGCGAGGGAAAGGCCAAGTGTTGATGGTGTGTGCTTGGCAAGGTAGGTGATGGAAGGAGAAGAGCTCGGCATGAAATGGTTCTCATGAGCAAATTGGGGAGGAACTTGCGTAGAACATGAAGCAGAAGGAACTGCTATAATTTGCTATATTTTTTTTACTTTCAAAATGAAGAAGGTGGAAAAATGAAAGGACACAGTCATATACTAAAATCATGAATAGCAAAGGTAGACGCTTGATTTCCGAAGTTGCTAAAGGAAAATGGCATTCGGTTAGTATACGGCTAAGAAATTGGAAGGACAGGATACCAATACGATTAATCGTTGTACTGATTTCGCGGCAAACTAGACCCCTAAATATACAAATGAGTATAAGGCGAAATCAGCATGACGAGACGATCAAAACGGTACATAGATATCAGTGGCACTTCCATTGGGTCGGATTTTAGTTCAAAAAGTTACTTTTTGCATACGATCGAATTAGGACTCCGGACCAATATTGGGTCCAAAACGCCTTTTGCGATCTTTTTTAGTATAAACTTTGATATGTTTGGAGTTAGTGGAATTCTGCCACTTTTTCACTTTGGGCTTTGGGTTTGGTTTAGCCCATTAGACTAAACTATTAATCCTAACTCAACTCACTTCCCTTCATAACTTCACTCTCATTTCCTAACACTCAAGCTTCATCAAAAATGGAGAAAGGAATGGGAAATTAAAACTCCAAGCCCTAGTTCATTGCAAATCCAACATCTAACTCCAAATTCAAAGAGAAGCCATTGATTCTTCCATTGATTTCAAGCTTCTTCTTCATTGATTTTGTGTAAAGGTGAGATTTTTATCTCACATCTTTGTCTATAGCTATCTTTGATTGTTGGGTATGAATTCCTAACACTTATTCATGTGCATTTTCTTGTGGTTTGGATAGAATTGGTGAAAATCCCAATTTTTGGTGTTTTGGGTTCAAATCTTTAAAAATCCCAACTTTGACGTTTAAACACGTTTTTGGTGATGCATCAAGGAGCCAATACGACCGGGAGGCCTATGGGCATAATCCCTTAGCATCCGTGCTCGATCGGTCGCAAATTGGGAGAGTTTTTGCACTTCGAACCCCTAGGTCGCTCGACCTGCACATTAGGTCGGCCCGCATTTAGGTTGCTCCCCTATAGGTCGCGTCGTGCTAGGTCGTTGCTTGGCCTTGTCTCCTTTAGGACGGCCTGCATTTAGGTCGTTCCTCCCTCATAGGTCGCTTACACCATAGGTCGTCGCTCGGCCTTGTTTAAGTCGATAGGTCGCTCGGCCTTTCCCCTTTAGGTCGCCCACCCCTTTAAGTCGCACCATATAGGCTTCTCACCATCCTTATGCCGCATCCCTCATTTAGGTCGCTCGGCTAGGTCGTCTTGCTTAGTTCGCGCCAACCTAGGTCTCTATGCCTGTTAAGACGCGCCATGCTTTAAGTCACCTCGCACTTAGGTCGCGATCCATAGGTCGCTCGGCTTGCTTGCATAGTTAGGTCGCTCGGCCCGTTAAGTCACACGTTCATCTTAGGTCGCGTACCCCTTAGGTCGCACTACCTTGGCCGCATCTCTTAGATCGCTCGGCCTGTTATGCCGCTAGCTCCTTTGGTCGCAACATGCCCTAGGTCGAGCCATGTAAGTCGCACGGTTAGACCGCATGCTATTTCTTAAGCCGCTGATTTCTTGTGTTGACTTACGTTAGGTTGTAAGTCGTGGCTATTAAGTCGCAAGGGTATTTCCACTTTAATATATTTGGAATCAAATTCTTTGGATTTTTATTCACGTCTTCGAATATGAAATTTTGTGATTTATTGTTTCTACAATCATTTTTGTGATTTGTCATTTATCTCACTCGTACGAGAAATCTAATTAAACGGCTTAGTAAAACAAATGTTATGAAACGCTTGCATTTACTTCGCCGGTTAATTCTTGGACTTGTTCGATTGAATCTCTTATGACAATTTTCGAGTGGAAATCTACAATTTGTTCGTAAATATTTAAGTTAAGCTAGTGGTTATGGGACATGAGGCTAAGCTTTTATATTTACTAGCATATTGTAATTGACACTTCTTGATGATCGTTGATGATCATTTTTGTGATTTAGACTAGCAAATGTGCGATGCCTCTTTGTCTAAAAGGGAGACTAAACCCCGTTTCTGTGGAGCTTCGGCTCAATTTGGTGGGGTAGCGACCCATGGTCTTCGGGCCATTGTGGAGCTTCGGCTTAAAAATTAATGGTTAGCAACCATGGAATAGCGTTCCATTCCAAATCCGTCCAAACCAGCATCAAAATGTCCGGAATTTTTCATTACAATCCTAACAAAGAAAATCGCGCGTGAAACGGAGTTCGTATGTGAAAGTTATCATCGTTAAACGATTGGAAATAGAAATAAAAAAAAACAAAAGAACTCCTTCACAAAATTTGCCACATCACACGCGTCTTCCCCAGGCATCACGCATTTCAGAACACAGGTGACTTTTCATGCTCCTGTTTTGTGATAGGCCTCCCCCTTTTTGTGATTTTTGGATTTCCATTGATGATTTCTAGAATCTATGTTTCACCGATTTTCGTGATTTACAGTGATATGTGTTATCAATATTTGTGCATTGGTGAATTTGTGTGTCATTAACTTTTGTGATTGGCATTGATATTATTGTCAATATTCATGGTTTTGGTGAATGAAAATATAGAGTATGACATTCCTTTTGATCTTTGAGAAGATTCTTGTGATATTGATTAATCTCTTGTTGATTTTCAATACTTATTTATCACAGGTTGGCATTGTGATTTTTATACGTTTAGTCATATCCCTTATTCTATATCATTTCATCTGATATTTATAGCTAGACTGATCCGTTTATTATTTTCTTATTAAGTAATACTCGGGTCAGACTGAGATGTTACAGGTGCTTCTGCTTGACTTCACATCCGGGATTATCACCCTGACTTTTGGACAACTACTTAGATTTGTAGTTTTTGCTGTATACATTTGAGATATAGACTCATTGATGTATCCATATTCTTTTGTCTAGCACTTGTAGCTATTCTTTTATGTTATTGTGGATCTTGTTTGACCACAACTCTTATGTACACTTTCATGTGTTATATTCATATCTTTTTCCGCCTTTGTGATATGGATATCTGTGACTGAGTTGTATTATGTTTATTTCTATGTTTGTTTCCGAAGAATATATATAGCCACTGTGTAGTAGATTTGAGTTTGTATCGGTATGTCGGATTTCCTCCTGAAACCAAATGCATGTTGTACTATCTGACATATCGGTGCTCGCACAAAGCAATTTCACGGATGGTCGCTCCTCAACAGCCTTATTCTCCGCGCTAGTTGACGGCATTACACCGTAGTGTTCTTGGCTAGAGTGGGTATAGAGGTGGGGCGTCACAGCTTGGTATCAGAGCGAAACTTCGGAACAATGTAGAATAATCTAGCAAGGAATCATCGTCCTAAGTCCATCTTAGGAGTCGTGCTTTAGGATTTAATTCGAGTCTTCGTACCGACTCATCCTATTTTCTTTATGATTCCTTGTTTATCTATCAAGATTGCTTGATATTCGTTTGGTGAATAACCTTATCCTTCTTCTTTCTTTCTTTCGAAAAGGAATAGAAATGGATAGACCTAGCCGTCCCAGCGCCAGTCAATCTCGTGCTACTCCCAAAGATGGAGTATTTATGTCTGCCCAGCAGCTTCTTGATCCAGTAAGGAATGCTCAAGCTGCCGGATCTAATCCGGAGTCTACTCACCCTAGGTCTGGATTTGCATGTTTGTGCGACGATTATACCAATTTGGGTGGAAAGCCATTCAAAGGTTCTGAAACCATTATTGAAGTCCAGGCTTGGCTGAGAACGTGCGTTCGAGTCTTTTCTCGCATGAATCTTATTGATCTTCACCGAGTTCAGGTGGCCTCTAGTATGCTCCAAGAAAGAGCGTTAGATTGGTATGAGATTTTGATTTTTGAAATAAATGAAGCGGATCTTACTTGGGAGAAATTCCGGGAACACTTCGAATTAAAATTTGTGCCAGAAGCTGAGAAGGTGACTTTGGCTCGCTGTTTCATTGACCTTGTTCAAGGTGAATCCTCTGTGACAGACTATGTCGCATCATTCGAGTCACTTTTCAAATACGGGGTCGAATACATAAACACCCCATTGAAGAATAACCAAAGATTTGTCTATGGCTTGAATAAAAATCTTAAGAAGCCATTACTTCTAAAGTTAGAAGTTTCTTTTGATCAACTCGTTGATATCGCTCTTCGTCTTGAAGAGGCTGATAGGGAGAGTGATGTTGAAGTTATTGATGCTAAACCTAACTTCAACAACAAGAAAAGGCCTAATAAGTTCAAGGGTCCTTATCCCAACAATAAGAAAGGGAAGCAAGCCTCTCCGGCAGCTAAGACTTCTACTTCTAGAAGTGGGCAATGCTACAATTGTGGTTCTAAGGACCATTATGCAAACAAGTGTTTAAAGCCTCATACTTGTCGCTATTGCAAAAGCCCGGATCATTATTTATCTTCTTGTCCCAAACTTCAAAACAGGAAGGAGGGAAAGCTTAATGTTGCTCAACCTCTGGCAACACTTCTCGTGGTAAAGGTATTTCTCATTCTATCCTTGATGGCATTATTTTATTTCGTGATCATCCTATTCGAATTCTTTTTGATACGGGTGCGTCCCACTCTTTTATTTCAAAAGAACTTGTTGATACTTTTCCTTTGGATGTTTTGTGTTTAATGACTTCTTTGAGAATTGCGAATCCGGTTGGTGGATCTACAACAATCAGTTTATTGTGTAAAGATGTCGAGATCATTTTGTGTGATTTTTTTTCCGAGCCGATTTGCATGTTATGCGCTACTTAGGATTTGGAATGATTTTGGGAATGGATTGGCTTGACCGCTATAAAGCCCAAATCCTATGTCCTGAGCAGACTATTCATCTTCGACATCCTCAATCTGTTAAGCAGATTTCTATTGATCTTAAAGATTCGGATTCCAGCTTGGTTGCATCTTTATATTCTTTAAATCCTCATGATGACGACAACGATGATGAAGAGTATATTATCTCTCTTATTCACGTTGTTCGTGAATTTTCCGACATATTTGAGCCCGTTTCAGGATTACCACCTAAGCGAGAAATTGAGTTCAAAATTAATCTCATCAATGGAGCTCAACCTATCACTCGTCCTCCTTATCGCATGTCCAATAAGGAAAATGAGGAGATGCGCAAACAATTATCCGAATTGGAGACGAAGCAATTTATTCGCTCTAGTTCCTCGCCTTGGGGAGCTTCGGCTATTTTTTTGAAGAAATCCAATGGTACACTTAGGCTTTGCATTGACTACCGCAAGCTTAATGATCTTACTGTCAAAAATAAATATCCTTTACCTCGGATTGATGATCTGTTCGATCAACTTAGTGGTGCTAGAGTCTTTTCACAATTAGACTTAGCTACCGGTTTTCACCAGCTTCGTATTGCAGAGGATAGCATTCCTTTGACATCTTTCCGTACTCGTTATGTATCTTATGAATGGCTTGTTATGCCATTTGGTTTAACGAATGCTCCGGCTTATTTCATTGACCTTATGAATAGAGTTTTCAAAGACCTCCTTGATCGGTTTGTTCTCATCTTTATTGATGATATTCTTGTGTATTCTAAAACCAAGGAGGAGCATGAAAAACATCTTCAGATTGTGTTGGAAACTCTCAGGAGCAATCGATTAAAAGAGAAATTTTCTAAATTCTACTTTTGGCAATCTCGTGTGAAGTTTCTCGGTCATATTATTTTCGAATCCGGAATTTCCGTGGATCCTTCAAAGATTGAAGCAATTCAAAATTGGAAGAGACCAGAGAGTGTGACGAAAATTCGTAGTTTCCTTGGATTTGCAGATTGTTACCGCCGTTTCATAAAGGACTTTTCCAAAATTTCCATGCCTCTTACTAGCTTGACGAAGAAGGGAGTTAAGTACATTTGGTCGGACAAATGTGAAGCTTCTTTTCAGAAATTAAAAGAACTCCTTTTCGATGCTCCTATTCTTGTGATTCCTGAGGGAAATCAAGATTTTATTGTTTATACCGATGTAAGTCGCGTTGGTTTGGGTGCCGTTCTTATGCAAAGAGAACGTGTTATTGCTTATGCTTCTAGCCAATTGAAGCCAGCCGAGACTAGATATGCTACTCATGATTTAGAGCTCGCGGCTATTGTTTTAGCCATTCGCATTTGGTGTCATTATCTTTTGGGAGAAAAAATTATTCTTTACACTGATCATAAATCCTTGAAGTATCTATTTTCTCAAAGGGAACTTAATTTGCGTCAACAACGTTGGCTCGATTTCTTGTAGCTTATGATCTTGATATTCTTTATAATCCCGGAAAGTGAAATCGTGTTGCGGACGCACTTAGTCGTAAGCAACAAGCGGTTGTTTCTATAATGATATCTGAATGGAATGATCTCGGAGTTCTATCCACTTGTGAGATTCGAAATCGTGTTTCCGATTTATGTGCATCTCTTGTTTTGTGTAGCCTTGAGGCTCATCCTTCTCTTTTAGACTGCATTCTTGAAGCTCAAAAGCTAGATCCCGAATTGGCTCTTCTTGGCCAAAATTTTAGGGATAAAATTGATATTGAGGGATTGAATGACTTTGATATAGATTCTCGAGGCGGTATTCGAAAATTTGGTAGACTTATCGTGCCAAATATTTGTAATCTTCGTAAAGACATTTTAAAAGATTCTCATCGTTCTAAATTTACCATTCATCCGGTAGTAGTAAAATGTACGCGGATATGAAGCGACTTTATTATTGGGAGGGAATGAAATCTGATATTGCTAACTTTGTTAAGTATTGCATGACTTGCCAACTCATTAAGGCCGAACACCAAAGTCCCGGTGGGTTATTGCAACCTTTAGAAATTACAATTTGGAAGTGGGACCAAATTCCATGGATTTTATAGACGGCCTTCCCCATTCTCGTTCGGATCATGATAACTTATGGGTGATAGTTGATAGACTTACTAAATTCGCCCATTTTATTTCCATTCGGTCCAATCGAACCGTTCCTCTCTTGGCCAAACTTTATATCAAAGAAATTGTTAAATTGCATGGAGTTCCAACTTCTATTGTTAGTGATCATCATCCATTGTTTACCAGTGGATTTTGGAAGAGTCTTCAAAAAGCTTTGGGAACAAAGCTTAATTTTAGCACCGCTTATCATCCACAGTCCGATGGACAGACTGAGCATGTGAATCAAACTCTCGAAGATCTTCTTCGTGCGTTTGTTCTTGATTTTGGTGGAAGTTGGGAAGATCATATTTCTCTTGTTGAGTTTTCCTATAA
The DNA here is from genome assembly GCA_030765085.1 of Allium cepa. NCBI lineage: Eukaryota > Viridiplantae > Streptophyta > Magnoliopsida > Asparagales > Amaryllidaceae > Allium > Allium cepa. The sequence continues at coordinate 535,323,219 of CM060928.1, forward strand.
TAATAGCTTCCAATCTAGTATTGGTATGGCACCTTTTGAGGGACTTTATGGAAGGCCATGCCGATCTCCTTCTTGTTGGCTTGAGGCCGGCGAGAGGCTGGTTTTAGGTCCAGATTTTATTCGTGATTCCACAGAGAAAATTGACCTTATTCGTCATAGGATGAAAGAAGCCCAAAGCAGACAAAAATCCTATGTCGATAACCGGAGAAGGAAATTAGAATTTTCTGTGGGAGACCTTGTGTTTATTCGTGTTTCACCTATGAAGGGTGTTGTATGTTTTAGTCGATCAGGAAAATTAGCACCTCGATATATTGGTCCATTTCCCATCACCAAACGTATTGGTTCCATGGCTTATCGCCTTTCATTATCGGTTCAGTTTTCTGCTATTCATGACGTGTTTCACGTTTCTTAATTACAGAAACGGCTTCGAGATTCTGATTCTATTCTTGAGCCCGGTGTTGTGGAAGAAATTGAAGTTTCGCCTAACTTAACTTATGAGCAACATCATGTTCGTATTATTGCTTCGGAGGTCAAGCACCTTCGAAATAAAGATGTTCCGCTTATTAAAGTCCAATGGTCCTCAAATCCTAAGGATTGCTCTTGGGAATCTAGAGAGTTCATCGAGCGAACACATCCGGATTTACTTTCCCGCGCTCTTTGAGGTAAATTTATTATTTCAAATTTCTTTTGTGTTGATACGCTTTCGTGGTTGTTACCTGGTATTTTCTTCTTAAATATTGCGAGGACGCAATTTCTTTAAGGAGGGGAGTCTGTAACAACCCGCTTATTTTACGATTTTAATATTTAAATATTTTATTTCAATATTTTATCGTTAGTCGGATTTTAGTCCAAAAAGTTACTTTTTGCATACGGTCGAATTAGGACTCTGGACCACTTCCATTGGGTCCAAAACGCCGTTTGCGATCTTTTTGAGTATAAACTTTGATATGTTTGGAGTTAGTGGAATTCTGCCACTTTTTCACTTTGGGCTTTGGGTTTGGTTTAGCCCATTAGTCTAAACTATTAATTCTAACTCAACCCCCTTCCCTTCATAACTTCACTCTCATTTCCTAACACTCAAGCTTCATCAAAAATGGAGAAAGGAATGAGAAATTAAAACTCCAAGCCCTAGTTCATTTCAAATCCAACATCTAACTCCAAATTCAAAGAGAAGCCATTGATTCTTCCATTGATTTCAAACTTCTTCTTCATTGATTTTCTGTAAAGGTGAGATTTTTATCTCACATCTTTGTCTATAACTACCTTTGATTATTGGGTATGAATTCCTAACACTTATTCATGTGCATTTGCTTGTGGTTTGGATTGAATTGGTGAAAATCCCAATTTTTGGTGTTTTGGGTTCAAATCTTTAAAAATCCCAACTTTGACGTTTGAACATGTTTTTGGTTATGCATCGAGGAGCCAATACGACCGGGAGGCCTATGGGCATAATCCTCTAGCGTCCGTGCTCGATCGGTTGCAAATTGGGAGAGTTTTAGCACTTCAAACCCCTAGGTCGCTCCGCCTGCACATGAAGGATTCTCGGCATGCACATTAGGTCGGCCTGCATTTAGGTTGCTCCCCTATAGGTCACGTCGTGCTAGGTCGTTGCTCGGCCTTGTCTCCTTTTGGTCGGCCTGCATTTAGGTCGTTCCTCCCCCGTAGGTCGCTTACACCATAGGTCGTCGCTCGGCCTTGTTTAAGTCGATAGGTCGCTCGGCCTTTCCTCTTTAGGTCGCTCACCCCTTTAGGTCGCACCATATAGGCCGCTCACCATCCTTAAGCCGCATCCCTCATTTAGGTCGCTCGGCTAGGTCGTCTTGCTTAGGTCGCGCCAACCTAGGTCGCTCGGACTGTTAAGACGCGCCATGCTTTAAGTCGCCTCGCAGTTAGGTCGCGATCCATAGGTCGCTCGGCTTGCTTGCATAGTTAGGTTGCTCGGCCCATTAAGTCGCACGTTCATCTTAGGTCGCGTACCCCTTAGGTCGCACTACCTTGGCCGCATCTCTTAGGTCGCTCGGCCTGTTATGCCGCTAGCTCCATTGGTCGCGCCATGCCCAAGGTCGAGCCATGTAAGTCGCACGGTTAGACCGCATGCTATTTCTTAAGTCGTTGATTTCTTGTGTTGACTTACGTTAGGTTGCAAGTCATGGCTATTAAGTCGCAAGAGTTTTTCCACTTTGATGGATTTGGAATTGAATTCTTTGTATTTTTATTCACGTCTTCGAATATGAAATTTTGTGATTTATTGTTTCTACAATCATTTTTGTGATTTGTCATTTATCTCACTCATACGAGAAATCTAATTAAACGGCTTAGTAAAACAAATGGTATGAAACGCTTGCATACTTCGCCGGTTAATTTTTGGACTTGTTCGATTGAATCTCTTATGACAATTTTCGAGTGGAAATCTACAATTTAAGTTAAGCTAGTGGTTATGGGACATGAGGCTAAGCTTTTATATTTACTAGCTTACTGTAATTGACACTTCTTGATGATCGTTGATGATCATTTTTGTGATTTGGACTAGCAAATGTGCGATGTCTCTTTGTCTACGAGGGAGACTAAATCCCATTTCTGTGGAGCTTCGGCTCAATTGGTGGGGTAGCGACCCATGGTCTTTGGGCTCTTTTGTGGAGCTTCGGCTCAAAAATTAATGGTTAGCAACCATGGAATAGCGTTCCATTTTGTGATACACGTGCTGGTGAGTTTTCATGCTCCCATTTTGTGATAGGCCTCCCCTTTTTTGTGATTTTTGGATTTCCATTGATGATTCCTAGAATCTGTGTTTGACCGATTTTCGTGATTTACAGTGATATATGTTATCAATATTTGTCATTGTGAATTTGTGTGTCATTAACTTTTGTGATTGGCATTGATATTATTGTCAATATTCATGGTTTTGGTGAATGAAAATATAGAGTATGACATTCCTTTTGATCCTTGAGAAGATTCTTGTGATATTGATTAATCTCTTGTTGATTTTCAATTACTTATTTATCACAGCTTGGCATTGTGATTATTATACGTTAAGTCACATCCCTTATTCTATATCATTTCATCTAATATTTATAGCTAGACTGATACGTTTATTATTTTCTTATTATATAATACTCGGGTCAGACAGAGTTGTTACACGTGCTTCTGCTTGACTTCACATCCGGGATTATCACCCTGACTTTTGGCTAACTACATAGATTTGTAGTTTTTGTTGTATACATTTGAGTTATAGACTCATTGATGTATCCATATTCTTTTGTCTAGCACTTGTAGCTATTCTTTTGTGATATTGTGGATCTTGTTTGACCACAACTCTGATGTACACTTTCATGTGTTATATTCATATCTTTTTCCGCCTTTGTGATATGGATATCTGTGACTGAGTTGTATTATGTTTATTTCTATGTTTGTTTTCGAAGAATATATATAGCCACTGTGTAGTAGCTTTGAGTTTGTATCGGTATGTCGGATTTCCTCCTGAAACCAAATGCATGTTGTACAATCTGACATATCGGTGCTCGTACAAAGCAATTTCACGGATGGTTGCTCCCCAACAGCCTTATTCTCCGCGTTAGTTGACGGCATTACACCATAGTGTTCTTGGCTAGAGTGGGTTATAAAGGTAGGGTGTCATAACCATCCTATCAAAAATCGATAATTGTTACTACAAATGCTGCCAAATCCCCGAAAATAAGATAAACGAAGCAATATCAATTCAAATTTGACGAAACAAAATATGACGTCTCACTCAAAAGATGATTTACAAATTTATTATATAAAAATATTCATATTTTAAAAATATTTTATTATTATCAAATATTAACTGATTAAATAAAAATTTACACAACAAAATAAACTTTCATATTATTTAATGAAAATTTACCATTTGCTTTACTTAAGCAGACGTATTCCAAATATCAAATTTTTAATTCAAAGTTTTATTATTTAAAGTTTTACAATGATTCTAATTATTTATGTTATTAAAACCATTAAAATTTACGGGTCACTACATGTTGGATAACATAATAATACTAATCCCACTTCAAGGGAGTTATCGCGGTAATATAGGGCCATCTGCTATTATGCAAGGCGCATAGAGTCTCATCCGCTCCAACGGGGGAATATATCCAACTACTAATATATACTATATATATTACATTCAACTAATAACAATTATTAAATTCAACGAAGCATCCAAAAATTTATTCAAACTATTATAAATTAAATCCAGCAATTTAGAATGAGTGAGATTTACTCACCTAACATTACCAACCTACGATTTTGTCGCGTGCTTTCTTTTTCATTGGGCCATTGCTCAACTATAGGCCACCAAAGCACGTGCATCCTCCGACCACTACGTTAACCTTCAATTGCACAAATATTCCCCTTCATCGCCCACACCTAACAACTGCAGCTACAACCTTCGCCTCTATCCTTGTTCAGTCACGACTTCTTCTAAAATGACACCAACATCACTATCATGCTCACCCAATCTCCCAACGCCATGTCGCCTTTGCTCAAATTCCACCATGTCATGCTCGACCTTAGCATCTTCCTGCATCATCAATTAAAGGTGCGCACGCCTCGTTTCGAACACGATTGGAAACCTTTATTTTGACTGACTGAGTATCGCACCCTCCCATACTAGTCTGATTACTCATCCTTCGTCCATCTTCATGCGTGATCCTGCCAGTGCATCTCATGTTCAAGCTCGAGCTCAAAAACACTAAAACTCCGAACACGAAAACCCTAGCGACGAGCCTCCAGATTATCACAGATCAACACGTGCACCCAAGTCGAGATTTACAAGATTGAATTCGCGATTTTCCATTGGGAGTTTGATTTTTTTTCAATTTTTTTATTTTTATAATGAACGAACTTGAGATTTTTACTTTGAAAGAAAGGAAGAAGACGCGTCCATTTTAAATTAAGGGGAAGGCGCCTTTGTAGAGAGGTTAGGTCGGTCATAGCAGGTTATAGGGTTGCTTATACGTGGCTAGGGTGGCTGTAATTTAACATTTATATTTTTATATTCAAATGTATTTCGTATTACATTCAAGGAAATCTCGAACTCTTTTTGAGATGTGCCGCCTAGCATTTATACTGTTATACCCCTATTTCAAATGCAACTGAACAAGTTTCGAAACCTAATTTGAACGTATGTGGAAGATAGCTATTTCAATCGACTATTTAAATTAAATTCAATTATATATATTCTAGGCGTTTTCAAATCGTATGATCAAATGATAACTCCAAATGCTATGAAATTTTAAATCCGTTAATAATACATTATTACGGATCCAATGGAATTAGCTACGTCGAATTCCGAGACTATGCCTCGGATCTCTATTTTAACGCGTCCATTAAATTATTGATTTAAAAATTGAAAAAATTACTTAAAAATCAAGTTTTAATAACTTACTAAACCAATTCTAATTCAAATAGTTACATTTACATTGGCAATCGTTTCGATCTAAATTCAAATCCAATTTCAATTATTTGCCATTTCCGCATTGCTATAATTCGCTATATTTGAAATTTACATTCGTTCTACAATTTCAACCAAATCTTCACGTTCAAAACCCAATTTATATTTCAAATCCAATATTTAAAACCTTTTAAATATTTCAAATCAAACATCGAAAAGTCCGGGTCGTTACATTTCTCCTCCTTTAAAAGAATTTCGTCCCCGAAATTGCTAAGGTAGGACGAGTGATCCAAACCCACTACTTTTCAAAAATCCACTTAGTTAAAATTTGACATTCCATTTCCCCAAATATTTTTGTTACATTCCAAACAATTAGTTTTCATTTCTAATTCCAAAATCCCTCATTTCAATTTCAATCAAAAAATCAACCCTTTTAAGTTAACAAAACTTTTCCAAAAAATTTCAAAATTTTTCTAACAACCTAAATTTCTAAATATTTTTTGGTAGAGTTCTTCTTTATACGGAGTTCCTTTTACAATATGACAAAAGTGATAAAAATATATTCGTCGACCCATGTGGTCGAAAAACACAATATATATCAATAGTTATTCATTACGGTATTTAATCCAAAAACGTACCTTATTTAGCGTTATTAAGCAAGCAGGTTTACTTCATATGCAATTTTGCAACCCAAATCTAGCCCAATAGTCTCTCTGTACCTGTGCTTACTCAATTAAAACACATAAGTACCCAAAAATATGAAATTTAACAACATTTCAATATTTCAACTAGCCTAAACACATAGATTTCACAACTAAACAATTTATCGCATGAATTTATCAATAATCTAAAGGCTCCAACATTCGATTATTTATTTCCATCGATTTATATATCATTTCATTCAATTTGAATGATTTACAACCCAATTTACTTGCATTCACTTAAAAATGCACATATTATATTTATCTCCATTTCCAATTGATCCTAAATCAATATATCACCTTTCATTGATTCATAAAATTTTATTTACTTCTATTCACGTCAAACAATAAATTTTTCTATGCAAACTCGGTGATATTTGTTTAATAAAATAATCACTTAAGCTTATAGCTATTTTAAATTGATTCAAAACCAATTTACGTTCTCTTTATTCCATTTCAAATTGATTCTCAATCAATTTGTTTGCATTCTATTCATATCCACATTCATTATATTCAAATTCATTTTATTTAGCTCGGAATTATTCCATGCTAGTTTATTAAATAACCATTTCATGGATTTACTTGAGAATCATTTATAAGGTTTATTATAACCTTTTATACCACATCTATATTCATTTCCACTTCAAAACTTAATTTCATACTCGAATTTATTTAAGTAGTACTCAAAACCATATTCAATTTATTTACATTTAAATTGAATTTATTTATAACTTAAGTCATCACGATTTCAACCCAATTCCATTTTATTCGACTACATTTCCAAATATATTTACTTTCTTACAATTAAGTCAAATTTTATTTATAACTCAAGTTCCAATTCCCATACTCACTTTTAACCCACAATCCAATTTATTTAACCATTTCGTTTTGGTCTTACCATTTTATTATGCGATTTAATAAGTTGTGCAACTTATTATTCGCAATTTCATAAATCCAATATTTTGATTTTATTCCACTCAAAATTTACAACTTATAGTTACATAACTATTTCACCATTCAAATTTATATTCAATTCAATTTGTTATTGTCTCAATTTCAACTAAATTTTTATTTAACCTTCCTTAAGTTAAATTTTCATACAATTCACTTTCCTATCTTACGTGAACTTCATTTAATTAATTAACATTCACTCCATTTAATTAATTCTTTAATTTTTTTCATTATCACAATCAATTAAATTTCTAAAATTCAATTCATTCAACTTAACTTAAGTTGAATTCCATTTAACTTTCTTAATTTAAATTTTAATTCCAAAATAAGATTTCACACTTATTTCCTTATTAATATCATCCTCCACTTACAAGTTCAAAACATATTTTCTAAAACATTTAGCTAGGAATTTAGAAAACAAATACTCAATATTTATTTCGAACCATTTTGAAAACATACACACACACCCCAAATCCCTCTTTTTAAAACTAAAAAAATAATTCGATTTTTATATAAAATAAATTCCCTACAGAATTTTTAAAACAACACTTGTTTTCGCCAAAAATGTCCATATAAATTTACTACGGTAGCAATCGGTCACCTAGAAACTCAAAAATGAATATTTATGATGCTACAGTCATCACCAGAATTATTTTCTAGCGACTACAGTGAGTTCAGTGCTTTTATCACTTCCAAAATCCATTTAAAACAATTTTCTACTAAAAAGAATTCGTAATAATATTACCATTATTTAATTCAATTTTTTTCCAAAATAACACCAATTCATTTCAATAACACTTTTGAAAATATTTTCTAAACCTTTCGGGATTTAAATTTCTAAATTCTAATTAGAATCCATTTTGATTAAACTTCATTTGCAAAATTTATACTTATACAAATTTTCATTTGGTTATATATAACCATTTAAATTTTATAATTATGTTTTGATTGTATTAATAACAACGAAACACATCAATATACTATAATAATTTCTAGAAAATTATTCCTTTTAAGTTCGGGTAAAATTATTTCATTTACCCGCTTTAAAACAATATTATGTCGATTTACCTAGTTCAAGTATTTAGAAACTCCTATCGATCTAGTAGCATCCCACTATGTGACTAGAGTTTATATGCCTCTCAACAGATAAGTCAACACAATATAAATCAATTTATATTCACTAACAAATACATGCTCATATCTATTATTACACTCTAACTCATTTTAGGGTACTACTGATCCTATCTCTAACGAGTAATCGCCATCAAAGTCAAAGTTCTTGTAACGACCCAAAATTTTCGATCCAGAAAATTTCAAATAGTTAGGAAGAAGAAAGGAGATAGAAGAAGAAGAACAGAAAACCAATCTCAGAATCTCACATTTGCAGCGGATAAAATATAATATCAAATAATATTCTTTACACAAAGAAAGCTGAATCAGTCAATTTTATTCTTAATACATCAGAGTTACAATATTTCACAATTACTGGATAGTTAAAATAACTTGTCCCAGATAAATAACAATATATCATAGCGGAATACACTCCATACGTTCCTGCCATCCATCTCGCCTCTTGAGCTCTAGAACGTCCTTGCCTGAAAACTGTAATACTCGGTCTGACCCGAGTATTACAACAAAGTAACACCCGGGTCAGGCTGGAAACCAGCACGAGTAAACCCATCTAACATGAAATACAAGGATATTAAAATTTATTTGAAAGACCCAGGGTAACTCGTACCTCTACAAGTTCACAACTTGCTATAGTCAACACTTATATTCACATCAATTCCTATGTTCCTTTACTTTGTTTAAACGGTTCAGTCATCTAAATTATTCCATTTCAGCCTATTGATGTCACATATCAATATATGAAGAATAATTGTAGGATAAAATCGAAGTGGATTTGGATTTTTACTGATACCCGACCCCGGTCTCTTCGAATTCAATACTCTCTTAACCTAAGTTATTCAAGTGAAATGCAATTCATCTTTAAATACAAGATGTCACTTTTACACAGTAATCCATTATCGAGAGATACCCACATTATCGTTGTCTACCCAATCATATCTTATCATAAAACATTCATATCAGAGATATTTAACTTCATTCAGTCATTCATCAGCAAGATTGATCACTTCCAAAATTAATTCAATTTATCTCTAATTAAATTAGTTACTAATCTTTAATCACTTAGATTTCCTTTATTTAACATTAATTAATTACAAACCAATTAATTAATCATCTTTTAATTATCCATCTTAATTAATCACCCTTGACTAATTATCCTTTAATTACAATAATTAATTAACCCTAAATTAATCATACAAATTAATTAACCTTAACTCATTCACATTTATCACAATGATACTTAATTAATTACTCAAATTAAATATCCTTAAATCACTTACATTGATTAATTATCCTTACATACTTTCATTAAGTAACTATCTTTTAAGTAATTAAAATCTAATTACTTAATTAATTTATCCTTAATTATGAATTAATCAAATCTCTAATAAATTAATTCATAATTAATTAAATACCCTTAAAATCATTAATTCATAAAATAAATCAATTACAATTAAATTTCTTTATTAATTTAATCAGTCCTTAGTTATCTCGAATTTAATTAATCAAAAGATAAACCGTTTATCCTATAATTATCTTACTTGATTAAACCATTATATTTGAGTTAAAATAACTTAAGCATTTTAACTTCACAAATTTAAGTTAAATGAATTATATAGTATCCTTAAACAATTATCTATGACATTTATACTATAAAGGAATAAATTTTAAGAAACGGTTCAAAACTAGATTTGATTTTTGAATCTAAAAACTTATTTATTTTTAAATCTAGAAATTTAACAAATTTTACATCGAGTCAAACCCATATAATATTGATCCTTTACCCAAGACTGTTGCTTTTCTATTCCCTCCTTTCAATCTAAAACTTGGATTAATTTTACACTGAAACCTGGTACAACAAACTCACAATTAAACTTGAAATGATCCCGAGGTCTATCTCTATTTTCTCGTGAATTACATCGTGCAAAGCACCATCCCACCCGAAGCCTAAGCCTTCTTCTCCGATGCCTAAAACATCCAGCTTCCCACTGATACAAGCAACTCGCATGCACGTGTACACTTCACCTGGCCGGCTTCGAACCTCGTTCCGATCAACATCATCTCGACGATCTACTCTAGAGTCGAATCGACCCTCTAAGTCGACGAATCCTTTGCAAATTCGAAATCGAATGATTGAACATCATTTGATTCCAGAACCCATCGCCGAGGCCAACCTTGCCTTACCATCTCCGACCATTGGGGCCACTGTCCTTCTGCCAATATCTTCCCCAGACCCCCATCTTCCTTTTCCTCCAGCTCCCGTCCAACTCGACCCTATCACGTCGCCGCGATCATCTAGTCAGCAAACCAGACCAAGATTCAACCAAAAACCCTGAATCGACTCCATTCTTCCTCCTCAGTTCTCGATAAATCCTAACTCTATTTTCCCCAAGAGCCCCTACAACCAAGCTTGCTCCAGCAAAAATGTCGATGGCCCTATCTTTCCTGATCGATAAGTATCAACATTCGCCCCTAAATCGTTCATCTCAATATTTCTCATGATTTAAAAACATAAAAATCATGATTATACTTTTAAAAATCGTATTTTTTGATATCAAACCTGATTATATACCTGAATCAACCAAATTTTATTATCGAGATTTTGATATAGTTTGATTCTTACTGTTCTTCTTCTCTTTTACTACAACTACCATCAATTTCTTACTGAAGATATTTTTAATTCCATTATCATGTGAATATGAATAAGTTTTGTTTATAATTCAAGTCCAAAGAAGATTAGAGGGAAAAAATTGATCATTGAATATTTTTAAACCTGTAGCACCAATAATAGAATAAATCTTATGGTTCCAAATATAAACACTAATACAAACATACATATAATAATATGAAGTCATTTTTACCATCATGCATAAAAAAATCACATCAAACTTCAAGTGTTCATCTCATGTCAATGCAAGCGATTTAAATTTTTAGGAGTTTTACTCACCTGAAAGAAAGAACAGAGGACAGACTCTCTTTCTTTCTTTTTTTCCGTAACTTTGACTTTTTAACTGGAATGATCTGAAGCTTCAGGCTTAAACCTTGCTACTTTTGCCTTGATTACTCTTCTAGTTGATTTTTTGAATCTGATTTTTTTTTGAGTTGATTTGTACTAGAGGTCTTGAAACTGATCCTCGCTTATGAACTTTCTGATTTTCAATTTTGCTTTCAGGTTTGTTTGTTTGAATCTGAGATGATTTTCTTTGCTTTGGGTTTTTCAGATTTGTATAAATTTGTTAGGTTCATATTTGCTTTGATCTCCAGGTTTTGATTTTTTTTACTTTGAATTTGGTTTCTCAAGATTGCATAAAAAAAATTCAGATTTGCAGCCTTTTGAAAAAGAAAAAAAATGAAGAAAGAAATGAAGGTAGGAGAAGTAGAGATGTTTATATAGGAATGTTTCACTATTTAAAAAAAATGAAAGAAAATAAATTAAATCATGACACTTGTAATTCATAAAATAAAATGACTACATTTGTATATCTACACATTTAAAATAGTTACACTTGTTGGATGGTATTTTAAAATGCTTACACATGTTAACTTTTATTTATGTAGATATAGTCTTAAAGAAAGTATTTAATCTTTTAATTCATTTTCAACTATTATAATTGAAATAAATTTATATTATGTATTTTAAATGTTATATATATTTATAACGTAGAAAATATGATTTTAAAATTAATTATACATTAATAAATAAACATGTATATATGTTATACTTTAAGCTTTTAAATAGCTTTTGGAAAATTTATTATATCAAATTAAAAATATCGTTTCCAAATTGCAATATATATATATATATGTACATACATATTATAATTACAAAACCAACTTTTTATAAATTTTAAAATATAGAGTTCTTTTCAAATCCAGTATAATTCAAAAATATCTACTTTTGAATTTCAAATAAATCCATATACATATATAAACAAACAAATATCTTGTTAAATTTGTAGAAATTAAATTAGTTTACAATTTAAATCCACAAATTATAATAATTTTTTAAATGGTTTTAAAAACTTTTATAATGAATTTTTCTAATCAATAAACACATATCTTAATTTTATAAATAAAATCCTTTGAAAGAAATAATATAAAACAAACAATATTCAGTTTGTATAATATATTTTAAACAAATACAAATTCAGTTTGTAAATAATAATTTTTTATTAAAAATCTATTTATAAAAAAAACACTTTATTATTATTGTTGTTGCTTGAAATTTCCAGGATATCACATTCCTCCCCCCTTGAAATCTTTTCGTCCTCGAAAAGGAACGAAGCCAGAATCAATTAAAATACTTAAATCTGAAAATTATTCCTTGATCACCTTTTAAAACACTTTTAAAATCAACATAACATTATAAAAAAATTATAATTTTTTTTAGGGGTTTTTAGGCACATGGAAGAAGTTGCAAAAAAAAATTAGTCTGAGGGACAGCAAGTTTGTTTTTTGGTCTGAAGGACACTTTATATTGTAAATCACAGAATGATAGTTGCAACTATCATGTTCTGTTTACACTATAAAGTGTCCTTCAGACTAAAAAACAAACTTGCTGTCCATGAGACTAAATGTTTTTGGAACTTTTTCCATGTGCCTATTTTCCTGTTTTTTTATAACTCGATGTCTCAACCAGTCCATTCTTGTTCTCACAGAATTTCGATCATACATTGATCAGGCATAAGACTGAAAATCTATAAGTACTTAGTAGACCCATTTTCGACACCTAGTGAAAATACTTGGAAAATAATTTATTGAAAATATACAAAACATTTTTGAAAATAGAGGAAATATCTTTGGTGAGAATGCTCTGAAAATCATCACCCCATCTATGGTGGTAGTTACATCCTGGGTTATGTTGCCATCACAGCAAAAGTTCATGTAACTATTGGCACTCCGCGCCCCTCGATTACGCCATGGAACCCGCCACAGATTGCAGTTACATCCTAGGTTACGTTGCCATCACAGCAAAAGTCCATGTAACTGTAGGCATCAGTGCCCTCGATTTTCGTGCCAAATAAAATTTCACCACTCCCACATAGGTCACAGACTACATCAGTCAAATCCTGATGCAGCCTTAGGCTCTCACGGCCTCTCGACTTTCGCTATGTCACCATAGGTCGCAGTCTACTGATGTAAAATCAAATGTAGACTGTTGGCTCTCAGCAGCACACACGACTTTCGCTATGGTCTGCAGTAGATCGCAGTGACATCGAATTACACTATCGTCATAGCATAACCCAAATGCCTCTGTAGGCACTAGCGCCCTCGACTTTTGCTACACACTATACATAATCCTCATGAACTTCAGTTTGTCCAGACTTCCTCACAGGATCAACTTTAGAACCCCCCTTAGGGTTCAAGGGAGTACCACACCATGGTAATCCTATGAAGTTCATTTCAAGGGAGCGCCTTTTTTTTCCAGAGCCAATTTCAAAAAACTTTTTGCTATACACATATAGTATCTTCCAAATCATACACCTAGTATGAATCTCATATAAATCTCTTTTTCACAAAATCGATTATCCCAAAATCGATAATTCTCAACTAGGCTTTCCAAATCTCCAAAATTGATTTTTCCCAAAAATCAAAACCCTTTCCAAATCCATAGGTTCCAAAAACCTTTTCTCAAATCATTCTCATAAGATCCATTATATATGTAGATACATATAATTTTAAAAATCTTTGGATCACTTCAAACTTGTATAAATTCCCTTTTTATACTTCAAATAATTTCAAAAATCCTTTTCTTCTGGCAATAGATTCAACAAGGGAAATTTATCTTATATAAAAAAGATATATAACTTTGTTTATTCCAAATCAAATATTCAAAATTTGATTACTCTATAAAGTCACTTACCTATTACTTACTTTCATAAAGTAAATTTCTATCATGGAAATATCCAATTTCCAATTTATTTTATCATATATTTCACAAAATATACTATTTACTTCAAAAACCATTTTACAATTCTTATCCATAAATTCAATATTAATTTCATTCAAACCCATACGATGTACACATATCATCCGTACGCAATATCAATCTGATCGCTCACTCGATCATAGAATTTCACTTCCGAACTAGTATCGTCCACCCGACTTCCTAGTGCGGACTCAGATCTCGTTTCTTGATCAGAAACCGTCATTCTCCTTGCATTGCCATAACTATGACAGAGAATATCCAGAACCAATCAACAATCCATATCCAGGTTCGCCGTCGAAAATCGAGTGAAAAATCCCAACTCGGGTTGACATACTATTTTCGAAATTCTATGCTCGAATTTGGATCGAATCACTATGCAAATAGAATTAACATACGTACATCCTACATATTTGTCTTTATTGGTTATTAGCCAAATCAATTCTCATTTTATTCACCTTCACTTTGATTTCTATCCACTTATTCATAATTGTTTCAATTCCATCTAGATTATCACTTTAATCCGTATCTCAATTGGTAATTAATCATAACAGTTTGAACTCTGTCCAGATTAATTTTAGAAAAAAGGTTGAAAAGTTTAAAGTAGATAAGTAGTTGAAAAATAATTATTAGTTTGTAAAATAGTTATAAAATAGTTAAGTAGTTGCAAAATAGTTAAAATATTGTCCAATGGTTATAAAATAATTAGATAATTGCAAAATAGCTTTAAAATAGTAAGAAGTTATAAAGTGGTTGAAAAATAGTAATTAATTATAAATTAGTTGTAAAATAGTTAAATGGTTACAAAAATATTTATAAAATAAGTATAAGATAGTTTGGGGTTTAAAAAGAAAGATTGTACATATAAATAGCTTGGAAAATAGATTTGTATCAAAACAATTTATTTTGAAAATAGTCCAGAGACAAACTGTTCAGTTCCCAATCTCCATCCCCATCAATACAATTTAAATTTCCACTTCCATTTAAATTGACTCAATTCCAATTTAAATAACTTCAATTTCCATTGAACTTGATTTAATCCCAGTTCAAGTTGAATTAAACTCAATTTCTTTCCAAATTCAAATCAGATTCCATTAGAATTTTTAAACCCATTCAACTTTAATCACAATTCCAAATTATTCAAATAAGTTTTGGACTAATCTCAAATTGTACCCACTTTAATTTCTAATCATTTCAATTCCTGTTTGAATTAATCCCAATTCCAATTTCCACTTTTAAATCATCTCGGATTATATAAATTCGAGTTCAATTTTAAATGTTGATTTAATTTCTTAAATCAAATTAACCTTTATTTTTAAATCAATAATCTAATTCTTTAAAAAAAAAATTAATTTACAAATTAAATTCTTAACATTCAAATCTTAAGTTCAAAGTGATTCCATGTTCTTAATTTCAAATTAAAGTTTTATTTCCCATTTATCTCAATAATGGATATATAACCACAATCCATTTCTTCATTCATTTAAACAAATCCAATTCACAGTTTAAAGATTATTAATAACAACAGGATGATATAATCCAGATTATTTAAAACATCCATCCATTTTCAATTTCCAAATCTTAAACCCATTTTGAGATCACACAAACTCCCAATTCAAATCAAGAATTTAACTTCCCAAGTAAATCTTAATTTCATATTGAAATTTCCAAATCAGGTTGTTCATTCAAACTTATTTAACTTCCTCCAAGTTAAATTCAATTTACTTAATCCAGTTAACTTTACATAATTTGAATTCTCATTCGAATTTTAAACTTCATATTAATAATCTTTCCATTTAAGTTTAAAACAACTTACTTCATTTTGGGTTTCACATCACGTCCCAAGGAAAATTCAAAACTCAACCTTAGAGTTTATTTCAAATACACATATTTATTTCCTTCACACACCAAGTTATCCTTGAATTTTAAACCACCTTTTGGTTTTTAAATTCAAAACAAATTCCTTTAAATTTTTAAACAACTTTTGTTTGAAATAGGACCCTTTAATTCGAACACATTAAATAATATTTTATTATTTCTTTATCATTTTGATACAAATTTTCAAATTTCTGGACCTAGATTTAAAACTTCACAATTTAGATCATCTTCAGTTTCAATTTATAATTCATCCTTACCTAAATGTTTTACTTCTTTAGAACATTTCATTATTAAATACAACAACCATTTATGATAATAACCAAGATTATCATATCTAGAAACCAATTCATTATCATCTTATTCTGAAAATTCTTTTCCAAATTCCAGATTTTAATTTCAGTTTGAATACATTCCAAAATTATCTTCATTAAATTTCAGTTTGGTTGTACTGCTATTATCACTTAATTCTCATTATTTAATTCCAATAATCAACAACCAATTTCCTTATACATTGGTAAAACTATTGCTTTATATATATATATATATATTTAAAATATAAACTTATATAAAAATCATTTTGTAAGAAAATAACAAGTACGCTCTCTCATATATACTACACTCAACTCATTCTAGGGTACCACTTACCCTATCCTTAATGAGTAAACCCTCCAGAGCCAAGGTTCTCGCTTAACCTGGCTCGGATATCAAATGTAACGATCCAAAATTTCCGATTCAGAAAATTTCAGATAGTTAGGAAGAAGAAAGGAGATAGAAGAAGAAGAACAGAAAACCAATCTCAGAATCTCACATTCGCAGTGGATAAAATATAATATCAAATAATATTCTTTACACAAAGAAAGATGAATCAGTCAATTACATTTTTAATACATCAGAGTTACAACATTTCACAATTACTGGATAGTTAAAGTAACTTGTCCTAGATAAATAACAATATATCACAACGGAATACACTCCATATGTCTTGCCATCCAGCTCGCCTCTTGAGCTCAAGAACGTCCTTACCTGAAAAATGTAATACTCGGTCTGACCCGAGTATTACATCAAAGTACACCCATTTCAGGCTGGGAACTAGCGTGAGTAAACCCATCTAACATGAAATACAAGGAAATTAAAATTTATTTGAAAGACTCGGGGTAACTCGTACCTCTACAAGTTCACAACTTGCTATAGTCAACACTTATATTCACATCAATTCCTAAGCTCCTTTACTTAGTTTAAATGGTTTAGTAATTTAAATTATTCCATTTCAGCCTATTGATTTCACATATCAATCTATAAAGAATAATTATAGGTTAAAATCGAAGTGGGTTCGGATTTTTACTGATTCCCGACCTCGGTCTCTTCGAATTCAATACTCTCTTAACCCAAGTTATTCAAGTGAAATGCAATTCAACTTTAAATACAAGATGTCACCTTTACATAGTAATCCATTATCGAGAGATACCCATATTATCGCTATACACCCAATCACATCTTATAACAAAACATTCATATCAGAGATATTTGACTTCATTCAATCATTCATAAGCAAGATTGATCACTTCCAAAATTAATTCAATTTATCTCTAATTTAATTAATTACTAATCTTTAATCACTTAGATTTCCTTTATTTAACACTAATTAATTACAAACCAATTAATTAATCATCTTTTAGTTATCCATCTTAACTAATCACCCTTGACTAATTATCCTTTAATTACAATAATTAATTAACTCTTAATTGATCATACAAATTAATTAACCTTCACTCATTCACATTTATCACATTAATCCTTAATTAATTACTCAAATTAAATATCCTTAAATCACTTACATTGATTAATTATCCTTACTTACTTTCATTAAGTAACCATCTTTTAAGTAATAAACCTCTAATTACTTAATTAATTTATCCTTAATTATGAATTAGTCAAATCTCTAATCAATTAATTCATAATTAATTAAATACCCTTAAAATCATTAATTCATAAAATAAATCAATTACTCTTAAATTTATTTATTAATTTAATTAGTCCTTAGTTATCCCAGGATTTAATTAATCATAAGATAAACCATTTATCCTATAATTATCTTACTTGATTAAACCATTATATTTTAGTTAAAATAACTTAAGCATTTTAACTTCACAAATTTAAGTTAAACGAATTATATAGTATCCTTAAACAATTGTCAATGATATTTATACTGTAAAGGAATAAATTTTAAGAAAGGGTTCAAAACTAGATTTGATTTTTGAATCTAAAAACTTATTTATTTTTAAATCTAGAAATTGAACAAATTTTACTTCGAGTCATACCCGTATAATATTGATCCTTTACCCGAGACTGTTGCTTTTTTATTTCCTCCTTTCAATCTATAACTTGGATTAATTTTACACTGAAACCTAGTACAACAAACTCACAATTAAACTTGAAATGATCTCGAGATCCATCCCTATTTTCTCGTGAATTACATCGTGCAAAGCACTATCCCACCCGAAGTCCAACCCTTCTTCTCCAATGCCTAAAACACCCAGCTTCCCGCTGATACAAGCAACTCGTGTGCATGTGTACACTTCACCTGGCCGACTTCGAACCTCGCTCCGATCATCATCATCTCGACGATCTACCCTAGAGTCGAATCGACCATCTAAGTCGATGAATCCTTGGAAAATTCAAAATCGAATGATTGAACATCATCCGAGTCCAGAACCCGTCGCCGAGGCCAACCTTGCATTACCATCTCCGGCCATCGGGGCCACTGTCCTTCTGCCAATATCTTCGCTAGACCCTCATCTTCCTTTTCCTCCACCTCCCGTCCAACTCGATCCTATCACGTCGCCGTGATCATCTAGTCAACAAACTAGACTATGATTCAACCAAAAACCCTAAATCGACTCTGTTCTTCCTCCTCGGTTCTCGATAAATCCTAACTCTATTTTTCCCAAGAGCCTCTACAACCAAGCTTGCTCCAGCCAAAACGGTGATGGCCCTATATTTTCGGATCGAGGAGTATCAACGTTCTCCCCCAAATCGTTCATCTCAATATTTCTCAGGATTTAAAAACATAAAAATCATGATTATACTTTTAAAAATCGTAATTTTTGGTATCAAACCCGATTATATACCTGAATCAACCAAATTTTATTATCCAGATTTTGATATAGTATGATTCTTACTATTCTTCTTCTCTTTTACTACAACTACCATCAATTTCTTACAGGAGATATTTTTAATTCCATTATCTTGTGAATATCAATAATTTTGTTTATAATTCAAGTCCAAAGAAGACTAGGGGAAAAACAAATTGATTATTGAATATTTTTAAACCTATAGCACTAATAACAAAATAAATCTTATGGTTCTAGATATAAACACTGATACAAACTTACATATAATAATCTGAAGTCATTTTTACCATTATGCATAAAAAAATCACATCATACTTCAAGTGTTCATCTCATGTCAATGCAAGCAATTTAAATTTTTAGGAGTTTTACTCATCTGAAAGAAAGAACAGAGGACAGGCTCTCTTTCTTTTTTTTTGGAACTTTGATGTCTTAATTGGAATGATCTGAAGCTTCGGGCTTAAACCTTGCTTAATTTTGCCTTGATTACTCTTCTATTGATTTGTTGAATCTGACTTTTTTTGAGTTGATTTGTACTAGAGGTCTTGAAACTGATCCTTGCTTATGAACCTTCAGATTTGTATGAATTTGTTGGGTTCAGATTTTCTTTCATCTCTAGGTTTTGATTTTTTTTACTTTGAATTTGGTTTCTTAGGATTGTACAAAAAAAAATTCTTCAAACTTGCAACATGTTGAAAAAGAAAAAAAAATGAAGAAAGAAATGAAGGTAGGAGAAGTAGAGATGTTTATATAGGAATGTTTCACTATTTTAAAAAAATGAAAGAAAATAAATTAAATCATGACACTTGTAATTCATAAAATAAAATGACTGTTTGCACCAAAAATTGGTCACAACACTCTTCGAGAGTCGTTGAAGAGATAACAGTGAAGAATGTAGATTCGAAACAGATATTATCTAACAAAAACTCCAATCAACAGTAAAATAAATGCATAGACAAGCGATTTATAGTGGTTCGACGTGTTGCCTGCGTCCACTGTGAAGTTTTTTCGTATTTTATTGATTCTCTTTCAACGATTACAAGTTGTTACAGCGATCAACAGTGAGTTACAACCAGAAATTCGAATTCTACACCAAGTATATGATGTAGGATGATGGAGATCTTGATCCGGCAGAGTCTGGGCGCTTGAGAGTCGAAAAGATCCCTTTTCTGTTGGCTCTGGGGCTCTATTTATAGGCGTAGGAGGCTGATATTTCGCTAAAAACTCAGAAGACCACTTCTGGCACGTGAGGGGACCCACACGCCCGGTCTCAGGAAATTTGGGCCCACTTTGGCATCGATTCGAACTACATTCGAATCGATCATAAAATCATCCAATCGAGGTGAAATTTGGTGTGGACATTCTTCAACATGTATGCAAGCTTCTGTGAAAATTTCGTAGCATTTGGATCAATAGATTGGGAGATATGATGGGTACGAGATTACTTTCTTCGAGTGGCTGTTCGGTTCGAAACCATCCCTTCGAATCGATGGTTTCGAACCGATGGCGGCACGTGTATTCATGTTTGACGTGGAGCGTACACTTCGCTTCGATCCGGTCTTCACTCCGAGTTGACCGCTTCGACTCCATGTATCTCGACGCATTCGAACCGATGGATGACACGTCATCGTGGCTAGTTGACCCAGTAGATTCGAACGAAGCTTCAATGATGGGTTTGAACAAGGCTTCACGGATGGGTTCGAACAACCGATGCTTGGTGGACTCGAACTCATGTTCCTCTGATGGATACGAGCTTTGTGACTTCTCCATGGATACGAGGTCCATCAACATGAACCCGATGGATTCGAAGGTGATGGAGTCGAACCCGAGGCGCTTTGATGGGTTCGAAGTCGATCGATACGAAGGTGATCGGTTCGAACGATTGATCAGTGATGGGTTCCAAACCTAGGTCTTCCCCTTCAAATTGAATCGATCATAACTCGAGCGTATGAACTCGGATTGACTTGAAATTCAAGATGCTGACTTCTATGATCTTTCTTGTTGTGTCCTATCAATTGTAGCTCAATCTGGACTCGGACAAAATTCGGCGATATCCATAGCGAAACGAAGTATGATCAATCTCTGATACGAATTGTTCTCCATTTTCGATCGATCTTTTGATATCGCGGCTTTGCCAAAAAGCGGGATAACATTTTGCCCCCTAAAGTACGTCTTGTGGGAACATGACGTGCTTTGAATAGCTGCAATTTCTCTTTGAACAATCACTGCTCTCTCTTTTTTGTCGAGACTCGTACTCCGTATTGTTGTAACCTTGCGTTGATATTATTGATTGCTGTATAATAGCACTTAGCCATTGGCTATTGCATTTGTAACAAGATGAGTATTCGATCCCTGTAAATGTTTAAAATCGAATGTTAGTTCGACATGTATGCGCATATGTAGCTTGACACTTGTTAACGTCGTGCGTCCACGAGTCTTGTCAGTTTGGTCTGCTATTGAATTTCGCATCGATCCTCTCCTGAACCGATTTGGAAACTTAAGCCGAGACAACGCATGATGGTTGTTCTGAAAAGTCCCTTCGTATCGATCCTCTCCTGAACCGATATAGAAGGTCGAAGGAAATGATTTTGGGTTGCGCGAATGTAATACTTCGAATCGATGTGTTGGAGCATTGATGGATTCGAAATCTACATTCGTATGGATGGAGTACGCTTATGTTATGATGGGTGCGAATCTGACATTCGAACCGATGGCTTGGACGAGTATGAAACGTTCATTCCTACCGATGAGAAAGAATGGATACGAAATAGTAGTTCGCATCGATAGGAAATGATGGATACGAAACAGTCGTTCGTATCGATAGGTTGTGATGGATACGAAATCTCTGTTCGTATCGATCAGTTGTGGATGGAGTTGTGGTTTTGTTGATGTGAACAGGGTTTTCGAATCAATGTGCCCACTGTTTGTTTTGCATCGATGCGACTCGATGTTTTGCCGTGTTCTTCGTATCGATGAAATATGATGTTAACTTCGAACCCACAAGGCATTAGGCAAATGGTTTCGAATGGAGATTTCGGACCGATCCACGCTTTGACCGGTTGCGACCGGTCAAGTTTACCGGAAGGGGAATCGTTTCGGTCGGTCTCAAAGCTCCATATAAATAGCAGTTGGCTTGCCACTTTTTTACTTTTTACTTTTTTACTCTTGCCTTGCATTTACTGCATTCTGCATCATCTCGAAGCTTCATAGAAGAAGGCAATGTGTTACGTATTATAACCATTCAAGATCCAAGTCTTTAATTCTTCGAATCCATCACTCAAATTAGGTAATTAGCCTCAAATCCAAACGGCAAGGTTATTTCGAACCTATCTCTTCTTCACTAGTTGTCCACTCTGGTGATTGCAAAACCAGATCTGGTTTGGGGATAGCTTCGAATCGATGTGTGGCTTCGAGTTCGAATCGATGATGGCGGCGTCATTTTTCCTTGGATTTCGCATCGATCCCTGGAATGACTTTATGGGGGTGACACAGTTCGCACCGATTGACTACCCTTGATGGGCCTATTCGAATCGATGGATTCGAATCCATCAGCTATCGGTTCGAAGTTCTCAACTTTACATCGATACGGAGGGTATCGATTCGAACGTGGTCGATGTTAAGTTGAGGGTTTTCTTATCGGTTCGAACCAGTTGACCAAGGATCGATTCGAAGTCATCCTTCATTGATCGATTCGAACTTGACACCTGATCATCGATTCGAAGTGTGCCTTTCTGCATCGATTCGAAGTGATGTTAGGATTGGTTCGAATGAGTTCCCTGTAATCGGTTCGAACCCTCTATGATGGATACCAAAGCTTGACATTCTCTAAGCATAATTCCGACGAGCTTCATCCTTGCATATTTGGACTTGATAATCACACTGCATACTTGACCACCTTTCGAAGCTCGTCGATGGAACCATAACAACTTCTATCCAAGTCAAATTCCATCATACAAATGGTTTAGTGATGACGGTCAGCGATGACGGTCATTATAACTGGGCTCCGTAGCTTTGTCGTTTGCATATTTGCTTTAACTCTGTGACACTTATTCAAGTAATGCATGGCACTGCACAACATACATTCATACACTTTACACTGGGGGAACGCACGGGTCCTTTGTCGTCTAACGATGGTTTCTCATGAGCTAGCTAGTCATGGAACCTTCAAGTTCGCGGCAGCAGGAGGCTCAAAGCACAGTCACTCCGAGACTAGAGTTTCCGGATATTGAACCCGAGATCATCGGTCCAGCTCTGGAAGAATTCCCCAATGCGTCTTTTATTGCCAACCCATCGGATTCCGTTCAATCCAATATTTTTGAAGATATGTTGGGGAGAATATGCTTGAGGCACAGCCTGTCGTTGGATGACGTGTTATTGCCGGGGCCGAACGATAGACTACATAATCCACCGGAAGGATATACAGCATTCAATCGCCACGCGTGCGCGGCCGGGACGCTTCATCCATTCAACGAGTATATAAGGGAAGTGTTGACTTTTTTGAGGATCGCTCCGTCTCAACTACACCCGAACAGATATACTTCCGTGAACAGCTTGTTCGTCGTCTTCATGTAGTACCTTCATAGACCACCGATCCCGACCGAGATCAGATATCTATTTAATTTCAAAACCCGAGCTGATTACCCTTCCTTCACATTTCTGGAAGCAGTGAGGAATTGCCAAGTGGTCACTGGGTCCTGGACCAGATTGAGTTACTACAGGACGGAATGGTTCTATGTCAGATGTCCTCCGGGGTTTGCCAGGCGATGGTTATTCAGACGTGAGTGTAGTTGAGTTATCAAGTAATTATTAAGGCAATTGCAGTCAAAGTGAAACTTATATTTTTTTTTACAGCGACGATTCGGCGACCTGAGGGCGAACACTTTAAGGAGATGGTGCGAGTACTTTGAGAAGTCCCGAGTGAAGATAGGAATATCGAGTTGCTCTTGACCGATAGGAATCTCCGGACTTACTGGTTGATTGAACGAGGGAAGAGCATAAAGTTCGAGGGGCATTGAGGACCGTTTCGAAGAAACGAGTCAAGCACAAGAAGCCCAAAGTTATTATAGCCGAGGAGGCTGATTCTGAAAGAACTCATACTGACGATGAGCCGTTGTTGGAGCCTACAGACGTGGTTCAGGATGTCTCAGAGCAAAGAAAAGGCAATGCAGCCGTCGCCACGTCAACTAAGAAGGGGAGATGGAAATCGGTTGTCACGGCCCGATCCTCTCCCGGAGTTATAATTTCGGAGATGTCTCCTCCGAGAACTGAAAGTCTTTATGAAGGGCTCGCCGATATTCCAATTCTGGACGATGTGTCCCTGCAACATGATGCTGGATTGGAAGAACTTTCAGAAACTTTAGTTTTGAGCGAGTCTTTTCCCACTGGTGTGGCAGACACGTCCGGTTGGTCAGGGAGTTGCACGTTCATACATATTTCACAACACTGTGTAACCTTTGACTATAAACTACATGTATCGAAGGGTGATTAATCCTGCTTTATTTTGCTCTGCAGATACTATATCTAGGCGAGGTTCAATGTTAGGGAGTCTCCGACATGCCCGCAAGTCTTCATATTACGACTCACGCAGACCAGAAGGGGATAGAGATTACGACCAGGGATGCTCTGGGTACTCTGGTCAAGAGAGATTTGACACAGATAGAGGCTATAAGCGTCGGTCTCGATCGCATACTCCTCCTCCTTCCAGGGATCCCATACAACCTCCTGTTCATGTCTCTCGTCCCTCTGAATCTTCACACCACATGTCGGCCTCTCAATCTTCTAGGCATGGATCCCGCCATTCTAGGGCGAAACTATTACTGGTGCCGTTGCAGAAAACCCCCCGTGGAAATTTCAGGGGAAGGAGCAATCTGTCTTGCTCAGCTAAAGAAGGATTTTCCAAACATCTGTTTCGACAACTATATCTTTCCTCCACACTTAAAGAAGATCCCGGAGGAAGCTGAGCAGTTAGTACATGACTACGTACACGATTTTTACGCTCAGTACAAAGCGTGGTCGAAAGCGGCGAACAAAGCGTCGGCATTGGCCTTTGGGCGTGGGGCCACCATCGAGAGGTTGCAGGCTGAGTTAGCTTAAAAGAACTGTATTATTGAGGTGCTAAACACTGAAGCCGAATCCTCTCAGAAATCTGAAATGGAGGTTATCAAAAAAGCCGACGAAGCCCAAGCAACGATGGATAGGATGAAACGTGAACATTATGCCACGGTAGAGGATATGGGCCATCGAAACACTATGGTTACTGCCGAGAGGGACGCAGCCCTGAAGGAGCTAAACGAGCTTAAGTCCAAATTTGCTGAAATAGCCAAGGATAGGGATGATGCGAACATCACAGCCCAGGAGGCATGTGAGCAAGCCGTAGTGCTTCGGACTGAGCGGGATGCGGCAGTAGCCAAGGTCCAGGCGGTCGAGACGGAGGTTGAGGAGAAAGTTCAACAAGCGGAGGCCAGGCTGGAGGCCACTTACAATGCCAATGTGTTGAGACACAAAAATTTGGCCTGGCGCCAAGATTACCTGGTACACCTCCGCCGCGCTTGGGGTCGATTGGTTGAGGAAGAAGAGGAAGCGCATCCGGATGAATCGGTCGACCGATTCGAACTCGAAAAACGGTTGCTGACAGACGATGAGAAGAAGATCCTCCATGACGCTATTATTACTCATGAGAAGGAGATGATTGGTGGTCGGTCTCTGGAGGTTGGAGAGGGATCAGGTGTTGAGCATCACGCCACCGTTCTTGAATTCACCGCTCCACCTCCGTTAGAGCATGTATCTGCGGTCGATTCCCAATCCGTTCTAGCTTACGACCCATAACAGCCGTGGCAATCTCCTATTCAGGAGCATACTTCTGAGGCCGCTCAGCCGTCCGCATGCCATACTGAGGAAGGTACTCCGAACATATCTCAAGTGTGTTTTCATTAGAGCGTTTGTTTTGAAGCGGTTACTAATAACTTATTCTTATCTTTGCTTAGTGACTGGAGTTGCGCCGATTGCCGCGACTCAAGAATAAACTAAAGGGGGTAAGCCCATCACCACTGAGACTACTGTCGTAACAGCAGTATCAACTGAGGCGGCGCAGGGGAGCGGATTATCTCTTGATGAACAAATGGTGAGCGAGCTGCTCGGTGTGCAGGGTGGCTTCTCCACAGACCTGTCGTTCATCATTAGTGACCTCCCGCCAACCTCTAGCTCTTCAATGCAGGCTGCGGATGCCCCCAGCCAGGCACAAGCACCTCGTGACAAGGAAATTATGGTCGAGATCAACGCCGAATAGAGGCTGCGGGGCAAAGTGGTAGTATTGGTGGCAGCACAGCGGCTCATAGCTCAGCACCTGTAGGGATGGTGTCATCGGGTGGCACTATCCCATCTTTCGTTATAGATCCAGTCCCTCCTACTCCTCCGTTGGAAAGCCTTCACGTGGATTCGAGCTCTGAGGAGGACATTGACATTATGCCCCCAGCCGAAGAGCAGCCACCGGAGAGGAAGCACTCCAAACGAAGGATCTCTGTCTCCAGCGAGTCCGAAGACGAACCGCTGATAAGAGATCCAAAAAGAAGATGTAGATGGGCCGTTTAAGCAGATTTTTTGGTAGATAGGTACTTGTTTTCAGTTTTTTTGCCAGTAGGCCGTGTATAGATGCAGGTTCGGCCCCTGCTAGTAGGGATTCTTTTTTTTTTGGAAGAACTTTTTTGCATGTTAGTTCTTGTCTCCAGTTAGTTGAAATAAAATTTAATTTCTTTGTTTCAATTCTCATTTCTTTTGTGCTCAAGTGTTTGTAGTGTTTTGTTTTCAGTCCGGTGTACTCGTGGTGTTTTTACCGTCAAGTAGAGTTCGTTTTATTTGCCAAGTCTGAGAATCATGGTCGCAAGTTGTGATCGATGAATAATTGTACTTCAGACGTTGTATCACTTTGGTTAGTGATTAACACTTAGCTTTTTTGCCCCCCAGTTTTGGGGAACAGCACTTGTATTTTTGGTGGTTGATCGCACTTGTTGCAAATCTTAAGCACACGTCCGCATTCTGGGGACTTAGGATAATTTGAGATCGATAACTTGGTTTGCACTTCCAGGAATTTGAGAGTTATCGATGTTTGTAATGCGGTTCGCGGTCCGGGAACCTGGAAATGATGTTTATACTCCACTTCACACTCTGGGAACTTGGAGTTAGTATTAATACTTCAGTTCACACTCCAGGAACTTTGACTTGGTATTTGTGCCCCAATTCACACTCTGGAAATTTGGAGAGAGCATGTATGTTTGGGTTCGCGCTTCGGGAACCTGTAATTTATGTATATACTCCATTCACGTTTTGCGAAGTTGGAGTTCGCACAGATGCCTCGGTTCGTGCTCTGGGAATCTGTAATCCATATTTATACTCCAATTCACGTCCTGGGAAGTCGAAGTCAGCCGCTGGATGGTCAGTCACATCTTTGTGGGCTTTTTAGGAGTCCGTTCACACTCTGGAAACGATGGATTCGACGTTTATACTCCAATTCATGCTCTGGGAAGTTGGAGTCCGTTCGCACTCCGGGAACGACTTGTTGAATGTTTATACTCCAATTCACACTCTGAGAAGTTGGAGTCAGTTCGCACTCCGGGAACGACTTGTTGAATGTTTATACTCCAATTCACACTCTGGGAAGTTGGAGTTCGTTCGCGATCTGGGAACGAGTTATTGAATGTTTATACTCCAATTCACACTCTGGGAAGTTGGAGTCCATTCGCTCTCTGGGAACGAGTTATTAAATGTTTATACTGCAATTCACGCTCTGAGAAGTTGGAGTCCGTTCGCGCTCTGGGAACGAGTTGTTGAACGTTTATACTCCAACTCACACTCTAGGAAGTTGGAGTTCGTTCGCACTCCGTGAACGAATTGTTGAATGTTTATACTCCAATTCACACTCTGGGAAGTTGGAGTCCGTTCCCGCTCTGGGAACGATTTATTGAATGTTTATACTCCAATTCACGTTCTGGGAAGTTGGAGTCCGTTTATGCTCTGGGAACGAGTTATTGGTAGGATTGTTGTGTGTTGGTCCAGTTCAGCCTTTGATGTGTTGGCTTGCCCCCGAGCTAGGGTTTCACTTAGTGAGTGGCTGGTCGTATCACAGTCACTCACTATTTGAATAAATTTCATTGTTTGATGGAACTTAGCTCTTTGTGTGTCGTGATTGTTGAATGTCGTATTCGGTGAACCACAGCTCTAGCTTGAAGAGATGGTATTTTATTGCTGAAACAAGAAAATATGGCAAAGTCAGTGCCTTATTACAAATTCAAATTTCGGAATGTAAAGGAAACTGCAAAGTATTCATAGATTGAATGAGCCTGTCATGTGTGACAGTGACGAGGATCTTCGTCGTTCCAGGCCCCTGAGTATGTAGGTCCGCCACTGATGGCGTTTATCACCAATCTTCCACAGGGACAAGTCGAGTCCTCCTGTCTTGGTCGATTGGATTCATTGTTTTGATTTGATGGGCCCGCTTCTCTGGCCTGCGGTGTCCGCACAAACTGTTCCAGCTTCCTTTCTCTGATCCGTTTTTCAACGAGATCTTGTAAGTGACGACACTCGTTCGTATTGTGCCCGTAGCTTTCATGGAACCTGCAAAACTTTCCCGTCTGGATTTGTCTCTCTGACGACGGTCATGGTGCGGGTTTTTGATATTGAATTGTGTCACAGGTTTGTAAGTACAAGTCGTCTAGTGATGTATTCAGAGGAGTGTAACTGCCAAACATTGGACTCTTACGCTGTGGACCAGGATTTTGATCTCGTTTTCTGGTTTGATTCACGCTCTCTTTTCGCCAAGCTTGTTTGTTTTAACGTTCAGCTGAACTTTTCCGGAGCTCTCGCCGGACTGTTTGATTGCAACATTGCTTTGGATCCCTTCCGTGTTTGGTCTTGTATCGGTTTGCTTCCTAGACTGTTTCGCATCTTCCCGTCTCAGGAATTGAGCCGCCTTGGCATGGAAATGGTCCAACGATGCAGGCGGTTTTCCAGCTAAGCAGTTGCCAAACTCAGAATCGTGGTCGATCCTCTTAGTTAACGCCATAAGGATGGAGTTATCATTTGGATTACTAATCTCCGCACATGCAGTATGGAATCTCTCTAAGTAGCGTTTGAGCGTTTCCCCAGGAGCTTGAGTGACGCTAGACAGAGTGTTGACATCTTTGGGCCTTGCGACGTGCATGCAGAATTGTTCAACGAATTTTGTGGCCAACTGGTCGAATGAAGAGATGGATCGAGGTGGTAGTCGAGTGAACCACATGGTAGCGATGCCCCCCAAGGATATGGGGAAACTACGACATTTCACTGCATCGTCAGCCCTGGCAGCAGTCATCGACCATTCATATTTTAGAATGTGTTGGTTGGGGTCGGAGTTTCCCTCGTATATGGGTAGAGTTGGCATTCAGAATCGCCATGGGGGTTTAGCTGTTAGGATATTGTCCGTAAAAGGAGTGTGACTTCGGGAGACTCCCCAATCGTCATTTGTAAATCCCTGGCTCTCACGGATCATTTGACGTATCATAGTTGAGAGATCCGGCATTTGCGCCGGAGTATGATCACGTTCCATACTTTGGGTTTGAACCGGATATCGTCGACGGTCCAAGTCTTGCCTTCTTGGCTCATTGTCCTCTGGGACGTATGGTTCAGGAGTACGTCCTCTATGACGATGGTCTTGGTCTGGCTGATCTTGGACGTCGACTCCTGGTTCAGCCGCAACATTAGTAGTGCGGTATTCTATAGTGTGGTGAGGGACGACACCTCCTCGGTAGGATGGTCCGGTTTGGAAACTGGCCGATGGACCAACTCTCAGTTGTCCAACAGTCAGTGTGGGTTGATCTCCAGCAGCTGGCATGCGACCCCCATCTAGTCAGGGTCGTGGAGATCGATTGTGATAATTAGAAGATGAAGAACTCTCGCTGGAGGAGCGAGACGCGTGGTTTCTCGTGGATCTCTTTTGCTTAAGGCGATCCAGCTTGTTGATCAGCTCGGCATTAGCACGTAGCTGTTCTGTTAGTTGTTGCCGACTCTGGGTCGGCTCTTGGAGTAGTAACTGTAACTCTTGTTAGGTAACCGGACCTGACGGTTCCGAGTACCCGGTAGCATCTTGGTTAGATGGAGGTGGCGGAGCAGGATTCTGTCTATCCTGTTCTTCTTGATTGATAGCGTTAGAGGTGGTTCTCGTACTAACCATCTTGAAAGTTGAATTCCTTTCCTAGAGTTTATGCAAATCTGAATAAAATGGAAGGAACTTGTATTTGATGATCTGGATCTTTCTCTTAGATTTATTCAATCCGGTATCGATGACAGATCCAAAGAGTAGGAGGAAACCTGGGTTTTCTCAGTGAAAGCACCAAAAATTGGTCACAACACTCTTCGGGAGTCGTTGAAGAGATAATAGTGAAGAATGTAGATTCGAAATAGATATTATCTAAAAAAACTCCAATCAACAGTAAAATAAATGCGTAGACAAGCGATTTATAGTGGTTGGGCGTGTTTCCTACGTCCACTGTGAAGTTTTTTAGTATTTTATTGATTCTCTTTCAATGATTACAAGTTGTTACAGCGATCAACAGTGAGTTACAACCAGAAATTCGAATTCAATAGCAAGTATATGATGTAGGATGATGGAGATCTCGATCCGGCAGAGTCTGGGCGCTTGAGAGTCGAAAAGATCCCTTTTCTGTTGGCTCTGGGGCTCTATTTATAGGCGTAGGAGGCTGATATTTCGCTGTAAACTCGGGAGACCACTTCTGGCACGTGAGGGGGCCCACACGCCCGGTCTTAGGAAATTTGGGCCCACTTTGGCATCGATTCGAACTACATTCGAATCGATCATAAAATCATCCAATCGAGGTGAAATTTGGTGTGGACATTCTTCAACATGTATGCAAGCTTCTGTGAAAATTTCGTAGCATTTGGATCAATAGATTGGGAGATATGGTGGGTTCGAGATTACTTTCTTCGAGTGGCTGTTCGGTTCGAAACCATCCCTTCGAATTGATGGTTTCGAACTGATGGCGGCACGTGTCTTTATGTTTGACATGGAGCGTACACTTCGCTTCGATCCGGTCTTCACTCCGAGTTGACCGCTTCGACTCCATGTACCTCGGCGCATTCAAACCGATGGATGACACATCATCGTGGCTAGTTGATCCAGTAGATTCGAACGAAGCTTCAATGATGGGTTCGAACAAGGCTTCATGGATGGGTTCGAACAACTGATGCTTGGTGGACTCGAACTCGCGTTCCTCTGATGGATACGAGCTTTGTGACTTCACCATGGATACGAGGTCCATCAACACGAACCCGATGGATTCGAAGGTGATGGAGTCGAACCCGAGGCGCTTTGATGGGTTCGAAGTCGATTGATACGAAGGTGATCGGTTCGAACGATTGATCAGTGATGGGTTCGAAACCTAGGTCTTCCCCTTCAAATTGAATCGATCATAACTCGAGCGTATGAACTCGAATTGACTTGAAATTTGAGATGCTCTCTTCTATGATCTTTCTTGTTGTGTCCTATCAATTGTAGCTCAATCTGGACTCGGACAAAATTCAGCGATATCCATAGCGAAACGAAGTATGATCAATCTCTGATACGAACTGTTCTCCGTTTTCGATCGATCTTTTGGTATTGCGGCTTTGCCAAAAAGCGGAATAACAATGACTACATTGTAAATCAACACATTTAAAATAGTTACACTTGTTGGATGGTATTTTAAAATGTTTACACATGTTATCTTTTATTTATGTACATATAGTATTAAAGAAAGTATTTAATCTTTTAATTCATTTTCAACTATTATAATTGAAATAAATTTGTATTATGTATTTAAATGTTATATATATATATTTATAACTTAAAGAATATGATTTTAAAATTAATTATGCATTAGTAAATAAACATGTATATGTGTTATACTTTAACCTTTTAAATAGCTTTTGGAAAATTTATTATATCAAATTAAAAATATCGTTTCCAAATCACAATGTACATATATGTACATACGTATTATAATTACAAAAAAAATTATAAATTTTGAAATATAGAGTTCTTTTCAAATCCAGTATAATTACAAAATATCTACTTTTGAATTTCAAATAAATCCATATACATATATAAACAAACAAATACCTTGTTAAATTTGGAAAAAATAAATTAGTTTACAGTTTAAATCCACAAATTGTATTAATTTTTTAAATGGTTCTAAAAACTTTTATAATGAATTTTTTTAATTAATAAATAGATATCTTAATTTTATAAATAAAATCCTTTAAAAGAAATAATATAAAACAAACTATATTTAGTTTGTATAATATATTTTAAACAAATACAAATTCAGTTTGTAAATAATCATTTTTATTAAAAATCTATTTATAAAAAAACAACACTTTATTATTATTGTTGTTGCTTGAAATTTCCAGGATATCAAAGTTCTTGCTTAACCTTTAGCTCTGATACCAAGTGTATTGGCCCATATCTTCGTTCCCTTTGAGCTGATATATAATCACACTTGTCCTACCCAAATTATATGAAAGGGTGAATAACCAAGGGTAAAGAAGAAAGAGGTAGAAGAAAACATAATCAACAACACTGAATCTTACTATCCTAATGGAACAATATATAATAGAAAATAACATATTTTTATACAAAGAGAACTATAATTGTTATTATACATGCCATCATCAAAGTACAACAATCAAGTAAAAAATACCGGATGGTTATAGTATATTGTCCTCACAGCATATACACACGACGGAATATAATCAAGTATGTAGAATACATCTCTGTCATCCAGCTCATCTACTGAGCTTCGAAGCATCCTAACCTAAATCTGTAATCTTGGTCTGACCCGAGCATTATAATAAAATAACATCCGAGTCAGTCTAGAAAACCAGCATGAGAAAACACACTCAATTTGCATTATTACCATTTACAAAATCTTTTGAAAACAAAGGTATCTCTAAGACCACGCCACAAATATGATCGATTTTTACCTTACGATAACCGAAACATTTTATATCAAAATCATCTAATATTACAATAGTGTCAATGGAAAGTAAATTAGAAAATAGCTAAAATGCTTGCATCTCAAGTTTCAGCATAGGTGGGTACAATAAAAACCATACAAGCTCGTAGTGGATATTGAATTTCATACAATGACTGGGCCACTGGGGTATCGCCCATCACAATACACCTCTAGAAAAATGTACCGAGGACCTCGCATGGATCCCCTGCTAACAATAGACTGCCTACCCCTAACCTGGATAGTACCGAATATGTTATCACCCAGGTGTTCCCACCCTTATCGAGAGCTCTCTTTTTCATGCACAACCATATCTATAATTTTATAATGTATATCCGAGCGTATCTAGAAAGGTGATAACATACCCTAATTGTGTGCGATCCACTTAGCCTTGTTGCATCTCTCTTGTTTTAAGCATTCCTGGTTGATGAGGCTTGAGGCTACGATTACCTTTCAAGGAGTTTATACTTAGAATTCTCATTGCCCTCCAATGACAATATGCGGATAGTATTAATCTTTACGAGTTATTCTAGGTCTGTACAAATGGAATCTCCAAAATCAACATCTCCATTGTCTTCGAATATCACAATTCGTAAAGCACAAATCGGATCGAAGTGGTTTTGGCTAATTAAATCTGATCCCGGTCTCTTCGAAATGATCAACGAAATTGGCCAATTTTTGATTTCCTGTTATTTAATTATCAATATAACGTCCATAAGCAGTCATTGGGCCCATATTATAATTTTCCAAAATTTATTTTCAAAATATCTTTATAAGATATATATTCAAATCCCTTCTAAATTTTCAATATTTGAGACAACTCAAAATACTTATATCCATATCAGGACACTTCAAACCATCTCTTATTTCAACACTTAGAAAAATATTTAAAAATATTTTTTTAAACCCTTTACTTCTCAACGCTTAAGAAAGTTCCATTTATTTTCTATTCGGAAAATCCTTCACAATTTACATTTTAAATTCCTTAGCTCGTTTAGAACGAATTCTATAAGTTCCAGGGTTCTTTAATTAATTTCCTTTAATATTTCCAAATTCAAAACACTTGTTTATAATTCCAAGTATTCATTTCTAACTTCTTTTATGAATCCTAATTCATTTTTCAGAGTTTGCTTTTATTTAAATACTTCGAAAATTTTCCTTACATTTCCCCAAATTCCATATTGAGAATTTCTCAGATAAACCCCATCTACTGAATAAACCCCATTTCCAAACCTCAAGAAGGTTTATAAATAAATTTAAATCATTACATATATATATAATAAGTATTTAAAGAATAATAATTTATTTTTAAAACATGTTCAAGTAATCATTTAAAATATCAAAACTATTTTTATAAACATCAATAACTCATTTTTAGATAAACAAATCAAATTTTCAAAGCTTATTTGAAAAATTAGGATTTATTAAAATAAATATTAAGTATTTAAAAATTCACTTTTCGATGTATCTCAATTCTACTAGTTCAAAATTACATAGTTTGATAAATAAAACTTCCCTTTAAAAAACAAACTTAACTTCGTAATATTACAAATATATTTTCAAAATCTCAATAACTAATTCAATTTATAAATTCCTCTCAATTCACCTCATATCGATTTCATTCCGACCTCCTAACCATTTCTACTTCCAAAAATAGAATCAACTGTTTTTCTCAACCCGATTTCCATATCATAATATATATTCCCTCCATGAATTTATATTCCCAAATTATCATCTGATATCGTTTTCCTTTATTTATAATCATCACTTATAAATTTATAACTCCTTTGTGTCTCACTTTTTTATAAAATTCCATATAAATCCATTTTTTATAAATCCATTTATTTTTCAAATCAATTTTTAATATCGATTTCAACGCCTTCCATATTTTCCAGGACATCATTTTTAAAAAATCCATTGTTTAAAACCATTTATAAAAATTATTTTAAAATCTCTATTCAATTTTTTTTCTTGAATTGTAAAGTATGATCAAAATCAATTATTGCTTTATCTAAATCAGTCTCTTTAAATAATCCAAATTCCGATATAAATATTTCCATATTAAAATCTCCTTTTAATTTCATAAAAATTCAAAATGATATTTATGGTATTTAAAATACCAAAATTAAGGCGAGTGCTACTATAGCATCCAATAATTCAAATCACAACAATAATCTATAATAGATTATTCTAACACATCATATATTCTTTTGTATGAAATTAAAATTAACATTTTTAAGGAATCCAGTTGGGTCCCTCCAACCTGTTTCCCTGCATCCACAAATGTTAGATAACATAAAAATACCAATTCCACTTCGAGGGGGATATCGCAGTAATATAGTGATATCCGCTATTATGCGAGGTGCATAAGGTCTCATCCGCTCCAACGGTGGGAATATATCTAACTACTAATATATACTACTATATGTACAGAACTTCAACTGATAATAATTATTAAATTCAACCAAGCATCTAATAATTTATTTAAACTATTATAAATTAAATCCAACAATTCAGAATGAGTCAAATTTACTCACCTAATTTTACCAGTCTACGATTTGTCGTGTGCTTTCTTCTTCATTGGTTCATTGCTCAACTATAGGCCACCAAGGCACACACATCCTCGAATCTCTACCTCAACCTTCAATTGCACAAACGTTCCTCTTTATCTCCCACTTACCAAAAACAGTAGCTACAACCTTCGCCTCTATCCCAGGTCAGTCACGACCTTTTCTAAAATGACACCAACATCCCCAGCATGCTGGCCCGATCTCCCAATGCACTATTGCCTTCGCTCAAGTGCCACCATGTCGCGCTCGACCTAAGCATCTTCCCGCATCATCAGTTACAGGTGCGCACGCCTCGTTTTGAACATGACTGGAAACTCTTTATTTCAACTGATTATAACGACCCGGATTTTTTGACGTTTAGTTTTGAATATTTAAAAGTTTTAAACATTAATTTGGAATATAAATCGATTATGGATATGAAGATTTTTGGTTGGGATTATAGAATGAATTTAAAATTTAAATATATCAATTTATCGAAATATGGAAATAGTGAATAGTTGGAAATTGGAGTTGAATATGAAACGAAATGATTTCCAATGCTGATATAAATTCTACTAGAATTATAATTGAGTTAATAAGTTTTTAAAACTGAAATTTCATGTCATTTCGTCAAGTTTGAAAATCATCGATTTAATCGACGTGTTAAAATAGCGATCCGGGACACAGTCTCAGAATTCGACAAAACTAGTTCCATTGGATCATAATAGTGTATTATTATAGAATTTTGAATTTTGTAGCAGTTGTGTTTATCGTTTGGTCGTACGATCAGAAAACGTCAAGAAATAATTTAATTGAATTTAATTTAAATAGTCGATTTAAAAAGCTATCTTCCATATATGATCGAATTGGGACTCGAGGCTTGTCTCATTGGGTCTTAAATAGGTGCATAACATTATGAACGCCTATCGACATGCCTACATATGGGTTCAAAAATTCGAGATATGTATTGTGCTATAATTGGGATAAAATTATATATATATATATATATATATATATATATATATATATATATATATATTTATATATATATATATATATAAAATCAAAATCAAAATCAAGTCATATACGCCGAGTCACGTACAATCACATCTCTTCCCTTCTGA
The DNA here is from genome assembly GCA_030765085.1 of Allium cepa. Lineage (NCBI taxonomy): Eukaryota > Viridiplantae > Streptophyta > Magnoliopsida > Asparagales > Amaryllidaceae > Allium > Allium cepa. The sequence continues at coordinate 535,360,068 of CM060928.1, forward strand.
AACACACTACCCTATCATAGACCTAACCTCTCTATTCCAAGCCGCCATCTCCAAGTTTTAAAATCTTGTATCCTTCCCCTTTTTAGTTAAAAATTGAAAATCAATTCCGTGAATACGAAATCAGAAAAAGTATGTCACGATCGAACAAATCACGATGGGAGGCTGAAGGGCAACTCAAGATGGACGTTGCGATCATGATTACTGGAAAGGGATGCATTCATGCTCGACTGCAATGTTAGGGTTCGACGTGGAGGGGAGCTCAAGTCGTCGTATTGGAATTTGGGAGCGCCATTATGTTCGGAGCGTTAGGAAAACACCTGGGCCGTTGTATGGTAAGGTGAGGCGTACCTTTGGTGATGCGACATGATTGCTTGGCCATGTGCAGGGCGAAATGCCGCCCTTTGATTTTATGCAACGAACACGAATACTTAGGTGAAACTCGAAGAGGTGGTGGAGTGAGTGTTGATGGCAAAGTAAGATGTTGGAATCATGGTCCGAGGTAGCGTGGGGGTTGCATGATAGTGCACGACATGTACAGGGAGAGGCTTTTTTTTGTTTCGGGGAAGAAGCAGTTAGTAGGCGGATCGTGTGATGGGCCGGGCCAGATATTAAGGGTAATCTCAATTTAAAAATTTGTAATTTTAAGTGATTTTATTTTTAATTCATGTGATTTTAAAAACTGAAACAAATTTGCATATGAGGTTTATAAAAATCATGAAACGAGTGAAGAATGGTTCGCAGCTGAAAATTTATGCAATAGAATAGTATTGGAATTTTCGAAGTATGCTAAAAAAGTAAATTAAATCGAACGGTGTTTGATTTAGTTTAAAATCTGGATGTCGGAAAAATAAAATAAAAGATGATAAATTCTCACTCGTTTGGATTACCGAATAAAATTTAAATAATTGAATTAATTATGGAATGCTGGTTGAATTTATAAATTATTATCTGTTGGATGTTATATATATAGTAGTATATATATTAGTAGTCAGATATATATTTCCTACGGATTGGGGCGGATGAGACCCTATGCGCCTGGCATAATAGCGGATGACCCTATATACCGCGATATCCCCCACGAAGTGGGACCGGTACTTTATGTTGTATTAACATCTGTGGATGCAAGAAAAATAGGTTGGAGGGATCCAACTGTATTCCTTAAAATTTATATGATTTTCATATAAAATGATATATGATGTGTTAGAATATTTTTTTTTATAGATTATTGTTGTGATTTAATAATTGGGTGCTAAAGTAGCACTGGCCTGAATATTTGTATTTTAAATACCATAATATTGTTCTTAGAATTGAAAGGATTCAAAAGGAGATTTTGAATATAAAAATATTTATATCAAAATTTTGAATATTTTTAAAGAAATTTATTTGGATAAAAATAATAATTGATTTCGGGTTGTATTTAGCTATTTGCAAAAATAACTTAAACAGAGAATTTAAAATAATTTATATTAAGGATTTTAAACGATGGATTTTTAAACGATATTTTCTAAAAAATATGAAAAGGAGTTTAAAATCGATATTTTAAATAGATTATAAAATATATGGAATTTATTAAGAAATGTATTTATAAAATGATATTTTATAAGTAAGATTTTATAAATGAGATTAGTTTATAAAAAGTGAAACTTAGAGGAGTTATAAATTCATAAACAATGTTATAAATAAGTGAAATCGATATCAGAAGATAATTTGAGAATATAAAATTCATAGGGTGAATTTATATTTGGATGTGGAAATAGGGTTAAGGAAAAATAGTGGATACTGTTTTTGAAAAGTGGAAATGGTTAAGAAGATCAGAGTGAAAGCGATGTGTAGAGAATCGAGAGGAATTTATAAATTTCATTGGTTATTGAGATTTTAAAAATATATGTTTAATTTTAAGTAGTTAAATTGTTTTTTTAGAAAAAATAAATTTTTTAATCCAATTATGATTATTTAAGCTGTTGGTAGTGAAATATTTCAGGAAGTAGGTTACTTAAATATTTACTATTTACTGAAATGAATTCACATATTTATAATAAGCTTCGTAAATCAATTAGTTATTTGAAAATGAAATAGGAATAAATTATCAATGTTTATTGAAGTATTTTAAAATTTTAAATAATTACTTAAACGTGTTTTAAAAATAAATTATCATTCTTTAAAAATACTTATTATAAATATATAGAGCTTTGGAAATGATTTTAATTATTTATAAACACTCTCGAGATGTGGAAATAGATATGATTTTTAGAATTTGTAAATGAATACACGAGATTATAAGTGAGTATAATCGATTTTTGAAGAATTAAAAGAATTGAATATAAATTTTAGAAAAAATGTAGGAGATAAGATAAGAAACTCCTAAATATTGATATTAGAAATTATTTCAAAAAATAGACTAAAATATTTTCCTTAGTGAGGAAATGAAAGTTTTTGAAATATTAGAGATAAAAGATTTTTATAGAGATATTTTCTAAATAACGAATTATAAATCGAAGTTAGAAATATTTCTCTAAGTGTTGAAGTGTGATACGGATTGAAATATCCTAATATGGATAAGTGTTGAATACATTTTCAAATATTGATAAATTTGAAAGAGATTTGAATATATATATATATATATATATCTTTGTAAAGATATTTTGAAATGAATGTTTGAAGAATTATAAATAATGGCCTAGCAACTGCTTATGTATGATATTTGATAGAAATAACTGAATATCAATATTGGCCAATTTCGTTAATCGTTTCGGAGAGGCTGGGCTAGGATTTTCTTCATTACAGCATGATAGATGGTTCTCACTTCATTTTTGGCGGCGAGCAGGAGACTCTTACCCTTACATGTCCCAGAGTGGTTGGTAGCAGCCGAGAGGCCGGTTGTGAAAGCAAATTTGAGGCACTAATGTAGAGCCACGGCGGAAAATGGCCGCAGCTGGGATGGTTGAAGATCCTACTAGCCATTACAATTGATATCAGAGCGAGGTTAAGTGAGAACCTTGGCTTTGGTATTAGAGATAGGGTCAAAAGTACCCTAAAATGTGTCTGAGTGTATTAATAGACATGAGCACGTATTTGTTGGTGAATATAAATTGTTTTGTTTTGTGTTGAATTATCGGTTGATTGTTCATAATTTCTGGCCGGTGCAGTCTGTCCCACTGTATTGATGGGGATTTCTAAACTCTTAAAACAATATTGTTTCAAGAATGGATAAATGAAATAATTTTACCCAAATTATATTTTGACATAAAAGGAATAATTTTTGAAAGTATTATAGTATATTGATGTGTTTGGTTGTTATTATATAATCAAAACAAGATTATGAAAATTGGAAATGGCTTGTAAATACCAAAATTTATTTGTATAGAATAAAGTATACAAATTAAAATTAAAATGGATTCAAACTAGAATTCAGAAATTTAAACCCGATAATTTTTGGAAATATTTTCCAAAGTATTTTAGATGAACAATAGTAATATTATTTGGAGATATTTTTGAATAGAAAATGCTTTAACTTAATTAAAAAATGGGTTTTGGAGCAGATGTAGCACTAAACTTACTACAGTCGCTGAAAAATAATTCTGATGATGATCGTGACATCATTGGTGTTCATTTTCAAGATTCTATATGACGGATTGCTACCATAATTGATTTGTTTCAAATTTTCAAGATTCTATATGACGGATTGCTACCGTAATTGATTTGTTTCAAATTTGTTAGGCAAACAAGTTTTGTTTAAAAATTCCGAAAGGAATTGTTTTGGGTAAAAAACCAAGTTTGAGTTTAAAATTTTCAGGGGAATGGTTTGTTGAAACAAAGAGATATGTATTTATGTGATTTCCAAAGGATTTAAAAATAAATCCGGGTGTTTAACTTCTGGAATTTCATCTAAATGATGTGCGAAAGCATTATATAAGAAAATTTTGAACTTATATTTTGAAAAGCGGTATAGGTAATAAAAGAAATCTAAATGTTGAGATATGAAGTTGAATGGAATTCAGCTTAAGCCAATTAAAATAATTTTTAAATAAAACTGATTTGGATTTGAATCGAATAAATGAAGTGCATTATTGAAATAGGAATTAACTTAAGAAAAGTTAAAGGAAATCAATAAATGAAGCGATTAAAATAAACGAAACGTAATGAAGTTAACTAAGTATAAACGTAGATGAATATGAATGAGGAATGTGTACAAATGAATGGAACAAATAAATATGACTAAGGAAGTCGAAAATTTTGAATTTGGAATTGAATTCTTACTTGATTAAATTCAGATGAATTGTGTGAAATTAAAATTTAAATTATGAAAATTAAATTGAAATTGAATGGAATATATAAACTTGGATTGTAAAGTGACTAAATAATTATAAGTTATAAAATTTTGATTGGAATAAAAATTTAACTGGAAATTTACGGAATTGTGAATAAATAAATTGAATCGCTTACAAAATTGGAATTTGTGGAATACATATATATTTAAGCTATGAAGCGATGTAAATCTTGAGTAAATAATAAAATGTAGATATACTCGAGTATGGAATTGATGGGAATGTGAAAATAAGATGCGTAACTTATAAAATTGAAAAGTGGAATTGAACAACCAAAATAAAAATAGTGTGACATTTTAAAATGAAGAAATAAAATCCAAAATTGAGTTATAAAATGAAATTGAACTCAAGTAAATTAAATAGAGTGATTTTTGGAATAAAAATGTAATTGCGAAATGGAAAATGGAATTGACTAGCTTGATGGATTAGTTAGTAAATTGAATATTGGAAACAAACTTGAGCTATAAAGAGAATTTGACTTAAAAGCAAGCAAATTAAATATATTTTAAAATGTCGTCGAATAAAATGGAAATGATTTGAAATGGTGATAGCTTGAGTTATAAAAAAATTCAATTTTAAGTGTAAATAAATTGAATACGGTCATGAGTGTTGTTTAAATAAATTCGAGCTTGAAATTAGATTTTAAAGTGGATTGAGTGAATGAACTAATTAAATTAACTAGTAGATGGAATGGGATTTGACTGAATAAGAATCATAAAAAGATTAAAATGGAATTTTGTTGTAAAAGTAATGAACTTAAGTTATATTGTTGAATATATTGAAAAAAAATTAACTTAAGTTAATAATTTGGATGGAAGTTTGGCTCGAGTAAATTGTGAAATGGTTCTTTAATAAATAGCGTGGAATGATTCCGAGCTTAATAAAATGAATCTGAATATAGCGAATGTGGATATAGATGGAATGCAGCTGAATTGTTCGTGAATAAATGTGAAATGGAATAGAATTGAATATAAATTGAGTTGGAATCAATTCAAAGTACATATAAACTGAAATGGTTAGTTGATCAAATAAGTATCGCCGAATTTACATAGAAAAATTGGCATTTGTCGTAAACGAAAGAATGAAATTCTATCAATTAATAGAAAGTGAGTAAATTGAATTTTAAATCAATTTGGAATGGATATAGGTTTTTTTGTTATATATATAAATTGAATACAATAAATTTGGGTTGTAAATCATTTCAAATTGAATAGAATGATATATGGATTGATTGAAAGTAATTAAATTAGTATCGGGACCTTAAATTGCTTATAAATCTATGTTTGGCATATTGCTTATGGAAATTCATGTGTTTAATTAGTTAAATGAATGAAATGTTAGTGAATTTCATATTTTGGTACTTGCATGGTTTAATTGAGTAAGTACGGGTACCCGGAGGCTTATAGGTACCCGAAGGCTTATAGGTATCCGGAAGCTATTAGGCAAGAGTTGGGTTGCGTAATTGCATATAAAATAAGTTGCCCGCTTAAAACGCTAATATAAGGTATGTTTTCGGAATAAATACAGCAAAGCAATAAAATATTGATGTATATTTTGTTTTTCGACCGCGTGGGTCGATGTATACATTTTTATCTCTTTTGTCATATTGCAAAAGGCTCTCTGTACAAGGAAGACTCTACCAAAAATTTTTGGAACTTTACGGCATTAGGAAAAATTTTGAAATTTTTTGTTAACTTAAGAATGTTGATTTTGATATGAAACTGAAAAAAGGGGTTATGAATCAGAAGTGGAAATTAAATGTTTGGATGAAACTAAAGGGTTTAGAAAAGTGAATGTCAAAGTTTTATCTAAGTGGGTTTTGATAAGTAAATGGTTTGGAGCATTTTTCCTACCCTAGTAATTTTGGGGATGAAATTCTATTAAGGGGGAGAAATGCAATGGCCCAAATTTTTGACGTTTAATTTTGAATATTTAAATGGTGTTAATTATTGATTTAGAATATAAATAGATCGTGGATATGACTATTTTTGGTTAGGATTATAGCATGAATTTAAAATTTAAATATATCAATTTATCGAAATATGGAAATAATGAATAATAGGAAATTGGAGTTGAATATGAAATAAACTAATTTCTAACGCTCATATAAATTCTACTGGAATTATAGTTGAGTTAATAAGTTTTTAAAATTGGAATTTCAAGTGATTTCGTTAATTTTGAAAATCGTCGATTTAATCGACGTGTTAAAATAGCGATCCGAGACATCGCCACAGAATTCTGCGAAACCAGTCCCATTGGATCCGTAATAGTGTATTATTATCGGATTTCAAATTTAGTTGTGTTTGGGTTTATCATTTGGTAATACGATCTAAAAATGCCTAGAAATAACTTAGTTGAATTTAATTTAAATAGTCGATTAAAAAGGCTATCTTCCACATACGATCGAATTGAGACTCGAGGCTTGTTCCATTGGGTCTAGAATAGGGGTATAACATTATAAACGCCTGGCGGCATGCCTCCATAGAGTTTCAAAAATTTGAGATATGTAATGTGAAATATTTGGTATCAAATAAAACATATATATAATCAAAATTAAGTGATAGCCTCCTAGTCACGTTCAATCATGTCTCTTCCCTTTTGAAACATGCTACCCATTCGCAAACCTAACCACTTTATTCCAAATCACAATCTCCAAGTTATAAAATCTCGTATCCTTCCCTTTTCAGTTAAAAATCGAAAATCAATTCAGCGAATACGAAAACGGAAAAAAAGTATGACGCGAGCGAAAAAATCGCGATGGGAGGCTAAGCGACCACTCGAGATGGACGTTGCGATTGTGATTACCAGGGAGAGATACATTCGTGCTCGACTGAAACGTTAGGGTTTGGCGTGGAGGGGAGCTTGAGTCTTCGTATGGGAATTTTGGAGCGCAATTTCATTCGAAGCATTGGGAAAACAACTGGGTCGATGTACGACAAGTTGCGACGTACGTTTAGTGGCACAACCTAATTGCTTGGTCACATGTAGGGGGAATGTCGCTCTTTGATTTTATGCAGCGAACTCGAATACTCAGGGTGAAACTCGGAGAGGAGGTGGAGTGGGTTTCGATGGCGAAGTCGAATGTTGGAATCATGGTCTGGGGTGGCGTGGCGGATGCACGACAACGCACGACATGCATAGGGAGAGGCATTTTTTTGTTTTGGGGAAGAAGCAGTTAACATGAGGGATGGGTCAGGCCAGATATTAAGGGAAATCTCAATTTAAAAATTTGTAATTCAATTAAGTGATTTATTTCTAATTCATGTGATTTTAAAAATCGTAACTAATTTGCATACGAGGTCTGTAAAAATCATGAAACGAGTCAAGAACGGTTCGTAGCTGAAAATCTATGCAACAGAATTAGATTGGAATTTTCGAAGTCCGCAAGAAATTTAAATTAAATCGAACGATGTTTGATTTATTTTAAAATCCAGATGTTCGGCAAAATAAAATCAAGAGTGAGAAATTCTCACTCATTTAGATTACCGAATAAAATTTAAATAGTTAAAATTAATTATTGAAAGCTGGTTGAATTTGTAAATTATTATGTGTTGGATGTTATATGTAAATATATATATAGTAGTATATATATTAGTAGTTGGATATATATTTGCTGTCGATTAGAGCGGCTGAGACCCTATGCGCCCCGTATAATAGCGGATCAACCTATATACAGTGATATCCCCCTCAAAGTGGGACTGGTATTTTATGTTGTATTAACATTGGTGGATGCAGGAAAAATAGGTTGGAGGGATCCAACTGGATTCCTGAAAATTTATATTGGTTGTTTTCATATAAAATGATATATGATGTGTTAGAATAATCTGTTATAGATTATTGTTGTGATTTAATAACTAGGTGCTAAAGTAGCAATGGCCTTAATTTTGGTATTTAAAAATACCATATTATCGTTCTTAGAATTTAAAGGATTTGAAGTGAGATTTTGAATATAAAAATATTTACATCAAAATTTGGATTATTTTTAATGAAATTGATTTGGATAAAAACAATAATTGATTTCGGGTTGTATTTTAACTATTCACAAAAATAACTTAAATAGAGATTTTAAATAATTTATATAGAGGATTTTAAACGATGGATTTTTAAACGATATTTTCTAGAAAAATGAAAAGGAGTTTGAAATCGATATTTTGAATAGATTGTAATCTATATGGAATTTATTAAGAAATGGATTTATAAAATGAGATTTTGTAAGTGAGATTTTATAAACGAGATTACTTTATAAAAAGTGAAACTCGGAGGAGTTGTAAATTTATGAACAATGTTATAAATAAGGGAAATAGATATAAGAAGATAATTTAAGAATATAAAATTTTTACGGTGAATTTATATTAGGATATGGAAATAGGGTTGAGGAAAATAATGGATGCTATTTTTGAAAAGTGGAAATGGTTAACGAGATCGGAGTGAAAGCGATTTATTGGAAATCGAGAGGAATTTATAAATTTAATTGGTTATTGAGATTTTAAAAATATATTTTTAATTTTAAGAAGCTAAGTTGTTTTTTTAAAGAAGGGAAAATTATTTATCCAATTATGATTATCTAAGCTATTAGTAGTTAAATATTTTGAGAAGTAGGTTATTCAAATATTTGCTATTTATTGAAATGAATTCACATATTTATAATAAGCTTCGTAAAACAATTAGTTATTTGAAGATGAAATTGGGAATAATTTATCAATGTTTATTAAAGTATTTTAAAATTTTAAATAATTACTTAAACGTGTTTCAAAAATAAATTATCATTCTTTATAAACACTGTTATACATATATAGAGCTTTGGAAATGATTTTAAATTATTTATAAACTCTCTTGAGATAAGGAAACAGATATGATTTTTAGAAGTTGTAAATGAACAGATGAGGTTATAAGTGAGTATAATCGATTTCAGAAGATGTAAAAGAATTGAATATAAATTCTGGAAAAAATGTAGGAGTTAAGATAAGAAACTCCAAAGTATTGATATTAGAAATGATTTCGAAAAATAGACTAAAGTATTTCTTTAGTGAGGAAATGAAGGTTTTTGAAATATTAGAGATGAAAGATTTATATCGAGATATTTTCTAAGTAATGAATTATAAATCGAAGTTGGAAATATTTCACTAAGTGTTGAAGTGAGATACGAATTGAAATATCCTTATTTGGATATGTATTGAATTCATTTTCAAATATTGATAAATTTGAAAGAGATTTGAATATATATCTTTGTAAAGATATTTTGAAATGAATGTTTAAAGAATTATAAATAATGGCCTAGTGACTGCTCATGGATGTTATTTGATAGTTAAATAACCGATTATCAATATTGGCCAATTTCATTAATCGTTTCGAAGAGACCAGGATCGGATTTAATTATCCGAAAACCATTTTGATCCATTTGAACGTTATGAATGAATATGTTAAAGACGGTAAAGACGATGATTCTGCTTGTCCAGACCCAGGACAACTTGTATAGACGAATACTATCAGAACATCATCATTGGAGGACGATGAGAATTCTAAGTGAAATTGTTCTTGAAAAGGTGATCGTAGCCTCAAGCCCATCAACCGGAATGACTTAAAATCAGGGGAGATGTGGCAAGGGTAAGTGGGTTGCACCCAATTAGGGTATGCTATCATCTTTCTAGATACCCTCAGATATATTATAAATTGTGGATATGGTGGGGCATGCAAAAGAGCTCTCGATAAGGGTAGGAACACCCAGGGTGATAACATATTCGGTTCTATCTAGGTTGGGGATAGGGCCGGTCTTGTGTTGTAGGGATCCCGATGAGGTCCTCGGTACATTTTTTCAGAAGTGTACTATGATAGGTGGCACCCCAGTGCATAGTCATTGTATGGAATCCATTCTCCAATAAGCGTCGTATGATTTTGATTGTGCCTAACTATGCTGAAAATTGAAATGTAACTGCCCTTAATGGTAGGGAATCCAATCACCCCTGTCGTTACCGACCTATCCAAGAGCTCTCTTAGCATACACAACATATCCAAAATATAGAGGGCTATCTAGAAAGGTGATGACCATACCCTAATGATAGCGAGCCAAATAGCCTTATGCGTATATTGTTTAAGCCATTACCGAGTGATGAGGCCTGAAGTAAAGATTACCTTTCACATAGCACATTCAACATCGAATGCCACATTGCTAATTCATAATCATGCAACTTATTCTTACAATCGTATAACTCCTAAGCTCATACGTCTCAGGAAAAGGATGTTAAGCTAGGAGAAGTTGCTTTCATCACCACCAAACAGATGATATGCTCATAGAGATTAACCAATATAATTGGAAATGCAACTTCAGACATTCGTCCATATAAGTTGTCCAGGAATAGGACAATCAGGAGGCACTCTTCTAGCACATCCTGTCAGGAATTACCCTCGGGATTAGTAGCAAGAAGTCCTAGCATCGAAGATCTTAAATGAAGAACTATAGCCACATAATATTATATGGGAAATTTCCTACATGGGTCATTGACAAATAGCCATATATTCCATCTTCCAAATCATTTTCATGTCATCACTTCGAATACGTGAATTGGTTAAAAGTTGTTTCCGGATAAGAATAAACTCGACCCAAGTTCCTCCCAACCAATCATCGATAAAAAGATGTTAAGTGAACAGGGAATTATTCTTTAATTGATTAATTTAATTTTGTCAAAATATCTTCTAGAGGTATATTTATATATATCTTTAAAACATTTCTTTCAGGTATATAGGGAACCATTTAACCTCGTTTATCAAATCCTTTGATTACTTAAAACCTTTTTAAATTCCAAATCATTTCATTTTTCTTAGGAAAATATTTCCAAACCATTTGATAAAATCTAAAGAAAGATTCCTAAATCATAATCTTTAAAACTGGTCAAAAACACTATTACTTAAGATATTATTTACTATAAACCCAAACCAATTAATTTAAAGTATAGGAAAAATCAATTCCAAATCATTTTCATAAGTCATATTAGAAAATATTATTGAGTTAAAAAGGATCAATAGAAATTATATTAATTCTACACAACATCAATTTCCGTATTCAACCTTTACTATCCGTTGAATAATGGTGAAATCACCTTTTAAATGCATACGGGTAGTACGGGTTCTCTCCTAGGAATTTAATATCAAGTATAAGAAGACTATTCCTATAAAATCCAAATTATTTAAATTTGAAAAATTATATCTTTTATGCTTTGGGAAATTTTGATCTGAATAAATCAAATTTATTATCCCCGTCGTCGGCAGAGCAGGAAACAGATCTTCCAAACTCAAGCCTAGAAACTACCCCTCTATCACCTATAAGGTGGTCAGTATTTGATTAACTCTAAATTCTTTTATTACCTTTTAGAGATTATTTTTATTTATTTACCACTATTCCAAATTTTATTTTAAAACACTTTTCCTTTAACCAATTTAAAGTAAACTCCTTTAAAAGACTTTTCAAATCACTTTCAGAAATACTTAATTATTCATTTGAAAGGAATCACAAAATATTCGAGAACGAATAATTAAGTTGAATCATCGTTTGCAAAGTTAATAAAATGTGCTGCAAATTTTTTTTGTAAGCTTATTTGATTAAAATAACTTTTTGGTTACATAGAAATCCATTTTTGTAACTCAAATCTCTTTTAAAACATTTTATAAGATACATATAATTTATTTTATATTTTTAAAGAATTAAAAATATCCATTTAAAACATTTACTACTTTGGCCTCCGAACCGCGAAAGTGCGATTTTATTTAAAACTTGATCCGCTCATATTTTAAAATCTACAAAAGGAAATATCAATCTTCTTTTTATTTGAAAACCATGATTATAAAGGTTTGGAAAGTTCTTATTACAAGGAATTTCGACTCTGAATCCATTACGCCTAGCGCCTATTTTGGACTAAATTTTCAATATTCATTTAAATTTTTCCAAAACATTTTAAATGTTTATAAAACATTTATAAACCATATTGACCCATTTTTAGGAGGTTTAAACATTCCATATACACCATTTTATTCAATAAAGGAAAGTGATTTCCTTTGTGCTTATTGACGTGTATTAATGTGACTTGTATATATATATTCAACAACCATATTATCATATCCAAACATAATAAACAACCATCATTAACAATCATATCCAAAAATATATTACCCATAAAATATATATATGTATAGTTTCAGAGTTTTCTCAAGTTGTTTTCTATCAAAAAAACTATAGCTCCACTACATCGCATGAAAGCTTTTGAAATTGATCCTTAGACCATTGGGAAGGCTCAATCGGGACTTGAAGAGGTTAGCCAAAAGTATGGTAGAAAAGTGGTGGAGCTTCGACCTTGAATTCTCAAGACTAGACCCGAAAAATAAGTTATCTTCTCTCGGGTATTTGATCCTCTTACTCGGTGTATCTGGAAAACTGTTCAACATTAAAATTGTTGGAAATTCTTTTCTCTTTGGTTAAGAAAAAAGCTTTCTTAAGGTGGATCTTTTTTGAGGAAGTTATGGCCAAGAGAAGAAGAGGTGTTCTCGAATTCATAAAAATCAAACACGAAATGGGTCGACTTCTAACTAATTTTTGGACATGTTGCTCCATGAATTTTGTAAAATGGTCAAAAGAAAAGTTCTTGAAAATTCTTTTATCAACAATTCAAAATCGAAGATACACTTGATTTAGATTGTGTATGAGGAAGATATGACTAAAATAAGAGAGGGTATTCTCGAACCTAAAATTCTAGGCCCAAAAATGCAATGGAAAGAAGTGGGTTCTGACTTATGAGACTAGCTAAGCCTAGAATAAGAAGAAGTGGCAAACTAGGTAGCTATAGATGTTGGAATTTCACATGATTTTAGAAAAAAAAATTCCCATTTTTGTTCTGGTTTAAGGGAGTTATGGTGGACTGAAGAAGAGGGAAAAAGTGTGGGTATTTATAGTCAATATTTGGAAAATATCCCACCTCACATCGCTCTTCCTCCATCACCCTTGTGCTCCCTTCACCATCTATCACTTCACATGGCTGTGTATACCCTTCCATTATCATCGCCATGCGTGTGTGTCCATGTGGATGCCCTTAGTCGACTTTGTGAAAGCTTAAGTGAGAAGAAAACTTAAAAATATCTTAGATATTTTAAAGTGTAATGTATACATATATATGTATGCATATATTATGTATGTATACATATATATGTATGTGTTAGTGAATGCGTGTGTATGTTATATATGTGCATAAGACATATAAACATATTGTAATGAGTTCGAACAACTTCTGTTCATTAAACCGTTGAAAATCAATAAAGTTTTATTATATCAATAAAGTGATATCGATTTTTCCTTATATTGTCAAATCAAATATATATTTTTGTAGAACTATTATAATTTATTAATTATTACTTTATAACTATTTACAAGTAGTCATAATCATTTAGGACCATTATTTAAATAATTAAAATAATTAGTAAATCATTAAATCTCAATTAAGTTTAACAAATCAATTACTAAATACAATGACTACCCTGATAATGTCATAAATACATTAAATTTTCCAAAAATAAATAAATTATTTTATTTTATGTTTTTCTCAAAATTAAAAATAAGTGTATGTATCCAGCTCCATATGCGACAACTTACGATTATAGAACTATTCATCGATAAAATAGTTTTCGGCCATTTTATTAATATATTTCCAAAGGAAATATTTCTTCAAAATCGGCTCATTGTCATCGTTCATTTTACAGAACTTGATTATTTGTTGAAAATAATCCACATTTGAATATTTATAATAAATTAAGTACCCTTAGTTGAAGTGATCAAACTTTGGATCGTTACATAAATAGAGCATTATTTTGGCCGTAGCCTAGTTATAAAGTGTCGGATGTTGAGTCGGTTGAAATTCTAGAATCAACTCTAGTCCCCTCCAGAAAATGCTACCAATCGAAGAGATCTACACACCTTAAGATATAATTTAATTTAATATTGTTTTGGGTGGAAAAGGAGCAAGAGGAGGCTAAGTATTTTTGGCCTATAGGGTAGAGTGGGAGAGGAGAGAAAAACTCAAAGTGAAGGGGTTTAGTAAGTTTAAAAAAGGAAGGTGGAGAGAGAGAGAGGAAAAAAATGGATCCACATAAATTTTTTCCTCCACTAATTCAAATCCAAAAAAATATCATCAATATGACCCCCTTTAACTCCTTGTCTATAGTCGACCATAAAATGGGCCATAATGTTTGCTTGCTACTTCGAACTCTATCGGTTAATTTACATTTAAGTCAAATTCAAATGCAAATCAATATCATATATCGATATATGTGTGTATACCTTTAATATACGTACTAGTTTAATATTGACCAACATAAATCAAATAAAATTTTATAATTGATATTTCATAAATTTTAATTAATTTATAATAATTATATTTTTTAGATCAAGTTTTATTCAGGGTATTCAACTTAGTGGTTGTACAATTCTTAGGTGTAAATTCGATCTACGATTAATATCGAACAATTCAAATATTAATGTTCACACATCACTTCAAATAAAGGTGCGACAATTAGATCGAATTAATCACTTACACAGTTTCGACAAAATTCAATTTTACTATTAGTCAAAACTATATCACGTTAGGACTATGGAATTTGATATTGGTCAAAATTTCAATATCGTCCACATTTATCTTGCATAATCAAACACAAAGTCATTGATTCAATAGTAACAATTATTATTATTCGAACTACTCTGGCCAAAGGCTTTGGCTATGATTTGACTACAGTTGACTATGATACTAACCTCAGAGGAGACGAATTTTCTATTGAATAATATTTCATTTCCAATGCTTCAGCTCAGATCCAACAATAGTTCTTCATTGGTTGAAATGCAACGATTTAACTATAATTAAAGTAGAGCGTCCACATTGAAGCTCAACAGTATTCCCTAATCGAGAGAACTGTGTAATATTATCGCTTTGATATTTTTTGTTTGACCTTTGTTATATTAACTAATAGAAAACTATCAAATGAGTCATTCCATAATTACCCAATAACTATCAGTATGTAACACCTTGCTGCCTCTGGTAGCCATAAGTAACAGACTGCTTAATATTTGGAAAGTGTTAGATACTCTAGTCTTAAAGGATGTATTGATATCCAGTATCGATACATCATGACTAGGAATATTTAAAACGATATATTTCTTCACTGTAATAATTTTCTCATGATTACAGCATGTTGTGATTACTACCACTAAATATATCATTTATGGGTTTTCTATTAAATATACCTAAATTAAATAAGTAATTAATATAACACATTATATCAAGTATATAGCTAAGAAAAACACCTTTTATCTTGAATGAAATTTTATTACAGTTAATAAATTACGATAAATTATAGAATTTCCCCTAGGGTGTAACCTTGACTCTATCAATAAATGTACGTATATATTAATATATATATAAATATATGTTATTTTAAAACAATTACAATTTATATTATAAATAAGTTATATATATAAATATAATTTCTACTATCGAAAGTAATATATATCAAAATATAATTTTTAAATAATTTTAAATATATACTTTCTTATTTATAAATTAATATGCTTATATGTGAAACAAGTTTTGAATTAAATATATTTTTAATCAATTGATAAAAAAAAGATTACTTCAAAATTCATATGTGTGTGTGTATATCTATATGTGTATGTATGTATAAAAATTATTATTAAAATAACAATATATAAAACGTTGATAATATATAGATCCATATACATATCTACGTATATACACATATGCAATTGAATATATACATTTATGGGACAACATATGTGTATATAAATTCGTTTAGTGAAGAAATCAATCTGCATTATCATGATAATATGGAATTATAAACAATAGTGGATACCTTATAAATGTGATCTCAGATGTGCACCTTGATTGGTATATAATCTCGGATCATATCCTGATTCTAGCTCCTAGCTCTACAATGGCTGAGAAGACTACCTATTAAATATTTTATTGTTGATTGGATGAAGTATTTTTGGATCAAGGTGAAGGGAAGGGAATGGCGGCTGGATAAGAGAAATGGAGAGGCTAAAAAGTCCACCAAGCTACAAGGGATAGTGCGGTTTATATAGATATAGTGTGCAGGAGAACTTTTCTCCTTGATTTACTAAGTCTCTCTTTACCATTACAAAATCCAACACTTGAATTTGAAGCCCCCACTACTCCTCTTATGATCGGAAATACATTGGGCCATATAAGCCTCAAAACTTGTCCAAAACAATTAAGAAATTAAATACATTTAAATCAAATTTAAATGCCTACTGATATCAAATATCGGTTTGTACATACATAAATTCTATATATGTACCCATTTAATTAATAATGGTACCTAGAAAATACAGTTTGCACCCAATGCATCAAATAAATAATTAAAATTTTATAAGCATTAATTGATTAATTATAACAATTATAGATCAATTAAATTATGTAGCATTTTGGAAAATCTACCAATGCGGTTGTAGACTTGCATGTGTAAATTCAGTAAGCGATTAATATTAAACAATTTGAATATTAACGTTCACACATCAACTTGGTTAGTGCTGTGAAAATTTGGCTGAATTTATCGCTTAACATCTTTACTAGTTAAATCCTATTTTACAATTTAAGTAATAACCGATACTGATAATTATTTACATCAATTATCTTCGTCAAAACTATATCACTTTAGGACTTATGGAATTTTCTTTTAGTCAAATTTCCATTGTCATCCACATTCAACTTGGTTAGTCCAAACATGAAATCATTGGTTTAATATTAAGAAATATTATTAACCGTACTTCTCTAGCCATAGAATTTGACTTTGAGTTGACTACATTTGACCGTGATACTAACCCCATATAACTAAGGAAATGATTTCTCTGTTGAATAGTGTTTCACTTTCAATGCTTTAATTCAAATCCAACTATGGTTGTTCAAATGATGTCATGTCATGATTTAACTATAATCAAAATGGAGTATCCAAAATGAAATTCAATAATATTCTCAAGTCGAGAGAACTGTGTATGTAACGACCCATCTTTTTGGAAACTTTAAGTCGATAATTAACCATACATGTCGAATCCAAACTATTCAAAATGGAGGATTGTTATGGGGTAAATAAGAAAAAGAAGAGAAAAGAAAGAAAAAAACAAAACACAGAATCTCATAGCGGAACGATAAAATATAATAATCAAATAAACAGTTCATGAAGCTGTTTTACAAATAACATTTGATTACACATTTACAATACAAATAAGAGTTATAGATATGGCAGAAACGAATAAAAAATGCAGTGGAACAACATGATGTAGTGGAATAAATATAATAAATAGAATAATATACTAAATCTTCATCTTCGTCTTCGTCTTCGTCCTCGAGAAAAATAATCTTCAATAAACTGAAAAGCTTAGACTGACCCGACAATAATGAAAAGACAAAACAATCGAGTCAAAACCAAAAGATCTTATGTAAGTTAAATCAATAGTAAATAAATATGAGTGTAATGGTTTCAGAGATGTTTACGGGATTTTACATCTCATATCCAGTGTCTAATGTGCGTGTAATAACTTAAAGATGTTCGAGATTCCATCTCCTAAGGATCCATTAAACTATTTACTATGTAGTACAATACTCTATTATAATATATCTATCAATAAAGTAAAGTTTTAAAATAGTGTTAAGGCGTTACCCATATCCCCATTAACATATTTTTATAAGTGTCGTAATCTATACAATACCATAATTCCTCCGTTAACTGGAGGGCTATCAAAGGGCACTTCATAATGTATGACGCAAACCAAACTCATAGTAGGCTCGATAAGGCATTGACAAGGCCCACGAGGCAATGCTAAGGTAGGATACTACCTTTTGCAGATCCGGGCTGGTGGTAACGCATAGCTATTATTACCACCCACCTTGGAACACACTCCCATAATAAAATCGAAGGGTATTACCAAATCAATCACAAAGTAATAAATATGGTATCGAAGAAGCATGTCCGACTGATGGTGCGACCTCACTTGGCCTTGTTATAGCCCCTGTTTTAGTCACATCAAGTTGACTCGAGGGAGTCAGGACTGCGTTCATACCTCATGCAGAATCGTTCGCCAAACTATCCTACTTCATTCTGAATTCTCCACCAAGTTCATAGTTGTAAAAGTGGTTTTTGGTTTGGCAGAGAGTATGACAATATCTGATCCCAATCCTTTAACAACCAAACGCTTATTTCACACCAGTTGGTTCTTTTACATTACAGACGGTTCATACTTCATATCAAAATATCTCATTCATTTCAAAATCATGCCACTTTCGAAACCATTATTTACTTCAAAATCATATTCATTTCAAAATCATACACTTTCGAAACCATTATTTACTTTATATCATATTCGTTTCAAAATCATAACCACAAAAATAGGTTACCACTGTATCAAAATATTCGCATTTGAATCGGTTAAATATAAATCATAAAAGTTCCAACTTTAAATAACTTGAATATTGAAAGTAGTTTATATGTTGAGATAGATGTACATTAAAATAATTTATATTTTAAAAATAGGTTATAGATTATAATGGTTTATATATTAGAAATAGTTTACATTAAAATAGGTTATATATTAAAATAGTTAATGTATAAAAAATAGTATATATTAAAATAGGTTATATATTAAAATAGTTAATGTATTAATAATAGTTTATAATAGTTACAATAGTTAAAAATAGTTAAAAATAGTTTTATTAGTTTTAAATAGTTTAAATGGTTTACGGACATTAAAACAGCTAAAAATAGTTTAGTACAAAATGGTTTGATTATTGGAATGGTTTATATAGTAAATAGTTTGAAAATCCAAGTAATCTAAATTTTAAAATAATAGATTTTTAAATAGTTTATATTAAAATAATTTGTTTGAAAATAATATCAAATTAAACTATTTCTTCAATTTCAAAATATCTGGACCATATCTAGATTTCAAATCAACGAACTCAATTTTAATCTTTCAATTCAAATTCTCATTAAAACCATTTCAATCTACATCGATTTCAAATCCGTGGTTGAACTACAAATTTGAACCACTTCAAATTCAATAGATTTCAAAGTTTAAATATTCTAACGTTTATAATAACTCCATTTTGATAAATTTCATTTATATTTTAAAATTCGACTTTAAGATTCCAATTTAAATTCTTTAAACAGTTCATTTGAAAATTTTCAATTTCAAAATTTTAAAAATCTTGGATTTGAAAATAATTTGGTTCATATAAATCAATTTTATTTCAAAATATCATTTAATTAGTATCAAAATTTAAGGATTTAAAATCACTTAATTTAACCGATCCGGTGTTCGTATATATTTTCTACCTTATGGTCAAGTGATACCGATATATATCATTTTAATCCGCAATAATTTTAAATTTATGGGTATATATCATTTCAACCTGTAATTCCGAGTTAAAAAATCCATAAATCCCTCGACTTTAACATTTTAACTCATAAAGATTTTCCATAATTTATAAGATCGTTCGGGTATGTATTATTTCATGTTTTTTCTAACATCAAACTAAGTGAACTTGCAGTGTGATAACAAAATATAAAATAAATATAATATTCATTCATCCAAATATCAACCATTAAATATCCATCACAATCATCGCTCAAATCAACCAACAAATCATAACAAATAAACTGGTTATAATTATCAGGGATTTAACTAGCATCTAAATTTCAATATTAGATTAAATGGCAAGTAAATTCAATAAAATTTTGATCTAACTCGAATGACAATTTAAATATACCAAACAGCAATCCATCAATTTATAATTACATCATAAATTACATTTAACCAACGTAGGAGGATTTAGTAGTTGCGAGTGGGTTAAAACACCGACCATTAATTTTTAGTCGATTAAAAATCCAAACAAAGCCAATAATTTAACTGTCTCAAAATGAAGCCAAACACATTCGTAATGTTCGGAATTTCGATACGTTTGCAATGGAGAAAACCTCATGTGAATACGAGTACATATGCGAAAGATATGCCAATTAGAAGTTTGAAAAGGTTAAATTTAAATAAATTAAAATATAGAGCGAATCGGAATTTGCCACGTCATGCGAAACCCTACACGTTGCTACAGGAGATCAAATGAACCCTCGTCCATACAACAGCCGCTTATGAAACCCTACCTCCATACGCCGCTAGCCTCGACTCCGACCCGATCCAACCTCGCCTTAAGCTCCGCCCCATCACACCGCCCCTCAAGGCCCCACGCTAGCCTCTACAAATCAGCCAATCCCCTCCGCCATCGCTGACCAAAAATTGCCAATACCAACTATTTTGTGCCCCAATAGCACAAACAAACCATACCTCTGAGACCTGCTTGACTCCCTCTTCCAAACACCGCTTCCGATCGTCAAACGGTCAACGTTCCACCGTTGGATCAAAAACCCTAGAAATGGATGGCTGAGAAAGATCGCCAATTTCTGGACAAATTTGATTCGATTGCAAAAATGAACTACAAAAGTAGATTGCGCTAATCGAGAGATTTCCAACGATATATAATTTGCTATGATTTGAGGAGTTTGAATTTTTGAAATTGATTTTGATTTGAAAATTAGGGTTTTTTGGATTGGAATTAGGTTTTTGCCATTGAGAAGGAGAGGAGCAGATGGAAAAAAAGTACATATAGAGATTAGAAATGAGAAACAGCTAGGGTTTATGACAGTCTATATATAGACAGAGCTGAAATAGAAATAGATGGACATATCAATTTGGGTTAAAATGATAACACGACCTAAAAATCTCGTTTCGTTTCCGAAACGAAAATGGGTTAACCAATATATCGAAATATAGGTTTTCGATAATTTTAAACTCAATGGAACTAATTTCAAGTCCCAATTCCATTGTATTCAAAAGTTAGCTTTCCATATTAGATTATATTCATTTAAATCCTATTAACCAATTTCTAAGTGTTTCGAACTCGCACGATCAAACGCTAAGTCCGATCGCTAAGAAACTTGAAATCTCACAACAATTCACTATTACGATCCGGTGAAACTAGTTTCCTCAAAATCTGAGACAGTGTCCACAATGGCTATTTTTACATTAATTAAATAAATTATTATTAGATTGGTTTAATCACCTTCAAATTCAAATTTAATAATTAACAATTTATCATTTCTAGCTACATAGAAATTAATAATCTTTTAAAATTAAATTTTCCATGCTAATCCAATACTTAAATATTACACAAATTTCAGAGTTTGGTTGCAATTGCAATAAATTCACTAATTATAATTTAAATTTGAATTAATTCATTTATTTTGATATACATCTTATTATTCAATCAACCGATACCAATATGAATTCATTTGACACCTGTTCACTTTTTATTACATTCTTAATCTACTGTTATCATCTTAACACATATTAACGCAGTATTTAATTACCTTCAATCTTGTTAACTTCCAAATTAATTTCAACGGACTAAATAATAAGACGATAAATAAGCAATTGTTGCAACATACAAATTTAAACACATTTTAGAGTTGATTTTCAACAAATAAAAGCTAATAATTTATATACTAATAAATTTTATTCATATAGTAATAAATTTTATTCATATTATATAATAAACCCATTTTATTTTCATTAATCCATAAATTATCAATTTAATTCCTTATTTACAGTTTCAACCAAATTAACTTTACAACAATTTCAAATGATTGAAATTACCTAAAAATATTTATCACTAACATTAAATCAATATTATTAATAAAATTCTAATTATTTTCCTCATTAATAGATCCTAAAGTTTAATTTCTCTTGACATTTAATTTCAAAATCTTATTTTATTTAATATTTTTAATTATCAGAAAATACGGGTCATTACACTCTCCCCCACTCAATATTTTTCATCCACGAAAAGGAACAAAAAGGAGTTAAGAAATTAATGTATATTTTTTATTCAAATAATAAATTTATAGCACTTTAAATGTACATAATTAAGTGTTTGAATAAAATATATCAACTTATAAGTAATTAATTTACATAATTTAGTTTAATAAGAATTTGAAAATAACTCAACTTTCACAAAATAATTCTGAGTCTAAAATTCACGAAAAATTTCAACAGAGTCTCCTTCATATGGATAGTTCCAGAAAATAAAAATATCAATAATTACAATATATATATATATATATATCATATTTCAATAATAAAATATCCCAACCATGGGAAAAACAATAAAACATCATTGCAAAAACAGTAATCTGAAAACGTACGTATTCGTCGGGCAAACAACTTTATTTTTTTGAAACCAAAAGCAGTAATTGTTACTTCCATAACCTGTATTTCACTTATACGGTCCAAATGGTGAGAATTATGTACAAGAGAAATATTTTAGTTGTTTCAGTCCGTAAAAAAAGCAAATCGACACAAAACGTATGCAAACAAATCAGTAACCCATCATATGCAACAAAAGAAATCAACTATACATCCATACCAACCAAACTAATGATTTGTACAAGTTCATAAGCTTTTAATCATACAAGGTGATAAGTAAACTATGAGGTGTACCCTATGCTCAAAGGCCTTAGATAATTACTTAATAAATTATTCATACAACCTTAAACAATTAGAAGTATCATTTCCCTAACATATCATCACCCAAACAACAACAAAAATTCCATATTTTTTAAGTTTATTATATTGGTTCCTTATCACATTATTGACATCATGTTTATTTTAAATTCTCATTTATTCATACAATGTCATCTTTTATTAGTTTACATTTATTTACTTATAAAAATTATTTCACATTCAATATTTAAAGTAATCAATGAATTCATTATTAAAGTATTACATACATTTCATTTATTTCCAATTTATTCATACAAGGTTATTTCTTATTAATTTACATTCACTTCATTACAGTTTAATTCCCATTTATTATTATATAACTTGATTTAAATTTAATATTAGTATTCATTAAGGAATTATTCAATTTAAGTCTCTTAACTTCTTAAGTGACACTCAGCCTTTCTTATATAGTGTCACTGAATATTAAATCTATTCTGAATCATTTCAACATTTTCTGAAGTTATAATTTTTAGGAAATCCAATCTACGGTTTCGATGACAATAACTATGCAATGGAAATCAAATTATATATATATATATAGGTACTTGCTAGAACAACATTACTAGAAAGACAAGAACAAAGCTCAAAGGACATTACAAGAGACCACAAGTCGATAGGTACAAAGAAGCAACAGAAAAAGTGCACAAAACTGGTATGCACCATATCAGACGTCAGACTTCTGGGTGTGTAAGCCAGACGTCTAAAACAGTTCTTTGGAACAACAGACAGACTAGACCAAATGTTTGGTAATAGCACTCAGACGTTTGATATTCTACTATATTAAAAAATATATAGTATCTGACGTCTGATAGAAATACCAAACGTTTGAAATTCAAACTCGAATTTCAGATATGAACTTCAACTGCCACATACGAATGGACATCTTCGATTCTTTTCACCGCAACTCTTCACCATCAATAGAAGCAACTTCAGAGTATTCGTTAATGGAGGAGACTACTCAAGATACCTATCTATAACTATATATAGCATTAAGAATCAAGAGAACAACACTTAACTTTCACCTTACTTACTTATGCTTTCTAATTCTACACTCTATGATATAATCTTGATCTCTGCACTCTAGCAATCTTCACTCATATTTACTCTTCCATATACTCAGTTCTTCATAGCCAGTATTCTTTAGATATATATTGGAAGCAATTTTACTAATTAGTCAGCATCTGTGTCATACCAGAACACACATTTAACAAGAACAATTTATTGTAACCAAGCTTATGACTTTGGGAGAAGCGAGGGTTTTTTATAGTCGAATTTCGAAAGGGAGCTTCGGGAGCGGACGTAGGATGGGAAGTCCGAACCATAAAAATCCTGGTGTACTTAATCTATATTTACTTAGATTAATATTATTTTAGTTGCATCATATATTTTATCATATATACTTGCATATACACTACACGATCCACCCTGTAGACTTACAATTGGTATCAGAGCAAGGTTTGATCAAAGTACAATAATAGTATTTGAATCACTTTAAAATGACAAGTATTTTTTAAAAAGGACAATCCATAGCACGTCCCCTACTTTTTAATGGTTCTTATTATGCATATTGGTCAACACGTATTAGAATTTTAATGGAAGCAATGGATTAGAAATTTGGTCAGCCACTCAAAATAAATATGAAGCACCTGACACTGCTATGAACACATGGAGCAAAAAAACCATAGCTTATAATAATTCCAAAGCTATGAATGTTTTATTTTGTTCATTAGATAAGAATGAATTTTCATGTGTCATGTTATGTAACACTGCATATGATATTTGGCATACCTTACAAGTTACATACGAAGGCACAAACAAAGTTAAAAAAATTAAAATTTCAATTTTATAAAATCAATTTTCATCATTTAAAATGAAACAAAATGAATCTATAGTGGACATGTACTCTAGATTCCAAACTATTCAACACGATTTATGGCACTTGGAGTCAAATTCACAAAAATGATGACTCCATATTTAGAATACTCAATTCTTTAACTCCAGAGTGGGAAAGAAAAGTATTAGCTATCGAAGAAGCTAATGATCTCTCAGCACTATTAGTTGAAGAACTGGTAGGAAATTTCATGTCCTATGAAACTAATCTGCAGGCAAGAAAAGAACAAATTTCGGAAAAGAAAAACATAGCATTTCCAGCAACAAATGAAGACTCCGACTTAGACGAAGAAGAAATCATATTTATTGCCAAAAACTACAACAAATTCAAGAATTTTAGAAAAATGACAATGGTTTAAAAAAGGTGAAAAATCAAGCTCAACAAATTAAATGTCAATCAAATGTTGTGAATGTGATCAATTTGGACATATGAAGAAAGATTGTCCCAAGCTCAACCATGATAAAAAGAAGAATTTTTTTTTTGAAAAATTCAAAAAGAAGAAAGCTTTCAAAGTAACATGGGATGACTCGGATTTTTCACCATCATCAGACAGTGATAGCGATAGTGACAGAGAACAAGCTAATGTATGTTTTATGGTACAAACTGATAAGGTATGTCCCGAACTTAGCCATGATGAATTATTAGAACTTAGCATGGAATTAGACGATAAATTTAGAAAAATTAAAAAATTGAATAAAGAGCATATGACCAGAATAAATAGACTAGAAATTGAAATAGGAATGTTAAAAAATGAAAAAATTATTTTAGAGGAGAAACTATAATTATCTCAAGAAAAAAAATAGTAGTTTAGTTGAAAATGAGACTATATCTAATGATTTTGGAAAAGTTAAACCAGAAAAGGATAATTTGTTAAAAGAAAATATCAACTTAAAAAGTAATATAGAAACATTGAAAATTGAAAATTTAGAATTAAAAGAAAAATTAGATGAAATTACAAATAATGTTTCAAAACTTAATGAAGGAAAACAAGATGTGGAAAATCTTATCAAAACTTCAAAACCGTCAGATAATAGAAATGGAATAGGATTTAAAAATATTCCTAAACAAAAAGGCAATGATATTAAAAATATAGTTTTATTTATAAAAAGACTAAAAAGTCCAAAACGAATACCAGAAACATAAAAATTTGGATTCCTAAGACAAATAATAATTTGATTAGACAAAAACATATTAATAATTTTCTATGTAACGTAGTCTATAATAAAAATTATGTTCATTAAGGTACCAAACCTTTTTGGGTATGGTTACCTATTCCTCCTAACATCTAGGACCCTAACAAAATATATGGGTACCAATTAAATCATTTTTTATTTTGCAGGTACCCAAAATAAAATATATAGAGAAATGGATATTTGATAGTGGTTGCTCCAAGCATATAACCGGAAACTCAAAAATGTTATCAAATATAACATACATCGATGGTGGAACGGTAACTTTTAGAGATAACTCAAAAGGATACGTCGTTGGCATCAGAGAAGTCATCAACCCTGGTATTTCTAACTCTCCTATTATTACGAATGTTTTTTTAGTAGAAAATTTAAAACACAATCTACTTATCATTTTGTCTCCATATCCACTTGCGAAGCCGAATATATTTCAGCGGCTTTAGCATGTGCACAAGTGTTATACATGCGACAATCGCTTAAGGATATCGGCAAAATTATCGATAAATCACCAATATATTGAGATAATACAAGTGCAATAAATTATCAAAAAACCCTATAAATCACTCGCCTACTAAACACATAGACATAGGACATCGTTTTTTACGCGACAATGTAGATAAAGGAATTGTTACATTAGAATAGGTAAATACGAAGAATCAAATTGCAGATATTTTCACAAAACCACTAAATGAACAAACGTTTGTTAAACTGCGATGCTATTTAGGACTATGCTCTCTTAATGATCTTCTCAGCTAATACTACATTTCATTCACTCTATTTTTGCTAAAAATTTATATCCACGAATCAAAATTTTAAACACTAACCAACAATTTTTTAGAAATTTATTTTCTGAAATTACCTATGTATAACCTTTTAAATCATGTACAAACAGCCTTCCTTTTTACAAAACAAAAAGTAAAAATACCCTTTTTACAAAAGAAAACAAAAGCATGTCTTCCGGCAATTCTCGTCTCTCCCTCTCAACACCAACATTGAATAGTTCAGCAGATACCCCTCATTGACTTCCTATTCCTACACTGAGTCAAAAGCCAACCTATAAATGGTCCTCCTACCACACGAAGTTCACTCCCGATAAAAAGAGGTCCAAACGACCTTTATTTGTCCCTCCTAACACCAAGGAGAAAATTGATGAGATACATCATTACCAAAAGCAACATGTAGATTTACAATAAGAATTATACTTTGAACAAAAAGTCACTGTGTGACGACTAAGTTTTCTAGAGCAAGTAGCAATCAAATTTTGCAATTCGCGAAAAAAGGATGCACATGAACCACTTATGATTCCTTGCAATCCTCTGGATCCTTCTGCATCTTATCGTACACCTTGGGATCCTCCACCTAGGCAATTTTTTGATTTCCCATGAACCAACGAACGTGGAAATATTTGGTCTCCACTCAAGCCATGGAAGGATAACAACTTTGAAGATCGCAATGCTCCATCTTCATCTCAATAAATTTGTTTATTATTTTATACACGTATATTTGTATTTGTTTTTCAAAAATAATAATATAATGTTTCAATAAAAAATAATCCCTCGAAAGTCGCACAAAACCATCCAATATAAGAACAATTTTAGACATATTAAAGATTTCAGATGTCTGCACTATGCCCTCAGACGTCTGACATCCTTGTGACACATCTTTTTTTACTATTGTGCATGTATCAGACGTTTGATATACACTTCCAAACATCTGAAAATTATCTCTTCCTAATAAAAATTACAAACCAAACTATTTGAAATGATGACCAAAAGTCTGAACAAAGTCTCTGCCTTTTTAAGATACAAATTCAGGACATTTCCAAACGTCTGATATTATATCTAGACATCTGAGAAAAGAATCTGTCTTCAAAAAATAAACGTCTACCTATTCCAGACGTATATTTCAACATCCAGACGTTTGAAAAAACTCTCTGCCTTACGAAATTGACAACTCTATCTATTCCATACGTCTAGCACCAACAACCATACGTCTAAACATATTTACTGTCTTCGTATTAGTTAAATCAGACGTCTAGTTCACCTTCCAAACGCCTGAAATTCAATCGAAACTTTTAAATAATTTATGACGGCTATTTTTTCACTTTCAGTTCATTTCGTTTTTATTTCAAAATAAACCCTAATTCTCCAAGTCACTTTATCCTCCAATTCGCTCGATGGCTCCCAAAACAAAAAACACTAAATTCTCTAAACGTAAGCAAGACCAACCTACTTTATCCAACCCACAAGTGTGCTCTGATGATCAAATTGAGAGATGGATGAATCATCACCTTATTCAATCAAAAGATACGAAGGCATTCAAAAGAATAAGCTACATATAGGTTCTTTTTATAATTTTCTTAAGTTCCCAATGTATGATTTGGATGAAATGTGCGAAAATGCTGGGTTAGAAACATTGATTTCCTTCAATCCCAATAATGTCCAAATCGATCAACTCGCCATATTCCTTTTCTATGCTAAGCTCGATAGCACTGCCATATGGAACACCGACAATGAGAATAATTGCTTTGGTCAAGTGTTTACGGCAACACCATCCGTCTAACTCTAGGAATTATAGGACGATCTCTAGGTTGCACCGACTCCAAAGAAGATTTATATAGCATCCCAGATATGTGACTTAGACCTATAGATAATTTTACTCACCAGATTTGGGAAGATGAAATGCCAAGATTTGCTTCAAAATAATTACGACCCAAGGCGAGACTACTCACTAGAATAATTATCAAAATTATCATTCCTCACCTTGGTAGCCATGAGCAAATCATAGAGTTAGAGCACAAGGCTCAATATGCTATCTTCAATGGCACAAGAGTAAATTGGGCGAAATTCATATTCGATGA
Source organism: Allium cepa (assembly GCA_030765085.1). NCBI lineage: Eukaryota > Viridiplantae > Streptophyta > Magnoliopsida > Asparagales > Amaryllidaceae > Allium > Allium cepa. The sequence continues at coordinate 535,389,004 of CM060928.1, forward strand.
GCTTAAACACTCTAAACTTTTTGAAAAGGACAAAGAACCTCTCGAACATACTCCAACATCTCCTAAAAAACAAGAGAGTTCTTCAAGGAATGAAGATAAAGGAGATGATCAAGCTCAATCCTCCCCAAAAGATCCTTATATTTTTTTTAGGATTCCATCTTTTGTATTAATCATCAATCTATGCATGTAATCAATCAATATGTTTAATGAAAAGTGCTTTTTGATTTGTTAATTCTGTGTGTATTCGTATAACCTTCAAACGATTAGTAAATATTAAGTGGTATGAATATGATGTCTAAGTTAAAAATTATTAATGCTTTTTGATAATGCCAAAAGGGGAGAAATAATGGGAAGCACATATTCAAGGGGATATTTATAAAATTATAACTAATTAATCGTATAGTTGTCATCACTAAAAGGGGGAGAATGTTAGGAAATCCAATTTACGGTTTCGATGACGACAACTATACAATGGAAATCGAATTTATATATGCAGGTACTTGCTAGAAAAACTTCAATAGAAAGAAAAAAACTAAGCTATAAGGACACTACAAGAGACCAAGTCGATAGGTACAAAGAAGCAAAAGAAAAAGTGCACAAAAACTGATATGCACCATATCATACGTCTGGCTGTACAAGCTAGACATCTAAAACAGTTCTCTGGAACAACAGACATGCTAGACCAAATGTTTGATAATAGCACTCAGACGTCTGATACTTTACTATATTAAAAAATATATCAGAAGTTTGATACAAATACCAGACGTTTGAATTCAAACTCAAATTTCAGATATGAACTTCAACTGCCACATATGAATGGACATCTTCGCTTCTCTTCACCGCAACTCTTCACCATCAACAGAAGCAACTTCAGAGCATTCGTTAATGGATGCGACTACTCAAGATACCTATCTACAACTATATATAGCATCAAGAATCAAGAGAACACTTAACTTACACCTTACTTACTTATGCTTTCTAATTCTATACTCTATCATATAATCTTGATCTCTGCACTCTAGCAATCTTCACTTGTATTTACTCTTCCATATCTCAGTTCTTCAATATGCTTTAGCTATATATTGAAAGCGATTGTACTAATTATTCAACATCCATGTTATACTAGAGCACACGTTTGATAAGAACAACTTATTATAACCAAGCCTATTCCTCTAGACGAAGCGAGGTTTTTGATAGTCGAATTCCGAAGGGAAGCTTCGGGACTAGACGTAGGATGGGAGGTCCAAACCAGTATAAAATCCTAGTGTGCTTATTCTATATTTACTTAGATTAAAATTATTTTAGTTGCATTATATATTTTATCACATATACTTGCATATACACTACACGATCCACCCTGTAGACTTTTAATAATCATTTACTTGATATAGTATTGACTTTTACTATTCACTCAAATTATTAGCATTTCACAACATTAACTTACGCTTATAACATTTCTTGTGCACCAAAATTCTTATTTACAGAAATAATTCCATTTGAACACTTCATTACTTAAGTTAAACTTGTATAATATTACATATCAACAATTATCATTACAACTTTTTAAACATTTCTGATAAGTTATATATATATATATATATATATATGTTTTAAGAATGTAATTGAATGTTACACAAGTTTATCTTATTCGATTTAGTTAACAAAATGTTCAATGATTACATATTATAAATTTTTATATCTTTCGATTTATAGGCTACAAATTTCCAATTTCTTATATATTTCATTAATCACTTAGCATCAACTTTCTTATTTTTTATTTTAGAAGTTTCCAACTATTAAAATAGTTAAGATTTCCTTTTATTATAATAATTGAAATCCTTAATTTGTAGAAACCTAAGAACTAAATGCTGGGTTCATTTCAAATCATTTAAAATTATATATATATATATATATATATATATATATATATAGACACACTTATAGCTTTAACATATCCAATCATATTTAGAAATTAAAATTAAGGTTTGTTTATCAAAAAAATGTGTAGTAAAGCTACTACAGTGGTCTTCCCACTTTGAAACTTTAAAATGAATGTCGCTGATGCCTGCACTCATCATTAAAATTATTTTCTAGTGACCGAAGAGGGGAATACAGAATTTATTTCCTTTAAAATTGTTTTGGAGACATTTCTTTTAAATCACTTTGAAAATATTTATATTCGAAAATACTTCCAAATAATTCAAATGTTATATTCCAAAATATTTGAAAACAAATTTCAAAACTTCAGACTTATGTTCTCAAATTTGCAATTAAATTCATTTTATTTGTAAATTCTATTCTACAACCAATATTTACATAATTTAACAAACAATCACAAACAACTGTATTCAATTATAAAAATTATTATTTTATATAAAAAATATAATACTAGGTAAAATTATTTCATTTACCTATATTTCAAAAGTAATATTGTGTCGGTCTACCCTATTAAGTGTTTAGAAATCCTTATCGATGCCATAGCGTCCTATGCACTGACCAAAATTTATAAATACTAAACAGAACAAATTAACACAATATAAAAACATATTATAACACTAACAGGCATGCTCTCTCTCATACACACACACACACACAAACACTCTCAAACAAACTCATTCTAGGGTATTACTACCCTATTTCTAACGAGTCAGACGCCCAAAAGCAAAGGCTATCGCTAAGCCAAAGCTCTGATAACAACTGTAACGACCCACCTTTTTGGACAATTTAAATTGACAATAAACCACACATGTCAAATCCAAACTGTTCAAAAGGGAGGATTTTTATGGGGTAAATAAGAAAAAGAAGAGAAAAAAAAAGAAAGAAAAAACAAAACACATAATCTCACAGCGGAATGATAAAATATAATAATCAAATAAAAAGTTTATGAAGCTGTTTTACAAATAACATTTGATTACACATTTATAATACAAATCAGAGTTAAACATACAGCAGGAAAAAATAAATAATGCAGCGGAACAACATGATGCAGAGGAATAAATATACTAAATATTCGTCTTCGTGCTCTAGAAAAATAGTCTTCCATACACTGAAAAGCTCAGACTGACCCGAGCATAATGAAAAGAAAACACTCGAGTCAGGACTAAAAGATCTTATGTATGTTAAATCAATAGTAAACAAATATGAATGTAACGGTTTCAGAGATGTTTACGGTATTTTACATCTCCTATCCACTGTCTAACGTGTGTACAATAACTTAAGAGATGTGCAGGATTCCATCTCCTAAGGATCCATTAAACTATTTACTATGTAGTATAATACGCTATTATAATATGTCTGTTAGTAAAGTAAAGTATTAAAATAGCATTAAGGCATTCCCCATATCCCTCTTAACACATTTTTATAAATGTCATAGTCTATACAGTACCGTAATTCTTTCACCAATTGGAGGGCTATCAAAGGGCACTCCATAGTAAAAGATATAAACCAAACTCGCAGTGGACTCGATAAGGCATATGACAAGGCACATGAGGCAATGCTAGTGTAGGATACTACCATTTGCAGATCCGGGCTGGTGGTAATGCATAGCAGCTACTACCGCTTACCTCGGCACACACTTCCATAACCAAATCGAGGGGGTGTCCACCAAATCAATCACAGAGTAATAAATATGGTATCAAAGAAGCATGTCCGGTCGGAGATGCGACCTTACTTAGCCCAGGTATAGCTCCTGTTTTAGTCACATCAAGCAGAAACTCGATGGAGTTAGGGCTGCATTCATGCCTCATACAAAATCGTTCGCCAAACCATCCTAGTTCATTCTGGATTCTCCACCACGTGCACCGTTGTTAAAGTGGTTTTCGGTATTGGCAGAGAGCATGACAATATGCGATCTCGGTCTCTTTAACAACCAAAGGCTTATTTCACATCGGTTGGTGTTTTACATTTCAAACAGTTCATACTTCATATCAAAATATCATATTCATTTCAAAATCATATTCACTTCCGAATCATAATCATTTCAAAATCATATCACTTTCGAAACCATTATTTACTTCAAAATCATATTCACTTCCGAATCATAATCATTTCAAAATCATATCACTTTCGAAACCATTATTTACTTTAAATCATATTCATTTCAAAATTATAACCACAAAAATCGGTTAAACCACCATATCAAAATATTCACATTTGAATCCAATAAGTCTAAATCATAATGGTTCCAACTTTAAACAATTTGAATATTGGAAGTAGTTTACATATTGAGATAGTTATAAACTAAAATAATTTATATTTTAAAAATAGGTAATAGATTAAAATGGTTTATATATTAGAAATAGTTTATATTAAAATAGGTTATATATTAAAATAGTTAATGTATTAAAAATATTTTATATTAAAATAGGTTATATATTAAAATAGTTAATGTATTAAAAATAGTTTACAATAGTTTAAAATAGTTTTATTAGTATTAAATTGTTTAATAGTTTAAATTGGCTAAGGATTTTTAAACAATTAAAAATAGTTTAGTACAAAATGGTTTGATTATTGGAATTGTTTATATAGTAATAGTCTGAAAATCTAAATAATCTAAATTTTAAAATAAAAGATTTTTAAACAGTTTATATTAAAATAATTTATTTGAAAATAATATCAAATTAAACTATTTATTCCATTTCAAAAAAATCTGGACCCTGTCCAGATTTCAAATCAATAAACTCAATTTTTATCTTTCAATTCAAATTCTAATTAAAACCATTTCAATCTATATTGATTTCAAATCCATGGTTGAACAACAAATTTGAACCACTTCAAATTCAATAGATTTCAAAGTTTAAATATTCAGACATTTATAATAACTCCATTTGTCAAATTTCATTTATATTTCAAAATTCAACTTTAAGATTTCGATTTAAATTCTTTAAAACAATTCATTTAAACCAATTTCAATTTCAACATTTTAAAAGCTTGGATTTTGAAAATAATTTCGTTCATATAAATCGAAATTTTTTATTTCAAAATATCATTTAACTAGAATCAAATTTAAGGATTTAAGATCATTTAATTTTACAAATCTGGTGTGCGTATATAATTTTCTACCCTATGGTCAAGTGATACGGATATATATCATTTCAACCCGCAATAATTTTAAATTTATAGATATATATCATTTCAACCTGCAATCTCGATTTAAAATTCAAAATCCATAAATCGCTTGAGCTTATCACTTCAACTCATAACTATTTTCCCTAATCTATAAGATCGTTCGGCTGTGTATCATTTCAACCCATAGTGATTCTTCCTAACAGCAAGTTAAGGGAACTTGTGGCGTGATAACAACATATAAAATAAATATAATATCCAATCATCTAAATATCAGCCATTAAACATCCATCACAATCATTATTCAAATCAACTAATAAATCACAACAAAAAACTGGTTATAATTTTCAGATATTTAACTGGCAGTTAAATTTCAATGTTAAATTAAACGGCAACTAATTCAATAAAATTCAGATTTAACTGAAATGACAATTTAAATATACTAAATAGCAATTCATCAATTTCTAATCACATCATAAATTTAATTTAACTAACGTTGGATGATTTAGTAGTTGTGAGTAGGTTAAAACATTCACCTTTGATTTTAAGTCGATTAAAAATCCAAAAAAAGCCTAAAAATTTAACAGTCTCTGAATGAAGCCAAACTAACTTCATAGTGTCTGGAATTTCGATACGATCACATCAGAGAAAACCATGCGTGAATCCGAGCTCGTATGCAAAAGATATGCCAGTTAGAAGATTGAAAAGGTTAAATTTAAATAAATTAAAATATAGAGCGAATCAAAATTTGCTACATCACGTGAAACCCTACACGCCGCTACAGGAGATCGAACAAACCCTCGATAATACAACAGGCGCCTCTAAAACATTAGCTCCACACACAGCTAGCCTCGACTCCGACCCGATCCAACCTCGCCGAAAGCTCCGCCCCATCAAGCTGCCTCTTAGGGCCCCATGCGCGCCTCTACGACTCAGCCAATTCACTCTACCGCTGCTGACCAAAAAAATCCAATCGTGGCCATCTCGTGCCCCAATAGCATGAACAAACCATTCCTATGCTGCTTGACTCCCTCTTTCAAATGCCTCTTCTCGATTGTCAAACGGTCGACGATCCACCGTTGGTTCGAATACCCTAGAAATGGAGGGCCGAGAAAGATCGCCAACTCTGGCCAAAAAGTGACTTGATTGCAAAAAAACTGCAGTAGTAGATTGTGCTCATCAAGAGCTTTCCAAGATATATAATTGCTATGATTTAAGGAGTTTGAATTTTTGAAATCGATTTTGATTTGAAAATTAGGGTTTTTTTGAATTGGAATTAGGTTTCTGTCATTGAGGAGAGAATTAGATGTGAAAATAGTACGTGTAGAAATCAGAAATGAGAAACAGCTAGAGTTTATAACAGCCTATATATAGGCAGAGTTGAAATAGAAATAGATGGACAGATCAAGTTGTGTTGAAACAATAATGACGACCCGAAAACCTCATTTCCTTTCCAAAATGAAAATGGATCATCCAATATATGAAATATAGGTTTTAGATAATTTTAAAATCAATGGAACTAGTTTCAAGTCCCAATTCCATTGTATACAGAAATTAGCCTTCCAAATCAGATTATATTCATTCAAATCCTATTAACCAATTTCTACGCGTTTCGAGCTCGCACGATCAAACGGTAAGTCTGATCGCTACGAAACTTGAAACCTTACAATAATTCACTGTTATGGATACGATGAAACTAGTTTCATCGAAATCCAAGACAGTGGCCAAATGGCTGTTTTCACATTAATTAAATAAATTTTTATTACAATTGTTTAATCACTTTCAAACTCATATTTAATAATTAACAATTTTATCATTTCTAACTACACAGAAATTAATAATCTTTTAAAATTAAATTTTCCTTGCTAATCCAATATTTACTTATTACACAGATTTTAGAGTTTAGTTGCAAATGTAATAAATTCATTAATTATAATTTAAATTCCAATAAATTCATTTATTCTGATATACATCTTATTGTTCAATCATCCAATACCAATATGAATTCATTTGAAACTAGTTCACTTTTTATTTAATTCTTATTCTATAGTTAACATCTTAACACATATTATTGCAATATTTAATTACCTTCAATTTTATTAACTTCCAAATTAATTTCTACGGATTAAATAATAAGATGATAAATAATCAATTGTTACAACTAACAAATTTAAACATGTTTCGGAGTTGATTTTCAACATATAAAAGCTAATAATTTATATACTAATAAATTTTATTCATATTATATAATAAATCCATTTTAGTTTCATTAATCCATAAATTATCAATTTAATTCCTTATTCACAATTTTAGCCAAATTAGCATTACAACAATTTCAATTGATTGAAATTACCTAAAAATAGTTGTCACTAACATTAAATCAATATTGTTAATCAAATTCTAATTATTTTCCTCATTAGTAAATACTAATTTTCAATTTCTCTTAACATCTAATTTCAAAATCTTATTTAATTTAATATTTCTAATTATCAAAAAATATGGGTGACTATAGTGTAATATAGTCACTTCAAGATTCTCTATTCAGCCTTATTTATATTAAACAATAAAAAACTCTCGAGTGAATCATTCCATAGTTATCCAATAACTTTTAATACGTAAACCATTGCTGCCTCCAAGCAACCATAAGTAAAACACTACCCAACATTCAGAGAGCATTACATAATTTAGTCTCAATGGAAGTGTTGAAATCTTGTCTCGAAACATCTTGACCAGGAATATTCAAAATAATATATTATGGTAAATTTCTCATGATTATAACATATTGTATTTACTATCACATAACATATTATTTAAGGATTTTTTTAGTTAATATACTTAAATTAAATAATTAAATAACATATCACAATATGATAAGTATAATAGGAAGAAAACACATTTTATTTCTAACGAGATTTCACTAAAGAGTTTATAATTTACACTAAATTATAGAATTTTCACTGTGGCATATCCTTAACTCTACCAGAGTTAACTACAGCTGACCGTGATACTAACCCTTGTTCAACTCAGGAAACAAAATCTTCATTGAATAGCGTTTCACTTTAAATGCTTTACCTTAGACCCAACAGTAATCGCTCGATGGTCGATATATCCCAATTTAACTATAAACAAAGTGGAGCACCTACATTGAAGTTCTACAGTATTCTCAAGGCAAGAGAACTATATAATATCGTCACATTGAGATTTCCTGTTCAACCTAGTTGTTATAAACCAACATGAATTTCTCGATCGAGTCATTCTACAGTTACCCAATAACTATAAATGCGTAACCCCTTAATGCACATAAGGATCATGAGTAATATACCCCTAAAATTTAAAAACCATTACATATTGTGCACTTAACAAATGTATCGATATCCTTCATCACAATATCATGACCAGAAATATTTTAAAACAAAATATTATTTATACTATGATTAATTACCCATGATTGCAACTATCCGCAACTACAATCAAATAACATTTTATATAAGGATTTTACTATTAATATGTTATTTAGAATAATTACTTAATTAATTACATCACAATATAAAAAAGTGTGTAAAAAAGAAAAAACACATGTATAATGAAAATGACTAATTACAGCTTTAGATAATTTACAATAAATTAAATAATTGCCTTTAAGTTATAACCCTAACTCTTTCCATTCTAACAACATTAAAGTTAGTTATAACCCTAACTCTTTCCATTCTAACAACATTAAAGTTATTACATAAAATAACAAAATTAAAATAGAAAATTCCTAAAACAAGTTTACAAATTGTCAAAAATACGAATTCTTGAAATCTTACATTTAAATTGGATAGAAGGCAAAACATATCATGGATGACAAGCACATTTGAACAATGCGAGATTAAATGTTTGTCAACTAGTTATTCATGGTCGTACCCAACTATGGTTCAAAGTTGAATAATCTTGGACCTTTGAATACTTTATTCAGAACTTTATCAAACCTTGATTGTGTACGAACCGTGGGTCAGACTGTCGAACCAGCGGTCCAACCATCCATTTTACATGATTAAACCAGGGTTCTTTTATTTTCTCCACTTTCTCGCGGTATCTTTCTCTCTTATTCTTATTCTTTGTACTGTTTTGAAGAAAATAAGTAAATGTATATTACAAAAATCATCATCACCTCAAAATCTGAGCAGCGATCTCAACCACTTCATTCTTCGCGCTACAGGCTCCTTGAAGACCACTGCAAACTTACTTAAATTCACCGTCACTAAATTTCTATCATCGTGCACTACTATTATGTACATAACTGTAGTTGTGTTGATCAGTTATGCGCTGCAGAAGTACACAACTTCGGTTGCAGACCTTGAAAAGTATCTACAACTTGCTTACCTTGTCCTTTTGTTTTAATGTTTTGGCATATAGATTGTATTTAAATATGCAAATTTTCATAAAAAAATACATGGTTTTCAACAGTTTAATTGGTTGAACTATCAAAACCTTAAACCGAATGGCCACTAGACCCATACCCGATCCGTTGGGTCTCGGTTCTAGGCAAATTAGGTTTTTTCAGGTCTAAACCATATATTCTAAAACCTAGACCCAACCCGACCAAATCCAAACTTCGATTTGTGTCATGTCGGATAGGCTCGGGCTTGGTTGAGTAATAATACTAAAAATGCATATATTTTAATTGTTAGCCCTAACCCCGAGTAATCACGTTTCGACTCATCGTCTAGTTTTGAAATTTATGATGTCAACAACAAAATCCTTTTCTTTTCTTAGAACAAATTTCTCAAAAAATCATTTGCATGCCTATCACAAAGATTTATAAGCATGGCACCACATTAATTTCCTAAAAATGTAAAATATATAATAGGGAATCTACATCAAATCTTGTAAATGCACACATATCATCTCTATAATGATCCGCCTTTTTGACCCCCAAATGTTGACACTAATATATCCATTTTATTCTTATGTTAAGCATCCAAGTGCTAAAAAAATGGGTTGTTAGGGTAAAATAAAAACAAAAATAAACAGAGTAAGAAAGATAGAACAAAGTATCAGAATCGCACATCAGAACGATAACATATAATATAAAAAGGCAGCACAAAATTATAACTCTAAGATACACAACAATTCAGAGTTATAATTCTAAAAATCATCAGCCTAGAAAGTTATAACAACATGTCCTTATAAACACTGATACATACATAACAATAATGCAGCAGAAATAAGAATACTACGGTAGATGAAACATCTTGCTCGCCTCCTCAAGTTCCAAGAATATCCAACTAAAACCTTTCTTTCTCAAACTACTCAAAAGAGTGCACAAGAAATTTAGGAGAAAAACCATGTGTCCGACCTAAATCTGATGTAAGAATCTTAAGAATTATGCGTACAGCATACAACTGCCCCTTTTGTAACTGTCAAAACGGTTATCCCTTCAAAAAAGCCAAAGCATCAAAAAAATACGTATTACAATATAATAGATAATGCATATAGTGTGTAATATAAATCATATCAAATAGCTATGATGCTTACGTTGATCACACCATAAATATTAAGGGTACATGATATTTTCGCATATTCTTTGTGGAGACCCCTTCGATTAAACCGAAATCCAATCTTCTGCACAAGGGTCAGAAACTACATTCGAGCATCGTATATCTCTAGATTGAATATACTACAAGATAAACATAGCCGGTCTATGTCTAAAACACGTGATCCTAAATATCATCAACTCTCATGCGCAACACCGGTAAGCAAACTCTAGATGTTGAGTGATAATATCCCATCACGGGTTAGCCAAACCCAAGCTATGCGCCTACTCTGTTTTTTGTCGTTTCTGATGTCGAGGTTACATTCGGCATCTTTCACAAGAGTCTTCACCACTTGAACAGAACATGAATCCCAAAATGGATTCTACATCTCGAATTGAACATAAATCTTCACATAGATTCCTGCATAAATCCTCCGACGAATGCTAACACTGACCTCTCTTTTTGACTTAATTTTAGGATAGACGGTTCAACTCTGTAGTATTCCACTTCACGACCATTTCCAAAATATAGAACTTGTGTATCGGTTTTGAAATGGTATTCGATAAGTAAAACACTTACTAATCTTGATCTCATCGGAACTAAATTGATAAATTTGGTTAATTTCAAAAACAATGAAAATGATCGCTTCTAGAAGCTAACTCTCGTATACATATCACATTTCGAACTTTTCAAATTAGACTATCCCTTTCTCAAGAGTGAAACCAAGTAAGTTAAAGCAATGGTTGCATCAAAGCATTGCCTAGAAATTTCATTCTTAACTCTTATAGACAAGTCTACTTAGTTGGCTTTTAGTGCTAAGTACACGACTAAATACTTTCCACAAAAAGTAAACACACAAAGCACTATCAACTTATACAAAGCACGACTAAGTCACATAAATGACTTTTAATCTTTTTCCATTTGATTAATTCCTTTTTTAACTAAAACTTCATTTTCTACTTGTATATATATTTAAAATACCATTATAAAGATACATACTGTTGAATGTGCAAGCATATGATATTTGTTTGATGATAATAAATATATATATATATATATATATATATATATATATTCACTTAAATGTATTTGTTAATGTACTATTTTATTTTTCACATAATTAAATAAATATTTGTTGAATAAAGTAAATAACACAGTATTTAAATTCAAACGGATATTTTATTCAAACAAATATTTATTACAATTGGAATTGTACAAATTTGAGCTCTCACTATACATACACAATTTTAATTACAATACAAGTTCAATTACAACACAATCTGTTATTTACAAATGTCCTCACTACATATCGCTCGTTCACTCATAATTTATCTTCAACTTCATTCCAGATTGAATCCAACATTTGAGCAATCTGCAAAAATAAATATTGACGCGGTAAAATTGAAAAGAAAATATTTTTGCATTGTAAAATATAATGTATTTTGAAAATATTATTTTCCTCGGTTATTTGGGTTGTTCGTCATCATTTAATTTGGAATTCATCATACACGAACAGCTTGTGACATTCATAGTGTATCACTGTATATGTCACAAGGCCGTACGCACTGATATATGCACTTGATAAAATTACAGGGACAGGTGAGCATAGGTCAAACCCAAATGAAAAGATGGGTTCAACTCAAGTGCAATACAAATAAAGTCACAATACGAGCACAAGGTCAAACCCAAGCTGGAAGCTGGATTCAACATAGGTGCAATCAAAATGTACAAGCTCAAGAAAAATGTCGAGACAATAAAAAAATCCTCGACCAAAAAGTTCTGTGATGTACACATGAAGTAAGCAACCAAAGTTAACAAGACTAGTTAGAGAAACCATTGTGCATCTAACCACAAATATGTTAAGGAACAATGGAGCATATATATGAACCCAGACAACACAACATACAGTAACAATGTGGTTTCAGTGAAGACTACAAGTACAAAGCATGCACCTGTTCTATATGCAATGCAACTAGAACCCAAAGTACAAAAAACAATGATGAATCAACAAATTCTCCAGATGGTACATCAAGCCAGAGAAGGCTGCGCAAAGGTCACTGATATATATGATATGGATGAAAAGAGTTCATATGCACTGGCTCGAAGTAACAACACAATGCAAACCAGAAATGAGTACAGCTCAATGCAAAACACAAGCCAGTGAAATAGCATAAACAAGCCTGGCATGCAAATACAACATGCAGTGATATACAGTGACATATGATCAGAAGGAATGCAACAGTGGACAATGAAAGTGAGACAAGGCTACGAGTTCAAATGCAATACAACATGAATTATATCAGTGAATGTATATATAAGAATTGAAACAAAGGAGCAAACTGAAACAATGACATGTGACGGCAGTGCAGTGAAAAAACGGCAGTGTGAAAATGAAGACCACAAGACATCAAGCCAAGGAAGAATGCACAGACTCGTATAAAACAGTGTCACTAGTGAAAAAACATGAAGCAACCAGACGTCGAGTCGAGACAGACCAACAGTGAAACAAGTGAAGTTCAGAAGTGAAGACTACATAATGTAACATGAAGACACTGCAACATAAAAGCAAATGCAAACTGCCTCGAAGCATGCATATGGTCAGGAAATGTTGAAGACAAAGCAATGCAAAACAACAACCTATGACCAGAGGCAGTTTTACTAAAGTACAGACCTAAGCCGTGCACATAACCAAGTACAAATCCAAGTGGTAATTTATCAAAGCACCAGTTCATCATAAACAACTTCCAGAAATCAAAATATTTTCAAATGGCCGAAGTCAACCATAATTAAAGCCAAGGTCATTGTCAATAGAAATTTCAAACCGAAGTCAAAAGTCCAAACAATTCAAAGCCGTGGTTGACAGGGAACAAAACAGTTCAAAATCGAAGCCGTGGAAATCAAATGACACAAGATTCACATTTGAACAAGTTAGAAATAAATCACAAAATTTAAACAAAATCGAATGGCCATGGCAAAGCAGTGACAAATTAAAAAAAACTATACGAACGAGATTATAGGAATTAAAATCCTATATAAATGTTTAACATCATCGGCTTACATATTCATTCGAGTTCAAGCAACAAAGTATAATCATTCAACTCGAATCATATATCGAGTTTAAGCAAGATAATCAGAAAAAGCAAAAGGCAAAAATTACATACCGAATTCATAGTCGAACTCGATCAAATTCGAAGGAGCTGTGATCGAATCGATGAGATGATCGATTGCCGAAGCAAATTAGAAGAACACCACTTGTAATCGATCAATAATAAATCAGCTTCTTCAAAATTAACAAAAGCCCTAATTTTCGAGTAAGCGAATAAATGAATGAACCGCCATTTTCATCAAAAAGGAAGCAGGCTGAAGGAAATAAAAAAGGGGAAACGAACTAATTTTCTTAAGTCTAATTTTTGGGCCGATTTCTCTCAATTTTTAATTGGGCTTTAATATTTAAATGGTTTGATTGTTTTTTAATTGTTGTTTTCGTATTTTCTTCTTTAAACATTGTAATTTCTACTCGTGTGACTAGGGGACGAACTACGGTGGTGTAGTTCGAGAATTCGCAACTCAGTGGCTCGGTTGTGGCAGGGTTTTGAGCGTAGAGTTAAGGATAGTCGATAGCAGATGTCGTGAGTTTACGTATGCAAGCGTCTGACTGCTTAATTTCTAGTAGAAACCTTGGGGGCAACACGTAGGAAGGGTTTTGCCGAAGCTAGGTAAATTCTATGTTGTTCTACTTCTGCATTTATTATTCTGCTATTATCTGTGCTGCTATAATTCAGATATATCTGTGTTGAGATTATTTAATATAAAATTCTGAAATAAATTTTTATAATTAATAGTATCACCATTTTTACCCCCAGTGTGAAATCGATCCTACAAGTGGTATCAGAGCTAGGAACAAAAGCCATTTTTGTTTTTAAAGTTTGATTTTTGAATAATCAAAATTTGTTTTACAAATTTGAACTTTTAAAATAGCTTCTTTTAATGAGGGTTGATTCAAAATTATTTGTCCTATTTTTAATGGAACGGATTATTCGAATTGGAAATTGAAAATGAAATTTTATTTAAAATCTGTTAATGTTAAATGTTGAGATATTATTGAAAATGGGTGTGACATAACAGACAAGAAAATTATCTATATTAATGCTCTTGCTATGCATATATTATATTCTCATATTAATCAAGATAATTTTAACATTATCTCTCATTGTGAAAATGCACAGGAAATCTGGAATACTTGTATGCAATATATGGTGCAAAAGTCAACAGCAGTGAGAAGTTCTCCACAATCAACTCAGAAACGTGCTTGACAGGATTGACAAAAAACAGTAGTGATGATGATGATGGAGCAGCTGAGCTGGCACTACTAATGAGGAGATTCAATGCAAATATAGAAATCCAGCTCTAAATCAAAAAATGAAAACCATAATAGTCAAAGCACTAGACAACCCAGAAGAACGAAAGAGCATCTGTCTTAAGTGCAACAAACCCGGACACATTAAGCCCAATTGTCCTCGAAATCGACATGGAGAAGAAAAGAATTCAAAAAGGAGAAGTTTTGCAGCCACGTGGACTAAAAGCAATAGCAGTGAGAGTGAGAAAGCAGATCTGTGCCTTCGAGGTGATATAACCGATAGCGATGATGACGATCCAAGCGAGGTATCAAAACTTACTCACTCAGAATTACTTATATATTTCCACGAAGTAAATGGCTATTTTGGACGACTTAGGGAAAGATACGCTAAAATTGAATCACAAAGAGATACTTTGATAGATTTAAACAAACAACTTGATCAATTACGTAGAAACTATCAAAGTAGGAGCCCTAATGTGAAAAGTGTCCAACATTTGAAGACGAAATTAGATCACTTGAAAATGAAATTCTGATTTTGAAAGGAAAAAAACAAAAATACTCGAAGAGAAAATTCTATTAAAAAGTGCACTCAATTATTGAATGAAAATGTATCCCTCAAAACACAAGTCCAATAAATGATTACGACTTTAGGAAAATTTTCCAAAGGAGAAAAATCGTTAAATATGTTAATGGAAAAACAAATAGTCAATACTGATAGACAAGGACTTGGATATACTCACTTAGGACATGTTAAAACAAAAATTGATCGAGTCAGTTCCATGTGCACAATTTGTAGAAAATTTGGACACAATCAAAATATTTGTTGGTATAGACCCAAACACGTGAAAACTATACCAATTTGGGTTCCAAAAGGCACGATTACAAAATCCCTTAAAGTTAAATAGATCTGGGTGCCGAAAGGAACGTGTATAAATAGTTTTGGGTCTCCACAAAATTATTTTTCAAAATCATTTGCCACTACTAACCATGGACCTATTAAAACAAATAGGTCATAGAAATCTTTCATCGTCTTGGTGTGGTGGCAGGCTAAGAAACAACAACAGTGTTATCTGGATTCTGGTTGTTCCACACACAACGGGCTACAAATCAAAGTTCCTTAGCCTAGTATAAAGGTGGCAGAATCACAATGGGCAACAAAAAAAATTGTCGTAAAGGTGAAACAGGTAATGGCTTATTCATCTTGAACGATTTATTAAATGTGATAATGTGCACCATAATCTGAATTTAATTCAGCCAGTTATTTGATATAGAAATGAATTATGATAATGATTCTGACTTTTTCAAAATTGTTGGCCAATTATTTTTTTATGCTGAGAATACTACAATCCTTGAAATACTTCATATAGATTAATTTGGATTAATGATGGTAATACATTTGGTTGACTCTATATTCATGTTTTTTGCTTATTGGTAGCTTCAACTAAAATTGAAAAGAATTTCATTTAAAAAGGTCTTTAAGAATTTGTTGCAACATCACGGTCTGGTCTATAGCATCCAACTAATGATAATCTCAAGTGAAAGAAAAATTTAGATGCAGATTACATTGGTAATCTATTTGGTAGAAAAATTACTAGTAAAACGTGATTTATGTTGACATTCATTAGCTGCATCATTTTTCAAAGCAAATATCTGCATATTTTTTTCAAATAATTTTCAAATAGAAGGCATTTTTCTAAACCCCTTCCAAAAATCGTCTTATTGACCTTGTTTTAGATTAGTCGTCTTAGAAAATTTGATTTTATAATTATTTTTTGATTTGATCTTAAATGATTACATTGACTAATCTAACTCTCTATTAATTATCGAAAAGATAAATATTGAAAAAGTGATGAATGTTGATATTAATCATATATTATAACTTGAGATGGTATATTTAGTAAATTTCTTTCGAAATTTGAACAAGAGTTATAAAAACTTTTTGTTGCTAAAAATTCCATGACCATCTCTATTTCTATCATATTTCTAATGACCATCACTCATCAAAATTCAATATAGTTTATCAGTATGTGGTATTTTAAACAGGAAATCATTCGTTTTTTATTTAATATTTTTTCAAAAAAAATCCAAAATATTCACTCTCATTTAAAAGTCCTCAGGTTTTGCATGGGTGAATTACTTGGAATTTCTGATTATGTGCTTCCATGCTCACTTAAAGTCCTCACGGTTATGCATGCATGGAACGCATATCAAAATTGATTGCTTTAATAGACAAGTTGAGTTTAATCCCATTTAAAAGTCCTCATGGTTATGAGTAGTTAGAAGATACTTGAATTCCTTTTTTCAAAAAAAAAATTGGAATACCACTAATCTCATTTAAAAGTCCTAACAGTTATGCATGGTTAGTAGTTATTAAGATTCCTGAAATAAATATACCACAAATAGACACAACTATATGGTTTTATATGATGGCATCATCCGTATCACTCTAAAGTGGACTATGCGTTAAACAAAGTATTTATGATTTTTGCTTGATTTTTTATGGAAATTTAATATTTATATTCGATTGACTTTTAATGTTGTACTAATGTTTATCACTTTTTCTTTATTTTTCTAACACTATTACTCTTTGCTGATAACAAAAGAGGGAGAGAAAAGTTCAGATTTTGACAAATAAAGGTCAAATATTTTCTATTTACATGTAGGCTTATTTGCATATTTTTATTTACATGCATATATGAAGGGTGAGCTTTGTGTAGAGAGGGAGCATTCAAATAGGGGCAACAAATTGAATGATCAAATACATTTAAAAAATTCAAAATCTTAAATATATGATTGTTATCATCAAAAGGAGGAGATTGTTGAATATGCAAGCATATGATTTTTGTTTGATGATAATAAACACGCACACACACACACACACACACACACACATATATATATATATATATATTCACTTAAATGTATTTGTTAATGTACAATTTTATTTTTCACATAATTAAATAAGTATTTGCTGAATAAAATAAATAACACAGTATTTAAATTCAAACAGATATTTTATTCAAACAATATTTATTACAATTTTGAATTGTACAAATTTGAGCTCTCACTATACATACACAATTTTGATTACAATACATATTCAATTACATCACAATCTTTCATTTACAAATGTCCTCACTACATATCGCTCATTCACTAATGATTTATCTTCAACTTCATTCCAGATTGAATCCAGCATCTGAGCAATCTACGAAAATAAATATTGACGCAGTAAAATTGAAAAGAAAATATTTCTGCAGTGTAGAATAAAATGTATTTTGAAAATATTATTTGCCTCAGTTATTTGGGCTGTTCGTCATCATTTAATTTTGAATTCATCATGCACGAAAAGCTTGTGACATGCACAGTGTATCATTGTACATGCCACAAGGCCGTGCGCACCGATATATACACTTTATAAAATTACAAGGACTAGTGAGCACAGGTCAAACCCAAATGAAAAGTCGGGTCCAACTCAAGTGCAATACAAATAAAGTCGCAACACGAGCACAACGTCAAATTCGAGCTGCAAGTTGGATACAACACAGGTGCAATCAAAATGTACAAGATTAAGAAAATTGCCAAGACAATAAAACAAGCATCGACCAAAACGTTCAGTGATGTACACATGAAGTAAGCAAACAAAGTCAACAAGACTGGTCAGAGAAACCATAGTGCATCTCATCACAAAATGCAAAGGAACAATGGATCATATAAATGAACCCAGATAACACAACATACAGTGACAATGGGGTTGTAGTGAAGATTATAAGTACAAAGCATGCACCAGTTCTATATGTAATGCAACTAGAACCCAAAGTACATAAAACAATGATGAACCAACAAATGCTCCAGTTGGTACATCAAGCTAGAGAAGGCTGTGCAAAGGTCACTGACATATATGATATGGATGAAAAGAGGTCATATGCACTGGCTCGAAGTAACAACACAATGCAAACCAGAAATGAGTACATCTCAATGCAAAACACAAGCCAGTGAAATAGCATAAACAAGCCTAGCATGCAAATACAACATGCAGTGACATACAATGACATATGATCAAAAGCAATGCAACAGTGGACAATGCAAGTGAGACAAGGCTACGAGTTCAAATGCAATATAAAATGAATTATATCAGTGAACATATATAAGCACTGAAACAAAGGAGCAAACCGAAACAATGACATGTGACAGTAGTGCAGTGAAAATACAGCAGTGTGAAAATGAAGACCATAAGAAATCAAGCCAGAAAAGAATGCACAGACTCATATAAAACAGTGTCACCACTGAAAAAACATGAAGCAACCAGACTTCGAGTCGAGACAGACCAATAGTGAAACAAGTGAAGTTCAGAAGTGAAGACTACATAATGTAACATGAAGACACTGCAACATAAAAGAAAATGCAAATTGCCTCGAAGCATGCATATGATCAGGAAATGTCGAAGACAAAGCAATGAAAAACAACCACCAATGACCAGAGGTAGTTTTACTAAAGTGCAGACCTAAGCCGTGCACATAACCACGTACAAATCCAAGAGGTAATTTATCAAAGCAGCAGTCCATCACAAACAACGTCTAGAAATTAAAATATATTCAAATGGCCGAAGTCAACCACAATCAAAGCCAAGGTCGTTGTCAAAAGAAATTTCAAACCGAAGTCAAAAGTCCAAACAATTCAAAGCCGTGGTTGACAAGGAACGGAACAGTTCAAAATCTAAGCCATGGAAATCAAGTAACACAAGATTCACATTTGAACAAGTTAGAAATAAATCACAGCATTCAAACAAAATCAAATAGCCAGAGCATGGCAGTGACGAATTCAAACAAATTTATACGAATTAGATTACTGGAATTAAGATCCTATATAAATGTTTAACATCATCGGCTTTCAGATTCATTCGAGTTCAAGCAACAAAATATAATCATTGAACTCAAATCATTAATCAAGTTCAAGCAAGCAAATTAGAAAAAGAAAAAGGCATAAATTACATACTGAATTCATAGTCGAACTCGATCAAATACGAAGGAGCTGTGGTCGAATCGAGGAGATGATCGATTGCCGAAGCAAATCAGAAGAACACCAATTGCAATCGATCAGCAATAAAACAGCTTCTTCGAAATTAACAAAAGCCCTAATTTTCGAGCAAGCTAATAAAGGAACGAACCGCCATTTTCACCAAGAAGGAAGCGGGCTGAAGAAAATAAAAAAGGGGAAATGAACTAATTTTCTTAAGTCTAATTTTTAGGCCGGCCGCTCAATTTATAATTGGGCTTTGAAATTTAAATTAGGGTTTAATTATTTTTAAATCGCTTTTTTTTTGTATTTTCTTCTTTAAACATTGTAACTTCTAGTCATGTGACTAGGGGACGAGCTACGGTGGTGTAGTTCAAGAATTCGCAACACAGTGGTTGAGTTGTGGAAGGGTTTTGAGCATAGAGTTAAGGCTAGTCGATAGCGGATGTCGTGAGTTTATGTGTGTAAGCGTCCGACTGCTTGATTTCTAGTAGAAACCTTAGGGGCAGCACGTAGGCAGGGTTTTGCCAAAGCTTGGTAAATTCTATGTTGTTCTATTTCTGCTATTATTTGTGTTGCTATAATTCTGATATATCTGTGTTGAGATTATTTTATATAAACTTCTACAATAAATTTTTATAGTTAATAGTATCACCCTATTCACCCCCCCTTTTAGGGTGAAATCGATCCTACAAGTGGTATCAGAGCTAGGAACAAAAGCCATTTTTGTTTTAAAAATTTGATTTTTCAAAAACCAAAATTTGGTTTACAAATTTGAATTTTTAAAATGGCTTCTTTTAATAAGGGTTGGTTCAATATTATTCCTCCTATTTTTGATGGAACGGATTTTTTGAATTGGAAATTGAAAATGAAATTTTATTTAAAACCCGGACACATTAAGCCCAATTGTCCTCGAAATCGACACGGCGAAGAAAAGAATTCAAAACGGAGAAATTTTGCAGCCACATAGAATAAAAGCAATAGTAGTGAGAGTGAGAAAGCCGATCTGTGCCTTTGAGGTGATATAGCCGATAGCGATGATGACGAACCAAGCGAGGTATCAAAACTTACTCACTCAGAATTACTTATATATTTCCACGAAGTAAATGGCTATTTTGAACGACTTAGGGAAAGATATGCTAAAATTAAATCACAAAGAGATACTTTAATAGATTTAAACAAATAGCTTGATCAATTAGTTAAAAACTATCAAAGTAAGAGCCCTAAGTGTGAAAAGTGTCCAACATTTGAAGACAAAATTAAAAAAAAATCAGAAATTAAAATTAAATCACTTGAAAATGAAATTCTGATTTTGAAAACAATGAAAATATTCAAAGAGAAAATTCTATTAAAAAGTGCACTCAATTATTAAATGAAAACATATCCCTAAAAACACAAGTCCAACAATTGTCTATGACTTTAGGAAAATTTTCCAAAGGAGAAAAATCGTTAAATATATTAATTGGAAAACAAACAGTCAATATTGAAAGACAAGGACTTGGATATACTCACTCTGAACATGTTAAAAGAAAAATTAATCAAGTCGGTTCCATGTGCACAATTTGTAGAAAATTTGGACACGATCGAAATAATTTTTTGGTATAGACCCAAACACGTGAAAACTATACCAATTTGGGTTCCAAAAGGAAGGATTATAAAATCCCTTAAAGTTAAACAAATATGGGTGCCGAAAGGAACGTATATAAATAGTTTTGGGTCTCCACAAAATTATTTTTCAAAATCATTTGCCACTAACAACCATGGACCTATAAAAACAAATAGGTCATAGAAATCTTTCATCGTGTAGGTGTAGTGGTAGGCTAAGAAACAACAACAGTGTTATCTGGATTCTGGCTGTTCCACACACAAGGGGCTACAAATCAAAGTGCCTTAGCCTAGTATAAAGGTGACAGAACCACAATGGGAAAAAATAAAAAATTATCGCAAAAGTAAAACAAGTAATGGTTTATTCATCTTGAATGATATATTAAATGTGATAATCTGCACTATAATCTGAATTTAATTCAGCCAGTTATTTGATATGGAAATGAATGATGATAATGATTCTGACTTTTTCAAAATTGTTGGCCAATTATTCTTTTATGATGAGAACACTACAATCCTTGAAATACTACATATAGATTAATTTGGATTAATGATGGTAATACATTTGGCTGACTCTATGTTCATGTTTTTTGCTTATTGACACGACTTTAATTAAAATTGAAAAGAATTTCATTTAAAAGGGTCTTCAAGAATTTGTTGCAACATCACGGTCTGGTTTTTAGCATCCAACTAATGATAATCTCGAGTGAAAGAAAAATTCAGATGCAGATTACACTAGTAATCTATTTGGTAGAAAAATTACTAGTGAAATGTGATTTATGTTGATATTCATTAGCTGCATCATTTTTCAAGGAAAATATCTGCAGATTTTTTTCAAATGATTTTCAAATAGCAGACATTTTTCTAAACCCCCTTCCAGAAAATCATTTTGTTGACCTCGTTTCAGATTAGTCAACTTAGAAATTTTGATTTTATAATTATTTTTGGATTTGATCTTAAATGATTACATTGACTAATCCTACTCTCTATTAATTATCGAAAAGATAAATAGTGATTGAAAAAGTGATGAGTGTTGATATTAACCATATATTATTATTTGAGATGGTATATTTAGTAAATTTCTTTAGAAATTTGAATAAGAGTTATAAAAACCTTTTGTTGGTAAAAATTCCATGACCATCTCCATTTCTAGCATATTTCTAATGATCATCACTCGTCAAAATTCAATATAGTTTTTCAATATGTGATATTTTAAATAGGAAATCATTTGTTTTTCATTTTATATTTTTTTTTTAAATCCAAAGTATTCACTCTCATTCAAAAGTTCTCACGGTTATGCATTGGTGAATTACTTGGAATTTTTGATTATGTGCTTTCATGCTCATTTAATAGTCCTTACGATTATGCACGTATGGAACACATATCATAATTGATTGATTTAATCGACAAGTTGATTCTAATTCCATTTAAAAGTCCTCACGGTTATGCTTGGTTAGAAGATTCTTGAATTCATTTTTAAAACAAAAAAAATTGGAATACTACTAATCTCATTTAAAAGCCCTAACGGTTATGCATGGTTGGTAGGTATTCAAATTCCTGAAATAAATATACAACAAATAGACACAACTGTATGGTTTTATATGATGACATCATCCATATCACTCTAAAGTGGAATATGCGTCAAACAGAGTATTTATGATTTTTGTTTGATTTTTTTGTTGAAATTTAACATTTATATTCGATTAAGTTTTAAGGTTGTATTAATGTCTATCACTTTATCTCTATTTTTCTAACACTAGTACTCTTTGCTGATAACAAAAGGTGTCACGCACTGACTCGACCTTCGAAATTCGACACCGAATACATCACCCGTATTTGAATGCCAAAGATCCAGACGTCGAATTTGGCTCGCCGGAGTTTATAACACATTAAGTACAACAACACAGCGGAAGAAAAAGAATAATATCATTGATATGTTAATACCCTAGGTATGGATTTTGATGACAACAACCACATAAATATTACTACTAACATATCTTCGAGTTATGCAGTCATATCAGATATATTATGGAGACATTTACAAAGATTACCATAAATACAGTGGAAGCAGATGAATTATAGATGAAGGTTAATTAGAGCAATTGAAGAACAAAACCCAATTAGAGAAGAATGCTGAAGGATAAAGGTGTTTGAAGTGATGAGGAGTTGGTTGAACCTTAGAATATCTTGTTAAAGATCTCATGGCAATTATACTTGAAGATTATCAACCATTGACCTCAACCGAATCAAAAAAATCCATAAATATAAGGTAATTTGAAATGCTGAAAATTTGAAACACTTATTAGTGTTGCTGTTCATTTTACAACACACCCATGTCGACAAGGGGGGTAGGGGTTTGTCGACATGCTAGCCGTTTTTCAGAATTTCAAATTTTAAATGAAGAGACATTTCCCTCCACCTCTTTACCAAAAGACACGTCTCTTCAACCATTGTATAAAGGCCTCTGAAAATGAATTTTAATATCAAGAATTCTTATTTTCTCTTACTCCTTCTCCAAACATTTGCAAAAGAAATCCATTGCAAACTCTTTCAATCTCCTTGCAAATCAATATTGTTTCACTCCAATTCTTCACTGATTTGCAAACCACACAATATCAGAGAGTTGTACTTTAATTCACACCATTCTCTCACTGATTTCATCCTATTCCTCAAAGAATTCAAAGATATATTGCCATTGGAGGTCTATAGGATTGTTGTATCGAATCTGCAAGAATCTGTATTAAAGATACGACTACTTGACATAGTCTGCTGTTAGTGATAAGGAGAAGGTGTTCTTGTAGCCTGTGAAATCAAGAGGGCGGGTCTTATAGCCCGTGAAACCAAGATTGTAAAGGTGCTCTTGCCATCCGTGAAAAGCAATCGATTATAGTGGAATTATACATGATAGAATGCAGGACTGGATGTAAGATTGGTTAATCCAAACCAGTATAAAAATCCGGGTGTTATTTACATTACTGTATTTTACTTTATTACTTACTTATTCTCTTATTACTTCTTTCTTTTTGCAATTTGAATAAATACAGTTTTATATTCATAAGTAAGTAGTTAATACATATTTCACCGCTTCTAGTGTCTGAATAGTCTTAAGATCCAACATTGTGTTGTAGCCACCCCAGTTTCCAACATTTGGTATCAGAGTATTGGTTTTCAAAAATTCATAACATGGTTTTTGAAAAGTATAAATGGCTAATGGCACTAGTAACACATATTTTAACACTTTTGTAGAAGGGCAATCTACCACTAGACCCCCTCTATTTGATGGTAGTAGTTATGCATATTGGGCTTATAGGATGAAATGTTATTTGCAGTCTAAATGGTTTGGATATTTGGAACATTACCCAAATAGAATACATAGAGCCTCAAACTGAATATTCAAAATGGACACTAGACCAAAAGTCACAAGCACTTAATAAATCTAAGGCCATGAACATTTTATTTTGCTCCTTAGATAGAAATGAATTTAATCGAGTGTTTATTTGTAATTCTGCATATGAAATTTGGAGAACTCTGCAAGTCACACATGAAGGCACAAATAAAATAAACCAAACAAAGATATCTATGCTAACTAACCAGTTTCAACTCTTTCAAATGAAACCAAATAAGTCTATTTCTGATATGTATTCTAGATTTTAAGATATAGTACATGTCTTAATATCATTAGGAAAGAAAATTACTAAAAAAGACCAAGTCAGAAAGATCTTGAATTTACTTCCTAGTGAATGGGATCGAAAGACTCTGGCAATTGAAGAAGCCAATGATATCTGTACTATGAAAATGGAAGATTTAATTGGTAACCTAATGTCTTATGAAGTAAAGTTGTAGATTAGAAAAGAGAATCGGGCAAATGAGAAGAAATCACTAGCACTCAATGCTGTGATCCAAAAAGATGAACCGGATGATGATGCTGTTGATGATGATATCGAGTTTATGACCAAGAAGCTCAAGAAATTCTTGAAGTATTGGATAACAAACAAACGTCGAAAAACTAACAATAATAATTCTAGAAATGAAAATGTTGTTAAGTGTTTCGAATGTGATAAACCCGGTCATTTGAAAAGAGACTGTCCTAAACTGAAGAAATCAAAGTCAAACACTCTCAATAAGGAGAAGAAACGGACATTCAATACAAAATGGGATGATTCAAATACATCATCAAGTGATAGTGATTCAAAAATAGAAAATGCCAACATATGCTTCGCGGTAAAGGATGACCAGGTATGGAATTTTAATAAAGAAATTACTAATGTTTTGAATGATATGAATCAGAGATATAAAGTACTTAGGAAAGAGTACAACAATAGTGTGGCAGAGATGGATAGATTAAAAATATTTATTGAAAGGTTAACTAAAGAAAATAATGTCTAAAAGATGAAATTGAAAGACCTAATGGGTATAATGATCAAAAGGATTTGACACTTGGAAGTTTTGAAAAACTAAAAAGTGAAAATGAATCCTTAAAATCATAAAATCTTTCAATGAAGTCATAAATCACTGATCTGAATGACAAAATAACATCTCTGGACAATGTTATTCTTAACCATAACAAGGATAATCTAGAAAAATTATTATCTGGATCTAAACACACTAGGAATAAACATGGACTTGGATACACCGCTAAGGCTAAACCAAAGAAAACTAGTATTCAAAATACTAAGTTTGTTAAGACTACCAAGTTCAAACCAAAACCTAGAAAATTAAAGTTAAAACCTCCAAGTAAATTCATTAATTTATGGGTTCCAAAAAGGTTCGATGATATTGAAAAAGAAAATTATATTGATAATTTTTCATCTAATGATTATATTTTGAAAGGACATTCAAACTCTTCTTGGGTTTGGCATCCCAAAACTTAACCCCATGGACCCCAGAATAAAAAGGGTACCAGTGTGCATATTTTATAATTTTTCAGGTACCAAATAATGTATATTAGATAACAGATGCTCAAAGCATATGACAAGAAATCTATTGAACATTGGATAAATATGAAAAGGATTTGTTATTGGCATCGGCAAAGTCGGTAACTCTAAAACTCATTTTATTATCAGATAAGTTTATTTCATGTTTGAATTAATTTGGTTTCCCCTCATGTGTTTTATTTATAAGCATATATCTCTATGTACAAACTCTACATATTGTCTAACAGTGATTTAAGTGACTCTTTTTTACGCTTTTTGATGATGACAAAGGGGGAGAAAAGGTATATATATATATACTAGGAAAAATGATAGGGGGAGTGCATAGAGTTAGGGGGAGTCAAATAATGAGTATTATATTTTATCTCTCAAATATTTATATGGTTGTCATCATCAAAAAGGGGGAGATTGTTACTACCCTAGGTATTGATTTTGAAGACAACAACCACATAAATATTACTACTAACGTATCTTCGAGTTATGCAGCCATATCAGATATGTTATGGAGACATTTACAGAGATTAAAAAGAATGCAGGGGAAGCAGAAGAATTATAGAAGAAGGTTAATCAGAGCAATTGAAGAACAAAACCTAATTAGAGAAGAATGCTGAAGGATAAAGGTGTTTGAAGTGATGAGGAGTTGGTTGAACCTTAGAACATCTTGTTAAAGATCTCATGGCAATTATACATGAAGATCATCAACCATTGACCTCAACCGAATCACAAAAATCCATAAATATAAGGTAATTTGAAATGCTGAAAATTCGCAACACTTATTAGTGTTGCTGTTCATTTTGCAACACACTCATGTAGACAAGGGGGTAGGGGGTTGTCGACATGCCAGGCGTTTTTCAGAATTTCAAATTTTAAATAAAGAGACATTTCCCTCCACCTCTTCACCAAAAGACACGTCTCTTCAACCATTGTATAAAGCCTCTGAAAACGAATTTTAATATCAACAATTCTTATTTTCTCTTACTCCTTCTCCAAACATTTGCAAAAGAAATCCATTGCATACTCTTTCAATCTCCTTGCAAATCAATACTATTTCACTCCAATTCTTCACTAATTTGCAAACCACACAATATTAGAGAGTTGTACTTTAATTCACACCATTCTCTCTCTGATTTCATCATGTTCCTCAAAGAATTCAACGATATATTACCACTGGAGGTCTATAGGATCATTGTACCGAATCTGCAAGAATCTGTATTAAAGGTACGAGTACTTGACATAGTCTGTTGTTAGTGATATGGAGAAGGTGTTCTTGTAGCCTATGAAATTAAGAGGGTTTGTCTTCTAACCCGTGAAACCAACATTGTAACGGTGTTCTTTCCACCAGTGGAAAGCAAGCGATTATATTGGAATTCTGCACGATAGAGTGTAGGACTGGATGTAGGATTTGTTAATCCGAACCAATATAAAAATGCAGGTGTTATTTACATTACTGCATTTTACTTTATTACTTACTTATTCTCTGATTACTTCTTTCTGTTTGCAATTTGAGTAAATACAGTTTTATATTCATATGTAAGTAGTTAATACACATTTCACCACTTCTAGCGTCTGAATAGCCTTAAGATCCAAAATTGTGTTGTAGCCACCCCAGTTTCCAACATGATATACAATAGTATTCGATACAACATATTTACAAATGATATCAATATCCATCAGAGATATACAACAGCGGAAATATGAATCTCAAGTATGATCTTCCAAAGAATAGATAGAAAGATAGAATCTAGAACTGCAACATCATAGCCAAAGCTCCAAAGACTACAAAAGGCTAGAATCCACCAACAAGCTTTCCAAACACGAAGCGAGAAACCCACATCACGTAGTATTAAGCAAGGTCAATCATTGATGTGATCGCCAAATCCAAAGGCTTCGAAGATTTCCAAAAGCTACCAAATCTACATCTACTATTTATCTAAAAAACCTAACTCCAGACTGCCCGTGTGGAAAACTGTGGGCACCTACAGTTTAGGAAGGGAACAACAAACTCCGGGTCAGTCATGGGACTGGTATTAGCAAACAAAAATAGTTTATCTTTAAAACGAACAACAAAAGAATTTAAAAATTGAAATCTGCAATGCTTTTGGAAAATGAAACTACCATAAGGCCTCCCACCGCACACACAATGTAAACGCAGAATTAGAGGAGATTTCTTCTTGTGATAGTCAAACATGCTTACTACGCAAGATCCTTTTAATATTATTAATAGTGTTTAGTGCAGAAAACCTTTTGAAAGTATAATATTAATCTTAGCCAGCATAGACATTTCGAACTATGCCTACTATAGCTACCATCTAAAAAGTGGTGACCACCATAAGCAAATGGCAGGTTATACAACTAAAACCGTACAAGGCGCGTATTGGATGATTGGATTTCCAACAAATGGTTAGGAAAAGGAACTTCCCACACCGAATGGAATGCCTCTGGAGGGACGTCCCTGAGAACGTAACTAGATCTTTACTACACAAGGTTGGGTTACCTCTGTAACTAGGTAACTACTGACATGAGTATGCCACCCCTGGTCGTTATCAACCTTTATCTGAGGCGCCTATCAACCAACAACCACAAAGCAATAAGTTTTGCAGCAACCACAAAGTTAAGTATCTGGGCTCCATACCATGATACCACTTATAATCCAGAAGAAAATGGACATACCTTCAGGGGGCGCTATCCCCAAGTTACCTTGCTGCAACGATTCATGTTCGACCATTACCGGGTTGTGAGGCTCAACGAAGTCTCTTCCACAAAGCTATGCTTTACACAAAAGCCATGCTTTGATCAACAAATGATCAGCAGCACTTCGTATGCTATATTACCAAATTGGGAATGTATCACTAGTAACCATCAACTACATAACCACTGAGCTCGTACGTCCTAGAGAAGGGTATTAAGCTAAGAGAATAAATTCTCCGTCACCAAATAGAAATATATTTGATAGAAACCGGCTTTACATCTCAAAGTGTAATGTCAGACGCACATCCATACAAGTTTGTTCCGGGTTCGAACAGAACTGAAGGCATTTCCAAAGAAGCCCTTGCAAATCCGAATATTCACTAATCACGTTCGGACTCCCCATCACAAAGGATAATCAAATCTCTATACCGGGGATCAGCCGGTGTAGAGACATTTGACGAGCTATCCTTTCACTTTCGAAAATATTCGGTCTTCACCACCATCTTCAAATGCGATCCATCTCATCGTATCATTATTCGAAATGGATTATATGACAGAAGGTCCTCTCCCGGCTAAACCGAATAATGAGCGTAATATTTTAAAACCATATGGATATTGGGATCTCAGTTAAGTCACAACTTATTACCCTAAACTTTTCTTTCAAATGGTTTAAACAAATTACCATTTTCAAATCTTTAAACAAAAAGATTCCCTTCACAAAGTTCACCAATCTTCCACAAAGATTCATTCATGGCTTTTAAAACAATTTCCTTTTCAAATTGAATTAACTCATCCAATCAAAAACTCAATTCACAGCTTTCAAAAATAATTCCATTTCAAATCTTTTATACCAAAGATACACCTTTTAGATCCTTTTCAATTTCAAAACAAGGTTCAGCAATCTTTCCCAAAGATTCGTTTATAGCTTTCAAAACAATTTCATTTTCAAACTTGAAATCCTTTTAAACAAATTGGAAATCCCTTCTTTATATGAAAGCTATTATTATTTGGAAAACAAAGGTTTTTGTTTCGAAAAATCCGATTGCATTTGCACAGGTTAAAACCATTCAAGTTTAAAACTTGGGTTACATTCAAATTCCCAAACAATACTTTTAAAATGGTTTAAAACCCCATATTATATAACTTGTATATCCTTTTTAAACCATAATTTCCAAAACATGGGATTCAATTTCAAATCTTGAATTCAAATTCAAATCAAATTATTTAAATTTCAAAACTTTATCAAGTTATTTAAAATAACGTTGTATTTAAAACTCCTTTTCATAAGGCTTTTATATTTAACCCAATTTCATTTCCAAAACTATTTGAATTCAAAAATTCAACTTTAAAACAAATAATATTAAATTTCAAAATATCCGTGACTTAATCGATTTCCCATGAAATCCATATTTGTGTGTGTATGGTGTAGTCCAGGGGTTTTACACAATAATGCAATGTCAATAACCATTACAGATTCAAGTATAGCAATATCGATAAGCGGTATAATCTATAACGCTTATCGTTCATTCACAGATTCACATATAATATACAAATGTATCACCGATAAATAAATAAATTAATACACGGCTTAATTCATAAAAGAGAATATCACAGATCAGATAGGACAATCAATTCGAGCATCTAATACAATACAACCATTCATAAGCAAACCCACATTCAGTAATCTTTTATAAGCAGGATAAACTTAATTATTAAATCCTTAATTAATTCAATTAAACTTTTAATTAAATTAATTCCTTGTGAATTAATTATCCAATCCTGATTATAACTTAACTTAAACCAGATTAATAAATTTATAATCTCGGTTAATTATCATTAATTAATTACGAACCATTTAATTAATTATCCTTCAATTATTTATTAATTAACCTTAAAAAATAAATTAATTAACTTTTAACTATTAATCTTTAATTAATAAATCAATTAATCTTTAATAATTAACCTTTAATTAATTATCTTTAATTAATTTTATAATTAATTAACCCTTAATTAATTAAGTAATAATCTTTTATTAATTACAATAAGTAATTATACTTAATTAATTTCATTAAGTAACCATTCTCTAATTACTCGTCATTACTTATTTAATTCTTAACAAATTAATTAATCCTTAATTAATACTTAATTAACCATTAATTAAGTAATTATCATAAATTTCAAGTTAATGATACTTGAATCTTAAGATAACCCATTTATCTTAATTGGTTTACTTAATCATCATTTATATTAAATTAAATGCTTGAAAATAATTATACAAAATTATTTGAGAACTTTGATTTATTAAAGTTTAATACACTAACCCTAATCACTTCTTAATTAACTCCTTAATCACATTATTTATTTAAGATAAACTTTTAAACAAAGGTTATATACATACATATTAAAACATTTCAACTTAATTAATTAAAATAATTATTTTAAAACCCTTAATTAATCCCAACTTAATTACAACTTTATTATTTAAAAAGAATTAAGTAAGAAATTGTTTAATTTTTCAATAAATCGTTAATTTGAATTTACTTGAAAATTTAGTTAATACTTTACTCTAAAAAAACATCTTAAAGAAAACATTAAATCTTGTAACTTTATTTGGAAATTTTCATTTAAAAACCCGATTATTACTTCATAAAACATGTTCTTACTTTTGTTTTCAAATTTGGATTCTATTTCATTTTATATTTAAAAACCTGAACATGTTTTATTTTTTAAAAAATAAAATAAAAACCTGGTTAATTGAAAACAACTCGAGACAAATCTTTGTTTAACCCGAGCCTGGCTTCGAGTTTCACCCATCCCATAGTTGCTTCGAGTCGAACCCATGCTTTTCTCGAGTTTGGACCCGAGAACAATCTTTCTTCCCTAATTTTCAACAATCACCTGATACCAACGATACTCGTGTACGTGTACACGAGCTCCGATCAGTTTCGATCGACGTCGTGACCTTCAACGAGTTGCCAACCTTCCCCTCTAACATCCTAACCACCCAAATAAACGAGCAAATTCGAAAGTCGAATTTGAGCCACCTCGATAACTTTATGGAACAATAATTCATCCAAAAACTACTTCGCCAGACCACATCTGGCCACCAGAATTCACACAACTTCGACCAGAGCTTCATCTCTGACCCACGCCTCCATCCTCCTAGGTGCGATAGCTTCCGGTTCACCCATGACCATGAAAAAGCCTCGACTTCACCAATGTTCAACACCGTTGACTAAACCCTAAATTACCATCGATCGGTCACCATAACACATTACAAAATCATTCACTATTTTTCCAATAATCTACATCCTCCAATCAACCTTTGACATTAACCACGATGAACCTAGACCCGTCGATCATTGAAAATTGATGTAAATATGTTTTCCGTTCAACTTAAAATATCCCCACAATTATCAACTTAAAAATCATGAATTTATTACCTAAATTCATTATTTTGTATTACGAATCAGTTTATGAAGTCAAAACATGGAATTGAAATCGTTGGTTTTTGACTTAATAAAATCATCTCTGTAATTAATTATTTTTAATGTAAATTACTTAATTTAAATATTTGAATTTAATTTTGAAAATGATGTCACATATATACAAACATTTTTCATTCAGAGGTTATAGCCAAAAAATCATTTTGCTGGATGATTTGGATTTTTGAATCATGTTTTTAAAACCTGTAACTTATAAGAGGGTTCAACATATTCATACAGACATGCATATCAATATATATATATATATATATATATATATATATATATATATATATGCATTCAGACATACAGGCATAGTAAACAACATTTTCATCACACATTTCAAGTGTCAATTCCAAAATCAAATAATAGACAGGTTTTAGTAAGTTTGCTCACTTGGGAAATGAAGACAGAGGACCAGGTTTTAAACTTCTAGAAATTTATTTTACTTTGATTGATCTGGAATTTAATTTGAATCTACTTTGTTCGATCTAGAACTCGATTTGTTTTAGCTTGAAATTTGTTTAGATTTCCAGGTTTGAAGACTTAAATTTGCTGAGATGACCTTGTCTGAACTCTGATCTTTGCGTTGATTCTTTTTGTTTTGAATTTCCAGACTTGAAAACTGAATCTTTGAATTCCAATTTTGATTCATTGTTTGATTTCTTTTGTTTTGATTTATTTTTTCTTTGTTTCAGGTTTGAGAATAGCCTGATTATTTTCTCCTATACATGTTTTATGAGATTTTCAAATTAATTTTTTTATGAGATGCCACTTGTTTATTCCATGCTACTTATTTTACACTTGTTATTCTATTTACCTCCTTATTTTACAAATGTCACATGTTACCTAAATTGTGTTTTAAACCTTGCATTGTTTTAATTTATGAGTTATGTATTTTAAATCTTATACTTATATTTCAAAAGATATATACATATCAAAGCTATATTATATATATACACACTAACTATATATTTTCAAATATATAAAAGAAAAATAATTTAAATCTTTAACAAATTTAATTTTCCAAAAGAATATATACATTTATTTAAAGCTTTCATTAATCCTTGTTTACATTTAATATTACTTACATTTATACAACTTTTTAAAGAAAAATGATTTGAAAACAAATTGTATACTTAATAGATAATCATACATAACTATTTATTAGTTCTTTAAAATAGAAAGATTTTTAACTTAAATTTACTTAAAAGTATTTATTATTGGATTCCAAATCCAAAATTTCTATTTAGAAATGCATATCATTATTCATTCTGGAAATTTTTCCAATTAATTCATCATTAAATCCAAAATTCTAAATTAAGTACCAATAATTTCATATTTTAATTCCAAAAATTGAATTTATTATCAAATTAATTCAGGCTAAAATCCGAGAATGTTACAAAAGAGGGAGAGAAAAGTTAAGATTTTGGCAAATAAAGGTCAAATATTCTCTATTTGCAACTAGGCTTATTTGCGTACTTTTGTTTACATGCATATTTGAAGGGGAAGCTTTGTGTAGAGAGGGAGCATTCAAATAGGGGGAGCAAATTGAATGATTAAATATATTTAACAAATTCGAAATCTTAAATATATGTTTTTATCATCGAAAGGCGGAGATTGTTGAAAATGCAAGCATATGATTTTTGTTTGATGATAATAAACATATATATATACATATTCACTTAAATGTATTTGTTAATGTACTATTTTATTTTTCACATAACTAAATAAATATTTGTTGAATAAAGTAAATAACACGGTATTTAAATTCAAACGGATATTTTATTCAAACAAATAGTTATTACAATTTTGAATAGTAAAAATTTGAGCTCTCACTATACATACACAATTTTGATTACAATACATATTCAATTACATCATAGTCTTTTATTTACAAATGTCCTCACTACATATCGCTTATCCACTCATAATTTGTCTTCAACTTCATTCCAGATTGAATCCAGCATCTGAGCAATCTGCAAAAATAAATATTGAAGTAGTAAAATTGAAAAGAAAATATTTTTGAAGTGTAAAATAAAATGTATTTTGAAAAAATTATTTGCCTCAGTTATTTGGGATGTTCGTCATCATTTAATTTTGAATTCATAATACACGAACAGCTTGTGACATGCACAGTGTATCACTGTACATGCCACAAGGCTATGCACACTGATGTATACACTTGATAAAATTACAGGGACATGTGATCACAGGTCAAACCCAAATGAAAAACCGGGTTCAACTCAAATGCAATACAAATAAAGTCAAAATAGGAGCACAAGGTCAAACCCGAGCTGCATGTTGGATTCAACACAGGTGAAATCAAAATGTACAAGCTCAAGAAAATTGTCAAGACAATAAAACAAGCCTCGACCAAAAAGTTTTGTGATATACACATGAAATAAGTAAACAAAGTCAATAAGACCGGTCAGAGAAACCATAGTGCATCTCATCATAAATATGCAAAGGAACAATGGAGCATATATATAAACCCAGACAACACAACATAAAGTGACAATGTGGTTGCAGTGAAGACTACAAGTACAAAGCATGCACCAGTTCAATATGCAATGTGACCAGAACCCAAAATACATAAAACAATGGTGAATCAACAAATGCTCCAGATGGTACATCAAGCCAGAGAAGGCTGCGCAAAGGTCACTGACATATATGATATGGATGAAAAAAGTTCATATGCACTGGCTCGAAGTAGCAACACAATGCAAACTAGAAATGAATATAGCTCAATGCAAAACACAAGCCAATAAAACAGTATAAACAAGCCTGTCATGCAAATACAACATGTCGTGGCATGCAAAGACATATGATCAAAAGCAATGCAATAGTGGTCAATGCAAATAAGACAAGGCTACGAGTTCAAATGCAATACAACATGAATTATATCAGTGAACATATATAAGCACTAAAAGAAAGGAGCAAACGGAAACAATGAGATGTGACAGCAGTGTAGAGAAAACACACCAGTGTGAAAATGAAGACCACAAGACATCAAGCCAGAGAACAATGCACAGACTCATATAAAACAGTGTCACCAATGAAAAAACATGAAGCATCTAGACTTCGAGTAGAGACAGACCAACAGTGAAACAAATGAAGTTCAGAAGTGAAGACTACATAATGTAGCATGAAAACATTGTAACATAAAAGCAAATGCAAACTGCCTCGAAGCATGCATATGCTCAGGAAATGTCGAAGACGAAGCAATCCAAAACAACCACCAATGACCAGAGGCAGTTTTACTGAAGTGTAGACGTAAGCCGTGCACATAACCAAGTACAAATCCAAGTGGTAATTCATCAAAGCAGCAGTTCATCATAAACAACTTCCAGCAATCAAAATATTTTCAAATGGCCGAAGTCAACCACAATCAAAGCCAAGGTCGTTGTCAACAGAAATTTCAAACCGAAGTCAAAAGTCCAAACAATTCAAAGCTGTGGTTGAAAAGGAAAGGAATAGTTCAAAATCAAAGCTGTGGAAATCAAGTAACACAAGATTCACGTTTGAACAAGTCGGAAATAAATCATAGCATTCAAACTAAATCGAATGGCCAGAGCATAGTAGTGATGAATTCAAACAAATTTATACGAACGAGATTATAGGAATTAAGATCCTATATAAATGTTTAATAACATCGGCTTTCAGATTCATCCGAGTTCAAGCAACAGAATATAATCATTCAATTCGAATCATTGATCGAGTTAAAGCAATCAAATTAGAAAAAGAAAAAGGCATAAATTACATACCGAATTCAAAGTCGAACTCGATCAAATTTGAAGGAGCTGTGGTCGAATCGAGGAGATGATCGATTACAGGAGAAAATCATAAGAACACCAATTATATTCGATCAAAAATAAATCAGCTTCTTTGAAAGTAACAAAATCCCTAATTTTTGAGCAAGCGAATAAAGGAACGAACCGCCATTTTCACTAAGAAGGAAGCGGGCCGAAGGAAATAAAAAAAGGGGAAACAAACTAATTTTCTTAAGTCTAATTTTTGGGCCGGCTTCTCTCAACTTTTAATTGGGCTTTAATATTTAAATTAGGGTTTGATTGTTTTTAATTTGATGTTTTTGTATTTTCTTCTATAAACATTGTAAATTCTAGTTGTGTGACTAGGGGACGAGCTACGTTGGTGTAGTTCGAGAATTCACAAATTAGTGGCTTAGTTGTGGCAGGGTTTTGAGCATAGAGTTAAGGCTAGTCGATAGCGGGTGTCACGAGTTTACGTGTGTAAGCGTCTGACAGCTTAATTTCTAGTAGAAACCTTGGGGTGGCATGGAGGCAGGGTTTTGCTGAAGCTGGGTAAATTCTGTGTTGTTCTATTTCTGCATTTATTATTCTGCTATTATATGTGCTGCTATAATTCTAATATATCTGCGTTGAGATTATTTTATATAAACTTCGGCAATAAATTTTTATAATTAATAGTATCACCCTATTCACCCCCCTCTAGGGTGAAATTGATCCTACAAGTGGTATCAGAGCTAGGAACAAAAGCCATTTTTGTTTTTAAAATTTGATTTTTCAAAAACCAAAATTTGTTTTACAAATTTGATTTTTTTTAAAATGGCTTCTGTTAATGAGGGTCGGCTCAATATTATTCCTCCTATTTTTGATGGAATAGATTTTTTGAATTGAAAATTGAAAATTGAAAGTGAAATTTTATTTAAAATATGTTAATGTTAAATGTTGGGATATTATTGAAAATAGGTGTGATATAAGAGACGAAAAAATTACCTCGATTAATGCTCTGGCTATGCATATATTATATTCTCATATTAATCAAGATAATTTTAACTTTATCTCTCATTGTGAAAATGCACAGGAAATCTGGAATACTTTTGATGTAATATATGGTGCAAAAGTCAACAGCAATGAGAAGTTCTCCACAATCAACTCAATTCGTGCTTGACAGGATTGACAAAAAGCAGCAGTGATGATGATGATGGAGCAACTGAGCTGGCACTACTAATGAAGAGATTCAAAAAGCGGAACCTCAAATACAGAAATCCAGCACTAAATCAAAAAATGAAAAGCAGAATAGTCAAAGCACTAGACAACCCAGAAGAACGGAAGAGCATCTGTCTTAAGTGCAACAAACCCGGACACATTAAGCCCAATTGTCCTCGAAATCGACACGGCGAAGAAAAGAATTCAAAAAGGAGAATTTTTGCAGCCACGTGGAATAAAAGCAATGGCAGTGGGAGTGAGAAAGAAAATTTGTGCCTTCGAGGTGATATAACCGATAACGATGATGACGAGCCAAGCGAGGTATCAAAACTTACTCACTCAGAATTACTTATACATTTCCATGAAGTAAATGGTTGTTCGAACGACTTAGGGAAAGTTATGCTAAAATTGAATCACAAAGAGACATTTTGACGTATTTAAACAAACAGCTTGATCAATTAGTTAAAAACTATCAAAGTAGGAGCCCTAAGGGTGAAAAGTGTCCAACATCTGAAGATGAAATTATAAAATCAGAAATTAAAATTAAATCACTTAAAAATGAAATTCTAATTTTGAAAAAAAACGAAAATACTCGAAGAGAAAATTCTATTAGGAAGTGCACACTCAATTATTGAATGAAAATGCATCCATCAAAACACAAGTCCTACAATTGTCTACGACTTTAGGGAAATTTTCCAAAGGAGGAAAATCTTTAAATATGTTAATAGGAAAACAAACAGTTAATATTGATAGACAAGGAATTGGATATACTCAGTCTAAACATGTTAAAAGCAAAATTAATTTAGTCAGTTCCATGTGCACAATTTGTAGAAAATTTGGACACAATCAAAATATTTGTTGGTATAGACCTAAACACGTGAAAACTATACCAATTTGGGTTCCAAAAGGCATGAATATAAAATCCGTTAAAGTTAAACAAATTGGTGCCGAAAGGAACGTATATAAATAGTTAGGGGTCTCCACAAAATTATTTTTCAAAATCATTTACCACTAACAATCATTTACCACTAACAACCATGGACCTATGAAAACAAATAGGTCATAGAAATCTTTCATCGTGTAGGTGTAGTGGCAGGCTAAAGAAAAACAACTGTGTTATCCGGATTCTGACTATTCCAGACACACAACGGGCTACAAATCAAAGTTCCTTAGCCTAGTATAAAGGTGGCAGAATAACAATGGGCAATAACGAAATTTTTTTGTAAAGGTAAAACAGGTAATGGTATATTCATCTTGAATGATTTATTAAATGTGATAATCTGCACCATAATCTGAATTTTATTTAGCTAGTTATTTGATATAGAAATGCATGATGATAATGATTCTGACTTTTTCAAAATTGTTGGCCAATTATTCTTTTATGCTGAGAACACTACAATCCTCGAAATACTTCATATAGATTAATTTTCATTAATGATGGTAATACATTTGGCTGACTCTATTTTCATGTTTTTGGCTTATTGGCACGACTTCAATTAAAATTGAAAAGAATTTCATATAAAAACTTCTTCAAGAATTTTTTGCAACATCACGGTCTGGTCTATAGCATCCAACTATTGATAATCTCGAGTGAAAGGAAAATTCAGATGTAGATTACACTGGTAATCTATTTGGTATAAAAATTACTAGTGAAACGTGATTTATGTTGACATTCATTAGATGCACCGTTTTTCAAAGAAAATATATGCATATTTTTTTCAAATAATTTTCAAATAGTAGACATTTTTCAAAAACCCTTCCAGAAAATCATTTTGTTGACCTTGCTTCAGATTAATCATTTTAGAAAATTTGATTTTATAATTATTTTTGGATTTGATATTAAATGATTACATTGACTAATCTGACTCTCTATTAATTATCGAAAAGATAAATAGTAACTGAAAAAGTGATGAGTGTTGATATTAATCATATTTTATAACTTGAGATGGTATATTTAGTAAATTTCTTTAGAAATTTGAACAAGAGTTATAAAAAAAATTGTTGGTAAAAATTCCATGACCATCTTTATTTCTATCATATTCCAACGACCATCACTCATCAAAAGTCAATATTGTTTGTCAATATGTGGTATTTTAAATAGGAAAT
Organism: Allium cepa; assembly: GCA_030765085.1. Lineage (NCBI taxonomy): Eukaryota > Viridiplantae > Streptophyta > Magnoliopsida > Asparagales > Amaryllidaceae > Allium > Allium cepa. The sequence continues at coordinate 535,428,748 of CM060928.1, forward strand.
CATTCTTTTTTCATTTTATATTTTTTTTTTTAAAATGTAAAGTATTCACACTCATTTAAAAGTCCTCACGGTTATGCATGGGTGAATTACTTGGAATTTTTGATTATGTGCTTCCATGCTCATTTAAAAGTCCTCACGGTTATGCATGTATGAAATGCATATCCAAATTGATTGAGTTAATAAACAAGTTGATTCTAATCCCATTTAAAAGTCCTCATGGTTATGCGTGGTTAGAAGATACCTGATTTCATTTTTTAAAAAAAAAGAATACTACTAATCTCATTTAAAAGTCCTAACGGTTATGCATGGTTAGTAGATATTCAAAAATAAATATACCACAAGTAGACACAACTGTATGGTTTTATATGATAACATCATCCATATCACTCTAAAGTGGAATATGCGTCAAACAGAGTATTTATGATTATTTTTTTTTATTTATTGAAATTTAATATTTATATTCGATTGAGCTTTAATATTGTATTAATGTCTATAACTTTATCTCTATTTTTCTAACACTATTACTCTTTTGTTGATAACAAAAGGGTGAGAGAAAAGTTAAGATTTTGACATATAAAGGTCAAATATTTTCTATTTGCATCTAGGATTATTTGCATATTTTTATTTACATGCATATATAAAGGGGGAGCTTTGTGTAGAGAGGGAGCATTCAAATAGAGGGAGCAAATTGAATGATCAAATACATTTAACAAATTCAAAATCTTAAATACATGTTTTTTATCATCAAAAAGGGAAGATTGTTGAATATGCAAGCATATGATTTTTGTTTGATGATAATAAACATATATATATATATATATATATATATATATATTCACTTAAATATATTTGTTAACGTATTGTTTTATTTTTCACATAATTAAATAAATACTTGCTGAATAAAATAAATAACACAGTATTTAAATTCAAATGGATATTTTATTCAAACAAATATTTATTACAATATTGAATAGTAAAAATTTGAGCTCTCACTATACATACATAATTTTGATTACAATACAAATTCAACTACATCAAAATCTTTCATTTACAAATGCCCTCACTACATATCGCTCGTTCACTCATAATTTATCTTCAACTTCATTGCAGATTGAATCCAACATCTGAGCAATCTGCAAAAATAAACATTGACGTAGTAAAATTGAAAAGAAAATATTTTTTAGTGTATTATAAAATGTATTTTGAAAATATTATTTGCCTCAATTATTTGGGTTGTTCGTCATCATTTAATTTTTAATTCATCATACACGAAGAGCTTGTGACATGCACAGTGTATCACTGTACATGCCACAAGGCTATGCACACTGATGTATACACTTGATAAAATTACAGGGACATGTGATCACAGGTCAAACCCAAATGAAAAACCGGGTTCAACTCAAATGCAATACAAATAAAGTCAAAATAGGAGCACAAGGTCAAACCCGAGCTGCATGTTGGATTCAACACAGGTGCAATCAAATGTACAAGCTCAAGAAAATTGTCAAGACAATAAAACAAGCCTCGACCAAAAAGTTCTGTGATGTACACATGAAGTAAGAAAACAGCCAACAAGACTGGTCAGAGAAACCATAGTGCATCTCATCACAAATATGCAAAGGAACAATGGAGCATATATATGAACCCAGACAACACAACATACAGTGACAGTGTGGTTGCAGTGGCGACTACAAGTACAAAGCATGCACCAGTTCAATATGCAATGCAACCAGAACCCAAAGTACATAAAACAGTGATGAACCAACAAATGCTCCAGATGGTACATCAAGCCAGAGAAGGCTACACAAAGATCACTGACATATATGATATGGATGAAAAGAGTTCATATGCACTAGCTCGAAGTAACAACACAATGCAAACCATAAATGAGTACAGCTCAATGCAAAACACAAGCCAGTGAAACAACATAAACAAGCCTGGCATGCAAATACAACATGCAGTGATATACGGTGACATATGATTAGAAGCAATGCAATAGTGGACAATGCAAGTGAGACAAGGCTACGAGTTCAAATGCAATACAACATGAATTATATCAGTGAACATATATAAGCACTGAAATAAAGGAGCCAACTGAAACAATGACATGTGACGGCAGTGCAGTGAAAAAACGGCAGTGTGAAAATGAAGACCACAAGACATCAAGCCAGGAAAGAATGCACAGACTCGTATAAAACAGTGTCACCAGTGAAAAAACATGAAGCAACCAGACGTCGAGTCAAGACATACCAACAGTGAAACAAGTGAAGTTCAGAAGTGAAGACTACATAATGTAACATGAAGACACTGCAACATAAAAGCAAATGCAAACTGCCTCGAAGCATGCATATGGTCAGGAAATGTTGAAGACAAAGAAATGCAAAACAACAACCTATGACCAGAGGCAGTTTTACTGAAGTACAGACCTAAGCCGTGCACATAACCAAGTACAAATCCAAGTGGTAATTTATCAAAGCAGCAGTCATCATAAACAACGTCCAGAAATCAAAATATTTTTGATTGGCCGAAGTCAACCACAATCAAAGCCAAGGTCGTTGTCAACAGAAATTTCAGACCGAAGTCAAAAGTCCAAACAAGTCAAAGCTGTGGTTGACAAGGAACAGAATAGTTCAAAATCGAAGCCATGGAAATCAAGTAACACAAGATTCATATTTGAACAATTCAGAAATCACAGCAATCAAACAAAATCGAATGGCCAGAGCATAGCAGTGACGAATTCAAACAAATTTATACGAACGAGATTATAGGAATTAGGATCCTATATAAATGTTTAACATCATCAGCTTTCAGATTCAATCGAGTTCAAGCAACAATCTATACTCATTCAACTTGAATCATTGATCGAGTTCAAGCAAGCAAATCAGAAAAAGCAAAAGGCATAAATTACATACCGAATTCATAGTCGAACTCGATCAAATTAGAAGAAGCTATTGTCGAATCGAGGAGATGACTGAATGCCGAAAAAAATCAGAAGAGCACCAATTCTAATCGATCAACAATAAATCGGCTTCTTCGAAATTAACAAAAGCCCTAATTTTCAAGCAAGCGAATAAAGGAACGAACTGCCATTTTCACCAAGAAGGAAGCGGGCCGAAGGAAATAAAAAAGGGGGAACGAACTAATTTTCTTAAGTCCAATTTTTGGGCCGGATTCTCTTAATTTTTAATTGGGCTTTAATATTTAAATTAGGGTTTAATTGTTTTTAAATTGTTGTTTTTGTATTTTCTTCTTCAAACATTGTAATTTCTAGTCGTATGACTAGGGGACGAGCTACAGTGGTGTAGTTTAAGAATTCGCAACTCAGTGGCTGAGTTGTGGCAGGGTTTTGAGCATAGAGTTAAGGCTAGTCGATAGCGGGTGTTGGAGTTTACGTGTGTACATGTCTGACTGCTTAATTTCTAGTAGAAACCTTGGGGCAGCACGTAGGAAGGGTTTTGCCAAAGATAGGTAAATTTTGTGTTGTTCTATTTCTGCATTTATTATTCTACTATTATCTATGCTGCTATAATTCTGATATATCTGTGTTGAGATTATTTTATATAAACTTCCGTAATAAATTTTTATATTACTAGTATCACCCTATTCACCCCCCTCTAGGGTGAAATCGATCCTACGCATACATGTATTAAATATTTTTCTATTCGTTTATTATTTCAATACTACAAAATGTATTCATATACTTATCTTGAATGGTATAAGCACATTCTCAAATCATTAATAAGATTATTTTTTTACTATAAACCTTTATTTTTTTCCATCTTTTTTAAAAGATTCCATACATGCTTCTGCCTTTTTTAAATATCCATCTAAAAGGTCGAATTACACTCACAGATCTATTTTAAAAGGTTTAAGACTAGTGTTACTTAGACATTATCGCTACAAATCTAAAACCATTTCAATTATTCTTTTCTTTAAAACTTTCTTTTCAATGATCTATATACATTCATAAGTATAATTAAAAATGGTTAAAAACAAATGCTATTAACACATTGTCACAACAAATCCCAAAACCATTTCACTTATGCTTATCTTTAAAACATTATTTTAAAGAACTAAGTATATCTACACTTAATGAACATGATAATATACTTTTAATTAACTTTTCAAAATCATTTATTATAATGTAAGTGTTATAATCCAAAACTTCTTTTGTTCCTTTATAAATTACTTAACTTACTTTTCCCAAACTTACGCATATGCATAAATACTTTAAAAATACTTATAAATAAGTTTAAATATCTATGTAAAATATTATTTGAAAATAAATAATTTTTAATTTGATGAAAATAAATAAAAAAACATGTCTTATATTATAAAAACCCTTTACTTTAAAAATTCATAAATAAATATCAAAATGTATTTAAATTTCAAAAAACATTAAAATATTGCAAAAGATGTTAGAAAACATCCCTAAAAATATTAAAGAAAAATACCATATTTAAATATTATTTTTAGAAAGTTAAAACCTCAAACAACTTACTACGGCATTTATAAATGTTGTTAAAAGTCATGTATAATGAACAGCATAGAAAACATGAACTTTGCCATTAATTTTCAGTTTAGCAAACGATTTAAGACTTGAAACTTTTCCAGTAAGTTCTACCTTTAGGGTACTTAAAACCCATGAAAAGAAACTCCTAAGAATATATGACGACCCGACTTTCTCACCACAGAAAATCGCATCATCGTGAAGAAAGAAAATGATAGAAAAGAGAAAAGAAAGGAGAGAAAGAAGAAAACAACTCTAGAATCTCAACAGCGGAACGAATAAATTATATTAATAACATAAATATCACATAATATACAACATTAATCAAAGTTACAAAACATACACAACATACACAACATATACTAAACAGTTATAAACACCTGTCTAGTATTACAACTTAATACAAACACAACACAGAGAATACACAGCGGAAACTATATATATAACGCAGAAGCCTCCTGCTCCATTGCTCCTCCAATATTCGTCAAAGCCAACCTGAATCCCTTGGCTACTCGTAAAAATTTGAGTATCCAAGAGTTTAAGAAAACAAAGATAAACTCCGGGTCAGACATGGGTCTGGTGTGAGTAACAGGTTAAGGTTGCTTAACTTTAAAAAAAAAACTTTTGAAAGAAAGGTATCACGTAAGACTTCTCACACATAAACATGGACAAGTTTTTACCTTATGCTAACCAAAACATTTGATAGAAAATCCGGTGATGTTATAATAGTGTCTAGGGTTTTCAAGTAAATAAGAAATAGCCGAAATTGTTATATCTATTAAATTCCAGCTACTAGCCACAAAAGTGGGTAATACAATCAAAACCGTTGGCACTTATTGGATTTTGGATTCCATACAATGGCAGGGCTACTGGGGTACCGCCCGTCACAGTACGTGGCCTAGATCACCACACCGAGGAGCACGCCCGCTCCCCTGCAACACAAGGCCGGGACCATTCCTTACTGAGCAGTCCCGAACAAGACAATCCCATAGTTATTTGCAACCAACTGCCCACACTGCCAAAAATAAAGGGACTTCTAGACAGGGTAAAATCTTGTCCTACTTGGGCATGACCCACTTAACCTTGCTGCACCTCCCCTGTTTTAGCCATTCCCGGTTGATGAGGATTGAGGCTACGATTACCTTTAGAGAACACATCTCTTAGAATGCTCATCGTCCACCTGACGATGTTCTGAAAGCATTCAATCTATACAAGTTCGTTCCGGGTTCGAACGAAACCGAAGGCATTATCTCATTACACTCATTTTGGAATCACCCTTAGAGTTAACGACGATAACCCTTGCACTCTGAATCTTCATCTTCACTTGAGATACACGACCTATCGTTAATTTGGATTGATGTGGTTTTCGGATATCCAACTATGGAAACCCGATTCCGGTCTCGTCGAAATCCAAAACGTGTCTTTTTGGTCCAAGTTGTTTTAAAGTTTAAAACAATTCAATTCAATATTATCTATATACACACAGATAGATAATACACAACATCACAATAGGTAATCAACATTATCATCACAACAGATAATCCATATTATCAGCCCAAAAAGATAATTCATATTATCAACTCAAATGCAACCATAGCATCCAAATCACACAAAATCACTTATCTCATATCTGAGATCTCAACCGTTCGGGGTAATCAGTATTAAATAATATTCACAAGCAATGACTTATTAATCATCATTCTATAATTAATTTAAAATGAATTAAATTAATTACTCATCTATATAAATCTTGCTTACATATCCCTTAATTAATTACAAATCAATTAATTAGTTACCCTCAAATAAATTACCCTAATTAATCAACTTGATTAATTATTCTTTAATTACATTCAAGTAATTAACCTCCACTTAATTTCACAAATTAATTATTCCAAACCAAATTCAGTAATTAACCTGTAAATACTTCATTAATTAATTAATTATAATTAATTACATAATTCCTTAATTAATTACATTAATTAATCCCCTCATTGATTAATTGTTCTTAACTAATCCATCCTTAATTACATCATTAATTATATAAATTAATGATCACAAATTATTCATTTATAATTACCCTATTTAAATTAATTATCAATTATCCATATAGATTAATCACTCTTGATCAATCTCTTTAAGTAATTAATTACATTAAATTAATTACATTAAATTAATTACATCTCTTATTTATCTTCAAATAACTCAATTATCAAAACCTAAATTAATTACACTAAGTAATTAATTATTAATTACTTACTTAAGTAATTATTCTTCATACTAATTACATATCAATTACACAAAGTAATTAAATGCCAAAACTCCTCCATTATCCAAGTATCCTTCAATTAATTACATCGAGTAATTTATCTTCTTAATTACTCATTAAGTAATTATTCATTTTTAATTACATTGGTAATTACTTCTCAAATCAACCAGTGATTAATTTAAATTAATTAAACTTAATTAATTAACTTAATTAATCAAAATAAACTTAATTAATTACAATTAGTAATTAATTCCTTAATTACTTTCATTAAGTAATTTCACTTAAACAATTTTTAATTGATTATCTTTAAATTAATTAATACATTAATCATTAAAATTAATCACATTAATTAATTATAAAATAATCCTGAGTTAATGACCTTCATTAACCAGTAACAAATCTTTAATTACTTCTCTAAAGTAATTAACTGAATTAATCAATATTAATTCTTAATTTACTTATAAAACTCATTAATTAATCTCAAATTATTAAATTAATCAAGTGATAATCTAAAGCTTAATTCATTTTTAATTACTTGATTAATAAATTCAAATCATTAATTAAATTAAATCAAACCTTATTTAATTAATTGATTTCTTAATTAAAATTTAATAAATTTTAATTAACTTACTAATCCTATAATTAATTAAATAAATCCCTTAATTATTTAATTAATTAACCTAATTATCAATTAATAGAATTAATTAATTACCAAAACTTAATCACCTTAATCATTTAATGAATTATAAATTATTAAGTTCTAATCAAATTTATGATAAACATAAATCTTATTCAAGATTTAATTATCATTATCCAAATAATTTAAAAATAATTTGCTTTTAAATTTCCTCCAAATTCCATTTTGAATTAAGACTAAAATGAAACCAAGTTTAAACTTAAACAAGGTTTAATTATTTAAAACCCTTTTATTTTCCTTTCGAAGAATTACTTATTTTCTAAAGTAAATTTAAAAAAAGTTTTAACCCATATTCAATTTAAAATACTTAAAATATTCCAAGTGGTTTTGAAAATATTTAAATTCAAAAGCTTATTTCATTTCAACTAGAATTCAAATCATGCTTTGAATTCAGGTTCAAAATTTTAAATTTAAAAATCCTGTTTAAAATATCATTTCAGATTTACAAAACACATGTTATAAAATATTATAATATTCAAACTTAATTGTAACATCAGAATTTATAACTTATTTTATTTTTAAAACTTTTAGATTCAAATTTAAAATTTGAATTCAGGTATTCAATCCAGATTTTAACTTAAATTTAAAAATCTAGTTTTAAATCTCATTTTCAGATTTATAAATCACTTTATAAAATACTGTACACAAGTTTTAGTTTTTTTTAAATATTTTATTTCTGCAAATTTATTTATTTAAAATCTGGAATTCAAATTCATTTGAATTCATAATTTAAACTTGCTTCAAATTTAGGTTTAAACCTGCTTTGCTTCTTTTTAAATCTAGTTTAAATATTCAAAAACCTGCACACAGTCAGGTTTCAGAACAAAACCTTAAACTAACAAAAACAACTCGGGCCAGTATCTAGTTTGCTTCGAGTCTTACTCCTCTCTACTTCGAGCAAAAACCAAATTGACCCGAGCATTTACTCGAGCACAAACACCCCACTCGTCAAAACGTTCACCAGCCAAAAGAAATGCACGGTGCACGTGCACCGTGACGTCGATCATCTCCGGCCTCTCACCATGGCCTCAACTCATCGACAACCACCCATGCACCAACCTACGACCACCAAAACTCATCACTCACCTGGAATCAAGAAAAACAGTCCCAAACCAAAACCTGGAACACATGGCAACTCAAAAGCCAAACCCTGTCAACGGCAACCTCCCACTCCCCCGACCATCGTTTGAGTTGAAACCTCGGCTACAATGTCGTCATGGACTCAGCAACATTTCCCCAAAGTGGCTTCACACTCGATCAAACGTTGAGAGAAAATCAATCAAATTTCCAAACTTGCTTAAAACTAGGGTTACAGATCTAAATTCCTCACCACTACTAACCCAATGATTAATCCACCAAGTTGATAATTTTTCTGAAATGCCTGATCACTCTACTGCATACAGAAGAAACTTCAAACCCTCAGATGTTCAAGATCATTAAAATTTTCCAAAATCATTTTTTAGTTCATCACAGCACTACTCCCCAAATCCCAAACTAAATATTATGATTTCTGATTTGAAAATCTTGTTTCCATATAGGTTTTCAGATCATAATCTTAAATTAATGAATTAAAGAATTCAAGTTTTTAAACAAATTCATGCTTCTTGATTCCTTTGGGCTTCTAGAGAAAGTTGTATTTGTTTAACTTAATTAAAATTTTAAACTTAATTTTATGATCACGCAAACAATTTTGTTTGTAACTCATTTTCACAATAATGGTTAAGTCTAGGGACTACTAAAATCTGAATTTAAAAACTTAAGTCAGGAACAACAACAACACCGATACTAAAAAGTGTATACATACTTATATAAGTTCATAGTAATTGCCAGAAAACTCATATACATACAAACAAATTGCTTCAATATTCTCATGCATCTATGGTTTAAGATTTAGGAAGATGATGATGTTATTCACAAGCAAAAAATTTCAGAGACAAATCAGGCAACCAATCATTTACTTAATTCATTTTAAACAAAATGTTACTCGCTAGAATCTTTAGAAAAACAGAGCCTTCATGATTTTAGAAAAGCTTTTGAATCATGTCTTTGATTTAATGTTGCAGTGTTATGCTAATTGAACCGATGTGCTACTGCTCCCTATCCCTATCTATATGCATGCAGGCCCTTTTTTTTGCTAAGCTGATGATTATTTTCCAGAGGAACAAAAAATACAGGCTCTTTGAAAATGCAGACTTGAGATTGCATGAATTTGAATTGCAGGTTGATCTACTGATTTTTGAAAATGCAACCATTTGATTTTATGCAGGAATTTATTTTGCAGATTTGTAAAGAAATGCACATTTTTGAATTGCATGTTTTTGAGGAGATGATTTACAGTTTTGCTTTTGAGGAAATTCTGAGTTTCAGATCTTTTTTTTTCCTTTGATTCATTAGCTTTGGTTATGAAAAGAGAATGAGGGAAAAATGAAAATGGTTTAAGGCTGAAATTAGTTGAATTAAATAAAAGAAAAAAAATATAAAACATAATGACACTTGTCACGTAATTTAGCCTACTACTTAACACATGTTGATTTAGATTATTAATAGGTTAACACATGTCTTTTATATAATTTAGTTATATTTTTAAATGTTAATGAAGAAGTTTTCTTAATTTATTTTACACTTATATGAATATATATATATATATATATGAATTTCTTATTTAGAGAAAGTCTAAATAAAACAAACTAAAAATTAAAACTTATTCAAATATTTTTAAGAATCCATTCATTTGAATTAAAATAAAATTCCTAATTCAAGTTAATCCTTTGAATTCCAAATTAAAATAAATTTATTTAATTTAAAAAGAAAATTCTATTTTCTTATTATAATCTTTTTATATTTATGGAAAAATGATACATTTATTAATATGGCTTGAAAATAACAATTTAACAAATTTTAAATGATTTATAAAGAGACTATAAATCACTTTTATAAATAAATAAATTTAAACCATATGCTATTTGTATTTTAAACTTATATAAAATATTTCCAAATCATATTAATCAAATAATATCTAAAAAGAAATAAAACCAACTTTTTATTTAAATTTAAAACAAAAATTTAGCTAAGATATAACTTTAAACAATTTAACATTTATTTTAAATATTTACGAACCATATAATTATTAATTTAAATAACACTGAAAAACTTAAAATTAATTTTAAAACATAATTCCCAATTACTAAATATATTATTAGAATTTAAAAACAAAACTTTATTTATTTATTAAATTCCAAACAAAGATTATCTAAAATATATATACAAATATATACATATTATAATTAAAAACATTTATTTAACTTTTAAAAGATAAAATCTTCAAATTAAATATTTATTTAATCAGATTATTAACCAATTCATATATTTTATTGATCAATATTATCAAATCAATTTAATTTTATATAAAGACTATTAAATTGATATTGTCAAAATTTCCGGGATATCACAGAATATCTTTCAATTTATTTAGAAACGTCCCAAAAACAAGGTATTTCCATAGTGCATTTATAACCACATTTTTGCTCTAATGTTAGCCCTTTTGTTTGCCTAGTTCTAAATTCTTTTAAACTTTGATATTTTTTCTATAATAAGTATACATATGATACTTCTTAATAATGCAAAGGAACCTTTAAGGATGTCTTTCAAATTAATTACAAATTTTTTCAAAAACAAGGTATTTCAAAGTGCTCGTATAATGACCTTCTTTTCATTATAATATTTGCAACTTAGTTTCACAAGTTAATGGATGATTTAAATTTCCATATCTTTCCAGTAATAAGTACTGTTACAGTACTTATAAAAAATACAAAGAAGTCCCTTGGATATCTCCCAAAATTGACTTTGAAAATCGCCGATCAAAAGACAATTTCAAAGTGCACACATAGCGACTTTTTCGCTTTTAACTTTCACAATTTTATTTCATAATTTCTATAAATTTCGAAAACAATTTCCTTACTTTACACCAAAATGTGTAGAGAACAACCAAATCAAATTTCTCTAGTTGAGCGTTTGAACCAAAAATGGCACAAACACCTAGAAGTAATAGAAGAGGATAAATATGAAGAAATACGAATGAAAACGAGGAAAAAAACAAGACACAATTTTTTATAGTGCTTGATAAAGCTTAGCCTACGTCCATTTTAATATTTTATTTTTTTGACTTGAAGGTAAAAGTTCTTGGGAGACGGTATAACTTAAACACTTAGAATTTCAGGGTTACAAGAATAAAACAAATAATGGAACTAGAGCCAAAAGATACTGAAAAAAGATACCCCTCAGCATATAGAGGTAGGGAGCTAAAATCTTTCTCAAAAATATCTCCAAACCATTGTACCCAATTTAGATTAATTCTCCTGGAAAAGTTGGTGCCACATCATCAAGAACCGAAAGTCGATATCGATCCCCAAGTGAGAATCGGTACCGGTCCCTAAGATGTCCATTTTTGGTTTATTTAATCCCTCACCTTGAATCTTTTTGTATTTAGCTTCATGATTTCATAGTTGTTTGCATCAATAATAGCTTGTTTCGGGGTCTAAATGACAGAGTTGACGGAGAACAAGTTTGTAGTTTTAAGTATTCGTAGAGATCATTGAAGAATTGCATTGATCCAACAAAACAGCTTCGAAAATAGGGCCTTGAGATAGATGTGTAGGCAGAAGATGGGGTCCACACTATTTTTTGGGACCTGCTATCGATTCCCAAGTAGGATTTGGTACCGATCCTCAATTTGGGATCTCATAGTTGTGTTGTCTTGAGCTGTTTTCGCTTTTGTCCTACGACTCTGTCTACACTTGATTTTTGGAATCTTGAGCTATCTCTCTGCGCTTCCTGCCTCAATAACTCCACATTATTATGTTCATCCAATCTGTCCAAATACTGTCAGGTCAAAAGGCCAGATAATACTTGCCACCAAAGTACATCTCATTTCAAACACGATGTGCTTTGAATCGAGACAAGTCGAGATCGCTGTAAAGGATTCCACTTTGTGCTTTGAATCGTCATTATCTTTCTTCAGATCGCCTCTGTGAAGAGTTATGTTCATAGCTATTTGTTGTGATGCTTGACCAGCTCCAATGTTAAAAATTTGGAGAGAGCTCTCTCGATCTAGTGTTTCGAGCTTAGTAATTCTGAACCGGTTTATTATATGGATTTTCTAGGTATGAATCTGGTATTCTTTGACTCTAGTCGTTAGATGTCGAATATGATTACGTACAAGTATACACGCGCACCCCCTTGTAGAATCTCTCGATCATATGCAAGTACTTATGTAGGCATATGTAAGCATCATCTTCATTGTTGTCGTTGTTTATTTTGCGTAGCTAGACTCGCTTTTGGTTTGCAGTTGTAGGAGCATATTTTTGTTTTAGGCCGGCGTTATGCGAGTTTGGCCTCCCTTTTGTTTTCAGCTTAATTGTGGATGAAACCTGTACTTTTCTTTCTAAGTTCTATTTCGAATGTAAATAACAAATACTTTTGTTTCGTCCAATCTTTGTATGAATTTGTCTAAGTATTTAAGAAATGCTTTTTACATTCAATGTACTTGCAATCCATTTCTTATCAGGATTATTATTGGACTGTCATTAGCCCGTTCCGTTCTTTGCCAGTCATTCGTCGTAAAGAAATCGCTGAAGCGCCAATCTTTGGGCATTTACATGTAACTGTATCTAATTATGGAATTTGGTCAAACTTCAATCACTCGGAAAGGTGATCCAAACATTCCTTGTAGAGGAACTTTAAATGCGATCGCGCTTGCCCCCGGATGTCTATTGAAGTGAATTATCTTTAACAACAAGCGGGCGTCCTTCTTCAAGATGTTTGTTTCGACCATGCTGAACTCTAGGTATTGGTCAGGTCTAACCACTTTGGATCGTGGTTTAGACATCCTCAACTAGGACGTTTACTTACCACTGCGCCTGACTTCGGGCATCAACTGAAGTTTATAGATAAGACCCTTCCTTTCATCAGGCGTTGATCACTTGCTTCGCCTACTTCGGGCATGTACCTTCGCCTTGCCATCCCCCGATCAAGACATTGATGCTCAGCTAAACTCTGGGCATGAGCTGATAGATGGACAACTGAGTCACGTCCATTTCGGTATATATTCTTGCCCCCACATAAAGGAAAATGGTTAGTTAGATGGATGGTCGAGTTCTTGTTCCATTTTGGGTTAATTCCGGCCTTATCATTATCTGGGGAAAGATATTAACATTCTAACAAACTCCGAGCATGAGCAAATGAGTGAACGATCATGTCACATCCACTTTGACTCGCTCCTATGTCGAGGGATGAAAAAGTTGACTGGCCTCTACCTCTAGATGCCAAGAATGGTTGAACTTCAAGGGTCCGATCATGGATAGTAGAAATTTGGGCTAGTACATAACTCTAGGTACCTTGGTGTTGTAGTATCGTGCGACTTAGTATCGGCATTCTAAACATAGCTTTGTTATGCTTCTCATCGATCTACCAAGAGACTCCAGAAGGAGCTGCCTATTTGTCTATGGGTAGTAGTGTGACACTTGGCGAGAAGGTACTTCCAATTCGACTGGAATCATAGCCTCCAATCTATATGCCAAGATGAATGGAGAATGGCCTGTCACTTACTTATTTGTGGCTTGATAAGCCCATCATGTTAACGAGTGTTCGTCGACCCACTTGTCCTTGGCCTTTTTTAATTGCTTCTTGAGGATGGACTTGATGAGCTTGTTTACAACTTCGACCTGTCCATTCACCTGGGGTTATGTCACCACAACAAATCTCGTCTCTATCAAATGTTGGTGGCAGAAATCCTTGAATTCAGAACTATTGAATTAGGTTTAGTTATCGGTAATGATAGCTTATGGAACTCCAAAATGAAAAATAATGTCCCGAACTACAATGTTGATCATTTTCTTCGTGTAAGCTGGATGACGGCTCGGCATTAGCCCATTATTGATGTAATCAACCACGATAATAGCCTACTTTGCGCCATATTTTGACGTTGTCAGTACACTGATGATATTGATATCCTAAGCTGGAAATGGACAAGAAATGATCATTTGAGTAATCCCTGTTGGAGGGGCTCTTGAAATTTTAGCAAATCTCGGGCACTTGTCACAACTTAGCATGTAATAAGCTACGTCTTTGTTTATGATCGGCCAAAAGTATTCGTAGCGAGGACCTTCTTCGCTAAGGTCTGCCCCATGGTATAGTCATCACGGGCCTCTTCATAAACTTCTTTTAGAACTCGCATGGCCTCGTCATGAGCGATACACCAATGCATAGGGACAGAGAAACCCTTCCTCTAAAATACTCCTTTCTGTATGATACATCTCGAAGCTTGTCGAAGAAGCTTTCGTCATTCATTCCTTCTCCTTGGAAGGATTCCTCTCTAAAAATAATCTCTTATTGGAGTCATCCATTACTCCTTTTCCGGTTTAGTCTCCAAGATTCAATCGACATCCATTAGGTTGATGCCCGGAGCTGAAAGTACTTCCACCGAAACTAAGCCCATGAGTCATTCATCTCTAGGACTAGCCGACTTAGCTAGTAAGTCGGCCTTTTTGTTTTTGCTCTCTAGGATTCCGAGTGTGATTGCGCCTGCCTCTGAGCATCGATTGAGATTAACTGCTCAGGATAACAGTTCAGGTTGGGAGATTATCGATTATGCCAACCTCCAGTACTAGTCTAGGATTAACTACTTACGATCGTGTTTTGTACATCCTTATCTAAGATGCTATTTCCAATTGCGCCTAATTTTGGGCATTGATTGAAGGCTTGAAAGTTAGATCTTACCGTACCTCGGACATGGATCTTCCTTTCTTGCTAATTTCGAGCAAGGTGTTATGACTGGACGGTCCTATCACATCCATTTTTATTTATACTTCTGCCCCCAGTCTAGGGACAAGAGTTAAATAAGTGAATGGTCGTATCATGTTCGCTTTGATTTAAACTCCTACACTCGCAGTAAAGGTGAAATTTTGTGAACAGAAGGTCATGCCACGTCCGGTTTGAGTTTATACTTCTACCCTCGCATTGGGGGTAAGAGTTAGTGTACAGACGATCATGTCACGACTGGTTTGAGTTTATACTCTTGCCCTCGCGTTGGCGGAAAGAGTTAGTAGATAGATAGTCATATCACGTTCGGTTTGATTTTACACTCATGCCTTCGCATTAGGGGTGAGATTTAGTGCACGAATGATCATGTCATGTTCGGTTCGACTATATACTCCTACTCTCGTGTTGGGGTCGAGAGTTAGTGCACAGATAATCATGCCATGCCCAGTTTGTTTATACTCATGCCCTATTATAGGGGGCGAGTGTTAATTGTCATCTATCTTTGGATGCCAAGTGTACCTGAACCTCTATGGTCTGATCATGAACCATGGAAGTTTTGGCGGTCCTTAGAAGGTTAGAGATGAATGTAATCGTCGACCTAACGCTTTGAACCTTCCCAGTGTTGTCGGAGCAACGCCAGTTTTTAGAAGTTTATGAGTTGAATGTGATCGTTATGTTAGAGCCTTATATTTTGATGTTTTGATTGTGACAACTATATAAGTAAATACTATTTGAACTAACAATATTTGCAGGTGAAGATATTATTCTACTCGACAATAGATTGCAGATTAGATTCTGGATAAAAGCTTCAATATTGTCTATCGTTTGTTTATGGTCTAAGTCTAGTAGTTAATTTTTGTTAAATCTCTCCAGAGTGGTATATGCGCACACTCACGCAATTTTAAAGCTTTAAAAATCATACTTCATATACCAAAGTTGTTATTGCACTTGTTCACACAAAAATATTTCTAAAAAATAATGAATATGGCCAAAACCCTGAAATTTAGTCGACTGAAATGCCTAGTTTAGTCGACTGAATATCTGTGCACATGCACAATTCGATATGAATATTCAGCTGATCGAACTACCCACTTCAGTCAACTGAATGTTGTTTTTTGTACTAATTGTTCGCTGATTCGAATTTTGAATATTTTAGCTGGTTGAATTTTTTTGTTCAGTCAACTGAAATTTCATAATGGTTATATTTCTGAAAAGACACTTCACTTTATTAAAAAAGAAACAACCCTTGATTCAAGAGTTGTTTACGCATCTTTTGATCATCTCTTTTCACGATAAGTTGCAATACTTAAACACTATATATATCCTTTAAATTATTTGTTTTAATCACCTCATTTTTTGATTCTTTCCACATTCTAATTGTCTAAACTCCTGACATTTGCATTCAAATTCTCTTTTTAATCACCTGCACATCCAAGAGCAATTTTATTTGTGATTAAATTAACTTTCTATCTTCACGAACTATACCATATACCACAAAGGAGAAGATTATAGGAAGGGTGTATGTTATTGACTTATCGGTGCTATTTAAGAGCATACTCAGTCAGAAGCAATTTTTATTGTTTGTATAAGAAATCATGTTTGGTTGCTTAGGCGGTTGAAGTCCTATTCTATTGCTTAGGCGGTTGAAGTCTTGTTCAGTTGCTTAGACGGTTAAAGTCCTATTCTATTGCTTAGGCGGTTGAAGTCTTGTTCGGATGCTTAGGTTGTGTAATACATGTACCTTCGAGTAAAGAGAGGTTGATAATTAATTTCCAAAAGGAGTCTGGGACTGGATGTAGAACGGAAAGTTCGAACCAGTATAAATATCCTTGGTGTCATTTAATTTATTTTTGTATTTATATTTCACACTAGTAGATTACTTGGTTAATATTCCATATTACAGTCCTTAGTCATTTCACTTGGTACCAGAGCAGGTCATTATATAACCATAACACAGTTATTTGATATTTGGTTAATATGGAAAATAACACTAACACAAGTTTTATTGAAGGTCAATCCACTACAAGACCACCACTACGTAACGGTTTGAATTACAACTATAGGTCAACTCTCGGATGAGTATTTATATGCAAGCAAATGGATATGATACTTGGAATATCACTCAGAATGAATACACTATACCTACCACTCCATATGCACAATGGTCAAACACAAAAAAAAATAGATGCTGCTTTGAATGCAAAAGTCATGATTATGTTATTTTGTACTTTAGATAAGAATGAATTTAATAGAGTTAGTATGTGTAAAACTGCTTATGAAACCTGGCGAACCCTTAAAATTACACATAAAGGAACAAACAAAGTGAAATAAAGCAAGATTTCTATGCTAAAAATCAGTTGCAAAATTTCAAAATAAAACCAAATGAAACTATAAATGACATGTATTCTAGATTCCAAGACATATATCATTCACTATTTGCACCAGGAGAAAAATATTCAGATTTTGGTATTGTCTCGAAAGTTCTAAACTCTTTAACAGATGAATGAGAAAGAAAAGTCTTAGGTATTGAAGAAGCTAATGGTATTTCTACTATCAAACCTAAAGAATTAATAGGAAATCTCATGTCATATGAAGTTCATTTGCAGAAAAAATGAGATCAAGCCCAACATAGAAAGAATATAGCTTTTTAGGCTGAACAAGAAGACTCGGACTCAGATGAAGATGACATGGCATTTATAGCAAATAATATAAAAAAGGTATTTAATTTATAAAGAACAAGAAATTTGAAAAAAATAATAGAGACAACACCAATAAAACACCAGCTTCAAATCTCGAATGTTATGAATGTCATAGGAATGGTCACATAAAGAAAAAATATCCTGATTCAAAGAAAGATTGATACAAGAATAAGAAGTACAAGTACAAAAATATGCAAGCATTCTCTATTACATGGGATGATTCAGAATCATCTTCATCATCAGACAGTGAAACTGACAGTTATTCTGAACAAACCAATGTCTACTTTTTGGCTTCAACTAACGATGTAAGTGATCTTACTTTTGATGATTTAACAGAAATAAACTCAAAGCTTTAGGATAAACTAAAGAAGTTAAAATAAAGTATAAAGATGCTCTAGAAAAATTAAACGTAAATGAAATAGAAGTCGATATGCTAAGAGATGAAAAGAAAATCTTAGAAGAAGAACTTGTTAAAACATTAGAATCTTTGTCTAACATCTCTTCTCAACTCACCAAGCTATCAAATGACATAAAAGTGCAAAAAGAAAAGAATATGACATTAGCTTCAGAAAATCATGATTTAAAATAAAATATCAAAATTCTTGAATTAAACAATACTAGTCTAAAACTGAGTTAGAGAATATCACTAAAAATGTATCTTATTTTAATAAAGGAAGAGAATCTTTCTAAGATTATTAGTAATTGTCAAACTACTTTTAATAAGAAAGGATTAGGATAAAAAAAATATTCAAAGACTAATTCAAAGAAAAATAATCCATCGTATAAAAATTTCAATTTGCATAAGGATTTTGCAAAGCCAAACCAAAACCAAAGATTTTCACTCAAAAGAATGAAATTTGCAACACAAATACTATAAAGATTTGGGTACCAAAAAATAATAATTCAATCAAAAATAATTTTATTTATAAATTCAGTTCAAAAAAATAAAGACTTTACTTATAAAGGGAATCCTAAACCCTTTTGGATTTGGTTTCCTAAGATCTAACGCTTAAGACCCTAATAAAAGGTTGGAACCAACACCATTCCGATATTTTTTGCAGGTGCCATCTAAGAAAAGAGGAAAGTGTATACTTAACAGTGGTTTCTAAAATATATGACAGGAAACAAAGATATGTTGACTAACATTATCCACTCAGATGGAGGATCTGTCACATTTGAAAATAATTCCAAATGCTATATCATTGGATGTGAGCAATGATGGTACATCTAACATGCCTTTTACTAAAAATGTTTTACTAGTTAAAAATTCAAAACATAATTTTCTTAGTACAAGTCAACTATGTGATAAAGGTTTTAATATAACTTTTTTGGAAAATAAATGCAACATATTTGATCAAAATAATAATCTTACATTTGAAGGAACTAGAGAAAGAAATATTTACATATTAAATATGAAAGTTAATCATAACACAAATATGTGTCTAATAGCCAAAGAAAATAATCCTTGGTTATGGACTAAAAGATGTTGCCATATAAATTTTAAAGCAATTAGCAAAATATCGAAGAATAATTTAGTTAAAGGATTACCAAAAATGACTTTAAAGTAGAAAGTATTTGTTATGCTTGCCAACTAGGAAAATCAACAAAATCTTCTTTTAAGTCAAAGAAAATAATTTCTACATTACAACCACTTGAGTTATTGCATTTAGATCTTTTTGGACCAACT
Organism: Allium cepa; assembly: GCA_030765085.1. Classification (NCBI taxonomy): domain Eukaryota; kingdom Viridiplantae; phylum Streptophyta; class Magnoliopsida; order Asparagales; family Amaryllidaceae; genus Allium; species Allium cepa. The sequence goes on from CM060928.1 coordinate 535,448,422, forward strand.
CAATTTCAGTCTACAAACCATAATAGATATGTTTTTTTAATTGTAGATGATTTCTCAAGATTCATTTAGACAGTATTATTGAAAAATAAAAGTGGTATTTTTGAAAATTTTAAAATATTTGCTAAAAGAATTCAAACTATACAAATTAAAAATATTCAGAGCGATCATGGTGGTGAATTTGAAAATGATTCTTTTGAAAAATATTGTAGAACTCCGCAACAAAATGGAGTTGTAGAAAGGAAAAATAGAACACTTCAACAATATGCTATGACTTTATTAAATGGAAATGCTCTACCAAAACACTTCTGGGCAGAAGCTGTAGCCACAACTTGTTATGTTTTAAATAGTGTTTCCATTTAGACAATTAACAAAACATACCCCATATGAAATTTTCAATGGAAGAAACCCAACATATCATATTTAAGGTTTTTGGTTCAAAATGTTTTCGTTTAAAAACAAAAGACAATTTTGGGAAATTCGATCCAAAATCTAATGAAGGAGCTTAATCTACAAATAATATACAACAATAAATGTCATTAGAAGAAAGCTCAAACCAATCCTCAATTGTATTTAGCACTCCAACCTTCGATTCCTCAAATAATTCAACTCTGGTATATATTTCAATTAGGATTACGCCTTCACCAACTCATCACACTGGGTGTACACCAAAAGGAAAGAGAGCTAAAGAAACTTGGGTTTGGGCTCCCCGTCGATAAAAGAAAAGATCGACGATATCCACCACTATCAACGGAAAACACTAGAACTTCAATGCGAAATGCACTAAGAATAGAAAGTCAATGCAAAACGATTAAACTTCCAAGAACAATTTGCCCTGAAGTTTTGCGGATCATCTTCCAAACAATATGGCACCAACCATTTCTGAAATGCCCTCAACTATCTCCAAACTCTTGAGAATGTGGTGCTCAAAGTAATGCATGGTCTTCTATCCATCCATTACAAGAAATCACTAAGGTTGAATCGCACTCAGATGATTCGAAAAATTTCAAAAATTAATATTTTTTTATATTATAATTTGAATAAGTTGTATGTTTCTTGGAATAATAATTATATATTTATGATTAACATTAAATTAAAACTAGAAAACACATAAACACACACACACACACACACACACACACACACACACATATATATATATTGTATAACTAATTTGAGGAAAAGCTAAAAGAAAGGCTTACCAGAAAAAACAACCGATTCAGTCGACGGGGGGAAGGCGTTTATTCAATTGAATATTCAAGCTAATTTAAATTTTTAGCCTGAGAACAGTTGACTGAATCACCCCAATCAATCGACCGAGTCCACATAAAAATGAACTATGAACATGCATGATACTTATTCCTGTAAACCAATCGACTGACCTCCTCAATACAGTCAACTGAATCTTCAACCTATTTAAATTTTGTCTCAGCTATCAGTCGACTGGCCCCTTATATTCAGTTGACTGAATTTCGACATTTACACTGTAAAGTTGTGGCATGCAAAACCCTGCATATCAATCGACCGAGTAATCCATTTTAGTCGGATGTCCCATATATTTTCAGTTTTTTATAATACCAATACACTCCTTCAAATGTAACCATTCACTCAAGTACTATTAACTCCCCTCTCTTCCTCTTTCTACCGATTACCAAACTCATTTTTACCCCCAAAGAAACCCTAGCCTCCACCTTAAAAATTCTTTTTTCCAAACCTATTGAAATCAATGGCACCATTATCTAAATGTCCTCATACATCTACAGTCGGTCCTTCCAAAGGCCAAATCCATTTGCGGCTTCACAACAAGACAGCAGTGATTTGGTTTAATTCAATGAAAAATTCTTGGATTTTGAAGAAGCTTTCTTCAAGTTTGCTAATTTCAACGGATATGCTATCCGAGAGCTTGCCGAAGCTAGTGGTATTGACCGTGTTACTGGATGTGACTCAAATAGCGTCAAACTTTATCCTCTCTTGATTAAGTTATTCTTCGCTATTATGAACTTAGATCACCAAGATCCACATAATAAGGACAATTGTATTTGAACCTTTGTTTACAGAGTTAAAATTTATCTCCCTCTACAATGACTTGGCCACATATTGTGATGTCCATCCACAGGATTGGATATCGATAATGTCAAAGTTGACATGTATAACCGAAACAAAGTTTCTCATCGTTTTCTATCAGATGATTTGACAATCTTGAAATCTAGTGCCTTATGTCCAAAGACACGTGTTCTTCATAGAGCTCTCATTTGATCACTTCAACCTCGTACCTATAGCTACGAGAAAGTCTACAAGAGGTATTTACATGCCCTCTATGCCATTTACTCATCCTAAAGAGTAAATTGGGCAAATATCATTTTGGAAGAGTTTCTTACTATTAACCACAAAAGAAATTACAAAACCATCCACTACGTAGCCTACATCATGTGGATTCTTCAAAACTTCAAAGTTCTTTTACCCAACGTGGATTACGACCATTAGAGAACTTAACTCGAAGACTCTAAGCCTTATGGGTCTTCCAAAATGCTCGAAATCATAACAAATAATAAGCTTCCAACAATAGGTGGCAAATCGTGACCAAAGTATTCTCAACCTAGGAATACTAATATCGCGTCTTCATCCTCGCAACCTCCTCGCCAAGAAGAAGAAGAAGAAGACGATGAAATTCACGAGCTCTATACTGACATTACTCCAAAGCAAGCACTTATTACTCTCTCTTGCAATTAAGGTAAGCTTGGACGACGATTGGCTACCGTCGAGAAAAATATCATAAAAATGAATAAAAAGCTTAATTGCATAAAAGGTTTCTTAAACAAAATTTGGGAGAATATCATGTACCGGCTCTACCTCTACCGGTATTGTCGAAAACCCCGCGCCTTTTACATGATCAACCTCCGAAGAAGAAGAGGCGAAGAAGCATCAGATAGTCAGGAACTTTAATTTTTATATTTATTTACGCATATCTTATGGTATTTTTTCAAGACATTTTTCCTATATGTTTATTTTGTTTTTGATGTTGTTATTGTTCTTTGACTCTCTATATACATGCTCATGCTTATTTGCTATTTATGATGCTAAGTATATTTTCTTTCCCTGTGTTTATTTGATTACTGTGCTTATATGTCTATATTTATCTTATTACTATTCCTTCTTTTTTGTTGAAGACAAAGGGGAGAAATTGTTTGATAAGGGGAATATTCATTTAGGGGGAGTAAGTAAATTACTTTTATAAATTTGCAAACTTACATAGTTGTCAACATCAAAAAGAGGAAGAATGTTAGAACCTTGTATTTTGATGTTTTGATTGTGACAACTATATAAGTACATATTGTGTGAACTAATAATATTTGCAGGTGAAGATATTATTCTACTCGACAATAGATTGCAGATCAGATTTCGGGTAGAAGCTTCAATATTGTCTATGTTCTAAGTCTAGTAGTTGATTTTTGTTAATATCTCTCCAAAGTGGTATATGCACACACTCACACAATTTGAAAGCTTCAAAATCATACTTCATATATCAAAGTTTCTATTACACTTATTGACATAAAAATATTTTCGAAAACAATGAATATGGCAAAAAATCTTAAACTTAGCCGATTGAAATGCCCAGTTCAGTCGACTGAATATCTGTGTATATGCACAATTTGATATGAATATCTAACCAACTGAACTACCCATTTCAATTGACTAAATTTGGTGTTTTTTGTACTAATTCATATCTGATTCAAATTTTGAATATTTCAGCTGGCTGAATTCTTTTATTCAGTCGACTGAAATTACATAACGAATATATTCCTAAAGAAGACACATCACTTCATCGAGTAGAAACAACCCTTGATTCAAGAGTTGTCTCCGTATCTTTTGACCGTCCCTTTTCACGACAAGTTGCAACACTTAAGCACTACATATAGCCTTCAAATCATTTGTTTTAATCATCTAATTTTCTGATTCTATCTCATATTCTTATTATCTAAACTCCTGTCATTTGCATTCAAATTCTCTTTCTAATCACTTGCACATTCAAGAGAAATTTCATTTGTGATTAAATTAACTTCCTATCTTCATGAACTACATTATATACCACAAATGAGAAGATTATAAGAAGGACGTACGTTATTGGTTTATTAGTGCTATTTAAGTGCATACTTAGTCAAAAGCAATTTTTACCGTTTGTATTAGAAGTCCCATTCAGTTGCTTAGGCATTTGAAGTCCTATTCTGTTGCTTAGATGGTTGAAGTCTAGTTCGGTTGCTCAAGCGGTGTAATACATATTCCTTCGGGTTAAGAGAGGGTAGATAATTAAATTTTTGAAAGAATTTGGGACTGGACGTAGAACGAAAAGTTCGAACCAGTATAAAAATCCCTTGTGTCATTTACTTTACTTTTATATTTATATTTCGCGCTAGTAAATAACTTGGTTAATATTCCATATTACAATCCTTAGTTACTTTCACGTTGACCCAGTGGTTTGTGAGTCTGCACACCCCATCCCTCATTCGAGGACAAAGAAGATTTTCTTTGGTTGTGCTGATGGCTTCGCGACATGGAATTTTTTTTCTTTGTAAGAACACAATTCCATTGGTTTAAGAAAAATATTTTATTAATAAGTGGAGGAAATGGTAAGGTATGCCTATTTACAATGGCCCCAGTGTCCCTAGGAGGCTTATTTGCAAAAGGAAACTAGATAATGACGAATGATGCAGCATTATCATAGGTTATGGCTTCATCCTTGGGTAACTGGTAGTTGATGACCATTCTTTCATCATTTTGTCTTGACCCCTATCTACTAGGCCTAAGCGATTCTCCTGGAGCAGGTAGACCCTGTGGTCCTATAATTTCTCCGTTACTCGGTTATTCCTTAACGTACTACTGGAGCTTGTTATTTCTTATCAGATTCTTAATCAAACTTTTCATATATCAACATTCATTAGTGTTATGTTCATGAGCTTCATGGAAACGGTAGTATTTTCCAAAGCACTTCTGTTCATCGGTCCCCTCTCTTTAGGGTGGCTTCTAACATTGCTCCATCTCTTGCTTAGTAAGATAGATATTTTCCAATGTATCATTCAAAGGTGTGTATTCTTCTGGTTTCAAGTCCCTCGAGTGCTTTCTTTTCTCACTATGTTGGCCGTTTGAAACTTGATTCCTCTTCCTCTAATTATCATAACTTCCGGCGTCAATTACTGTGTCTGTAGAGTTCCCTCCGGCATGCTCACAGCTGCATTGTTTTGTATCACTTCATCCGAGTTTCCAGCAATGGTCCTCCATGGATGCTTGCGTGTGTCCTCTCGATGCAAATATCTTTTGGTCTTCTTGTAAAAAGCTTACATGGTTGATGGTTGCTCCCTCTCCAACCAGTCTTCGAAATCCGAGTTAGGGTGAACTTTGCTACATAGTGTCATCAGCACCATATTTTCCTTAGGATCCATCACTTTGGTTACCGCCAGTCGAACCGATTCAAAAAGTCCCTCAATGACTCTCCTTCAGTTTGATAAATGTTGGATAATGACATCACATACTTCGGACATGAAGCGTGTAAGCGGAATTGCTCCATGAACTTTCGCGACAGCTCAGCGAAAGACGATATGGACTTTGGCGGCTATCGAGTGAACCACAACGTTGCCACCACTTCTAGGAAAATTGGGAAACAGCGGCATTTCACAGCATCTTAGCTCTAGCTGAATTCAGTTTCCATTTATATCTTAATAACTGTTGCCTACGATCCGTCATTCCTCTATACAACGACATCATTGGCATATTAAATTTTCAAGGATATCTCATGCAAAGAATGTCCTCGATGAACGAATTTTGAATCACATTGGTACCCCATTCATCATTGGTTTTGAATTTGTTTTCACTCACCAATCTCTTAACCATATCTTCCAGATAGTCCAGTTAATAGGTTCAACTGAACGGTGGTAATCGGATCATGTCTCGAGTGTTCGGCCCGACGAACGTTCTCGGAAAGGCGCTCAATACCTAGGCTCCCCAAACTCTATAGGATCCATTCATTTTAAGGAAATAGCTAAATCGAAGGTGAACATTTTAGATCTGACGAACAACAAAGATGCTGAAGGGGCAAAAGAAGTTTGGAAACTTCCTTAAGACAAATTGCAAGCATGGAAAGGAGTGGATACAAGAATCAGCCTGAATTGCCTTCATTTTAAAGTTTCTAGGACTTAAGAAACATATTACCCCAAGAAAATGAAATATGATGTTTGCAGTTAGGTTTCCTATCTTTGTAATATTGTTTGGGTATAACCCAATATATTTTATGCAAATTATATAGGCGATGAGCCTTTTATCCGTTTAAAAGAAAATACTAAATTAATGGTTATAAAATAAGGGAACACAAAAAGAAATTGATGGTGGAGGATATAAAAAGAATTACATAAGTGTGGAAGGAAAGTGTGAAATAAGCAAGGTTTCAAAGGCCGGCCGACAAATCGGAGTTTCGGCCATCTCGGCCCGGTTCCGGCGTGTACCGGATCGAATCTCCATCAAAATCCCATTCCGTTCAACAATTAAAAAAAATTCAAACAACAGCGCATACAATTATTCTCGAATCAGCTACTGCAAACGTATGATGCAAATCGACAAAGAGAATCAAAGTTTAAAACCCTTAATCAATTTAACCTTGTCTATTATAAAAAAAGAACAAAATCAAAACAGTTTACACGTGATTAGGAATCAATCAATATATTTTCTATAAAAGCACACGGTTTCATACAAAACACATAAGAAAAATCAAAATCTTCACTGATTTTCTTGTACTGCTTCATCATCAGCGAGGCATCGATCTCAAATTGAATTGAAGACCAAGGGAAGAAGGTTCATCATTGAAGCACTGATCTCGAATTCATCTGCAAGCATCGATGAAGGTTTTTCAATTTTCAATCTTTTTAATCGGCTTTCTGTTTTTTCGATTGGAAGAGGGCAGAAGTTTTTCTGCGTACGGGAAGAACAGACGCGTAAGGTTAGATTGTTAAATGAAATAATGGGCTTCGTATTGCTAAATTAAATTGATAAGGCAAGGGAATGGGTTGGGTTTAAATGTTGTAGGCTTGGTTTAATTTGATGATGGGCATGCACACAGTATTGTTTAATGTTTTAGGTTTGTTTAATATGGAAAATAAATATTGTCATGCAAAATATTATGATGATTATGGCAACAAAGTTAGGATTGTTTAGTTTGAAAAATAATATATATCATATTGAATAACTAAATGTTGAAATTATTTTGTTTCTAATTTAGGTACTTGATTATGGCAAATCGTGATATTGTTTGGAATTATTGTACGACGGTTATTAGTGAAAAAGGAAAAAATAAGTGTAACTACTGTCACAAAATAATTTCTGGTGGTGGTATAACACGTATGAAAGAACATTTAGTAGGACAGATAGGTGATGTAGCAATACGTTCGAAAGTTCCTAAAGAAGTCAGAAAACTTATATGAGAACATTTGAATAAAAAGAGAAGCGAGCGAAATCAAGGAAGCTCGAAAAACAACGCATACAAGAAGAGCTAATGAGCATGCCTGATCAACAAAATCAAGAAATCGACAGTAGTGGAAGTGAAGATGATAGAGAGTTTTGGCGGGTCTTTCAAGAAAGTAAAGAAAATTATATGAATGAAGAGAGATAACAGTCAGGTGTAGGATCTAGCAGAACAGCTATACGATTTAGCGGACTAAAACATTCAAAATCAACCATAATAGACGACGATTTATCAACACAAGCAGCTGGAAGGATTGATCTCTATGTACAAAAACGAGGAGGTAGAACTCAACCTTATATTAAAATTGCAATAAAAGGTATTAAAGATGCAAAAAAACACATAGTTCGTGCAATATTAATTTTTTTTTTACTTTAATCATATCCCATACAATGCTGCTAATAGTCTGTACTATGAAACTATGGTAGAGGCCATTCAAGAAGCCAGTCTTGGAATTAAAGCACCCATGGCACATGAATTATCAAAAACATATTTAGATTTAGAGTGCACTGAAATCATACAACACATCGACACTTACTCAAACTTTTGGGATGAGTATGATTGTACGTTGATGTGCGATGGTTGGAGCACACAAAATAGAAGAAAAATCATTAAAAAAAAATTATTCTACTCAAGAAACCGTCTTTGTTAAATCTGTAGATGCTACCGACAAATTTCAAAGTGCTGAGTATCTTTGTGGTCTAATGGATAATGTTATTAATTTTATTGGAGAAGATAGAATTGTGCAAATAGTAACCGACAATGGAGCAAATTACAAAGCTGCTGGCCAACTACTGATGGAAAAAAGAAGGAAACTATATTGGGCACCATGCGCAGCACATTGTATCGATTTGATTCTTGAAGATATTTCAAAAGAAACCGAGGTAAAGTCGATAATTTTAAATTGTCAATCAATAACAAGATTCATATACAATCATGGTTGGTTGCTTACCATAATGAGAAAAGAAACCAATAATAAAGAACTGATTCGGCCAGTAGTAACTAGATTTTCTACTCACTTTATTGCATTGGAATCCATATACACACATAAGGAGAATCTAAGAAGAATGATTTCTTCGAAGGAGTGGAGCGCAAAGATTCCTACACTCGGTCCTAAAGATAAAAAACTGGAATTCTTGTCTATAATTTGATCCACAGTGATAAATTTTGGGCCAACGTTGCTGCTATTATTTTCGTATTTTGTCCACTTGTAAAAGTTTTAAGAATTGTGGACAATGGTGATAAAGCAGAGATGGGATATCTATATGAAGCAATGGATCGAGCGAAGGAATCAATTAAGAAAAAAATGTTGGTGTAAGGCAGTGTTAAAAGTGGTGGAATATAATCTATAAAAGATGGGAAAGACAATTGCATCGACCTATTCATGCAGCAGGTAATTTTTTTTATTATTGCACAATTATAAAAGTACGTATCATGTCAATATTTCTTTGAACTATCAAATTGTTTTAGGTTATTTTCTCAATCCTCATATACAATACGGAGGTAATGCAATAAACGATGATGAGGTTTTAAATGGATGGACAAATGTTCTTGAAAAAATGATATCTGATATTGCTATGCAAATTGAAATTTCGAAAGAGGTAATAAATAAATAATTAAACTACTCATGATTCTTGCTCTTATGTTTAGCGCAAAGAATAACTTGGTTTATTATGAATGATTTGTAGGTTGAAAAATATAGAATGAAATTGATGTATTTGGTTCTACAAAAGCGAAACGTGCAGTTAAGTCTTGTCTTCCAGCTATGTGGTGGTCAATAATTGGTAGGGAAGCTGCTCCAAATTTAACACGCATAGCTATTCGTATTCTTAGCCAAACAGTTTCTTCTTCAAATTGTGAAAGAAATTGGACAACGTTTGCAATGATTCACATGAAGTTAAGAAACAGAATAAAAATGGCGAACTTAGAAAAACTAGTATTTGTACATTATAATATGCGATTAAGAGTAAGACATGTTAAACGCCGACAAACAATCGACAAACTTATTGATTTAGATTACATCTTTCATGATGAGGATCCACTTGCAGAATGGGCTAGAGAAGCTGAGAATTCACTACTTGATAATGCAAACGATAATCTTTGATCGGACAATGATAATGTATCTGTAGAAAATACTGAAAAAAATAGTTCATCAAATGATGATTCAGGTAATGCTGGTGTTGACGGTATTGGTTCTACTGGTTATGGTGTTGGTTCCACTTTTGATGAGTCTCAAAGACACATCTAAAATTATGAAGCAGATGACTATAGTCGACGAAGAGACAAAAATTTAAAAGTTGTATATGAAGATCAAGGAGATTATGATAGCAGATATACTTCTAACAATGTTCCCAGTTTTAGGTATTCTACGTCTGACTATAACGGAGGTTATTCGTATTGTGTGTTAAATCAGCCCTATGCCGCTGAGGCATCAAATAGCCAAGATGAACTCTCAACCTTTATTGATATGATGACGATATTTTTAAGTTCGGATAAGATACAGCTGTATGCTTTCTAGCATATTATAATCCGATACAAGATGAAGAGAGTGATGGTCAAAATTTATATGATGTTCAGAGAAATAGCTTTTGGTATTAAATTTTTATGTCGTGTGTTTTGTAACTTCTATGTCACTTGAATAATTTAGTGTAATCAACTATCAGTATTGCATACTTATTTGTGTATTTATAAAAAAAATGTATCGGAATTCACAAATCAGATTTAAAACGGAATTTCCGGAAATACCGAAACGGGATCGGAATTTTGAATTTTTCAGATGACCAGAATCGAAACGGAAACCGGTACTTCGAACCTTGAAAATAAGTGATAGTTGGTACAGGAATCATGGAACTACTTTATGGTTTTCACCTTCACCGGAGTTTGAACTTGATCCAGTGTTTGATGAAGTGAAGTGAAATATTCTCACATTCTTCTAATGAACTCACGATATCAATCTCAGTCGAAGGGATATCAGAAATCAATCCTCTAGATCTATGCATTGTATATGGTATCAAAATCCTTTGAAATAGGTTCAACATTTTTGTTGTAGCCGACAGGATCTTTTGTTACGTTACTTTTCTTAATACAAAGCCTTGTTGTAATTTAATCAACAGTGCCGGATATCTTTTTCCTGCCAAACAGTTTGGCGCAACTAGTTATGTATTGAAGAAGCAAACGATTTCCATAGTGAAAGAAGCGTTTATCTTCTTCTAAATTCCGCGGTATAAGCAACAGATGGTCTTTCTTCTTCCACAAGGTTCTTTGTTTTTTCCTATATGCATCAAAGAAATAAATTGGTAGCCTTTATTATATCAAGACTCCCAACTCTACTAGTAAAACAAACAAACAAACGTCTCTCTACCAACGAATAAATACACATCCTTTTTGATGTCTTTTATTGGGCAGTGGTATCGGATATGTCATAAATTTTGGTGTTATATACAAACAAAATATACAACTTATATGATGCAGGGGAATAATATAACTTTATGATGCAAGGGAATAATAATTCAGGGAACGTTATCGCAACCACTACCAACATTATTAATCGTTGCTCATATACAGTTTAAAAGTGTTTCAATAAATGTATGGAAGGATAGAGTTGATGGATGGAATCATAAATATGATTTATTTATGGCAAGTTTGTGCATAACATATTTCTTGAATGTAAAGCAATAAATAACACGTCCAAATCAAGCACTATACTAATACGTATTCAAAAATGGAACAGGCGATTGCCTGTGTACTATTTCTTTGTTGTATAGCTTGCATGTAACAATCAAATCAACTTAAGCAAGCTAGCTTACGAGTGGTCATTGGCCATTGGATTTTAGAGCCGACTGTTTTGCCGCGTTTAACCAACTTGTAAGCGTGTTGGAATTTGATTCTAGAATGATGGTCCCTAATTTCACAGTTTAATCATTTTGACATGAAATTATTGAGCTATGGACCCGGACCTGATAAAGAGTTTAGTTGCCTTGACTTTTTCTAGTAACGTCGGAAGGCGCTGATCAGTTAGTTCATGCAGGAGAGTTACAAAATAAGAATTTCCTCGTGCCTGCACAATAGGCGCTGATCACTTCTAGGCTACCAACTGTGTGATGTTAAATCGATGTTTCAAAATTGAACCGTCCCTTGTAATAGATTTTGCAATTTTGAGAACTCGATTAAACATCACCCTGTAATAGTATCATAAAGAAAGCTCAATTGTTCCACATTGATAAACTTATTAAGATATCTTTGTATATACCATATAAGGAAAGAAGATTGGACAGCAACTTGTGGGTGTGGCTCCCTCGACATCTATAGTTATGTATGCAAACACATGAGCGTGGAGCCTCCAAGAATGGCTGAGTGTTGGTAAAAATTAGAATAAAAGATGAGAGTTCAAGGGTTAATTTGTAACGTGACAGTTGCATAATTCTACTTAATCTGATATATGTTAAGGAAATGTCATATACATCATTGCATAGACAGCCAAAAGATGAAACAAATCAACAAATAGAATTACTGATCATCAAATTAGATGATAATCCTTGTATTGATTATGTAATCTACTTTAATCGCACATCCTTCAACTCGCTTTTTTTTTTCTTTTTTTTTTTGGTGGAGTGGGTTCGAGGGGTGGGGGTCAGCATGAATTTTGTAGCATCTTGCCTATGCAAGTAGGCCGGGATATCATGTGTGAAACGATTATAGCCCAATTATTAAACGAATGAGATAGGATCATATCGCTAAATCGAATAGCAAATAAGATAGGATCATATCACTAAATCGAATAGCAAATAGGTGATTTATGTTTGTACTTACAATGACGATCTGAATTAAAGGCAACGCGACTGTTTACTAGGTACCTAGATGCAGATCCAAGAATTACTCAGCTTTGCTTCGTTTTAAGCCAAATATAGATATTTGTGAGAGAGAAAACATACCTAATCAAATTATGCAACTTAGTTTGGTAATGATCTCATTATTTGCGTATAATGTTCATAGTGAATACAAAACAACTGCAAAATTTCGTTTAATTTTAGACAGTAGCTCAAAAATTCGGATATCCGCACCCACACAAAGTATAGCAAAATATAGAGGTATGCAGTGAAAAATACGAGGAATGATTTATCACTAATATGCGGAAGCGTTAAATCAAGAAGTAGTTTTGTCGATCGAACACCAATGCAAATTCAATATCAATTGCGCTTTCATACAAGGTCAAATAACAGAAAGTAAAGACATAGAAATTTTAACATGGTTCGAATTTGTATGCTACATCCACAGGGACCCGACAATTTTATTACATTACCAATTTAGAGATGAGAGATTACAAAATGACAGATATTTCTTAAAACGGAGAAATCTTATCTCTATTACAAACCTATAGAAAATGTATAGGAGGAACTATTATTTGAGAAGAATGAGATGTTTTCCCAATAGCTTGAGACCTCTTTAAATAGAAGTAGAATGGAGCTGAATCTTAAAAAAAATTAATTAGGAACACAGACAATCAATTTCATACAAATTTTGAAACATTTTCATTTTCCCAAGATTTAATTTGTTTTTTATTTAATGTAGATATATATCTTCTCTTCTATGAAAAGATGAACATATCAATTTTCCCTTATTGTATATTTGACTAGAAAATTGATTTGTTTTCTTTTTCTTTTATAAGCCGATAGATTTGACTCATACTTTTAATACTCTCTTTGACTCAAAATATTCATATCTTTTTCAAACGAATTCAATCAACATCTATGAGTTGTTGGGTTAGCTCCCCATGGCGCAAGTAATTGGGACTAAGCTAATCAAGTTTCAGCATTGCTCAAACTTGTCTTTGGAAAGTGACTTAGTCATCATATCTGAAGGATAACACATGGTACTCACATTTAACAACTTGATCTTATTTTCGTTAACCCAAAAAATGGACTAATACCCTGGTATGATATGTGAAAGCATCAACCCCGTTAGAATAGGGCAAAGATAATAGAAAATATCAACAAATTCAAAGAAATAAAAAGACATATAAAAGATTTTATAGTGGTTCGGCAACTAAGGCCTACGTCCACTTTATAGCTTTGTTGCTTATAGATTTGATTGATATTACAAAGAATTCGAGAGAGAGTAAGCCATAAGTACAGGGGCTAGACTGATTCTAAGTTCTAGAATTGCCTAAAGTAGCTGCCTTGGTGACTATGGTGTAGAGGAAAGCGTTGAAGAAGAGATAGAGCTTCGGCGTAGTGATGGCATAAACCAGATCCTTTCTTGATTGCTCTATGGTTTGTATTTATAGGGCACCGGTCATATTGGGCCAAGATAAGAGTTGGAGTACAATCCTGATAGAGGCCTGAGATAGTGCATGAAGTCGTGAACCCATCTGGGTTAACACCACATGTCGGTACCGACTTCTCAAGTCGGTGCCAACATTTGTGGTTCAACCTAAGTGGGTTGAGTTATCTTGCATCCTTTATGCTACTTGATTTATAGGTGTCTCGTGTTGTTGTGGGTAGATAGTTGATGATGGTTCCTTCATCACTTGGTTTAATTTACCATTCTGACTGCTAGTTCTCCAATTCTTGTAATTGGTTATTCAGAATTCTTTGATATTTCTTAGACGCACATAAAATAGGTAAAGAAGAGCCCCTTCAAAGTTTGGATAAGAAATATGAACGTACGTGAAGTCGTCACCGGCTTCCTGAAGTCTGTACCAATTTCCCACGCTTACTTCATTCTTGTTGAAATTTCTCTAAATTGTTTCACTAGCCCATGTAGGTTTGCTTCCAAAATTTCAAGTTGTTTCGGCTTCGTCTCAACGTTCTATCTCATGTTGATTTCTGCTTGGTTAAAACCTAGTTAACATTTGCCCCCTAGAGGATGCTTTCATTAAAAACAAAGTATGCTCTGAAACAGGATAAGTCTTGGACTATTATCTTATGAATTCCAATTGATTGTTTAAGTGTCGTCTCGAGATATTTCCTTTATTTGGCTCTAATTGATCGATTTCCATTCGTTGTCTGCATGAACTTGGACTAGAACTTATTCTCTCGATATTGTCGATATGGTTTGGATATCGGAATTGGCGTGCAATTTCATATAGTCAAGTGGGTTCATCGTACGAGATCTGAGCAAAAACAGGGGAAGTATGACATGTCGATATCGAGCTCCGATGTCCGTATAGACATGGATACTTGAGAAAAAGTATAGAATTCTTCTTTTAAAACCTTCATACTCATCACTCCTTTCGACTTATTCATTCCACTGTCGAATTGCTCAAGATTTTGCACCGAGTTTCCTAGTGTCGATCTGACTTGATTCCTTAATCGCCACCAACTTTGACCAGTTCCCGCCTTACCATTAGTCACCTCAGCATCCAACTGTATCCCACGATCATCCAGCACTGCCTCACATACATGTGAATCCCTGGGTCTTAACTGATTTGTTTAGTTAATGTGGAGGTAAGTGAGGGCAGATTTAGGCATGGGGATGGTGGTTGTGGAGATGATTAAGGCCTGGTTAATTTCAAACATGACGAAGAATAGTCAAGGTCATATGGGTTTGGTCGATGTTAAAGCCGAGAACTTGGGTTTTGGCTTGATTAAACGAGTGTGGTCCTGGAAAAAGCTTGACTTTCTAATTTTGATTGTTCCCTATCGTGAGATTGACTAACTTCAATCATCGGATAGACTTCAATACGATAATTAATCTTGAATTCGGACGTATCGGATGATTCCACTGCTCTGCCTTTCTATAACTACACTTCCAATGATCTTGAAAGGAAAGACTTTTTGCATCGCTCTGGACTATGGATCCGTTATCGATCATTGATTGACAACGGATATGTATAGGAAGATAATTTCAAAGGAAGATACAGATTTATTTTCGAATGCGAGTTAGCTATCTACACTAGATGGTTTTTTGTAGTGTTCGAGGCACTAGACACATTCTATATAGATAATGCGTTGAATTTACCCTGGTTAACACTTAGAATTCAATTGGTCAGCACATGTTGGCTTCCATTGAATTCCTAGTGTTGGTCATATAGGTATTTCTATTTCAAGCTAAATTTTAACTGACCGTGTTAAATGTCAAGTTCTGCTATTTTATAACGTCTCACGGCCAACCCACCACAAGTCTGGTGCATGACCATCTACTCTATAGGGTGCATCCATTACTGCATCGGTTTCACCATCCGTTCCGGTCGAAACTAACCTACGATCTACGGATCTGAGTGCCAGATAGTGCCGATGGATCCTGTACTGCCTCCGTTACCTCTAGGATTAATCATAACTGATCCGCAGGAATAGATACCTGCCATTTTGACCAAGAAAATGCTTAGTAACATTTTCTTGCAACATGGCATTCTCGTAGAAGATGTTCACCTACCAGAAAGAAATGAATTCGCATATCATCCCCCGTCCGGTTTCACTACATGTAGCCGGTATATGTGTCTTAGCGGTGCTATCCCACCTTTTAATTCCTTCCTGAGGGGTTTCTTGGAAGAAGTCGGGATTGCACCGTTTCATGTTCACCTGAATAGACTTTCCTTATTGATTTCATATATGTTCTATTCATATGAAGGTTCGAACACACTCCCTGATTCCATAAGCTTACATACCGGCTCACGTTTTAATGCAGAAAAAATTGCCCATCCTTTGTAATCGTCAAGGGTTGTACTAGATGTGAGGTAATTGGGAAACTCCATAACAAAAGTTCCATGTTTAAGAGTAAATACTTCTTTGTACACTATCCGGAAGGATTCAATCGATTCTAGTTAAAAGGAAGTGGGTTTCTCTCTGTCAATTCCTCTCATTTTGGAATCTTTGCATTCCAAACTTAATATAGGTCTCTCATAGGTATTCCAAAGCGAAGACTTGAAAGCCGTTATAATGAGCTACCATTCCGTCAAGTTCCTTTCGATGGATGAGAACTTATAAGAATATAGACTACTCGCTTTAAAAAGAATAGTCGATACTAAGGCTTTGACAAAGCACAACTTCAGATCACGTACCCGTTCTAATGCCCCTTCTCATGGCTCTAACGAGGATACTCTAGGGAAAGAAGGGGAAGATGCTTCCAGTGAGGAACATGGGGAAGGAGCTGCTAATGTAGAAGCTGACGAGTCTGTAAAGAAAGATGAGGAAGAAGTTATTGGCATAGGGGCTGACGGGCAAATGCAAGATGATGCCCCTGGTCACGTGGATGATAGCGGTAGAATGCCCACAATCCTGGAGGAAGACGAGCTGGTTAAAATGAGAGATAGGAAACAACCAATAGTGGCTGAAGAGGAGTCACAGATGATGATGATGACGGTGACTTTCACATCACTAAGGAAGAAGAATATGAATCCTTCAGTGAATCGCCCAAGATGAGCACCAACCATCCTAATATTCCTTTTTTGAATATGTTGACCACTAAAGTATTGAGCCCTGAGCTCTCGATCTCCCCTCCTTCAGGGTAAACCGTTGTTGAAAATCGATAATCTATTGGAGGTCAAGCTGCTACAACTCCCATTGGAGATATGTCGACTTCTGACTTTCTAAGAGATGTTTCCATTCATGTGAATGGATTCGAGGATATTTCAACTAACGAGATGTTAGACGAGATCGGCATGCAAATCGACGTTTCTTCTAGCGCTTTTTTGAGCAAAGATGGAAAGACTCCAGCCATTAAACCATGCTTATATGGTTGGTAGAGTACACAGAGGGTCATTGGCACTACACACTTCACTTTAGAGGCACGGACACACATTTCTACATCGAATCAACTTTCCTATTCAAAGTGTTAACCTTACTTTCCTATTTGTTTCAGGTTCTATGGGTCATGGACTGAACCACCAACTTTGTCAAAAATCTGGCTCATACAATGATCAAACTTCAGATCCTTCCCACCTCTCTTATCGCGAAACATATAAGGAAAGAAGGAAGAGAAAGGAGGAGGAGGCGTGCCGCTTAGAGAGAGAGTGATAGAGACGATAGAAAAGAAAAAGGGACGAGGAGAGTAGTGCTCCAGAAAATGTACACAAGCACCATGGAGAATCTCGTGAATGCCATGAGGTTTCATTGCCTATTGCTCCTACTCACACTGAAGCTTAGAAAGCCACACTACAGGAAGTCCTGTCATCCCAAGGCATAACTACTACAACTTCCCCCTGTTCTTCTAACCTAAAGGAGAAGTTTGTACCCATGCCTGATGCATCCATGCTTCAGGTTGCATACCTGCATTTATTCTTAAAGGGTTTTAAGTTCGACAAGAACATCAAGCCCACCAATGGAACCACTTCCTTGCGCAATCTTGAGACAGTCTACAAGGGCATAGAAGTTAGGTTTGAATTGAAACATCTCATAAAGGCCCTTTCGAACGTAAATCATATCAATTATCAAGAAATTCTCTCATTCGAGGCTGAAAAGGTAGACCGTGATAAAGTGATCAAGGACCGTGCGACTTAAATAGCAAGCTGAAATTTAAGAGGGATGCAGCCTTAAAGAGAAGTCTGCCAGCGATAAGTTATTGACTGAGGCGAACTGAGCTCATGAAAGAGTGCTTATTATAATTAGCTATCATCTCAAGGACGCTCATAGAGAATCTAGCAAACTGACAGAGCAGATCACCACTGCAGAGAACAATATCAAATCTTGGGTTCAAACCATTGCTGGTCAAGCTACCGCCATCATCGAAAAGGCCACCGAACTTACCTGACCCCATAAGGATAATACACGGTTGGTTAAGGAGAAAGAAGAAGTTGTAGGTGGAAAATTGGTGGAAGAGATTGACCATTTGGTCACATGTTCAGAGCTTTCATAGCTTTGAATGATGTATAATGAGGCGATAGGCTAAATGGATGCCAGCATGCTTCACCTCTACACTTGCAATGTGATGAACAGGGGCAGCCTGAAATGGCTTGGCGATGATCATCCATGGACTCTCATCATGGTTGAGAGGAAGTGCTGGTATGATCGGAGAAGGCCAGGGATATGCACTTCTAAGGGGGTTTAACTACTGCCTACCTCAGCTCCAAATACATAGACTTTCTGGTCGCTGTAAACAGATTCTTTGAGAAGAGAGAGAGAAGGATGCTGCTGATGCTACTACCAAGGCTCTTGTAGACCCAAGATCTTAGGATTAGGGCGAAACACTTGTTCATACTCCCCAAAATAAAATGGTAACCGTTCTGGTGTCCCCAACTACTATTTCCAGAGCTGCTCGTATTCATCTATCTTTTGAAGCCTTAGGTGAGCCATGCCTTTGAAACGACCCAGAATTTTGGGCAATATCAATTTAATAATCTGCATTAATAATTTAATTAATTAATATAATTGATTACTTAATAAAGTAATTAAAGATTAATTAATTAAATTATTAATGCAGATTATTAAATTGATATTGCCCAAAATTCCGGGTCGTTACAGCCTTTCTCTAGCTGTCGCACGACCCTCCGACATGAGGACTAACGGAGGAAACTTCAAAGTTGTAGTTCATGACCAAGATCAAATTCTTGGATCAAGTATTTCCCATGTATCTTCAATGTTCTAGGTGCTTCAATTCACTCCGAATCTTTTACTAAACTATACATTTGTGCTTCCCAAACTATTGATCAGCTAACTCTTCCTTCACTACCCCTAGCTACTCAAAGCTTAGAAACCACTGACATTTTCACTGCTTTCACTATTGTCTCTACAGTTGCTTTCGGAATGATTCTTGTCTCCAGGTTTAGGCCTGGACCTAATTTCGAGTAGATCGAAGCACTGCAGAATCTTTAAGACATCTCTATGTCTATGGATGAAGAGGTAGTAGTCAATGGTAAGTCAGACCAAATGGACAAGATGACGATGGTGGAGGGGCTGAAAGAGGAAAATAAAGGGCTTCAAATGAATAAGAAAAGGGAGGAGGCGAAGCACAAGACTCTGACCACTATCAAGCTACGAATGCCAATGGAGCGAAGTGCGGCTATCGGAGGATCCGAGGGGTCTAGCCCCACTATAGAGGAAAGGGCTGATAAGGATAGCAGGAAGAAGATCCCAATCCGCCCAAGTAAAGGCAACAAAGGCGGGAAGAAGTGATGGTGCGCTCGAGCACCGATGGAAGGGGGTGCTTGTGGTCCTTTTGGTATACGGCTTTTGTGTTGTTTGAGTCCGCACAAGTACAGTGTCTATATTTAGTATTTCTTTCATTTATTATTGTGTCGGTAGAGTCTGTATTTTTGCTTTTTTATGTCCAAACGGCCGATATTGTGCAAGTACGTCCCTCGCTGTTTGAATTGTACAAAGAATGATATTGGTAATGAAAAGATCAGTGTTTTTATTATAATCGTTCATGTGTACTTTCCCTATACTTTACGTATTGTGCCTATTTATATACCACTATGTATCTACATGATACGATTGAATGTCTTGCAATTTCTATATTATATACTACTGTATTGTGTGATGTGTGTATTTATCACAACTTGGTGTATATAAACTGTATGAGTAGTGTACTTGTTTATTTATCGCAACTCTGCACATGTAAATATTGAAATTTACAGCGATGTTTGTATACTATTTTGCATAGTTCTATTGTAGTTTCCAAAATTCTTTGTTCGAAGTAACAGATCTACGGTGCGATTTGCTTTATTTTAACTAAGTTTTATTATGTGCCCCTCACTTCATAGGATTGGTTGCTCCGAATGCTCGACCTTAATACTTGATAAGAGATCGAGAACTTTAGGCGACTTACTGGTTGCCCCCGTCCAGTTGTACATAGATCCTGTCTTCGGGAACTTGTGATTTGGATGCTCGATTCCGAGCATTTTGCACTTTGATTGAGGTCGAGTTTCTCCAAGTTGGTATAGAGTTCCCATCCGTGTGTCAGTTTCTATCCCCGAAAATCCATGAACAACACAATCCATTAAGTTTTCCTACGATGTCACTATCTCTAAGCAATGTCAACTTTTTGGTGGTGTGTGCTGATTTCCCAACTAGCTGGTGATTTGAGATTTATTAGCATTTTCGAGGTGACACCAATACTTGAATGACAGCGATTAGATTTTACTATAGATTCTATTGTTTGGAATCTTCGTGGTATTGTCGAGTAGTGCTGATCTTTTGGAAAGTACAGATTGATTTCTACTAATCCATCAACAGAAAAATTTAGCATCATTGTTAGAGCGACGCCGGTACTTAGGAGATTCTGAAAAACTGTCCATGTTACCGGAGTAATGTCGATCACCGGATACAAAATGTTTTCCAGCATTGCCGGGGCAGTGCTTGTACTTGGAGAGTTAGAAATGATTTTTCCATCGATCTGATGGTTCTGGAGTCAATACCTCTTATCCAAAGAGTAAGAAGCACCTTTTCAATTATGTATACGTATTTCTTTCGAGAACGTAGTTCCACCGGTTCAAGGAGCGATACATAGCCTATTGAATGGAGTATGAGTGTGTTGCATATCTAAACGTGGTTACATTGGTTCAATCAGCTTTGTACGGCTTATAATGTGGCGTATAGGTGGAGTGCTTACTTGAACGCATTCTACTGTTCCAAAAAGCAACGCGTAGCTTATGGGATGCACGCAAATAAATATGGCATACGTGAACTCGGCTCCACCGGTTCAAGCTGTGTCATGTGACTTATGGGATATGCTCAAGGAGAATGATGAGTTCCCCGATGCCGTTGGTGCGTCAACGAGTCTTCTCGAGGAAATATGGGCATTTCCAATGTTGTCGAAGTAACATCGGTTCTCATAAGGCAGGGATCGATTTTCCCTATCGATCCGATGGTTTGAGTCGATTTTCCCCATCGACTCGGCAGTTTGCTCACAAGAACACGAATCTATTGGTTCAAGAAGCAAAACTTTACATATAAAATAAAGAGAGAGGAAAGTCCTGCCTACTTACAATGCTCTAGTGTCCCTGGGTGTCTTGAAATACATAGAAAAATATTAAATGAAATAGAGCCGCATCGAGTCGCTATTCGAAGCATGAGAAATCAGAATTCCCTTGACCTTTATTGGCTTAAACCTCCCAACTCCAAGTTTCTGGCTAATTACGTAGGGTCCCTCCCAATTTTGACCAAGTGCTACCATACGTGGGAAGATTCATTTCAGGATGAGATCTCCCACTTTGAAACTGCAGTTGTGAATTGGTGTTGAAGTGTCGCACTACTCTTTTCTAGTGAGCAACGGTCCTTAGCTAAACTTCCTCCCGCTTCTCATCAACCTGGTCAAGCGACTCGAGTAAGAGCTGCTATTTTCTCTTTGATTGAAGTGTCACCTTCGATGAGAAGGGATTTCCAGTTCTACTGGGATCACTGCTTTTGAACCATATGCCAAGACAAACGATGAATGCACGGTTGTAGATTTATGTGTTGTTGTATAAGCCCATAGTGCAAGTGGAAGTTCATCTACCTAGTTTCCTTTAGCTTTCATTAGTCGCTTCTTAATGGTGGATTTAATTATTTTGTTCATTGCTTCCACTTTCCCATTTTCCTTTGAGTGCGCTACGGTCGAAAAACTCTTCTCAGTCCGATAATGCTTGCAGAACTCCTTGAATTCAATACTCTCGAACTGAGTTCCACTGTCAATGATGATTTTCTATGGTACTCAAACTTGCATATAATATTTTTCATTATGAAGCTAATTACCTTTTTAGTGGTAATGTGGCAAGAAGCTCTGCTTCATCCTATTAGGTAAATTAATCAACTACAATGATATCATATTTGGCTCCTCCTTTTGCTATTGGTAGTGCTCTGATTACGTCGATTACTCATATAGCAAACGGCCAAGAGCTGACCATTTGTATAATTTCCGTGGATGGAATTCTTGAGATTCTTGAATATTTATGGCACCGATCATAATGTTTAGCCTTGTCTGGTGCATTTAGGTTGATTGTGGACCAGAAATATCTACAACATAGAACCTTCTTTGTCAGTGTCTGCCCCCTAGTATGGTCGCCAAAGCTGCTTTCGTGGACTTCCATCAGAATCTTTTGGCTTTATCTTTGGTTTTACACCTTAGTGGGGAGTGGAGAAGCCTCTCATGTATAGCGTCTAAGGATCTTATTCTAGTTTTTAGGGAGTAATCCTTTGAGTAGATAATCCTTTGAGCGGATAATCCTTGATTGGCGTCATCCATGATTCTTTCTCTTCCACATCTCCAGAACCCAATCTACATCCATCTGATCTATGGTTGAAGTTGTAACCACTTCAATTGGTACAATCCCATTGATTGTGCATCTTTAGAACTGGGCAGTTAGTTAAGTAATCGGCCTTCATGCTATGTACCCTGGGAATATGGATTATCGTATTGTATTCAATATCATTGAGAAACACCCATGCCTTTGGCAAGTAGGGAGCGAGATTTACCTCTTTAGCTTGATGTTCCCTCTTTACTTGAAAAATGAATAGCTGAGAGTCACTGTAGATATACACAACTTTTATTCCTAGTTCCTTCACAATTTTCAATCCTGCTATCAATGCCTCATACTTATCCCATTGTTAGTAGCAGGTAACTCCAGCCTTAAGGCATAGCAGATTGATAGTCCTTCGAGAGTCCCAAGCACGACTTCCACGTCTGAGCAGAATTCATTTGATGCACATCAATAAATAGCTTCCATGGTGACACCACTTCTGTTGTCTCTTGCTCTTCTACATCTCGAATGGTGAATTCTATGATGAAATCAATCAACACATGTCCATTAATTGCCTTTTGAGGATGATAAGTCATTTCATACTGGCTCAGTTTAACATTCCACTTCAGAAGCCACCCAGAAGTTTCCGGTCAATAAAGTATTTGTTCCAAAGGTTGATCCATTAACAGTTTAATTGGATGAGTTTTAAAGTATGGTCGCAACTTCCTCGATGCTATCAGTAAGCAATATGTCAATTTTTCCAACTTCGGATAGTTTCGTTCAGCTCCAGTGAAGCGTTTTCTGATGTAGTAGATAGGCCATTGAATTTTGGCTTCCTCTCATACAAGCACTGCACTTAGAGCATGAGGGGACACTGCCAAGTAGTTGAATAAGTCTTCTCCCTCCACCAGCTTGGATGAGACCGGCGGAGTCTCCATGTGTCGTACTAGTTCCTCAAAAGCTGTCTAACAATCCTGATTCCACTTGAAGTTCTTCTTACCTATTTTCAATGCATCGAAGAATGGTGTACACTTACCTGTCGCTTTAGAAATGAATCGACTTAATGTTGTGATTTTACCATTTAAGGTCTGCAATTTATTCTTTGTTAAGGGAGCTATGACATTCCATAGGGCGGCTATTTGTTCTGGATTAGCTTCGATGCCCTAAGCATTTACAATAAATCCAAGGAATTTTTTGCAAGCAACACAGAAAGAACATTTCGGTGGATGTAGTTTCATCTTGTATTTTAAAAGGATTTCAAACTCTGAGGGGTCGTCCAAATGATTTCCAAACACTAGCGACTTCACTAGCATGTCATCCACATATACCTCCATCGTTCATCTGATACATTCTTGAACATTGCATTCACTAATCTTTGGTAAGTAACACCAGCATTCTTTAAACCAAACGGCATCAAAGCGATAATAGTACAGCTCCAAGTCGATAATGAAACTAGTGCTCTCTTAATCGGGCTCATGCATCATAATCTAATTGTATCATAAGTAGGCATTCATGAATGAGAGCAGCTCATGTTTTGTGGTTTCGTTAACTAATTGGTCAATTCTGGATAGCGGAAAGCTATTCTTTGGCAAGCTTTGTTCAAGATTGAGTGGTCAACACAAGAACTCGGCGCACAGCTGTCGGTCTAACTTCGATGATTACCACCATCGGATCAAGGTTTAGCACCTTTATTCCTTCAGTATCTCAACTTCGAAATGCAATGTCATATACGACTATTCTCTATTGCTTGGTTGGAGTTCCATCCTCAATTGCATAACAACTTTCCTTAGAAGCATGCTTTACTGAACTTACGTATCGCTCCATCTTGCCCTAACTCTTTTGTGTTGGGTGAGGTCCTCCAGAAATGATACTTTGACGAGTCTCTGATCAGTCTGACGAGTTCCTTTTCCATTGGGTCCGGCCTGATTTCCCTGATTTCTTGGAACTTAGAGTCAAACGGGTTGGTTAAAAAATTTTGATTTCTTCACGTACTATTGGAGCCTATTTTTCTTTATTAGTTTCTCGATTAAGTCCTTCAGATGCCGACACTCATTTGTGTTATGCCCGTGAGTCTTATGGAGGTGGCAAAACTTTCATGATTGCTTTTTTCATTCATATTCTTTCTTCCTAGGAGGCTTGATGTATCGCTCAGTTCCCTTAGTCGCAAGGTAGATGTTCTCCAAGCTGTCATTCAATGATGTATACTCCTCAGGTCTTAGGTTCCTGATCTGCTTTTCATTCCCGACACGCCTTCTAATGTTCTAGTTCTTCCTTTTCTGATTTCCATCTTTCCTTGCATTTCCTATCGTAGCTCCAGAATTGTTTCCATCATGGTTGACCGTTACATTGCTTTAAACGATCTCCATGGTTGCACATTGGTGGTCTTGCCCTCAATGCATCTGCCTCTTCCAATTTCAGATACTGACTCGCCTTTGGGTTAAACTCCTTCATGGTGGTTGGTTGTTTCATCTTAATCCATCTTCCTAAGTTTGTATCTGGATGAATAGCTCGGATCAAAGCCATGAATACCACATCTTTGTTAGGATTGCTTATTTTAGTAATCGTGGTATTAAACGATTCATAAAAGTATTTAGTGACTCATTTGGCCCTTAGAAAAGGCCAGATAGAGGTATCACATCTTTTAACTATGTCATGCCAAGTATGAACTGTTCCAAGAATTTTCTTACTAACTCGTCAAAGATAGAAATGGATTTTGGTGGGACTCTGGTAAACCACATAAAAGCAACACCTTCCAAGAAGATAGAAATACATCGACAGCGGACAACATCCATTGCCCTAGCTTTGTCCATATGCCAACTATACATGTACAAGTGCTATTTGGGGTCTGTCGTCCCATTGTAATATAGCACAGTAGGCATAGTAAATTTCTAAAAGTACTCATCCCTTAGAATGTTTTCAGTAAACAGAGTTTGGCTTAGTGTAGAATCGAAATCGTCATCCTTTCTTTCTTTAATTTCTTCCATCAAACATTTGATCATGTCCACAATGAAGGCCTCACTAGTCCAGTAGTCCACAAGTCAACCGTCGAGGACTATGCAAAGCGTCTGACTCTGCAAACGGCATTGGTTTGCCAACTGAAGTTTAGGTTCACCATTCTCCGGGAAAACCACTCTTGATATTTCGTTGGCACACGGTTTGCCTTATAGTGGTAGTTTGAACTTCCTTTCCAGACGTTTGCTTGTCTATGTCAGCATTAGATTCCAGTCCTTTAGCATCAAGTTTCATGTCATCTTCAGAATTGGAAAGAAGCATTACAATATTCCCTTATGGAGCCTTCACTCCAAGGTTAGGATTTGCGATAGGTTATCCTCTGGCAGGAGAGGTACTTCCATTACTTTCAAAAACAATTCCAGTTGCTCAATCACTATCTCCATTTTCTTTTTCTTGCCTCCCTCCTATTCAAGCCTGAGATGGAGGAGCTCTCCTTTTCCATAGCTTATGTAGTTTTTGGCATTGTCCTTGGGGAGGTTGGTGGTTGTAGCGCTAGGAAAGCATCAATCTTGTCTATAAGAGCTTTTTGACTATCATCCATCTTCTTGTTAAGTTGATTAACCATCTGGTTAAGCTCTCCTCTAGTTACAACCTCATGTTGAGCAAAAGCACATGGTGCTAGGCTTCCAGTATTGACCTCTGTTCGATGATTGTTAGCATTGTTTCCTTCAATTTGTTGGGGGTTTGTTTCTTCTCCAGCAAATGTTGCACATGTAAATCTCCTAACAACGGTTCTCTTTTTAGGTGTCATTGGCCCCAAATTGCAAGCCTACAAACCCGCAAAGCAAATTTCTTAGATCTAACCACTAGATCCCTTCTAACCCAATATTGCAACCTAGATCTAAGCCTAAGCTCAGATATTTTCAGTGAAAGAACCAAAATGTTAACCCAAAAAATGGACCAACACCCTAGTGTGATATGTGAAATCACCAGAGCTATCAGAATAAGGCAAAGATAATAAATTCAAAGAAATAAAAAGACATATAAGACACTTTATAGTGGTTCAGAGGTCTTAGGCCTACGTCCACTTTATAGATTTATTTCTTATAGATTTGATTGAGATTACAAATAATTCGAGAGAGAACAAGCCACAAGTACGGGGGTTAGACTGATTTCAAGTTCTAGAATTGCCTAGAGTAGCTGCCTTGGTGACTATGGTATAGAGGAAACAGTTAAAGAAGAGACAAAGCATTGACATAGTGATGGCATAAACCAGATCTTTTCTTGGTTGCTCTATGGTTTGTATTTATGGGTGAAGCAGTTGTATTGGGCCAAGATAAGAGTTAAAGTACAATCCAGATAGAGGCCCGAGATAGTGCATGAAGTCATGAGCCCATCTAGGTTAACATCACATGTCGGTATCGAATTCTTAAGTCGGTGCCGAAAACTATGGTTCAACCCAGGTGGGTTGGTTTCTCTTACATCCTTCATGCTGCTTGATTTCTAGGTGCCTCGTATAGTTGTTGTGGTTCGTTGATGTTGATGATGGTTCCTTCATCACTTAGTTTATGCTACCATTTTGACTGCTAGTTCTCCAATTTTTTTAACTCATTGTTCAGAATCCTTTGATACTTCTTGGACATACATAAAGAAGAGCCTCTGCAAAGTTTGGGTAAGAAATATATAGGTGCGTGAAGTCATCATCGAACTCTTGCAGTTGGTACCGACTTCCCACAGTTGCTTCATTCTTGTTGAAATTTCTCTGAATTTTTTCACTAGCCTATTTAGGTGTGCTTGCAAGGTTTCAAGTCGTTTCGTCTTCGTCTTGACCTTCTAAATCCAATTGGTTTCTACATGGTTAAAAATCCAGTTGATAGTTTCGTTCTTCCTTAGGCATAAGGAAGAAGCCTCAGACATCAATGTTCTTCATATGAGAACTATAAACTTGATTCTTTAAATCACACCTGACTGTCTGAAAATAGCTTTATTGTTTGCTGCACCATAGATAGATCATCCAATAACTGAAGTAGATATAATGCCTCCTTAGTCTCTTCCACAATCGATATCAACTCGGCATGGGTGGTCGGCAAAGCTACTATCGACTGTAGCTTTCATCTCCACGAAATCGAACCAATGCCAAGTGTAAAAACATAACTCGACACTGACTTCCATCCATTTTTATCCTAGCATAATCCGAATCAGAGTAACCTCTAAGAGACATGTCACCATTTACTTCACTATACACCAAGTTAATTGATGAAGCGTCACAAAGATATTTGAGTATCCACTTCATTGCTTGCTAATGTTCTTTATTTGGGTTAGACATATATCATCTCACAACACCCACTAAATGGGTCAAATCTGGTCTCGTGCACACCATCGCATGCATGAAAGGTATATATTCCATATACCTCTTGTCTTCATATGATGAAGGAGATAATTCTTTTGATAACTTAAAATAAGAGCTTAATGAAGTGTCAACCAGTTTAGCTTTCTCCATACCAAATCGAGCGAAGTCCTTCTCGATGTACTGTGCTTGAGTGAGTCAACTCTCTCTGCTTCCTATCTCTGAATATCTTCATACCCAAATTCTTTGTACTTTTCCCAAATCTTTCATATCAAACTCATTGTTAAGATTTGCTTTCAACTCTGTAGCTCTAACCATACTCTGAGATGCAATCTACATGTCACCAATATATAACAAAAGATTATTATATCACCATCGTATCTAAAATAAACACACTAGTCTTTGAAGATTTTAGAGTAACCATGTGAAAACATAATCTTATCAAATCTCTTGCACCATAGTCTAAGATACTGCTTCGTCTACATAGAGAATTGTTAAGTTTACAAACGTAAACTAGCCTGCTGTTATCAATGAACCCATCTGCTGCCGCAAATAAATATCCTCATTTAGATCACCATACATGAATGTGGTTTTGACCTCTATTTGCTTAAGTTCCACATAATAATGAGCAACTAATGCCAAAATAATATGAATGGATGTATGTTTAACAACTGAAGCAAAGATATCATGATACTCTACCCCTTTCTTCTAAATATACCCCTTTGCTACTAATTTTGTTATGTATCTAAAATCATCATTACCACCATCTTTCACTCTATGGATCCACTTACATCCAATCACCCTCTTGTCATTGGGAGGAGACATCAAATCCCAAGTATGATTTAAAGATTCAATGTCATCTTCCATAGAAACCAACTGGAACTATCAACTGATGCAATAATGTCTCTATAATCTCTAGGTTCATCATAAACAACATTTAGTGCATATGTTGCCATGTCATAGAAGTCAATGTCTTCAATGCTCAATCCAACAAAATTATCAAGCCACTTAGGCTTCTTCCACTGTCTAGCATGCATAGTCTCTAAACGAGCTCCACCTTTAGTCTGATCCTTTGTACTAACATGTATACTATCCTTATCAACTACAGTGTCGTCAAAAACACTATCTATACCTCTTTGGAAAGAATCTAAAGATGACTTGTCATGTGTTTGGTATTCTAAATCGATCCTCGTACTATCATCGGATGAGGAAGGCTCCACCTTCAACGTAGCTTTCTCACAAAAGTCATATGACTGCTGATAATAATCTTCTTGTTGATTGGACATCACATCCTATATCCCTTCACTCCTTTTCTATAACCTAGCAAGATACACTTGCGAGCTCTAATTTCTATCTTGTCTCTACTCTCATGCACATAAGCTGGACATCCAAACACTTTGAGAAACGAATGTAATATGCTCTCCTTTCCATAATTCTTCAGGGGTCTTCTTGTCCATGGTAGTAGAATATGCGTAGTTGATGAGGAATGCCGCCATAGATATAGCTTTAGCCTAAAATTTCTTCTTCAACTTAGCAGTCAATTTGATGCAACGAGTTCTCTTCAACAATTTTTTATTCATCTTTTCAGCAACCCCATTAGACTGGGGGTTACCAGGGGAGGTGTAATGCCTCTTGATGCCTTCACTCAAAAAATTTAATGAATTCCTATGATATGAATTCATTGCCATTATCAGAACAGAAAACTTTCATCTTCTTCCCCGAAGGCTTCTCAATAATAGATTTTCATTTTCGAGACCTTTCGAATGTTTCACTCTTAGACTATATGAAGCATACCCAAAATTTAAGAGAGAAATCATCTGTAAATGAAAAGAAATACCTAGCTTCATCTAAAGATGGGCAAGGGAAGGACCTCCAAACATCTGTATGAACGTACTCTAAAACTGCTTTCGCCTTATGCTCTCCATTACCAAAAGAAATCTTGTCTCCTTTCTAAGAACACACTCTAAACGAAAGCCAAGCTTTGAATGACAAACACCATCAATCAAACATCTCTTTCTCAAATCATCCAAAACTACACTCACCAATATGGCACATCTATAAATGACATAATCCAAAAGAATCCGAATCAGCCGAAGTAACAGAAGCTAATTCACCAACTATAATTGTGCTCTTTAATAAATAAAGATTTTCTGCTCTCATACCTTTCATAAAATCATGGAACCCTTCGGTATCTTCATTTTCTCTCCCTCAAATACAATCTTCAACCCAGTCCTACTCAACGCCTCAATAGAAATCAAGCTCCTTTTCAAGTTAGGTGCATGTATAACATCAGTAATCGTACGAATAACACCATCAAACATTATAACCTTCACACTTCCAATACCAACCATATGGCAAGAAGCATCATTGCTTATTAGAAACTCTCCTCCATCAATCTTATGGTATGAAAAGAAATAGTTCCTTTTAAGTGTCATACAATAGGATGCGCCAGAATCAATAAGTCATAAGTTGTTCTTCCCAAAAGAGCCGAAAGTCGTAAACATGTCAGTACTACTCTCTATATCTGATGCCACTATAGTAGACATTGAAGCTTGCTTTGGATGGTTTCTTCATCCTTAGAGCTTTAGATATTGAGCTATAAAGTGCCCTGATTTCTTACAATAATTGCAAGTCAATCGATTAGATCCCTAGACTGAGACCTTGACTTATTTTGACCTCCACCATGCTTTGACTTCTAAGTCTCTGAACAGATAAGCTGTAACGACCCGTTAAATTAATAATATTAAATGAATTGAATTAATATAATTTTTAATCTAATTTATAATAAATGTAGGAGTTGGATATAGTAACTGAGATTTAAGATTTAACAATTGAAATGTTATGTGGCAATAGGTAGAATAACGAAGATTTGTGTTGTGGTTATAAGTCATAATTAGTTGATTAAAATGGTATTAATGAAATAATAACTGAATTGAATTGCAATATATAAACATCAAAAAAATTTAATTGGTGGATTAAATTTGTTAAAGTTCATAAGTTTTGTA
Source organism: Allium cepa (assembly GCA_030765085.1). Lineage (NCBI taxonomy): Eukaryota > Viridiplantae > Streptophyta > Magnoliopsida > Asparagales > Amaryllidaceae > Allium > Allium cepa. The sequence goes on from CM060928.1 coordinate 535,479,315, forward strand.
ATTTAGTTTAGTAGAACTTTAAATTATAAACGAAGATTGAAATAAACGATAAATTTAATTATGTAAATGGTGACTCAAGACCTAGGTTATAGGAATTGGAACATAATCCAATTTGAATTAAGTAGAAGAAGGATTTGGTTAATATGTAAGTTATTGTTCAAGGTATTGAATAAAAATTTGGAATCCAATCATAATTTAATGATAATAACGTTAGTATTAGAGAATAAATATATTTCAATGCAGTACCCGAATGAATGGAATAAAATGAATATATATTGAATAGAAATGAAATGTAAATTGGCACATTTGGTTGAAAGTAAATTTTAAGAAACATATAAATGTTGAATTTGTGAATGTTAATATAAATATTAACTTGAATGGGATTCATTAATACAAAGATGTAATAAGTGTAGATAGTAAAAATTTAATGTCTGTAGTGGATAAAAATCTAGTAGTAACATAAAATTTATTTATATGGAAAAAGAGTATAGATTTGAACAAATTTATGAAAATTTGATAAGAACAGTGGTTGTAATCAGTTTGGTTATTTAATATTTGGAAGAAAGAGATTTGTAAATCCGTTAATGAATTTATAATGGGAAGGAATGGTAAGAATGTAAAAAAAAAATAAGCATTTGATTCAATTAAGGGAATTAAATTATAATAAATGGACTTAAGATAGTAATAAAATTTGTTTTGCCTATGTAAATTTTATGTATTGATAAGCCATAATTAAATTTGAAATTTGGTAGTAAATAGGGGATAAGTTGACTAAGGCAATTGGTAATTTAATAAATGAATGCATAGTATGTATGTGGAAATGTATGCATAAAAATATTTTCATATATGGGATAATTACAAAAGTTTACCCATTTATCTAATGTATATAATTGAATCTAAATTTAGGGCAACATTTTATTATTGATGGTATAAGTGAATTTGAATAAAAGGGTAAAAATTATGTAGATTTAACATGTATTGAGTATACAGCTAAGAAGGGCATTCGATGTAAATGAATCTAAATTAACGTGTCTAGTCAATAAAGGAGAACTTTAAGGGAATAAATATAAATGAATGTATTTGGGGAATGGAGTCCTTTTATATGTTGAATAGTATAACGTTGTTATTAAGAATGAACGTTACTTTAGTAATTATTAATATGGTAACGGAAGAGTGTATAAATTTTATAGTAACGTAAAACGTATTGTAAGGTAATAATTATGTGTAGACTTATAAAAAAGATTTATGACAATAATTATTGTACGTATTTATTCTATTTGTTTGTTAAGTTTATTTTAATCAATTTCAATTTATGCACTAAATTATTTCAGTTAGTGTGGAATTTTTGTAAGTGGATAAATAAGATGTAACCAAGGGAAAATTTCATTTTTATAATATAATAATTAGTGTAATCTTAAGAATGAAACCGAAGTGGAATGAATTAATTGAGGTTTTAAGTTTTATTCAAGTGTTAAGTTAACAAAATTTCCAATAAGATTGAAATACAGTAATTTATGCAAATAAAAGATGGAAATTAGGTAAATATTATTGTATTGGAATATAAAAGAAACGTTAACTATGTAGGGAGTAATAATTGATTTATTTGTGAGTTGTAATCAAATAGAGTCAAATTTATTAGAATTTATTGCAATTAATGGGATTAATTGCAGTAACCTTTGAAGATTTATTCACTAAAATAATTGACGATGGAAATTATATGTAAATTTGCTTTTAGTTAATATTAAATATCCAGAGGGCTAGAAATGACACAAATCTACTAGTTTAGAAATTTACAATAAAAAGTGGTAAGTAATTTTTATAAATATTTAGATAGTAGGAAGATGTAGATTTAGATGGAATTTATTATTTAACTATTTCATAAGTTGAGATCTAAGTTTACAAGTGAGATTTTTAATGTATAGATATTGAGCCAATGTTAGTTTCATTAAATTGACGTCAATAACTTTGAATAATAGAAAGAAAGTGAATTTAATAAATTTAATCAAACGTATAATGTTGAATTTATTAAAAATTGGAATTTAACCTTTAAGTAAGGATTAACATCTAAATTGATGAATAGAACAACTATGTATTGACACTTGAATTGTTTAGAATTGGAGTAAATAATTAAGAAAATTTAAAGGGAGAAATTTGGTCAATTTTTGAATTTAGATGTAAAAATTGGATTTTTATAATTTATTTAATTTATTTAATGAATATTGAAAATAGCCATTTTGGTCACAGACTCGGATTTCGATGAAACCAGTTTCATCGGATCTGTATCGGTGAATTATTATAGGGTTTCAAGTTTCGTATCGATCGGACCTGTCGTTTGATCGTACGGACACGAAACGCCTTGAAAATCAATTTTATTAAAATCAATTTGAAATCAATTTGGAAATCTTGTTTTCAGCATAACTTCTTCATACGATCAAATTTGGACGTGAAACTTTTTCCATCGCGTTCAGAATATTTTAAAATACCTATCTGGATATATGGGTTTGACAAATTTCGTTCCGGGGTCAGAACGGGCTTTTTGGGCCTTAGTTTGTTTCATACGTTCATCTATCTAGTCTATCTACTCTAACCCAACCCTACCTATAAATATACAGTTATAAACCCTAGCTTCATTCTATTGTCTATTTGCTGTACGTTCATCTTCTTCAAGCTTCTTTTCTTCTTCAACGGGGGCTAACCCTAGATCCAGTCAGTTCAAAAAAAAAATTCAAATTAAAAAAAAAATTCAAATTAAAAAAAAAAAATTTGGATCTGCAGCAGCTTCTGGTCGCGCTTCGGGTTTCAGGGGAGAAAACCCTAGAGCAACTTCGGGTCAGGAAGAAAATGACTCTGGTCGATCCGGCTCGTTTTGGCGAAAACTCCAAGCAAGCACCGGGGAATTGAGGCGGCGCACCGAAGTCGAATCCGAAGTCGACCCAGGACCAGAATTTTCCATTTTTCAAATTTTCATAACTTTTGCATGCGAGCTCGGATTCACGCGCGGTTTATTTTGCTGGGATCGTATCGGAATTTCTGACGTTTTGGCATGAGTTTGGATGAATTTGGAGACTGTCAAATTTTTGGGTTTAAATTGAATTTGAATTCAATTTCAAAAGGTGAGTGTTTTAACCCACTCACAACTACTAGAAGCTTTTATGTTTGTTTAAATTAATTTTAGAAATGAATAGAAATTTATTTATGAGTATTTGGCATGTTTATTTATTCATATCTGTTGAATTGCATTTATTTAATTTAACTGTTAATTTAATTAATTTATTGCGTATAAATTTACAGCTAAAATTTATTTGTTTGTATATGAACTGCTAGTTAACAGTTATATAATTTATTTCTGAATATAGACTGTAGATTAATAGCTGTTAAATTTAATTTGAATAAAATTGCCAGTATTACCTGTTATGTAGTACAAAAAATAATATTGTTATTGATTGATATTGATTGGTGATTGCGATTTGGATGATGGATGATGTTGATGAATGGATGTTTATTGTATATCATTAAATTGCAATTATCATGCATATTTCGTTTCATTCGGGATTGTGGTTTGAAATGATATATAACCGCAAAATTTTATATCTTTTAAATTGCGGATTGAAATGATAAATATCCGTATCACTTGACCATAGGATAGAAAATTATATACAGGCACCGTGGTATATATATAACTATTTTAAATGTGATTTCTATGGTTTGGATGGAATACGGTTTATAATAATCTTAAATTTTATATTGTATAAATATTTTTCTTCCATATATATATACATATGAAGTTGAAAATTTTGAAATTAAAAGGTGTATAAAAATCTTTATTAAAAATGGAAGAAAATTAAGAAAATGGAGTTTAATAATTTATATCATATGTTTAAATGTTAAGTTTGGAAATTTTAAGATATGATATTTATAATTGGATTTTTTCCAAAATAAATTGAAATGAATATTCTAGTATAATTTGAATTAGGAAATATATATATATATTATTACTAGAAATTGAAGTCTTATTATTTATGGATTTTATATGAATATTCAAGACTAATTAATAGAACAATTGATTTGTTGAAAGCATAAAATCCAACTTTAGTTTGAAATCTTAATACTCAAAATGGATATACGTATATATAAATAAATTGAAGTGGTTTTGGAACTTGAGAGAGATAATATAAATTTTGGTTTAGACTTTAATAAAGAAATGTATTTGTAAAGCCATGAGAACTATTTTCTTTACAAAGTAACATTTAAGTTAAACCATTTAATTCATATACCGTTGAATGTCCAAACCATTCAAGTTTTTAGAAGTTATGGTTTTAAATTATGATTTTCAAAATATTATGCTTTGAAATATTTGATTTTCAGACGTTATGAAGTTAAAGCATTATGATTTTGGAAAAGATTTATATTTGGGATAAGTGATAAAATATGGTTTTGGGTTTTGAAATGATATCGTATTCATGGTTATGAAATGGAATGTTTATTCTGATTTTTAAAGTATAACCTATTTTTAAATGACCGCGGTGTTATAATAACGATGGGTTGGCAAAGAGACCGGGATCAGATATGGACATACTCTCTGTCGATACCGAAAACCACTTTGACTAACCGTGTACGCGGTGGAGATTCCAGAATGAAGTAGGTGGTGGCGACGTTTCCTGTAAGGTAAATACGTGGACCCGACTCCCGTGAGTTGGCATAAGGTGGCTAAAACAGGAGCGATTCTCAGGCCAATGAGGTCATTCCTCTGATCGGACCCTCCTCTTCGATATTATACTTTGATTTTGGATTGATTCAGTGGCCACTTCTATATTTTGATTTTGGGGAGTTAGTCCGAGGTGGGCGGTAACTGCGGCTACGCGTTTCCACCAGCCTGGATAGCAATTGGTATATCTACCCTGGCATTGCCTAGTTGTGCCGTGTCACCTACCATACCGAGCCTTTACTACGAGTTTCTATTTGTGTCGTACCTATGGAGTATCCTCTGGTAGCTTCCCGATCAGGAGGTATTACGGTACTGTATAGACTACTGGCATTATTTGTGTTAAGGGCTATATGGGTAACCCCTTAACGCTATTAAAAAGTAAGTTTATTTTATAAATAGACACTATTATAATAGCGCAATATACTACATAGTAAATAGTTTAACGGATCCTTAGGAGATGTAAATCCCGAACATCTCTTGAGTTACTGTACTCATATTTATTTCTGTTAATTTAACTCACATAAGATCTTTTAGTTCTGACTCGAGTGTTTTTGTCTTTTCAAATTCGCTCGGGTCAGTCCGAGCGTTTCAGGATCGATGACTTTAGCTTTGGAGGACGAAGACGAAGAGTTCGTATTATTATTAATTATAGTATTGCACCACACTCTAAATTTCCGCTGCATTGATTGTATTGGTATGTGTAACTCTGATATTCATTGTATAAGTAAAATAAATATTTTGTAAACAGTTATCATGAACTGTATATTGATTATTATATTTTATCCTTCCGCTGTGAGATTCTATTTTGTTTTATTTCTTCTCTGTTTTTCTTATTTACCCCATAACAATCCGCCCTTGCGTATACTTTGAATGGGCACGCGTGTCGGTTTAAAGTGTGCGAAAAGGCAGGATGTTACATAAGCCCTTTGAGTCGCTATCTATATTAGTTCTCGCCAATCTATCTCCCAACACTGATTATGAAGACCAATCTTAACATCTGACTGACTAACCTTACTGTGGCCATATATCATGGACTTAACAAAAGCAGTATGTTCCTTAGGCAAAGAACACAAGAGGATCACTGCTTGAGCCTCATTTTTAATCTCAACATCTGCTGCGTTAAGGTTCATAACCAAGTAGTAAGAGTGTCAACGTGCCCCATAAGATCTGCTTCAGGCTTCATCCTAAATGAATAGAGTTTTTCCTGAAGAATATTCAGATTTGTGAGAGACTAGTCATGATATGCATCGGATAATGCATCCCATAATTCCTTTATTGTCTTCTTTTGAGAAAAATCTCTAAGAACTTCATCTGAGAGATTCAACTAGATTGTTGTCAGAGCTTCGTCTTCCATCTCTTCTAAAACATCTGCTTTAATGTCCTTCAATTTCTTAAGCGCAAAAATAATCTTATAAGTCTTCTCCTTCTTCGATACTGCCTCCATTTTCATCTTCCCAGCTCCAAAATCTCCTTTCCGTCAAAATATGTAACATCATAATTAACACCAGATCTACTAATAGATTTTTTAGAATTCACCAATAATGCCAAACAGAGCTAAAATACTAGTTCTGATACCAAATTATAGTGAAAAATGTGTGGATGGATTAATCACTAATATACAAAAGCGATTAAGCAAAATCCAGTTTTGTCGATTGAACATCAATGCAAATCTAATATTAATTACGCTATCATATAAAATCAAATAACTAAAAGAAAAGACACAGACGATTTAACGTGATATGGATTTATATTTTATGTCAATGGAGACCAACAACTTTATAACTTCACTAATTTAGTGAGGAGAGATCACAAATTGATAGAGATTTCTTAAAGCAAAGAAATCTTATCTCTATTTAAAATCTATAGAAAAATATTTTGTAGGAACTATTGCTTGAGAAGAATGATATATTTTTCCAATAGCTTGAGGCCTCTTTAAACAGGAGTAAAATGAAGCTGAAACTTGGGAAGAAATGAAATAATTGTGAAAGCAAATAATCAATTTCATACAAATTTTGAAACATTCCATTTTTTAAGATTTCATTGCCTTTGACTTAATATAGATATCTATCTCTTTTGATGACAAGATGCACATATCTTGTTTCCTCTTATTGTATATTTGACCGGTCAATTAATTAAATTAATTGACTTGTTTTCTTTTACCTCTATATGCTGATAGATTTGCATCATATTTTTAACAAGGTAGTGGATCCTTACATTTAGACATATATGTGTGATTAAAAGTTAGATTTTCTTTAATAGAATTTAACAAAGGTAATGATACTCTTTCATTATAAGAATCAATTATAAACAAGGAACTGAATCTTGCTAAACAGATATAAGAACTCAAACGTGCCTAAAATTTTGAGACTTGCATTATTTCTTAGTGTTCTACAAAGCCATCGAAATTTATCAAAGAAAGACGAGCTTATGGATTCAAGAAAAAACTTGTTTAGTTTGCATTCTTTAAACATTTCCAATGAGTTAAGCTTAATAAAATACCATCTCACCTATTAAAATTCATCCAACCAGTATAAAAATATGTATAACTTGTAAGATAATGTGATCATAAAATGTTACATACCACATTTTGTATCACATACACTATTTAATTGACAAGTATAATAATGCATAAACGATAAGTGTAAAGACGCATGACACTATGCGTGTGTGCTATCATCTCCTTAAATAAGTGCAATAATACATGCCATTTTGCATGTACGTCACCATTAATTTGTATGGCAAGTTCATATGATGTGATGATTTTTACTTCGTACTAAGAGTCGATGAATAGTGCCTTATGCAAACTTCTAATTCAAATTATCACTTTCCCATAAAGACATCAAGTTAAATCTCCATCATAAAAGTAAGACTTAAACGAGTAAGAAATAAAAAAAGAAATCAAATCATATCCAAATAGATATCATGGAAGAATGTATTACCTCTCTATTTATTTTGGTTTGACCATATTATTTTTATTTATTTTTACTTCGGTAGTAAAATGGTAACATTTTAACTCACTAATGTATATGTACCACAAAATTGTATGATAATTGTGTTTTGATGTTAATTTCTAGTATTAGAACCACGGTTATTGCACATATATACTTCTTGCATCAATTTTAGTTTTCTTCTGAAAACTATATCACTCACATTAAGATTTATCTACTCTTATATTATGAAGATTAAAGTACATGTTTTGATATGATTGAAATTTTGATGCAATTAAGCATTTAAATATTTTATTCTCACTTTAAGAGATTAGTTTAGTCGATGTGCGAGTCATTCATTTTTTTATTGATATATGTCTTGATTACATTAATACATGTTAATAATAAGTTTTGACTTAGTATGTTCATGTTCAAAAATAATAAAGAACATATATAGATTAAATGGAATCTTAATTTTTATTATGTGCTTACGGATAATTTAATTTGTAAAGTATTCGTATCAACTACAGATTAGATAGCAAAAAAATTGGTTAACATTATCATGTACATCTAGTATTATAGCGTATTTATGTGAATATTTACTTTGTTCTATAGAGATAGGGAAGTGAGCTGTTGCAATTTTAGGCATAGAATATTTGTTTAAGTATAGTGGGAGAAAATTCCATTACCTATACAAATAAAGTTTTTCATTCATTATGCTTGGTTGATATATGCCTAAAATGAAGTATTAAACAATTAAATTTATGTGCTTTAGGACTTGAGTTCAGAGATCATTTGTTTAAAAAAAGTTTGTCATCAAAATCTTAACACTTGTTTCATTTTAATTTCATTTGTTTCAATACCTACACCTAATGATGTTCCAATGCTATACATTGCAATAATTTTTTCGAAAGAAGTTAGATCTATTCCTGACAAACAACTGATACAAAATGTTGAACCAATGAATCATGAAGGCTATGAAGTAATTTTTGAGGAATTAACTCATAATGAGACTATGCATAAAGAACTAACTCGTAATGGAATTAAAGAACCAATCCAAAATCAAGAGTATTTAGATGGAACCGTACAATTAAAAAGGTCCTGTAGAACTAAACATCACTAACTGCTAGAGATTACATAGTTCATCTTTAAGAATCCGCCACAAATATTGAACTTAAGAATCATGAAAAAATTAAAACAGTTGGAAGGTTTTTGCCAACGAACAAAAAAATAATTTGTATTATATGTTAAATAAATTGTTGTGTAGACTTAAATAAGCATCTCGAGAATGAAAAATTAAATTTCATGATTGATTTCTTCAATTCGGTGTAGTAGAGAATGTTATAGATGAATGTATATATCTTAAGGTTAGCGGGAGCAAGTTTGTTATTTTAGTCCTTTATGTAGACAATATATATCGGTTTCTTGCAATGATACATGTTGCATGAGGCTAAATAATATTTGTCACATAACTTTGAAATGAAAATTTTAAGCAAAGCCTCTTACATTAATAGCATGGAGATTTATAGAGATGGATTTTGAAGGACAATAGGATTACCTTAAAGGGTATATATTAACCAAGTCTTAGAAAGATTTGAAATATAGAATTGTGCACCCACATATATTTTTTATATCCGAGGCTAATAAATTCAATTTGTACAAGTATCCAAAAAATAATATATAATTTAATGATATGAAATATATTTAATTTGCTTTTGCAATTGATAGTTTTATGTATGCAGTTGTTTGCACAAAACCCGGTCTTGCATTTTCTACAGGAATGTTAGGAAGATATTAAAACAATCACGATAAAACCCTTTTGATGTCTACCAAAATAGTGATATGGTATCATAAAGTAACAAAAGATTATATGCTTAATTATGATCATTTTATTTGTTTAAAGATGATTAGATATACGGCTAATCAGGCCAGTTGCATTGATAAGAAGAAATCCACATCTGAATATATTATCCTATTTGCTAGAGGAGAAATATCATGAGAAAGCATGAAACAAGGTTTAATTGTTTCATCAATGATTGAATAAAGTTTTATAGGTTACCACAAGAAATCATCGCGCCTTCATGCTTGAAGAATTATTGTGAAATTTAAAGTGTTTAATCGCATACCAAAACTATATTGTGACAACACCTTGATAGTCACACTCACTAACAACACCAGTAGGGGAGTCGTTCTGGATATATTAACATCAAATTATTAAAACTAAAGGACGTATGCAAAATAAGGTTATACAGTTTAAACATATAAAGATAAAACTTGTATTGTGGGTCGATTTACAAAGACAATACATGTTGCTTTGTTTAAATTTCATGTAAGAAATATGAAACTTGTATATATGTAAATGTTCGTTAATAAATTAAATGTTACCTTCATGTTTATACATATTAAGTTTTTTTGTTAGTATAGGCATGGCTATTGTTTGCAATAAAATTGGTCACAAACACCCAAGAGTAGGTTTATATAGAGATGTAAGCGAAGAAAGTAAAATTAAAACTGAGGAATAGAATAAAATAAAAACAAGTAAAATGAAAAAATTAAAAAACACAGAGATCTATAGTGGTTCGGCGTTGTATGCCTACGTCCACTTTGAAGATTATCTTTATTGACCAATTAATAATCTAATCACAGCAGCAAGGAATAGAAAAACTTGATTACAATAAAGACTAAAGTAACCAGCAGCGTAAAGATCCTTAGAATGACACATTAGGCCAATATTTATAGGTGAGGATGACCACCAATCTCTCTGAAACTTCGACTACAGGACCTTTTAGCCCACATGGGCCCATGAGAGGGGTCGCTAGGCACAAATTCCCATGAAAAGGGATCAGGATCGGTCCCTTATTGTTTGATTTTTGGGTAGTGATCCCTATGATTCCTTCTGCATTCTTTAATATGTTAGCCCTTCAAATCTTATGTCATTTGGACAAGAAGAGCTCAAGCTATTGCATGATCCTTGATTTAGTATTGTTTGTGCACTGTCTTCTGCCGACCCTCTTATAGGTTGTTTACCGATTCCTCCATCTTTGTTTGTTTGATGTGCGATCCCTAGGGTATGCTCCTTAAGGTCCATATGCCTTGCTCCTCAAATTCCATATGCTTTGGACTTACAAATCTTGAGATAATGATTGTTGAATGTATAAAGGCACTTGTGATTGGTTGTACGTCGATCCATCCTCATTCGACAATGCCAATCCCTTGTTTATTCAACCATATCAATCTATGTTCGCTCAATTATGTCGATCCCTTGTTTATTTGACCATGGCAACCCCTTATCAATAAATCATGTCGATATCTCCTTTGCTAGCTGGAGTATGTCGATTCTTACCAATTAGCCAAACCACACCGATCCCTTCCTTTTGACTAAGCTATATTTCATACCTTAAACACTTTTAATCATTTATCTACCAACTCTGTTCAATTCTGGTTTCATATATCCATATGTACTTGAGTTTCGGGTCCCACAATCATAATTCTCGAATCATCAGTCTTTACGGCAATTGGGTCTGACTCGTGCAGCCAATTCAATATAGCCCGAGCTGGAATGCCGGATAACACTTGCCCACCAAAGTATGTCTTGTGACTAACATGCCATGCTTTGAATCAAAACAAGTATGGATTATCAAAAAGAGGTCCATCTAGCTTCCTGAATGATTTATATTCCTTTGCTGAATCGTTTTCCCAAGGCGCTGAATTTCTCACCAATGGTCATAACGCGCCGATTTCCGATAATATAAATCCAATGATATATTTTGCCAATATATATAAGTCTGGTTCTGTGAGACTTGTTAGCTTTCGTTGTTCAGTCCAGTCCTGAACTTGATGGTTTCAGGTTTGATTTCAATTTCTGTTGATTTCAAAAAATCTAACTTTTTTGTCATTCACGTGCACATTCATACATGTTTTTGTTGTTGGCTCCTGGACGCATTCGAACACTTACAGTTCACTGCTAATTTCTATGATATTTTGTATGTTCGTGTTCATAGCCAACTTTCACAACCATTTTTTAATTTTTCTTCTTTTTTTAAAAAAGAATCTACATGGATCGACATGCATTATGTCGATCCCTCTTTCTAACCATGCGAATAGGGATCCGCAAGCTTCTATGCCGATCCATTTCTCCTCAATTTGCGCTCAGTACTTTGGGTCAATCCCTTTTCCACACACACACACACACACACACACACACACATATATATACATATACATATATATATATATACATATATATATACATATACATATATATATATACATATACATATATATACATATATATACATATATATATATATACATATATATACATATATATAGCCTTACATTCCTTCCATTTCTACCTATCATAATTACTTACTTCTGTGCCATGCTCTCGTCGCAAGACCAAAATCCTTGACTTTTGGCCTTAAAGTCCATCATCAATTTCAACTTACCCATGGAGTCGCCTTTCCCTCTTTTTCAACTCGATCATCTCCAAACATCTCAATTCGTACGTCCAATTTTCATTTAGTAAGACATTGAAACACGTCTTTTAATTGTGCGATTAGATCCTGGGTCACTAAGTAGTTGATGATTACGAAGGTGTTAGAGGTCACGATGACAAGTGATCTTAGGAAAATTAGATTACTAGGTAAATGGTTCGGTGGATTAAGTTAAGAGATGAGAGAGGAGAGGAAGAGGAAATGTGAGGGTTTGGCGAGGGGTTTTGATGGAAGGAAGGTTAGGGGCAGGAGAAGGAAGAGGTCGGTTTACAAGAAAATTGCAGAGGAAGGGATCGACTACGTAGAGATCGATAGTGTTGGGTTAGAAAGGAAGAGATCGATTTTAGGGAAACTGGATGAGGGATCGGTAAGGCATGTTTTGTTTGGAGGGATATTTGTTTAGCTTTGAAAATGGTTGGCTTATCCATAGGGATCAGTTTGATTTAGTTAAAGTGAGGGATCAGTAGTAGTTTTAGGGACCGGTAGGCTTTCTAGTGCAAGAGAGGGGTCGGTATAGATGATAGGGATCGGCATAGGAGCTTTGGGATGGGGGTCGGTATACACCATTTGGATCAACATTTAATTAATGATTGGCTTATTTTGACAATAAACCATTTCGATCTGACTTGTTTAAGAAAATTCCATTAATTGACCTCGACGACTTTGGACATATGATGATGATGAACAATATAGTGTGCATATCCACTGTCGAACTTGAGATTGAACAATCAAATTCCTGGCACTTTCAATATGCACTAAAAACTTGCAAATGAACTTAAGTGATAAACTCCACTCTTCAATATGCCAATGGCGATCCTAAAGCTTTCATAACCGATCAATCTCTTTGCCATTTGAGAAGGTCATTCTAGTCGAACTTCCATGTCTCGTCGTTTCAATTTGTTTTTTCGAATTTTAACTATCTATACCTTTATACACCGCACTACATTGCACTAGCTCAAACTTAACATGGAGGGAACAGGTTAAGCTTTCTAATCTCGATTATCTCCTGAGTATAGCTAATATGGATTCTAGATGCTCATTTACAACTTCTAATGGTGGTCGGGAAGCCCTTCTTATGTTTTCCTTGAACCTTCACCGAATTTCCAAGTCTTAACAAATGATTGGAATAAACTTTCTTTGTTCAAGCATGAGTGGTTTTATCTCTGATGTACACCTGGCTTTGCTAGGCGATGGTAGAAGGACGTAAGTATTAATTTTATTTCTTCCTCGAATTGGTCATTCCAAGTCGTAACCGTTTCTCTAAATCTGCTGACATCTGAGGTTATTTCAGATGTTCGCCCACGCCTTCAAGGCGCTAATTTTTCAAGAGCAGTCGCTGTCATTTGCGCTACTCCTGTTGAAGACAGGGACATCAAACTTCCTGTAACTAATGAGTTACTATCCTTGTTCGGGATGTTGAAGGATGGTTGTAGTATCGCGCTCCCCAAAAGTGCAGCACTATGAAGAAATGTTGCGAAACAAAGAAGGGATACCATCAATCCCATTATGCCCCCTGCTGAAGGGACTCGGGACAACAATGAAGAGGGTGAGATTAGGGATTCTTGGGTCGATAAGCTGGGCGACGTTGATGCAGGCCTGGGTAAGGCGCCTATGGTTGAACCATCGCAAGGCACACAATCTCAAACACCCACTAGAAGAAAGAAGAGGCTAGTTTACAAACTTTGCAGAAAAAACTGCTGTGAATACAGAGTTCATTATTACTCCCGTTGAAGAGGAATCGTCTTCTCAACACTTGGAAAGTTCGCTGAAGGGATTTTCAAATTTTCAAATTTTGGATTGTAGCATGACATACGACTTTTCAAATATCAAAATTGAAGGAATCTACTCTCCCACTAGGAGTAGTGAATGCATTCGTCCTTCTAATAAAGGAGAGAAAACATCGATGAGCAAGGCTACAGCCACCAGTCTATTGGGGGGAAACACTAGGACACACACAATTACGTGCACTTCACTACACTTTTTGTTAATCTTTCATTCAACAATTACTCATACACTCTCATTTGGTCTTTGTAGGTGCTATATCTCAGTCCAGAGCTTTTGATCACCTAAGAAGATTTTAATCATATTATCGATCTAGCCGGGATTCGAAGTATAGCCAGCACAAGGAGAGAAACGAGGGACGGGATCAAAGCTATCACTCAAGGGAATCTTACTCTTCTAAACGCAAGTCTCAGTCCTAAGCATCACGTCAAGGAGAACAATCTAACTTTCCTACTCATAGTAGAGACCGGCCCCTTTACCGTGGCCCTCATATCGCCGCATCTTACGACCAACATTCCGGCTCCTCGAGTTCTAACCAATATCGCGAATGTCAATAAGGAAAACATCCAATTGCTACTTCTTATCTGCCTTTGCCAGCTATTGCTTCCTATGTTTCTACAGTAGAGAAGTTGGCCGAGCTTAAGTCCACTTTTCCAAAAATTTGCTTTGATGGTCTTAAATTCCTAAGTTCTATTTTATAATTCCAAGGAATGCTAAGGATAATTCTCTTGCATGCATCAATGATGTGTTCGTGCAGCATAAATTTTTCCTACACTTTTCAGAAAAAGTCTCTGAGGTATCCATTGAGCAACAACATGAAATAGACCGCCTCAAGTTAGAAGTTATACACAATAAGGACATAATCAAACATCAGGATGCCGAATTGTTAGAATTGAAAAAACAACTTGCTGAAGCGGAGAAAAATGCTAACGAAATGGCAGAGGCGGGGAGCCTTTTGGAGATTTCTCATAAAAAGGAACTTGACGCAGCCCTTAATCGTAGCAGGCAACTTTCTCTAGAAAAAGACTCCTAGTAAAAGGAAAAAAAGATGCTCTGACTCGCCATGTCGAGGAACTCGAAGAACTTTTCAAAAAGGAAAGGGAGGAGAAAATTGAAGCCCAAGAAAACTCGTAGAAGTACTACAAAGAGGTTGTTGAGGCCACGAGCCTAAAAATCAGGCTAGACGAGCAGTTCACAAAAATTGAAGCTCTTAAAGAGGAAGCTCGAGAAAAGGCCGTACAGAAATGATTGAACAAGTTGAATCCCAAGTGGAAGCCGCTAAAGAGTCCGGTAGGAACGAAATTAAGGACTTGTTCGATCCATTGATCATCCAGTATAATGCCAAAGTTATTATCCACCGTGACCTAAGTTTTCTTGACGAGGGTTAGCTCAAATCACTTATTGAAGCTTGAGAGCATTTTGTTGAGATGAAGAAGAGAGAAATGGATGGAGCTGAGCTCAATGAAGAAGAATTAGTGCGGGAAATTCTTCGTGAAAACGAAAGCTTGGATTTGGCTGCCACAAAACTTCGATACTTCAACGTTTATGCACCTATCGAGAAAAGGGAACATATATTACTGGATATTCAGGAGCCGATCCCAAAGGTCCTTCTTCTTCCTAAGCAGCCGGAGCAATAGTCTCCCTCAACATGGAGTAGGACTTGGGCTATGACCCAGACAATCTTGGCTACCAATCCAAGGTATTATCACCTATTTTAGAAGGAGGTAACCCAGCAACCACGGAGAGCCAAACTAGATGCGGGTGTTGCACTTTAATCCTCAGTTTGTGAAAAGTTTTGTTCATCGTGCGCAATGGTTTTAAGCTAATCTCCTTATATAAACAAAATTTTCAAGTCTTCTAGGCCCATTCCAACTCCAAAAGTGATGTTGTTGCAAAGTAACAGGAGAAATTGGCTGAGTTTCTAGTATCTATTGATGTACCGGGGCATCGAGGCTCTTGATGATGATAAGGTCGAAGAGCCGCTTCCATAGGATGAATATGACGATGTAATGATCACCGGCGCCTCCGAACATACTGACAAGATGATCTTGAAAGAGCGGATTGAAGAGAAGGGTTTGCTGAAAAGAAAAGCTAAAACTGAGCCCATCAAGGTGGACATTGACAATCCTCATCTTATGCCACTACAAATTATTCCACCTAGCGGTCAATTCCCGGTGAACTTCGTCTTACCTCTACAAGTTCTCCTGCTAAAAGTGGTAAAGGATCTAGAAAAAGAAGCATAAGTGGCATTACTCCCGAAAAATCCAAGAAAGAGAGAAAGTCAAAGAAATAAACTTCACTTTGGCTCAGTGTGTATATAGTTTACTCAGTAGTTTCTTTCATCAACTATGGTTTTGTGGGCATGAGCTTCGATTTTTTTGTTATTGTACTATAATCTTGAAACTTGTAATGCGATTAAAAGTTTTTGGTTTTATGCTGAGCTTTCTTGTGAATTGCCATTTAAGTAGTTGAACTATTACATTCCATTAAATGTACTTGTAATTTTTTTTCATGAATTCTGGTGACAATCCACCAACTCTCTCCAAAGGCCTCTAAGTGGTCGTGGCCTCAATTCGTGTTAAATACTAGGCTCAAGCCTTAGTGTTACACTATCGAATTCAGTGGTTTTTTAGTCATTATACTTCTGCCTTCGGTTTCGATTTGGTGGGGTCAGGTGTTGGACGGTCGAATTCCATCCTTAGCGAGTTTACACTCCTTCCGTCAGTTTTAGGCCGGAGTTTGTAGAATAGAGAAAGGTCGAACTCCGCTCATCTATTTATTCGTGTTCGTATCCACACTCTGGGGATAAGATTTAATTTATGGGTGGCCGGATTGCACCTAATTTATGTTTATAATCTAGTCTGCATTCTAAGGACTTAGAGTTGTTTCATAGGTAGATGATTCACACCCAATTTATGTTTATGCTCCAGTCCGCACTCTGAGTACTTAGAGTTATTTCACAGGTGGTCGATTCACACCCGATTTATATCTATACTCCAGTTCGCACTCTGGGGACTTAGAGTTATTTTGGAAAGCAGTGGGATCGCACTCTCTTTGATTGATTAATTTTCCCCTTAGGATTTGGGGTTTGATTTAGCAAGCGATCGGTCATATCTAGGTCGCTTTGATTTTACCTCGGTTCCACAGTTAAGTAGGAGCTATTCGATCATCAGATTGTCGACCACATTCATTCCTTGTTATGTATCCCATCCTTTCGATTGTGAATGAGAGTTGTTAAATGAAAAAGTAGATTGAGCTCATCTTGTTCAATCCCATTTGGAGTTAGCATGATTGATTGTTTCAAACTCTGGAAGCCTGTTCATAAATATCGACATCAATCAGTTTCACTATGTAATTAGCATACAATGCAATAGCAAACATAAATATTAAGGAAGCCTGAAACTTTATTCATTAAAAGTGAAGGAATAGCATAAACTGTCTTATTACACATTTAGAAAATCAAATGCTAAAGAAAATTCTAAAAGTAAATACAACTGAAATGTAAAGGAAATAGATTAAGTGAAATAGCGTCAAAATGTTCGCTATTCCATGCCATTGGAAGTGTGATGCCATCGATAGTTGCTGGCTTGAAAGTTCCTTCTCAAGCCCCTGTTCAATGACATATGATCCTTCCCAAATTTGTTTCATGTGCGATGGCATAGAAAAAGGGCGTTTAAGGACGAGATCGCCAATTTCGAAGGTCCTAGGTCGAACTTTAATGTTAAATACTGGACGACCCGATGTCGATGTGCAGCTGCCTTCAGATCGGCTTCTTTGTGCTTCTCATCTATAAAGTCAAGATATTTCAAGAGGAGAACTTTATTCGTTTTGGGATCGCAATAAGTCACTCGATGAGAAGGAACTTCGAGCTCAATAGGAATTACGGTTCTGGAACCATAAGCAAGAGCAAACAAAGTATGGCCAACCGCGAACTTATGGGTGGTCCTATAAGCCCACAGTTTTGTAAGGAGTTCATCCACCCACATGCCTCTAGCCTTCTCAAAACACTTCTTCAAAATGGAATTCATGATCTTATTTACAGCTTCGACCTGCCCATTTGTCTGAGGGTGAGCGACCGTTGCATATCTCTTTTCAATACGATACCTTCAACAAAAGTCAATGAAGTCAACACTGTCAAATTGACTCTCATTATCTGGTACAATAGTTCACGAAAGTCCGAATTGGCGTATGATGTTTCGGACAATAAAGTTGTTTACTTTTTTGGTCGTGATCGTGGCCAAATGTTCTGCTTCAGCCCATTTGGTGAAGTAGCCAACTACAAGGATAGCGTACTTGGCGCCACCTTTAGAGATCGGTAAGGAGCCGATAATGTCTATACCCCATTCGGCAAACGGCCATGGAGTGACCTCTGTGTGATTTTTTTTGGTGGAGCCCTTGAAACTTTTGCATATATTTGGCATTTATCACATCGTCTTACATAATTAGCAGCATCTCAATTTATGGTTGGCCAATAATACGCATAATGGAGTATTTTCTTTGCCAAAGTATGCCCTTCAGTGTGATCGCCACATTTTCCCTTATGAACTCCTTTTAAACCACGTTTTATCTCATCGTGAGTGATACACTGGAGTAAAGGGACTGAAAAACCTTTCATATAAATAACTCCTTCTTGCATAATGTACCATAAAGCTTTGCAAAGGACTTGTCGTTTTCATTTCTTTTATCTGGTAGGACTCCGTGCAGTAAGTATTCATTGATCGTTGTCATCCATGATTCCTTTTCAATCTCCACTTCTAGTGTTTGGTTGATTTCCATCATGTTTATACTTGGGGTATCTAATACTTTGACCTAAACCAAGCCTATCTACTATGCATCTCCAGTACTAGCAATCTTTGCCAATGAATCAGCCTCTTTGTTTCGATCTCGTGGAATATGCGAAATGTCATAGCACTCAAACTCAATCAACAACTCCTGAACTTGGGTAAGGTGTGGGGTAAGCCTTTGTCCCTTAGCCTGATAATATCCCCTAACTTGATACATCACCAACTGCAAATCACAAAAGATTACGAGAGATTTTATTCCTAGTTCTCTAATGAGTTTAAGTCCAGCAATCAGAGCTTTCGTACTCAGATTTGTTTTTTGTTGTTGGGAAATCAAGCTTTAATGCATAATAGATTGACCGAATTTCAGGAATTACAAGCAATACCAGCTCTGGAACAATGATCGTTAGACGCTACATCATCATACAATATTCACCGTATGGAAGGAATTTCGTTGGCTTCTGGAGGATCATCCTGCATAGTAAACTCCACTATAAAGTCCGCCAATGTCTGACTCTAGATAGTCCCTTGATGGAGATAAGTAATGTCGAAATGGCTGAGCTCAATATTCCACTTGAGTAACCTTCCAGACGTCTCGGGTCGTTGTAGGACCTGTCGTAACGGCTGGTCGGTGTAAACATTGATCGGATGTACCTAGAAGTACGGACGAAGCTTTTGTGATGCAATTAGTAAGCGGTATGCCAATTTCTCTTTTTCCGAATAGTTCCTTTCCTCTCCCATTAATCGTTTACTGACATAATACATCGGCCTCTAGATCCGATTCTCCTCGCGAAGCAGTGCGACACTTATGGCGTGTGCCGATACAGCCAAATAAATGTACAACTCCTCATGGTCCACTGTCTTTGACAAGATAGGGGATCTCTTTAAATGATTTACCAAAGCATGAAACATGTCTTTACAATCCTATGTTTTTTTCCAAGTTTCTTTTCCCTTTGCTAATCAAATGGAATAAATTTATCGGTAGCTCTGGAGATAAATTGGCTTAAGGCGGCAACTTTCCCTTTCAAACTCTACACTTGTTTAATAGTTCTTGGTGCTTGGATATCACGGATGGCATGAATCTTCTCGAGATTAGATTCTATTCCATGAGAATTAACAATAAAACCCAAGAATTTTCCTGATGCAACACCAAAAGGGCACTTTAAAGGATTGATTTTGATCTTCTAATATCGAAGGATGTCAAACATTTCTGCCAAGTCTCTAATGTGGTTGCTTGATCGTCATGACTTCACGAGCATATCATCCACATACACTTCCATTATTTTTCCAACTTGGTCTTTGAACATCCTGTTAACTAAGTGCTGATAGGTTACTCGGGCATTCTTCAACCCAAACCGCATCACTACGTAACAGTACAGTCCTACATCCATGATAAAACTGCTGTGCTCCTGATCGGAAACATCCAAAATAATAAACAGCAAGATTCGCACTCTCCTTCGTCCACCTTCTCCCAATTCAACAGGTAATTCCACATAACCAACAGCTCCGATCGAAACGCCGTTAAGACCATGTATACGAGCGTTAGACATTTTAAAATCTTTGGCTTCCATTCTCATCTGATTATATGCCTTTTTGAAGATTATATTCGTCGAACTTCCACAATCAATCAAAATCCTTCTCACCAATGTAGGACCAGTCATAGCTGAAATGACCATTGAGTCTATTGTTGGAGCCTCTAACTTATCTGCATCTCTATTCCTAAACATAATATCATCGGCCATAGTACGTTGCTGCTTTGTTAGATATCCATCTTTCATATTCGAATAGCTTTCAAAATCCATATGTCTAATTGCGCTAGCACATCACTCCATCTCTTGCCAACCCCTACCCGTTGGTTGCGGTCCTCCGACTATCGTATTTATCACCAGCTTTCTACTAGTCCGCACAGGTTCCTTAGCCCTATGCGGAGCTTGTCCTCGTTTGGGATCAGAAGTCCTATGCCTGTCATCCTATGGGGCTTTCACAAACTGTTGTAACTTCTTTTCTCGAATCTGTATTTCTATAAAATCCTGGAGATGCCTGCATTCATTTGTATTGTGCCCATAGTATTTATGAAATCGATAATATTTCTCGGTCTGCTTCTCTGTTGACTCTTTTGGAGGCGGCTTTCTGTACTACATGGATTGCAAGTAGACAAATATATATTCTCCAGAGATGTATTCAGTGGCGTCTAATTACCATACAATAGAATCCTAGGATTCAACCTTCCAGAATTCCTCTTTCGTTCTTGGTTTTTATCTTTGCCTCTCTTTTACTGATTCGGCTTATTCCAAACGTTCAATTAGACTTTCTCAGAAGTGTCATCGGACTATTTGATTGCAATGTTACTCTGTACTACTTCTCCATTCGGTCCAACAACATTTTTTTCTGAAGGACATGGCTTCCTCTTTTCTCAGAAACTGAGCTGCCATTGAACAGAAGCGCTAAAACGTGGAAGGCGGTTTTCTAGCCAGCCAATCGCCAAACTCAGACTCTGGGTCAATCCCTCTCGTCGTAGCCATAAATATTGCATGGTCATTTGCAATGCTGACCTCCATAACAACTGCATGAAATCTTTCCAAATAATCTTTCAATGACTCTCCTGGAGCCTGAATCATGCTAGAAAGGGACATCACGTCTTTAGGACGAGTCGCGTGCATCCAGAATTGCTCCATAAACTTGGTTGCCAACTCATCGAATCTAGAAACTAATCGTAGGGTAGTTTTGTTAACCACATCGTTGCTATTCCAGAAAGAGTTATGGAAAAGCATATACATTTAGTCACATCATCAGCTCGCATGGAATCCATCAACCATTCATATCACATGATGTGCTGCTTGGGGTCGTTTTTTCCCTCGTAGGCAGGCATCGATGGCATGTTGAACTTCCTTAGGTACCATGCATGTAATACACTATTAGTGAATGGGGTATGACTTCTTGAGATTCCTCAGTCATCATTGGTTAAGCCTTGGCTCTCCTTCACTAACTGTCTGACCATTGCCGATAAGTCCGATGTTTGGATGGGTGTGCCAAGCGATGGTCACGCTCTACCTCACATGAATGTTTTGGTTAATATCTACAGGCCGTTTCATGCCTTCTTAGTTCACCATATTCCTGGCGTGCATCTTGTACATTGATCCCATCATTATTTTAGGGAGGTAACTGGTCAATATTCAATCAAACTACGTAAACCAAACCTGCAGAAATAGTTCTAGCACGAATCCCCAAGTGTGTATGGGGTATCCCTCCTCTGGAGAAGAGATTGGTACCGATCCCTAGGGGGGATCGACACCGATCGATCCTAGCAGTCCGCATGCAGCATTCCCTATCTGTAGGACCGATAAGCGCTACAGATGCTGTAGTCGTCTATATTATTAACTTCCAATGACCAAAAACGGTAATCTTAATGGTATCGATAATATCAGATGCACTTGAATATGAAATAAATCATTAATGATTAAAACACTTTTTTGATTACATTCAAAACAACATTTCATATCCAAGCTACATAATCCCAAACATTTCTCAGGTTCAAATCAAATATAATTATCACATAAATACACCAAGAGCGACATATGAAGGTGGCCCCTTAGATGACCAAAGTAATAAATAGTCATAACAGACTTAATACAACACAGCCGAAATAAAAAAAAAAACATCTCCTAAATAGCTAGCATCAGCCCCCTGGTCATCTTCGAAAGCTTTATTCATCAACCTACTAAAACCTAAAAATCCTCAACCCTCGGCCTACTCAAATCAATTTTGAGCACCCGAGAGTTTAAAAGGAAAAACAAAAACTTTGAGTCAGACGTAAATCCTGATGTGAATAATACTATACACCTCGGTTATTTGATATTAAGTGAGACCACGCCACTTAGTGGAATGGGTTTCCCCTCACGGATATCCTTTTAAAACATATCTTTTGCATATCTTAATCCTGCAACCAAACTTGTTAAAACAATAAAGAAATATCATATATGCATATAAATCGGGTAACAAATGGGCTGTCTGTCCGAACACTATAGTTTTGTTTGGCTAACTACTAGCCTTTGGCTGACTCGGGCCTACCTGACAAAATAAACAAATAATCTAACTTCTATCAAATACTCCTCTTCTGGACGGTCCGTCCTTAACTTAGTTCTCTTAGTGTCATATGATCCCAATGGTTTTGTGGGTCACTAATAAGCTATGTCTCCTCCATAGATTCCTTTCTATGTGTAGCATCATTTTAGTCTTATATGTGCCAAAGCCTTACACACTAGAAATTTGTACTTATATTAACTATGGGCTACTAGCTATAGTATACGGCGTGACCCCATACCAGTCACATATGGTATTCTAATATCTGAGTAATTTAACTTAGGGTCATATACCCATAAATATTTCCTTGAAAACATTTTCTCTCAAATTGATTTAAACCTTTAAATCATACTTTAAACAAGGAAAATATACTTTAAGCTTTACTCAAATCACAGTACCATGTTATATATACTTCACACAAAACTTTGTTGATGAAAACATTTAAACATATGAAAGTGTCCCTTTTGAAACCATTTAAAGTGCCCCTTTCGAAACCAAGTAACCACTTTGCTTTATAATCTTAGGCTGAAAGGCCAAAACATACCTTCTGAAACCCTTCCAAATAAACCTTTCGAAAACATTGAAAAACCTTTCTTTCGAAAGCTTTAAAACTTTAGACATCCTCTTACCAAAACACTATAAACATTGCCATTCGAAAACATTTGAACCTTCCATTTAAAACTTTTCGAAACCATTAGGGAACCACCCTTTCGAAACCTTTATCTTAAACCTTTCGAAAGCACTAAATTCCTTTCGTAAAATCAAACCTTTCGAAAGCATTTAGATTCAAGTAAAACATGTGTAATGACCTTTCGAAACCATTAGAAACAATTCCTTTCAAAACCTTTTGGGTTTAACTTTTAATAGAACAAAAGGAACATAGAACAACCAAGTCCAAAGCACTCTTCCGAACGCCATTTTCTAAGTAAAGAAGTGATGGTGTCGAAACCACCCCTTCGAAAGCATTGGATAAGTGGCTAAGTTTTAAAAATAAAGTAGCCCTTTCAAAACCATTGGTTCAAAAGGTAGAAAACGGCACCAAGGGGTTTCGACCCCTTTGAAAGAATTTACTTAAAACAAAAAGGTGCAATCTTTTTCAAAACTATTCCTTTAAAACAATTTGACCCAGCCGAAAGCTAACCAAGTCGAAAGCATTCCTTTTGAAAGCAAAGCAGGCGCATTTTCATTTAAAAAAGTAAGGCTTCGAACCCTTCAGAACCACTTGTTTCGACCCATTACCTTTCACCTATGTCTAATTCACTACGTATCACGTCTTTGATACCCTGTGCTTTGGTTTCGAGGGATATGGAGGCAGAAGTAAGGTGTCGAAGGCTAGGTGCCGAAAGTGGCAAAACATGTAAAAAGCGTGTATAAACTGATTTTTAACTTTTTAAAGCAATTCTTTTCAACTAACCTGCATTGTTTGTCAAAACATGATAGGTTGCTAATTTCTTTTCTAAAAGTACTATCGAAATTTCTAAAATGAACAAATTAAATTATTTGCAAAATACCCTTTCTCCTTTTATGAAATATAAAACATTTAAGTCTCATACCTTAAATAATTTTATACACTTATCAAAACACTTGGGAATAATCTATAAAAATTCACATACATCATTTTAGATATGTTTTCTAATATATATTAATTTCTTACCCAAAACGTACATATATTAGCCATAATTAATTTTAAACCCAAATAATCATTTTCTTCATGAGAAAATTAACATTACATCCACATATATTCAAAAAATTATGAAAAACCCATCTCTAAAATAACATTTTTGACGTTATTCTCAAATCTCAAGGCATTTGAATGTCATTTATATGGTTTTCACATTAAAACATATCATAAAATTCATATGAATTAGCACAAATCTTCAACAAGCATATATATCCAATTTAACAATCAAAAACATGGAAAAACCTTCCAAAATAGTTCGGATTTAACCTAAAACCGAAAACAATAAAAAACATGAGACATAGTCATTATTCACCATAGCTTTGTGATTAAGGAGTTGAGATTTGTCTTGAATTAAGTTGATTAGTTTCTTCCTCTTGATTCTTGCTTATCTTCCCTTTTATCTTCTTTAATGGTGGCCGGCCTCTAGTTTAGTTTTAATTTGTGGAAATGGACATGCAAAATGAGACTGAGTAAGAGTTTAGGTATAAGAATAAGACTTATTCCTATTTTTCCCTTATCTAATTCCCTAATATGTTTCATTTTAGTTCCCCTTTTGTTCATTTAGCATATGGCACAGCTACCTTTCTATTAACACAAATCTCGATCCTCTAATCATCACATTATTTTATTTAATTTAACTAATTAAACATCCTAAATAATCTTACTAAAATTAGGGTTGTTACACCGTGATGGTTTGCCAAGCGACGTTTTGATGTTTCTATGCGATTTTCTTCGATCCTACGATGCATATGCCTATGATAGTCATCCGATAAGCTAGAACTTTCCGACGCTGAATAAGGAGTGGGTTCCCTCCTAGCTTTCCCATGCTACTGTTGAGTAATTTGGTTTATGAAGTTGATATTAGTCTGAATTTTCTGATTTAGTTGGCGATGGCTTTCCATCAACTCTATCATTAGATTATGAAATTTAGTTCTGGTAATAAAATCAGCGGGATTCTGAATTTCAACAAGATCAACATTCAGATTTGTTGGTTGATTTCTTGGTTCTCCTTGCTGCATGCTAGAAGTCTCATTTCCATCCATATTCTAAAAAGTAGATCTAGTATGGCCCGCCATTATCAATCTCCCTGCTTTAGATTCCTCCAAATCTGAATAGAATAAGAAACTCTATGAAAATAACTACAGATCTCCTTCAAGGGATTTATTCAATCTAGTAGCAACAAAGGAGATCCTATCAAGCTGAGAATCAGATTCTCAATAAAAGCACCAAAATTTTTGCAACCATATTCGTCACAAACATCAAAGAGTAGATTTATGTAGAGAAGTAAGTGAAGAAAGTAAAATTAAAACCGAGGAATAGAACAAACTAATAGCAAATAAGAAGAAATAATTAGAAACAAAGAGATTTGCAGTGGTTTGGTATTGTACGCCTACTTCCACTTTGAAGGTTATCTTTATTGATAAATTAATAATCTGATTACAGCAGCAAGGAATAGAAAAAAAAATTGATTACAATAAAGACTAAAGTAACTAGCAACGTGAAGATCCTCAGACTGACCCATTAGGATGGTATTTATAGATGAGGACGACCATCAACTCTCTAAAACGTCGGCTATAGGACTTTCTAACCTACATGATCCCACCAAATGGGTCGCTAGGACCAAATCCCCATGAAGGGGGATCGGAACCGGTCCCTTTATTGTTTTATTTTTGGGCAGCGATCCCTATGGTATCTTCTGCATGCTTTAATATGTTAGCCCTTCAAATCTTATGTCATTTGGACGAAAGTAGCTCGTTGCATGATCTTTGATTTAGTACTTTTTGTGCACTATCTTCTGCCGACCCCTCTTATAGGTTATAAACTGATCCGTCTATCTTTTTTTGTTTGATGTGTGATCCCTAGGGTATACTCCCTAAGGTCATAAGCTTTGGACTTACAAATATTGAGATAATGATTGTTGAATGTACGAAGGCTCTTGTGATTGGTTATACGCTGATCCATCCTTGTTCGATTACGTCAATCCCTTGTTTATTTAACCATGCCAATCCATGTTCGCTCAATTATGTCGATCCTTTGTTTATTTTACCATGTCGTCCATTTATCATTAAATCATGTCGATCCCTCCTTTGCTAAGTGGAGTATGTCGATCCCTACCAAATAGCCAAACCACACCGATCCCTTCCTTTTGACTAAGCTATATTCCATACCTTAAACGTTTTTCATCATTTAATTACCAACTCCTTTCAATTCTGGTTTCATATATCCATCTATAGTTGACTTTCGGGTCCCACGGTCATCATTCTATAATCAACGGTTTTGATGGCAATAGGGTCTAACTCTACAGCCAGTTCAATATAGCCAGAGCTAGAATGCCGGATAACAACTAGTATAGAGTATACTATAATGTTTATAGTCATGTGTATTGATGTTAAGTATAAAAAATTGGCTCATAAACTTTAGTACATGAATTTTTGAAGCATCTTAAAATCTACTTGCATTAGTTGCAATATGAAGTTTGACCTTAAAGTATAGTTGCAAATTATTGTAAATACATGTAACCGTTGAGTCAAGTGGGATTTATGTTATCTCGTGTGTGTATATATATATATGGGATAACATAACTCTAACATGTTACATAATTTTTTTTGCATCACATCTATTTAAATGACAAATGTAAGGATGAATGAACAAATGCAAACACGCATGGCATTATGTGTGTGTACTGCCGTCTCCCTAAATGATATGTGTAGCAGCAAATTCCATTTTGCATGTAGGTGACCAACTTTTTGTATGAAAAATATCATATGATGTGACATTTGTCGAAAATCAATGGTAGTAACAATAAAGAGAAAGTGATGGTAGTTTAAATAATTCCCGGGTTGACTTAGGCGATGGATCGGCTATACTGGATTTCAACCGAGATGATTCAAGAAGTCGTCTTTTTGAATGCATTCTGCCATTTAACGAATTCAAATGCTTTAAGATTTTCAACCCATCGACGTTTGAAGTCAACCATCGCATAGAAGAGCTCTATATCATTTTGGAGATCAACTAGCTTTGTTAGCGCAGATTTTACATTGACGAGTAAAATTCGACACATAGTTTCATTGCATACCGGAGCTCATTTGTCAGCACGAACGGGATATCTACATAGTGCGCATCCGTTCATCATACCAAGGACACGGAACACACACGACAAAAAACTGAATCACATATCACTACCTGGTCATAAAACCTGATTGGTCAACATATATTGACATCCGTTGGATTCTTTTCATCGTCCACACAGGACTTTATCAAAGTGAATACCAATAAATCATACCTCACCATGCTCGTATCTCAAGCTTTCAGTAAGAAATGATCCTTAAATGCTCCCATTGCATTTCTACTGTAGGTCTTTCTACATCTGAATTTTCTCCACCAACAACCTCCGGATTCCCTAGCATCGAGGTTCACGACCGTAATGTTAAAAGAATATGTGATCATCACGACATCCCTTTGGATGAAACTCTAGTCCCTCTACAATCTCAAAGGGCACACAATAATCTAGAAGCTACACGGTCTTCAATAAATACATATGCCTCTCTATAATTATTCCTTCGTTCAACCACTTCCTAAGGTTGATGCTTCACTATATGGGCTCGCTCCGACCTACTTGCACCATAACGGGTATGCCAACCTACCTGCACATTTATAGTCTTCATAGGTAGGGTGCCAATTATCGAAGAGATCTCATACATCTACAATGTCAGAAGGAGGTATGTCAGTTATGTCTTTTACCTTATTGGAATCTTACTACAGCTGCCAGATAGTCGTCAGTCTCCATAACAAGTTCGGCTACTTCAAAGACAAGAACTTCTTAGTCAGATGTCCAATCCATTTCTTCTAAAAGTGGCTCTCCAAACATAAATTCCAAGTCTCTGGTTCAATCACATTGAGTTTACTTCACTCAAACTGCTAACTTTCTTTCACTCCTATAGTCATACCCCGAAGGATCACCAATGCTGCTCTAGCACAAACTCTGAAGGATGTATCAAAGGAAGAGAGAAAGAGAACAACCTTCTTGTAGACATTCGACTACGTCACTTATGCCTGCTTTACAATGGTCAAAGAGTGGGTATTTTGCCTCTCAATCTACTCAAGAAGACGATATAGATCCTCCGGCCCTCATGCATCATGACCATCCAAATATGGAGGGGAATGTCCACAGTATCAACGAGGAGGGGAGTATGAGTAATATAGGATGAGAACAAGAAAAAGAGAGAGAGAGCATGAAGAAAGAGGTGATAACGATGAAGAGGAAGACAATGATGATAACAAAGAAGGCGATGATGAGGGAGAGTCAACTGGGAAAATTGATCCTAGGAAAGATATCAATGCACCCACCTTCAAACCCCTCAAATTCAATATCAGAACGAAAAAACTAGAAACCAAGCCCCAATAGAGTCCCATTGGTGGATCATTCCCTCACTTAACCATAGAGGACATCTTCATCGAGCTATCCAATCTCGACAATGTGCTCGACTTTGATGTGCCCGAGTTCAATCTCGATTATTTTCTAACACTTAACTCCTCGTCCGACGCTGATGTGTCTTTCGCTTCCATGGAGAAAGTAAGTTTGATCTCTCAACTACACAAGCATAGAATTAATAGGACACATCAACATTCTACACAATACTTAGGATCATAAGAACGTTCACTCCGCACGCACCCATACGCGATTCCTAGCTGTAGTCTAAAAAATTTCCTTTCAGGTCTGTAGGACATTCCTTGTACAAAGGTCTTCAAAGGAAATCTGCTATTTTGGCTGAAGATAATCCAGCTGCTTATAGTATCGCTATGAATCTAAGGAAGACACAACAAGTAGGAAAGATAGAGAAAGAAGGGAAGAGGAGGAAATGGAGAGATGCTCCTGGGCTAATTGAGACATCGAAGATCGCTTTAGTTCTAAGAGGCGGTCTGGCTTCCCTCACGTGAGCGTTCTCTACCGAAGTTTAAAGACCCTCACTTTGAAAGGTACGATCTTCCTCCACCAATCTCCAGGACTCCAACCACCCATCTTCATGCACCTCCTCAACAATAAGCCTTAGTCACCTCATCTTAAAAATCCAAGTCTACCACTTAATCTGCTTAGTCTTGTACTTCTGCTCCTCTCTAAATGCATGGCAAGGAAACTCTTTCCCAAGCTCTGTCAACTTAAGTTGTTTCTGCTTCAACCCCAATTGTGAGTCCTATACTAATGGAGATGCAGCCAACTTTGCATAATTTTTGCTTTACCAGAGTTAAATTTGATTATCACTTAAAGAATATCCCTCCAGATGCTACAGACCATGCGATGGCTGTCAATAACGACGTCTTCAATCAATATCATCTATGAAAAGATTAGCCCATGCTATGTTAAACACAAACAAGGCCAATCAAGTCCCTCTCTAGAAAGCTGATTCAAAGTAAAAGGATCAAAAAAAGAAATCTTCAAACTTACATCACAGAGCTTAACGAAGCCGAGAAGATGATTGAAGAGAGAGATCGAGGTATGGAGGTATTTGAAAAGAAACAGCAAGAAGATCTTAAGGCCATAAAACCTATATTAGATATGATAGAAGAGCACATAAATAACGCTTATGTAAAGAGGGAAAAACTCGCCAAGCTCCAACATACTATCAACAATTAAATGCTCTACATCACGAACTTACAGACTGAGGTAGCAAAGGAGAGAAAAGTGTAACACCCCTAATTTTAGATAACATTATTCAAGAGATTTAATTAGATAAATTAAATTGAATAATGTAAAGATTAAATGGTTAAAGGATTGATATTTGAATAAATAAGGGGTAGTCGTGCCTAGTTAAATAACGAATTAAATGGGTTTAAAATGAAACAGGAGGGAGAAAGTAGATATGGGGAAATATAGGAATAAGCTACATTCTTATACCCTAAACCCTTTATACAATAACATTTCTCACATTCACAATCTAAAACACTAAACCTAGAGACCGACTACCATTAAAGAAGAGTAATGGGAAGAAAAGCTAAATCCAGAGGAAAAGCTTAATTAAAATTCAATCCAAAATCAAATCTCAACTCCTTAACAACAAAGGAAAAGGTGAGTAATATGATACATCTCATATTTTGATGTTTTTGGTTTCTAAGATTAGATCCAAATGATTTTGCAAAGTATATTGCCATGTTTTGAATGATAATTAGATATACATGCTTGTTGATGAATTATGCTTATTCATATTGGTTTAATGACATGTTTTAGATTGAAAACCTATCAAATGACATCTAAATGCCTTGTGCGATTTTAGTATATGCTCAGAAATGATACTTTAGAGATGATTTTCAAGTTTTATAATTTTCCGAATTAATGTGGATTTATTGTTAATTTTCTAGTTAAGAAAATGGATATTTGGGTTTAAAATTACTTACGGCAATTATATTTGTTTTGGGTAAGGAATTTAAATATGTTGGAAAACATATAAAAAGTGATTTTTGAGAATTTTTGTAGAATTTCCTAATTGTTTTAATAAATATATAAAATTACTTAAGGTATGGGACTTAAATGTTTTATAGGTTTATAAAAGGAGAAGGGGCTATTTGCAAATGATTAAAATGTTAATCTCTATAACTCGGCAACACCTTTCAGAAAAGATTTTGAAAAGTTAAGGCAACCAACTATAAGGTGACAAATAAGCATGTTAGTAGAAAATAATTGCCTTTTTAAGTTAAAAGTCATATTTTATAAGGTTCTGATGTTTCCCTATCTTCGGCAGCCACCTTTCACCTTAGAACCTCCGTCTCCAACCTGATCGAAACCTATTATCTGGGTTTTTAACCCAACAAGATCCGAGAAATGACGGACTTGATGGAATCAGAATGGCTCAAGACTCAACCAAAAGGGCTAAAGCAACAAATTAAAGAAAGCCATGCCCTATTACAAAAGCAACAACTGAGTCTGACCAAACCAAGAGACGAGCATCCGTCTAGTCCAATCAGCTGCCAAATGCAACTAGCAAGTAGATCCTCATCGAAACAAACCAACATGCAATGGGACTATGTGAAAAAGGTCGATACAAGGTGATGAGAGAACGCCGGATACTAAAAGTTCATAAATAAACCAATTGTATGGATCGCCAACGATCCATACACCATGGATAGCCAACAATCCATAAAATTCACTAATGGGTTGCTAAACAGCTATGGCACGTGGGAGAAAAGAAGCGTAGAAAACAAAATGCAAAAGTACGCTACATTATGGATAGCCAACGATCCATACAAAGCCATGGAATTCTTGCGACCTGATGTAGTAAGGCAATGAGAAAGGAGCTAAGTGATTAGCTCGCACGCGAGCTAAACCTATGGATCGCTAGCAATCCATAGACTATGGACCGCTTGCGATCCATTATTTTGGCTCGTGTCGCGAGTTAAGCTCCACTAGATCATCCTGCTTCCATCTGCAAGCAACTGACTAACGGGCCTGGCCTAGTAGCTCTTCAATCTCTATAAGTATCATCCTACATTCAACAAATAAGGAATCTTCTCCGAACTGGTTGCCGAAGCTCCCCTGGAATCATTCTTCACTCACTACCTCCCTCACAACAATCTCCAAAGTAATTCACTATAATTCTCCAGTGGATTCCAACATTAGTGATTCAATCTACTTAAATATAATCAAAGTCCTGTAATCAAACACTTCTTATAACATCAATCAGTCTATAACAAAACTATAAAGTGTATGTTTGGCTTCATTAATAGTCGAACGACTATAAAAATTCTTTTTCCTCTTTCTTTTATTGTTCTTTTTCTATATCTATGATCTGTGATATTGCTCTGTCAGAATAGGTCTTGGTGCTTTCAAAACTCAAACTATGGTGTTGATCCATTTTTTGGGTTAACATTTTGGTGCTTTCATTGGGAGCTCCAACTCAGGGTTCAGATCTAGCTATCTAAGTTGGGTCCCATAGGTCCAGAAGTTAGATCCTCAATCTCTGCTTAGAAGGTTTGCTATTGAGAGCAAAAGAACCAACCAAGAAGGATCGTAGAAAATGCAAGCAAACAAATGCTAATGTGATGGGTCGCCAATGACCCATCTCCTATGGATAACTAGCGATCCATGTTGTTCGCTCGTGGGTAAATCAACTCTCTCGTGTCATGATCCAATGGGCACCTTAGAAGACAAAGTACTGAAATCAGTTAAGTATATGGATTGCCAGCAATCGATGTACTATGGATTGCCAGCGATCCATACTATGGATTTCCAGAAGCTATGGATCGCTAGCGATCCATAGCCTATAGAACGCTAGTGATCCATAAAGTTAGCTCGATTCGTGATGATTTTCTCATATATCGTAAAACTTGAGGGTGTTGCCCTCGAACCCCCAAACCAAGGCGCTTCACCCCTTCACCCCATCTCACTGACTGGGCAGCGAGACCCCCATCTGGGTCGTTCAAAGGGGATATAATCGAAAGGAAGCAATGGGTGGAGCTTCAAGAATCATGATGGAAAAAACATTAACAATCCACTTACTGTAAAAAGAACTGTCTACAAACCCAAACTTAGGGGTGAAAACCCCACGGAAGGATATAAGGATGCTCTCTCCGGCTCTGAAGATGACAAATAATTTGAGGAAGACAAACTGGATGAAAATTCCAACGTGCAAAACGCAAGAAGAAGCTCTAAAACCCGTGTCGTAGCACAATGCCAAACAATGAACGAGGAATTTCTACTCAAACAGTACTTCCAAAGGTAGGAGAACCAAGAAGATATGACATAAACCGAATCGATTACAAGGCTAATCTCCCATGGTATATTATGACCACTCCGAACTGACCAGTCTGCAATCCCATCATGAAGCTTCCATCGTCGAATCATGAATGGTCATCGTCAAAAATCGTCAAAAATCTTTAAAATGGTCATTGAAAAACTCATTTCGTGGTTAATTCGAAGTTGAACTCAGGGAATTGCCTATTTGACTTAAAGTATATTTTGGAAGTCCTGACTCTAAGTCAAACTCGGGTACTTATCCATTTGACTCAAAGCAAACCTAGGAAATTCTGGCACGGAATCAGACTAGGGTAAAACTAAGGTTTTCTCCAAGTAAACATGCAAATGATTCCAAGCACCATTTGTCACCAATCCAGCACTTCAAATTCTGTGACTCCAAGTGCACCAAGTGTTAGCTCCAAGCAAATGGAAAATTTTCTTAGGTCGGATTCCAAGTAATATACCACCGATCCATCAATGACGATCCAACTTATTTTGCCCATAACTCAAATACGCCAACTCCAAATATGTTGAAATTTGGAATGCAACCTTATGGGGCTTTCTTGGTCACGCTAGATCGATCTCACCTAGTTTGAAATTTTTTGGGGATCATCACTGATCCATAACCCCACCATAAATTATTTGTCATTCAATTGGCATTTCCAACCATTCAATCATAATACATTCATGCTTATATCATTCTCAAGCATTATAAACAGCTATAACTTGAAAATAATCTGGTCTAACAATGATTCGAGCATTTTCCCCAATTGAAACCCATTCATCGAAACCATTCAATATGCAGAATATCCAAAGAAGTTTATCATGCCAACTATACCTTTTTACAACTGTACAATTGATTCAAAATTTCTTCTTTATAGGTATGAATAACATATGGACAAAGCGAGGGCAATGGATGCAGTCCGTTGCAAGGCCCTTAGGAATCGCTAAAGGATGAAACAACCTACTACCCTGGAAGAATTCTATGGGAAAGAAAATTGGTTCTAAAGACTAGAGTAGTGTAACTAAAAGAACGTGAACTCGACAGTGTGCCATAGAACATTCCAAAAGGTGAAGGAGCTACTAGTTCTCAGGGACCTTCTGCCCAAGCAAGGCTAATAAGACCTAGTAGAAAAGCGACCCAGCTAACTAACGAAATTTGACGAAATAATGATTATCAAATAACACTTTATCTAGCCAGCAACTAAGGAATGGGACAACAACCTAAAGCGATGTATTCTCATCCATCCTTGTTTACTCTCCTTTTTCAAATGAGTCGTATGGGGATACTAGGGGCATTACAGACAGCATGGTGAAAGAAATGCTTATATGCCTTCGACGAGCATGTCAATCCCCCTTTCCGAGAATCGACATTGCTAGTGGCGTCAAGAAGTCTTGTCCAAAGGATCGTCGAACAAACAGATCCAACACCTTAGCTTGCAGGAACTAATAAAACTATGTTCCTTCGAGCTGAATTATAAAAATTCCTCTTGAAGTCGATGAATCATTTCCTTAAGACTGTCGGACACACAACCCAAAAATCCTCTCGGGATCGATAAATTATTATTCCAGGGCCATCTGGTCGCCAGACATCCGACCACGGAAATCCTGTCGTGAACGTGATGGTCATTCACAAATTAAACCGGCACGAAAGTAAACCGATAGATCAATGGCCATCTGATCCAAAAAACCCTTCGTGAAGGTGAAGGTTTTTGACGAACTAGAGCATCGTGAAGGTAAACTGGTAGATCAGCAGTCATCTGATCCAATAAAACCCTTCGCGAACGTGAAAGTCTTTCACGAACTAAAGTGTTGTGAAGGTGAACCGATAGATCGGCGATCATCTAATCCAAAAAACCTTCGCGAATGTGAAGGTCTTTCATGAGCTAAAGCATCTTGAAGGTGAACCGGTAGATCGGCGGTCATTTGATCCAAAAAACCCTTCATGAACGTGAAGATCTTTAACAAACTAAAGCATCATGAAGGTGAACCAGTAGATCAGTGGTCATCTGATCCAAAAAAAACCTTCACGAATGCAATGGTCTTTCATGAACTAAAGCGTCGTGAAGCTGAACCAGTAGATCAATGGTCATCTGATCCAAAAAACCTTTTGCGAATGTGAAGGTCTTTCATGAACTAAAGCACCATGAAGGTGAACCGGTAGATCAGCGGCCATCTGATCCAAAAATCTCTTCATGAATGTGAAGGTATTTCACAAACCAAAGCGTCATCAAGGTAAACCAGTCGTGAATGCGAAGGTGTTTCACGAACCAAAGCGTTGTGAAGGTAAAACGGTAGATAAGCAGTAATCTGATCCAAAAAATCCTTCACGAATGGGAAGGTCTTTCACGAACTAATACATCGTGAAGGCACCAATAGATCATGGAAAATTATATATGACTAGTATCTACGAAGGTGAACTGGAAGATCAGCAGTCATCTGATCTAGAGCTCCCGAAGTCATTGAAGTCACGCTTCGGGGCCACAAATCGACAATTGTACCAGTCACTCCCATAACTAATGGAATCACTTCGAATAACCAATGAGACAAACAGTGCTAAATTGTAGAGCTTCAAAGTCGCTAAAAGAAACTAAGCCAAAACTAAACCGACCTTCTGATCAATCAGAGGCCAACTCGAATCAAGCCAAGATTTGACTCCTGAGAAAACCGCACCCGCCAAATTGGGGGCAACCAAACGAGTTGTGGAGAGACTATGGATACAGTTTAAGTGTGCCAACAGCCCTATGGCATGGGGCACCGCACACACTTAAATAGCCATAAGAAAGGTCAAGACTAATAATACCACAGTTCTGTTATGCCCGATCAACAATTCTGACATTCTGACAACGCGAACTTAATGACCTAGCTAGGACAACAAACGAAATACTAGCATAATACTTGCCCACTTCTTTCCAACTACTATTTTACCACTCTTGGTGACCAATTCCTCTTCCACTTAGACCGTATGCTAACTAAAGACCAATTCTCTAAAGGCGGTTTGGACCAAGAGCTAAGAGTCATGTCCTGAAATCCCATAGGCTCTTTCTTCAATCCATCTTCATGCGGTCAACTATAGATCTTTCCACCATGGTATCTGATCTATGTGGACGTGTACATCTTCCAGAAACGTGAGAGGATCGTCCAAGCCACGGGTACCCAATCCAAAAACCAATTATCTCTTAGAACTGACAAAATTGCGTAACTGATGAAATCGCGTTCCAGCAAAGTCAAATCGCTGGATTTTAAGAAGACTCGATCCTTACCTTCTAAGTGTCGGTATCGCTCCTCCAGTGCCGGGAAGGCCAAAACCATTGCACGCACTCTCAAAATCCATGCGTTTTATAAGCCATGCCAAAATATACGCTCCTCACGTTGCCTGAAGATAGGAAATACCAAGGGATACCAAAAGCTGTGCATTTCATAAGCCGCACCAAAAAATACGCTCCTCAAGTTGCCCAAAGATAAGCTGTAACGACCCGCAAATCCGTACCCCTTGAGTCAACACTATTCTACAACAATTAACTCAAGTTGCACAGAAATACGAACCGTTTGGGTTAAAGAAGAAGAGGTAGAAGAAGAAGGAACTAAACAATATCAGAATCTCATAGTCGTAGCGGAATAAAATATAATAGTAAATATATAACTTTACACAAAATGAAGTTTATAACTGTTTTATACATCATAACATCACAGTGTCTCATACATCAACCATCACCAATCAGACATACCATACAATCATAGCAGCGGAATATATATATATAGGTACAGATAATACGTCTCGGTCTCCAGCTCCTCTCCTGCTCCATAGCATCCTGTATTCTATAATACTCGGTCTGACCCGAGCATTACAGTTAATAACACCCGAGTCAGTCTGGAATACCAACGTAAGAAAATCACACCCAATTGATTATTAAAGTTTCAAAAATCCTTTGAAAACAAAAGCTTCTCGTAAGACTACGCCACAAATAAACATGTCGGGTTTTTACCTTACAATAGCTAAAATAATTTTTATAGAAATCCTCTGATATTATAATAGGGTCTATATACAAATACTTATAAAATAGCCGAAATTGTTACATGATTAAATTCCAGCTACTAGCCATAGAGTGGGTAATACAAACAAAACTCGTACAAGGCTCGTAGGGAGAATGGATTTCCAACTAATGACTAGGCACTGGGGTACCACCTGTCACAGTACGGGGCCTAGATCACCGTACCGAGAAGTACGCCCGCTCCCTTGCAACACAAGGCCGGGACCACCCCTTACTGGATAATCCCGAGTGAGATCACCCCACGGTTGGGATCAGCAACCGCACCACTAAGCCGAAATACAAAGGAACATCTAGACTGGAATGACCTCACCCTGCTTGGGTGCTACCCACCTAGCCTTGCTGCATAACCCTTGATTTTCAGTCATTCCCATTTGATGAGGCTTGAGGCTAAGCGTTACCTTTTTAGAACTTATCTCTTAGAATGCCCATCGTCCACCTGACGATGTTTCGCAAGCATTCATCCATACAAGTCCGTCCCGGGTTCGAACGGAACCGAAGGCACTATTCCTACTACATCCGTTTTGAAAATATCCTCAGGATTAGTAGCGACTAGCCCTTGCATTTCACTGCTCAATCTTCGAATCCAAAATCGTTTACACGAAACGTACAAACCGGATCGAAGTGGTTTTCGAGAAATTAATCTCAATCCCGGTCTCTTCGAAACGATTAGCGCATTTGTCCAATATTGATAGTCGGTTATTTAACTATCAACTTATATTCACAAACATCCATCAAACAATAAATATTTTTCCAAATTATTTATTTATCTCAAAATATCTTTATAAGATATTTTTTTCACTTTCCAAACTCCTTTGAAGAACAGTTTTCAAAACTATCTGCCTTTCTCAGAATAAATTCCAAGTATTTCTATTTCCACTAGAGTCACCAAGCACAAACTTAAGATTTTTTTTCAAAATAATCTAAAAACACCTTATTGTAAAATCTATTTAACATTTGGTATAGTAAAATTAATTTAGTACTTAATTTAAATAATACTCCAGAAATAACTAAAATAAGTTTACTTTATAAATATAACTAGATTTCTTCTTTTCACAAAATACCAAATCATCCTTTAAATAATTATTACGATAATAGATTAACCAAAACACTTACTTTGGGATTTACTTTCAATATTTAAATTAAGACTACTTCAATAATTTACTAAAAATACATACCAAATAGACATTGGAAATAATGTTACTTTATAAAATATAAAACTAGGCTTACACCTTTCAAACAAATACTAAGTCACTATTTATACATATTTATTACGGTAGTAGATTTGAAAAATATTTAGTTAGGCATTTAAGATAATAAATTTTCTACAACATGCTTTTAAAACAACATTAAAATCTTATATTTAAAGTTTACTTTGAACGTACTTGGCTATCTAGAGAAATATACCTCTCTTCTCATTCTTCCTTAAAATTTCAAATTTTCAAACTCTTGAATCAATTTCCAAATTGATTTCCCATTTACTCCCTTTAAAATTCGAAATCTATTAATTTCAGATTTCATTTCTCAATTATGGTTTAAAATACTTTAACTGAAAATTCAAATTTTTAGATTTCTCAATTACCTCCTTATCCTTTTATATAAATTTAAAACTTAAGTTTAAAATAATTCCTTATTCTTTTAAATTAATACCACATAATTTTACAATTCATTAATTACTGTTTATTCAACTCTTTTCTTTTCATACCCGAAGTTATTTATTATCATTTTCATATTACTTCTATTTCTTCTCAACTCATTCTTAATTTACTTAAATTTCCCATGATTATTTTACTTACAAATTCATTTCTTTTATTTTCTTTCCAAAACCCAATCTATATAATTTTGGTAATTCATTATACCCAAATATATTCAATCAATCCTAGCATTCAATATTCCAATATAACTCATCATAGAATATCAATATTCACAGCAGAGAATATTAAATAATTTAAATAAACGTTGAGGGTTGGATCCCTCCAACCTGTTCTCCCTGCATCCACATACTTTAGCACAATATAGTACACCAATTACAAAATATCATACTATATTACATCGGTCAATTCAACCATCCAAACAATCATTTAAATTTTATCATTTAAATTTAAATGAAAACTGAGTGAGACTAACTCACCTTTGCTTTTTGTTTCACAAACCATCCCATCTCAACTTGTTTTCCTCGATTTTCAGACCTTGTAAAATCATTAGATGTTTTATTAATATTTGTTCAATGGAACTAATTAATTCCCATTTGACAAATTAAACTTAATTAACCATAATTTATTCAAATCAAATTTATTTTTTAGAATTTAAATAAATTAATTATGTCAATAAAACAAATTAATTATCTTAATACATATTTTTTTCCAGTAGATAGCAAAATAAATTTCTACTTTACTGTTTATAATTTCCCTAGCTTATATATATATATTCATACATCCAAAATTAAACTGAAATAAATATACTGTATATATCTATATATATCTATATATCTAAATATCTACCTGTTTATAAATCTTACCACTTTTCAAAAGTCTTACTTCCATATATTTTTACTGTCATCCAATATATTTAAATTAAGATATGTATTTATATTGTCTTCAAAATCTTATTTATATAAAATTTATGTTTAACTAAATACATATATTTATAAAAAATTGTTTTCCTTGTCTGTACAAATATATATAGAAATCTGCATCTAGATATATCCTACTGTAAAATAAATATATAAAATATCGATTTAGGATTCAACGAATACCTGCGACCAGCCGACCCCAAACCCTAACTCGAGTTCCTCTCAAGGTCGCGCCGCCCCTGCGTGATTCTCGACATCACTTCAACTTCCAATTGAATACGCGTCCACCCGAAATGACGCATCGAACCCTACAGCCCCCGAACCCTTATCACCAACGCGATGCCCTCGCGGCTAAATTCCAAGGCGACCCGAGCTTCCCTCCTGCAGGCGCTCACTCAAATTGAAGACGGACGATTTTCCCCTCTCTTTTTTTTATTCGAAGTCGCGCTCGATATTCTCGAATTGGTTCGAGATAGGGAAACGAGATGAAGCTAAGGATTTCTGGTTTGCGTTCGATTGAGGAACTCGGCGTTTAAAAAAAAAAGAGAAAAAGGAAGATCGTGTTTGGGTCCTTAGGTTTGCCATTAATTTGGGTTTCCTCGTTTTCTTTCGCGAGTATATATTTT
Source organism: Allium cepa (assembly GCA_030765085.1). Classification (NCBI taxonomy): domain Eukaryota; kingdom Viridiplantae; phylum Streptophyta; class Magnoliopsida; order Asparagales; family Amaryllidaceae; genus Allium; species Allium cepa. Next base: position 535,519,739 of record CM060928.1, read on the forward strand.
TTTTCTTTTTGAAATGTTCGGCTGAAAAGTTTTAAAGAAGAAGGTGGCTTGCAGAAGAATTTTGCAGATCTATAGAGTTTTGAAATGAAAGCTAAAAGTTGTGACGTGAAATAATTTCGGCCGAGTGTTGATACAGCTTTGACCGATAATGAATATATATACATTCTTTTCAAATCGTTTCGAATAGTGCGCTCACACAATTACTCCGATCGCTACGAAATTTGAAATCCCATAATAAAACAATATTACGGATCCAATGGAACTGGATTCGTCAGATTCCGAGACTGTGCCTCGGAAGGCTATTTTAAATTCAATTTAAACGATACTAAATTTCAAAACTTAACAAACCATCCTTAAATTTGATTTCAACACTTCTATTCTCTTCAGTATTATCAATATAACTTTTGTAAGCCTTTAAATTATTTTTAACACGCTTAAAATTCCAGATTCAACAATTTACCCAACTTCACTTATTTAATTTCTATTATTTAATTATCAAATAAATAGCGATATTTGTAATTCAAGTTAAGATTGCTCTATGGAATATTTAAAATCAATTAAATATCCAATTTCAAATGCCCAAAAATTCCGGGTCGTCACATTCCTTCCCCCTTAAAAGAATTTCGTCCCCGAAATTACTAATTAGGAAGAATGATCTAATCCCCATTTACTATTTCCCTAAAACCAAACAGTTCAACATCTATCCAACTATCTTTTTATAAAAGACCCATTATCATTCTTATTAACTTCTCAACTCTCCCATAGTTTCAAACTATACTATTTGTTTAACCATTCAAGTTTCAATTTAAAACCAAATTTTGAATTATCAAAATTTTCTTAAAATTTTTCTAACTCTCTAAATTCCCGAAAAATTTCGCCAACGTCTCCTTTGCACGGCTAGCTCGGTACAACTACAAAATGGCTCTGCGGCCTCTCAAATTCAAAAAGAAAACAAAAGGCCAAGTAGCTCAATCCAAAATCCCAATCCAATTTCATACCAAAATTTAAATACATACCTTTTGACGGGCAACTCATATTTATCTTTTGAAATCAATCCAATTCTCTTTTCCCTTTATATTACCTGCATATCCTGTTTAGCACCAATATCCAATCACAAAATTCCAAAACATTTTATCCACTTTCTCACAAAATGCTAATATCTATTCATTTCAATATTGACTTAAATTACATTAGTAGTATCAATTTCCATTTAAGACTTCACAATTCCCTCTTAATTTAGTTTAAGCATTTTATATGCTCCTTATATTTATTTTCACCTTACCATTTTAGTTTATATCTATTCAAATTGATTCTTTCATTTCCATACGAATTTAATTTATCCTTAACTCTATTTTTTTTTAACTTTATTTCCCATTAATAACTAATTCATATCATTACCTTAAGTTGGGTTCCTTTACTAATTTATTTTAGTTTTTCAATTTGAATTTGTTTGTCTCTAACAAAATTTCCCAAAAGGTTCAAAATATTTCGAACTCCCAAAATTTCTGAAATTTTTTGGCAGAGTCTCCTTTATACGGAGGAGCTTTTGCAATTTGACAAAAGAGATAAATATATATACATCGACCCACATGGTCGGAAAAACCAAAAACAGTTCATATTTCCTATTTTAATTGTGTAGGCGTACCTTATTTAGCATTTTTAAGCATGTAGCTTATTTATTTAGCCGTTAGCGCAATCAAATCCAGCCACACGGCTTCCAGGTACCTGTACTTACTCAATTTAAACATGTAAGTGCCAAATATATGAAGTTTATTAACATTTCACTCTATTTAAACAGCTACAACACATGAATGTTTAAAAGCAATATAACCAGACAATGTTATAAGCAACTTTTATAGTTTTTAACACTTTCGCACACTTTTCAAGCAATGAACAAGCCATTTCATTTAATTTTAATGGTTCACAATACCATTTCTTACCTTCAATTTATTTTAACTTCAAACAAGCTCATATTCAATTCAATCGATTTTAAAATCAATTCTATTTCATTTTTATCAATTCATAGCATCTTAATTACTTCCATTTAACATCAAGTGACAACTTATTCTATGCAATTTGACGAGATCTATGTGAATAAATAAGTATTTATGCTTTATAACCAATTTAAATGGATTTCCACTCAATTTATACTGAATTCTATTCCATTTTTTTAAAATTTATTCACAATCCATATATTCTCAGTTTCATTGCATTTCAATTTTATTAACCAAACTAGTTCATTCACACCCATTAACAATTTAGGTCCATCTTCATTACCAATTAAATTCCCTTTTTATTTTAATTCATTCACGACCATTTATTTAGCTCGACACACTCCATTTAAATTTCATTTACAATCCATATTTGTTTATTCCAAATTATTTTATTTAGCTCGAAGACAATCCAAGATATTTTATTCAATAACCATTTCTCAACTTATTTAAACCACATTTCATTTGATACTTATTTATTCCATCATTTATTTATTCAATATAATTAGTTTATCCACATTCACTTAAACCATTCTAATAAACTCGAAACATTCTATTTTCCTTGTTGTCCCAAGTTATTTCAATCCTTTAATAATTTAAGTGGTTTACAATTATTTATTCTAGAACTTCATTCCATTAAATATTACCGGCAACTCACCGAATTTTATCACAATTAAAATTTATTTTTACTTGATGTAAATCCAATTCACTATTATTAATCTAAATTTTAAGTTGAATTCAATCTAACTCCTTCCATCCTTTAGCTTAAGTTTATTCACTCCAATTTTATACTTAAGCCCATTTTATTTTCAAGTAAATCCCTTCTCTCTTCTTTTTCTTTTTCCTTTTCCTTTTTTTTTCCCTTTTCCTTTATTCAATTTAATTCTCCCCCATTTAAATCTCATTTTAAATCTGCAATCTCATTTGATTGGTTATTATCAAATTTAACTTTTCAGATTCAACTCATTTAATTGATTACATGACCATTTCCGATTTATTTCCGCTTATTTGGATTTTATTCGCAATTCAAACCATCACTATTTTAATCTACTCTCATTTTTATTCTATACATTTCCAATTATATTTACTTTATTACCACTTCAAGTTAAATTTAAATTAACAACTCAAGTTCTAAATACACTATCCATTTACCATCAAATTTAATTAACTCACAATTCAACTTCATTCTCAATTACTTTCACTTCATCAACAATTTAAATCGAATTTAATTTATACCTTGAGTTTATTTCCAAACTTCGTCATAAACTCACAATTCAACTTCTACTTAACTGTATTGAACTCCATTTACACATTTCATTAACTAATTTATTATCAATTAGTTTTTCCCCAACTTATAATCCAGCTTGATTTTAACCTCAAAATCTCTTCATTTAACTTTTCTTAGGTTCAAATTTATTTTATACTTCACGTTTGATCTTCATTTTATTTTTCAATTCATCAAAAATATTTATTTTTGGGTTTTCTATCTCACCTTCAAATTTAACAAGTCACAACTTATTCTTTACACAATCCCATTCATCCAAGGCTTAAATATATTCATCTTTTATTTTTAACTCAAGCCTTATGCTTATTTACAACCCAAACATATTTTATTTTAAGGATTTTTAATTCTTTTACACATTATTCTTTTATTTCAATTCCAATCCTTATTCCACTTGTTTTCCATTTATTCAGGTAAGAATCTAATTCCATCAAATAATTCAATTGGATTCTTATTCCAATCCAATTCTATCTTAACTCAATTTTATTTAATTCAATTCGATTGCAACTAAATTCGAATACAACTGGATATTATTTTTCAGCCTAATTAATTAATTAATTTCAATCCAGTTAAATTTTTATTTTCCAATCCAAGTTAAATTCGATTTTTAACTTTTCCCTTTAAATTTAAATTCCAACATCCAAAGCTTATATTTCCTTCTTGATTTAAAAATCATCTCAATTTATAAGCTTATAACCAATCTCATCGGGATTTTTAAAACACCCGGCTTTTGGTTTCAAACCATTTAAAATCTCCAACATCACAAATCACATTTCTCAAAGGCCAAACCAGTCCTGGTTTTATTCCCAACAAATTTCCTTTGAAATTTCAAAAATAAACAGATTTTCCTGAACAAATCACTTTGATAGCAATTCATCACTTAGAAACTCGAAAATGAACATTGATGATGCTGCAGTCATCACCGAAGTTATTTTCCAGTGACTGAAGTGAATTCAATGCTAAATCTCTTCCCAAAATTTATTTAAAACAATTTTCCTTTCAGAAATACCCTAAAAACAACAATGCTACTATTTATTTTCAAAATACTTCCAAAATCTCCGGGGTTTAAAGTTTCAAATTCTGTTTTAATTCAAATCTTAACTATAATGCATTTGTATAATTTATGCTTATACAAATTCCCAATTAATTATATTTCAATTTATAATTTACATCTTAATTCATATTTATAAATTTCATTCTATAATGAATTTATTCCCTTAAATTTTAGTTATATTTCAATTTCTAGTTAAATTTTCACTTAACAATGATAATACTTTAATATTATCATTTCTAACATCCAAGCAACCATATATTGGCTACATAGTTTTCAACAACTATTCTTTATATCAAGATATGTTTTTGGGTAAAATTATTTCATTTACCCATATTTAAAACAATACCGTGTCGATTTCTCTATTCAAGTGTTTAGAAACCCCTTCAATACAGCTGCGCAGACTGTGTCGACGAAGGTTCATATGTCACTCAATAAATCAATCAACACAATATTAAAACAATATATATTCACTAACAAATACGCGCTCATATCTATTTATACGCTCAAACTCATTCTAGAGTACTATGGACTTTATTTGAAATGAGTAGTTCCCACCAGAGCCAAGGTTATCACCAACCTAAGCTCTGATACCAAGTGTAACGACCCGCAAATCCGTACCCCTTGAGTCAACACTATACTACAACAATTAACTCAAGTTGCACAGAAATACGAACCGTTTGGGTTAAAGAAGAAGAGGTAGAAGAAGAAGGAACTAAACAATATCAGAATCTCACAGTCGTAGCGGAATAAAATATAATAGTAAATATATAACTTTACACAAAATGAAGTTTATAACTGTTTTATACATCATAACATCAGAGTGTCTCATACATCAACCATCACCAATCATACATACCATACAATCACAGCAGCGAAATATATATATAGGTACAAATAATACGTCTCGGTCTCTAGCTCCTCTCCTGCTCCATAGCATCCTGTATTCTATAATACTCGGTCTGACCCGAGCATTACAGTTAATAACACCCGAGTCAGTCTGGAATACCAGCGTGAAAAAATCACACCCAATTGATTATTAAAGTTTCAAAAATCCTTTGAAAACAAAAGCATCTCGTAAGACCACGCCACAAATAAACATGTCGGGTTTTACCTTACGATAGCTAAAACAATTTTTATAGAAATCCTCTGATATTATAATAGGGTCTATATACAAATACTTATAAAATAGCCGAAATTGTTACATGATTAAATTCCAGCTACTAGCCACAGAGTGGGTAATACAAACAAAACTCGTACAAGGCTCGTAAGGAGAATGGATTTCCAACTAATGACTAGGCACTGGGGTACCACCTGTCACAGTACGGGGCCTAGATCACCGTACCGAGGAGTACGCCCGCTCCCCTGCAACACAAGGCCGGGACTACCCCTTACTGGATAATCCCGAGTGAGATCACCCCGCGGTTGGGATCAGCAACCGCACTACTAAGCCGAAATAAAAAGGAACATCTAGACTGGAATGACCTCACCCTGCTTGGGTGCTACCCACCTAGCCTTGCTGCATAACCCCTGATTTTCAGTCATTCCCATTTGATGAGGCTTGAGACTAAGCGTTACCTTTTTAGAACTTATCTCTTAGAATGCCCATCGTCCACCTGACGATGTTTCGCAAGCATTCATCCATACAAGTCCGTCCCGGGTTCGAACGGAACCGAAGGCACTATTCCTACTACATCCGTTTTAGAAATATCCTCAGGATTAGTAGCGACTAGCCCTTGCGTTTCACTGCTCCATCTTCGAATCCAAAATCGTTTACAAGAAACGTACAAACCGGATCGAAGTGGTTTTCGAGAAATTAATCTCGATCCCGGTCTCTTCAAAACGATTAGCGCATTTGTCCAATATTGATAATCGGTTATTTAACTATCAACTTATATTCACAAACATCCATCAAACAATAAATAATTTTCCAAATTATTTATTTATCTCAAAATATCTTTACAAGATATATTTTTCACTTTCCAAACTCCTTTGAAAAACAGTTTTCAAAACTATCTGCCTTTCTCAGAATAAATTCCAAGTATTTCTATTTCCACTAGAGTCACCAAGCACAAACTTAAGATTTTTTTTCAAAATAATCTAAAAACACCTTATTTTAAAATCTATTTAACATTTGGTATAGAAAAATTACTTCAGTACTTAATTTAAATAATACTCCAGAAATAACTAAAATAAGTTTACTTTATAAATATAACTAGATTTCTTCTTTTCACAAAATACCAAATCATCCTTTAAATAATTATTACGATAATAGATTAACCAAACACTTACTTTGGGATTTACTTTCAATATTTAAATTAAGACTACTTCAATAATTTACTAAAAATACATACCAAATAGACATTGGAAATAATGTTACTTTATAAAATATAAAACTAGGCTTTCACCTTTCAAACAAATACTAAGTCACTATTTATACATATTTATTACGGTAGTAGATTTGAAAAATATTTACTTAGGCATTTAAGATAATAAATTTTCTACAACATGCTTTTAAAACAACATTAAAATCTTATATCTAAAGTTTACTTTGAACGTACTTGGCTATCCAGAGAAATATACCTCTCTTCTCATTCATCCTTAAAATTTCAAATTTTCAAACTCTCGAATCAATTTCCAAATTGATTTCCCATTTACTCCCTTTAAAATTCAAAATCTATTAATTTCAGATTTCATTTCTCAATTATGGTTTAAAATACTTTAACTGAAAATTCAAATTTTTAGATTTCTCAATTACTTCCTTGTCCTTTTATATAAATTTAAAACATAAGTTTAAAATAATTCTTTATTCTTTCAAATTAATACCACATAATTTTACAATTCATTAATTACTGTTTACTCAACTCTTTTCTTTTCATACCCAAAGTTATTTATTATCATTTTCATTTTACTTCTATTTCTTCTCAACTCATTCTTAATTTACTTAAATTTCCCATGATTATTTTACTTACAAATTCATTTCTTTTATTTTCTTTCCAAAATCCAATCTATATAATTTTGGTAATTCATTATACCCAAATATATTCAATCAACCCTAACATTCAATATTCCAATATAACTCATCATAGAATATCAATATTCACTGCAGAGAATATTAAATAATTTAAATAAATGTTGAGGGATCCAGTTGGATCCCTCCAACCTGTTTTCCCTGCAACCACAGACGTTAGCACAATATAGTACACCAATTACAAAATATCATACTATATCACATCGGTCAATTCAACCATCCAAACAATCATTTAAATTTTATCATTTAAATTTAAATGAAAACTGAGTGAGACTAAATTACCTTTGCTTTTTGTTTCACAAACCATCCCATCTCAACTTGTTTTCCTCGATTTTCAGACCTTGTAAAATCATTAGATGTTTTATTAATATTTGTTCAATGGAACTAATTAATTACCATTTGACAAATTAAACTTAATTAACCATAATTTATTTAAATCAAATTTATTATTTTAGAATTTAGTTTTCAGAAACTAAAATAAATTAAATATGTCAATAAAAAAATTAATTATCTTAATACATTTTTTTTCTTCAGTAGATAGCAAAATAAATTTCTACTTTACTGTTTATAATTTCCCTAGCTTATATATATATATTCATACATCCAAAATTAAACTGAAATAAATATATTGTATATACCTATATATATCTATATATCTAAATATCTACCTGTTTATAAATCTTACCACTTTTCAAAAGTCTTACTTCCATATATTTTTACTGTCATCCAATATATTTAAATTAAGATATGTATTTATATTGTCTTCAAAATCTTATTTATATAAAATTTATGTTTAACTAAATACATATATTTATAAAAATTTGTTTTCCTTGTCTGTACAAATATATATAGAAATCTGCATCTAGATATATCCTACTGTAAAATAAATATAGAAAATATCGATTTAGGATTCAACGAATACCTGCGACCAGCCGACCCCAAACCCTAACTCAAGTTCCTCTCAAGGTCGCGCCGCCCCTGCGTGATGCTCGACATCACTTCAACTTCCAATCGAATACGCGTCCACCCGAAATGACGCATCGAACCCCACAGCCCCCGAACCCTTATCACCAACGTGATGCCCTCGCGGCTAAATTCCAAGGCGACCCGAGCTTCCCTCCTGCACGCGCTCACTCAAATTGAAGACGAACGATTTTACCCTCTTTTTTTTATTCAAAGTCACGTTCGATATTCTCGAATTGGTTCGAGATAGGGAAACGAGATGAAGCTAAGGATTTCTGGTTTGCGTTCGATTGAGGAGCTCGGCGTTTAAAAAAAAGAGAAAAAGGAAGATCGTGTTTGGGTCCTTAGGTTTGCCATTAATTTGGGTTTCCTCGTTTTCTTTCGCAAGTATATATTTTTTTTCTTTTTGAAATGTTCGGCTGAAAAGTTTTAAAGAAGAAGGTGGCTTGCAGAAGAATTTTGCAGATCTATAGAGTTTTGAAATGAAAGCTAAAAGTTGTGACGTGAAATAATTCGGCTGAGTGTTGATACAACTTTGACCGATAATGAATATATATACTTTCTTTTCAAATCGTTTCGAATAATTATCCCAAGACGTTTATATACCGTGCGCTCACACAATTACTCCGATCGCTACGAAATTTGAAATCCCATAATAAAACAATATTACGGATCCAATGGAACTGGTTTCGTCAGATTCCGAGACTATGCCTCGGAAGGCTATTTTAAATTCAATTTAAACGATACTAAATTTCAAACCTTAACAAACCATCCTTAAATTTGATTTCAACACTTCTATTCTCTTCAGTATTATCAATATAACTTTTGTATGCCTTTAAATTATTTTTAACATGCTTAAAATTCCAGATTCAACAATTTACCCAACTTCACTTATTTAATTTCTATTATTTAATTATCAAATAAATAGCGATATTTGTAATTCAAGTTAAGATTGCTCTATTGAATATTTAAAATCAATTAAATATCCAATTTCAAATGCCCAAAAGTTCCGGGTCGTCACATAGGCAATGCCGAGGAGTACTAAAAGCTATGCATTTCATAAGCCATGCCAAAACATGCGCTCCTCACATTTCCCAAAGATAAGAAACACCGAGGAGCACGAAAAGTCGCACATTTAATAAGCCGTGCACTAACTCCTAAAATGTACGCTCCTCACATTGCCCGAAGATAGGCAGCACCAAGGAGCACGAAAAGCCACGCACTTCATAAGCCACACATTAAATCCTAAAACGTACGCTCCTCGCATTATCCGAAGATATGCAAAAACGAGGAGCACGAAAAACCGTGCTCTTCGTAAGTCGTGCACTAACTTTCAAAACACAAACCCCTTACGTTGCCCGAAGATAGGCAATGCAGAGGAACATCAAAGGAAAGCTAGGCAGCGTTGAAAAGCATCAGAACCGTACAACTCTAGAGTTCGTACGCCTCAGAACCGGATCAACTCCAACAAATTTAGAGTGCTACAAACCAACAGAAAAGTTTCAACTGATGACACTTAATGATTAAACCTGCCCTCAGTTAACCCATGCAATGTGCATCTCTCAAACACACTAATATTGCATACATATTAGAGTATCACAAGAAACTCGGATTACATGCTAAAGTGGAACAACTTCCAAAAGAAGGAAAATCAAGCTGTGACCTAGCCAAATTTCAAGTTTAATATGAAAATTGTCTAAACTACAAGTTACCGGTCATTTGAAGTAAACAGCCCTGTGAACTGGGAGGCATACACCGGTACTTAAATAAAAACACTTGAAAACAATATGTTCACAAGTTTTGTTACTCCAAACAAAGAATTGTTACTCCTAATAAAAATTTTGGCGGCAATCATAAAAATTGGATAAGTGTAAATAAAACAAGCACAAACACACATGAACAGACAAATAAGAGTACAGCCAAAATTTCAATGTATTGCTTATAATTTTCTTTTATACAGGGTCAAAATGTGGGGGACGTACCCATACAACAAAGACTAAGAAAAAGAAAAATACAAACTTCATGACAAGAACACTAAGTGTAGACTCTACGCTTGAACAAAATGACTGAAAAAGAACCAAAGTCAGATCGGTCTCCACACAAGCTCCTCGATGCTTCCTTCTACCGCTACCCTTTCTGCCCTTTGTTTGCATTATCTGCCTCGTTTCGGGAGTGGTGTTGCTGCCAATAATATTAATAAACTCCTCAGCAGCAACGTCAAGAAGATCCAAATCATTCCGGTTTGATGGGTCACATCGATCCCATGGGCCACACACTCTCAAAAGCCGTGTATTTCATAAGCCACGCACTCTCAAAAGTGGCGAGTTTCGTAAGCCATGCATTTCCATAAGCCGTGCATCTGATAAGCTATGTAAACACTGCTTGATGTTTCTCTAGCATCATCGACAAACCGATAAAATTTTCTATGTACTAGTGTTGTCCCGACAACACCGGGAAACTTGTCTATTGTAGGATTAACAAGGATCAACTCCCACTATCCGAAAGAACTGGCATTGCTTCTGTAGTGCCGCAAAGCTCACAAATCAAGAAGTCGGCAAAGAATTTCGATCTTTGACCAGAGTTAATGTACAAAATGTCAAAATTCAAGACACCTAAGTCATGAGTTCCTAGAGATAGGAGCTGCGATGTACCTTTGACTGGGGCATCCGGGGAGCCATCCAGAACATCAAGTATCACATCAGTTGTTTATAAAAATCAGCCTTGTGGACTGAAGGGTACATAACACATTAACAATTGGTTAGGATAAAAGATTGCTCCAACTTGCAATGAAAGGAGTCAATTTACCATCATACAGAGATAGATGACGACGGAAAGCATTTCCAGAATCAAATCATCAACGCACCAGCTTCCAAAGGCAGAAGCAGGTGCTTGAATGAGGTCTTGAACCCTAACTTGCAAAAAAAACCAGTGGTTATCCGAAGACAGACAACAGCAAGGAGAGAAAGCTTAAAATCGAGCAGCTAAACCATTGATTCTCGAAGGTTGGAACCAATGAATAAGGTTGATATCTGCAACAATGCTATTAGTCCAGCATAATGTATATGGCCTAAAACAAGCAAGGTTTAGTGTCACTAATTCAAGATAAATACTACCAAACTCAACTAATCCTTAATCAATATAGGAATGAATGCGGTCATACTGGAGGCAATGTGATGACTTGCTCCACATTTCAAATTTTCTATAAGAACCTAAAGTTTAACACCTAAATATGAAGGGTTCCGCTAATTATCGTCAGATCATAACAAAAAATGGTTGGAGGAAGTTCAATTTTTCATGAATGAGGATAAATATGGAATTGGTTGAGCAACAGACATGCATCTCTAAGGGTAATACTTGACGGTTACAAACAAAGCTAGGAAATGAAAAAACCTGGGACTCTCACTCTTCCAGAATGTGGCGTATCCCAGATTTAAGCAACATTGAGAAAAACAGCCACATTGGGTTAAAAGGAATCTACTCAACTCTACAGGATCGAATAAATGATTCAATACTCGCCAACGTGAATTTAACACTGCCCGAAGATAGGCAGCACTAAGTAAATAATTCTACAATCTAATCATCGAAGTGCTAGTTTTCGAAGATCGAAATTAGAACCCAACTGGACTAAAAGTACCGCCAAAGTGACGGGGAAAATCGATCCCAAACTCCTGACTGTCAGTGTTGCCTCGGCAACGCCAAGCCTTCTTTTATCCTTCAAGTACCGGTGTTGCACTGACAATGCCAGGAAAATTTTCCATTTCCTAAGTACCAGTGTTGCCTCGGCAACGCTGGAAAACTTTCTAGTCACTAAGTACCGGTATTGCCCTAGGAATGCCATGAAAACTTTAATTTATAGGGCTGATAAGAAACACTCATCGTAGTGACCCGTTGATGCACTAGCTTTCGGAGATAGATGTTGGATCTCAACCGAGTTTCTACCTGTCTTCTGAAGACTATTGTTGCCTAATGACAGGAAACGTCCGGATGACATTTCCTTTCATAAGTCAGTTGGATGGTTCAACCTAACATCACAGGAATCCACTGCTACATGGGAATAGAGCTGCGTAGAAAGGAAATTCAAGAATTGAATTGGTCATGAGCTAATTTCTAAGGATGAAAGATGGTGGATAATCGAATTTCCAAAATTCAACTTAGAAATAATTTAGATACAGCCAAAAAATAGGCAAACTCAAGGAAATTTGTTTAAAACAAAGCAGCTAGGTTATCAATTCCCGAAGATATGAATTAGCATATGAACATAACTAGCTATTTCGAACGCTTGTATTTGGGTGAATGGGAGAGGTGGAGAGGTTTAGGACACATGATTCGATTGCCACTGGTCTGGCTCTTAATCCTATTTCTAGGATTGCGGAAGTGCGTTGGTTTTAGTTCCGACCTTCATGATTGTCCGTACTTGTCCTTAGTTGTGCATGCTTTGCTTGATATGCACAAAAACTTGATCAAAAGAAATGTTGAAAAGTCCAAACAGGAATAACAGCGAGGTTAGTTAGATATGGTTCAGCATCGCAAAACATAGCATTTTGGCAAGAAAATCGCCAATAAAGGAAATAAAAGATTTAACATTCAGAAATCAACCATCGCTCATAGTCTGGCAACGACGAGGAAGATCAATGACCTACTTAAGTTTTAACTAGATCATTTGGTTCCAACTTGCAGGAATATGCCATTACCTGATGTTTGGTGATGCTAAGAAGAAACTCCCAGAATGAAACTATCGATACATCGACTTTTGAAAATAGAAGCAAAAGCTTGATTGACGCTTTAATCCTACCCTTTAGAATCTTACATTATCCGAAGATCCACGACATCAAGGAAAATCCACAGGTTTGATTCATCTGTACATGAGTTTACGAAAATAGAAACCGACGCATGATTAGGATCTCAATGCCGGACTGAGAAGAATTTACTTTAGCAAAAGATGCCAAAAACACATCTTTCTAATGCCTACTGACATCATTATAAATAAATTAGATCTTGGGATCAAGCAAACAAAGTCCCCAATTCCTGAAGATAGGAGCTATCGTGTCAATCGAACTGGGGCAATCGAACTTATTGCTTAGGAGACCTAACTTCCCAAATTGTGTTGGTTCAGTAGTCAAAGTAATCAGCCCTATGGGCTAAGGCATTTACACCAACACTTTGTCAAACAAGCTCAGCTGAGCAAGGACTCGATTGTACATAAACAAGAACGGTCACAAAACCGGCTAGACCAAACTACCTCATAGTTCTATAAAAAGCAAATCTTGAAGCCGAGGAATTAAGCCAATAGTCCCCTAAGACAGAAGCTAGTGTGCAGATCGATTTCCAAAAACAACAAAGGAAGGATATTCACGATCAAATAACTTATGCACTAGTTTCTAAGATTGAAGTTGTGCCTGATCGAACTTCAACTATAACTCAACAAAAGCAGTTGTGCCAGTATATTAACTGTAATCGATCATCCCAATATGACAGGAATAATAAGTGAAGCCTAAATTGCGAAGGACCTAGCTTCTGGAGGAGTGGAAGTCCCTCCATCAGAATAAAGATTAGATGACCGAAAAGTCATTTTCAACAACAAAACTGGGCATTTAATCCTGTCATGTATGTTTTACTTTAAATAATATCCTCGTATAACCAATGACCAGGATCCAACGGAAGTTAGCATATGTTGACCAGTCGGGTTCCGACCGTTGACCGGGGCAGATGTAGTGTGTTATCTACATGAGAAGAGTCCAGTATCTTGAATACTGCAAACAAACAATCTAGCACAGATAGCTTGCTTACATTTGAAAAACAATCCATATCGTCCTTTGAAATTATCTTTTCCATACTTACCCGTTATCGATCAACGATCGATAACGGAGCCACTGTCCGAAACGACGCGGGATGCTTTTCTTTCCAAGATCGCTAGTATGCAGAAACAGAAAGAGCAATACAATTGAATCGTCCACTATATCTGATTTTAGAATAAATTGTCCCATTAGAATTCAAAAACATCGATGGAACTTAACCAAATTCTCGAGAAGAAAATGCTAAAGACAAAGAGCAAGACTTTGCTCCAGCACGGTGTACAATCGTTCGAGACTAAACTTAGCTTCACCGTCAGTCGAATTAAAACTATATGAGACAAGTCCAAACCTACATCATACACCCATATACCGACCTAAACCATTGCATAAACTACGGAGCAAAGACTGCATTGTCAAAACTAGGAATTGAAATTCAGATCGAAATAAAAAAAATGAACAGCTATCAGAAGTCAGTCAATTGAACACAACATTTTAAGATGGACTCCGACGATTCACAATGAAAATTAAATATTCAAAGCCAAAATTGCATGGTAACCTTGAAAACATCAACTAGATTTCACAAAATGAAAATCCAAAAGAAGTTACTTCTAGACGCACCTTGTTTTCAACGAAGGCATACTCGAGGGGTAAATGTTATTTGGGTTTTTTACCCAGCAGGATCCGAGAAAATACCGAACGACTCAATGGAATCAGAATGGCTCAGGACTCAACCAAAAGGGCTAAAGCAACAAATTAAAGAAATCCAAGCCCAATTACAAAACCAACAATTGAGTCTGACAACCAAGAGACGAGCATCCATCCAGTCCAATCAGCAGCCAAATGCAACTAGCAAGTAGATCGTCATCAAAACAAAGCAACGTGCAACGGGATTATATGAACAACATCGATATAAGGCGATGAGAGAAAGCCAGATACCAAAAGTTCAGAAATAAACCAAGTATATGGATCGCCAGCGATCCATAAACTTCACCAGTAGGTCGATAAGCAGCTATGGCACATAGGAGAAAAGAAGCCTAGAAGACAAAATGCAAAAGTACCCTAAGTGTATGGATCGCTAACGATCCATACACTACAGATCACCAGTGATCCACACAAAGCCATGGAATTCTTGTGACCTGACGTAATAAGGCAATGTGAAAGGAGCTAAGTGATTAGCTTGCACGCGAGCTAAATCTATAGATCGCTAGCGATCCATGCTTTTGGCTCGGGTCGCGAGCTAAGCTCCACTAGATCGTTTTGCGTCCATCTGCAAACAACTGACGAACGGAAATGGCCCGGTAGTTCTTTGATTTCTATAAATACCATCCTACCTTCAACATAAAAGGGATCGTCTTTGGACTGGTTGCTGAAGCTCTGCTGGAAACATTCTTCACTCTCTACCTCCCTCCCAACGATATTCAAAGGGATTCACTGTGATTCTCAAGTGGATTTCAACATTGGGGATTCAATCAACTCAAAGATAATCAAAGTCTTGTAATCAAACACTTGTTGCAACAACAATCAATTTATAATAAAACTATAAAGTGGATGTAGGCTTCATTAACAGCCAAACCACTATAAAAATTCTATCTCCTTTCTCCTCCTGTTCTTTTTCTATATCTATGATCTGTGATATTGCTCTATCGGAACAGGACTGGTGCTTTCAAACTCAAAACAGGGTGTCGATCTATTTTTTGGGTTAACAAAACAAATGCACAAGGTATCAAAAACTTGGTACATAGTAAATTGGACATAGGTAAAAGGTATAGAGTCGAAACAAGGGGTTCCGAAGCCTTGTTTTGTTTTCTTAAGAAAATGTGCTTGCTTTGTTTTCGATTAAGATAGTTTTTGACTTGGTTAGCTTTCGAATTGGTCAAATTGTTTTAAAGAAAAAGGCTTTCGAAATAGGTTGCGCCTTTTTTAAAGTAAATGCTTTTAATAAGGTCAAAACCCTTGTTGCTGCTTTTTCCTTTCAACCCACATAAGTTTCAAAAGGGTCCCTTTGATTTAAAAATTAAAGCCGCTTCTCCACTGCTTTCGAAGGGATAGGTTTCGACACCATCCACTTCTTTACATAGGAAATTGCTTTCGAAAGATTTGCTTTTGACTTAGTTGTTTTAAGACCCTTTTGGATATTATGAAAGTAAAACTCAAAGGTTTCGAAAGGAATGGTTTCGAAAAGGTTTTTCCACATGTTTTAACTTGAGCCCAATACTTTCGAAAGGTTTATTTTAAGTAGTATACTTTGATGCTTTTAAAAGGTAACTAGTAAAGGATTCAAAAGGAATGGTTTCCAGTATTTTCGACAGGTTTATGTTAGTTTAAATGGAAGGTTCCAATGGTTTCGAAAGGCATATTTAAAGGATTTCAAAGGAGAGGATATCTAAGGTTTATAAGCTTTCAAAGAAGGTGTTTTCAATGTTTCCGAAAGGACTACTGTCTATGGTTTCGAAATGTATGTTTGGCCTTTAGGCCTAAGGTTATTGAGTAAAGTAGTTTACTTATACCGAAAGGGGTACTTTTAATAGTTTTGAAAGGGGTAATTTCATTGGTTTCGAATAAGATTGTTTAAAGGTTTTAAACAAAGGTTTAGAATGTTTTCATCAATGATATTTTGAGTAAAGCATATTCTTAGTTCCTGAGATGACAGTTTTGATGACAACAACCTTAGGACTTGTTATAAAATATAAACACTAATATCTTTGTCTAAACATATGTATATGCAGGATATATATGTGCAGGTACTGAGAATGAAGACTGTACAGTATAGAGATTCAAGAGTGCTAAATTCAAGATTGTAGAAATCAAGAGTGAAGACTCATGAGTATCAAGAGCATCAAGAGTTCAAGAGTTCAAGATATCAAGATAACTAATAGTCTAGATTTATGTAAAAACTTCATGATAACACTAAAATCTTTATTTGGATTTTAATTGTGTAATAGAATCCACTTTCTCACTTTAGTAGTGGAATGGAACCCACGACCTCTTTAGTGGGATGGAACCCACGACTTTCTCTAGTGGAATGGAATCCACGAAATATTTAAAATAATTTATTTTAACTATTTTTTCAAAAACTATCTTTTTAAAAGTCATCTCTATCAATTTAAATATTTTAGCCTCAATTCAAAAACTATTCTTATCATCTTTTAATATTTTGATCTCAAAATCATCTCTTGTTTTTTAAACTATCTCTTGATTTTAATATTTTAGCTTTAAATATAAAAATATATTTTAAAGAAGTCTATACTTAATTTTTAATGTTGCTTTCATATTATAGATTATATATTTTAAGATTACTTTCTAAAACTCTTTTATAAGTTTAAACTATATTCCAAATGGTTTACAAAGTTTAGAAATTGTTTTGACGGGTTTTAGAATAGAAAATCCCTTTTACAACAAAAATCAATTTTCAAGAAATACTAGGGGATATCGACATGCCTAGACCCCCCATGTCGACATGATAGCCGTAGATTTCAAATTTCTAAAAGAAGTGTCTTTTTGTCATAATCTTTCACTAATGGACATGATCGTTATTCTCCTATATACCAGTAGCTTTCAATGAATTTTCCCTAGATTTCTTTATTTTCTCTCCTCTTTCTATTCCATTCTTATTTTCAAACATTCTTAACAAAACTTTTCTGAAATCCTAAGTGAATCAAACTCAATTGTCTCTAGTTTGATTCTCTGCCACTCTCTTTCAAAGATCTCCGTGCTATTCGGAATTATAGGATTATTTGTGATCAAAGATCGAAAGATCGAAGTGTGTCAAGTCTCTTTCTATAAAAGTGTGATTGGAAACGGTGTGATTTTTGCCCGTAAATCATTAAAGTGTGATTGTAGCTCGTAAATCAATTAAGTGATATTGTAGCCTGGTTAAATCAAGAGAGTTTTCCTCGGACTCAGAGACAGGAGGGTGTATCTCGTTGCCTTGAAATCGGAGTTTGTAATATCGACATTATATTTGAAAAGAAATCTGCACAAGAAATTGTGTGGGACTGGATGTAGCGTAACTCCGAACTAGTATAAAATTCCAGTGTGTTCTTTCCTTTAATGCTTTTATTTTGTCTAGTTCTATAATTGTCTCTGTGCTTGTGAATTGCATCTGTTTGGGTTTAATTTGAAAAGATTTCAAAAAGATTCATAAAATTAACTAAACGCTATTTACCCCCTCCACATCTCTCTAATGTTAGTTCTGCCTTAAGATCTGTAATCCCCATTTCCTACATTTGGTATCTGAGCATTGGTTTTCAAAGTTATCATAATCTGAATTTTGAAAAGTTTAAAATGGAAATTGTTTGAGATTCTGTTAACACAAGTACAAAATTGTCCAAATCATCATTGTCTTATAAGTTTGCATATTGTTATTATAGAAAATCAAGTTGTCTACCGAATTGGTGTGTCATGCATGAATAGATGTTTTACATGGCTTTTGAAGAATCAACACTCATTGGACAAATGGTGCAAATCAAGAAAAACAAATAGATACTTGATAGTGGATGTTCAAGACACATGACTGGTAATCCAAAGACACTAAATGACATAATTTATGAAGATGGAGGACTGGTCAACTTTGGAGACAATTCAAAAGGATATATGATTGGCATTGGCAATGTTGGTAACGCTAAAACTTCTATTATTTCTGAAGTTCTGTTAGTTAGGAATCTAAAACACAACTTACTTAACATAAGTCAACTACATGACAAGGGCTACAAAATTAAATTTGAAAAGGATAATTGCTACATTGAAGATAATAAATCAAATATTATCTTTGAAGGAATTATGAAGAAAAATATTTATATTCTTGGTATGAAAATCTCAAATGGTAACCTATATCTTTTGGCTAATACAAGTGACCCTTGGATTTAGCATAAAAGATTTGGATATTTGAATTTAAAACTCTTATCCATTCAAAACTTGATCTAGTAAGATGTCTTCCTAAAATGGATTTTAAAGTAGATAGCATATGTGATGCTTGTCAATTAGGAAAACTTAGGAAGAGTTCATTCAAATTGAAAGATATGATTTCAACTTCAAAACCTCTTGAGTTACTTCATTTAGATCTGTTTGGTCCATCTCAAATTCAGTCAATAAATCATAGTAAATATTTTTTTTAATTGTAGTTGATTATTCTAGATTTTTATGGACAATTTTTCTAAAACATAAAAATAAAGCTTTTGATTTATTTAAAACTTTTGAAAAAAGAATTCAAAACCAACTTTCTTTAAAAATAAAAACTATTCATAGTGATCATGGTGGAGAATTTGAAAATGAAAATTTTGAAAATTTCTGTAATAAGAATGGAATAACTCGTAATTTTTCTTTTCTAGGAACTCCACAACAAACGAAGAGGCAGAGCGTAAAAATAGGACGATTCAAGAGTGTGCAAGAACTATGCTTTCAGATAATAAATTACCAAGAAATTTTTGGGCTGAAGTTGTCACTACAGCTTGTTACATTTTGAGTAGGATTTTAATTAAACCTCTAACCAATAAAACACCATATGAACTTCTTTTCAATAAGAAACCAAAGGTATCTTATTTTAAAGTTATTGGAAGTAAATGCTTTATTCTGAATACAAAGGATAATTTGGATAAATTTGATCATAAATCTAATAAAGGAGTGCTTATCGAGTATTCTAATAGAAATAAAGTATATAGAGTTTTGAATTTAAAAACTAATAACGTTGAAGAAACAATGCATGTATCTTTTGATGAAAATTTCAAAGATTTTGTTCAAATAAATGATGAAGATGATTTTATTACTTTAAATAATGAGTCAAATGAAACAAATAGTGAAACCGTTCATAATAATAAAAGGATCAGGCACTTAAATGGTCATCCTACAGAAAATATATTAGAAAATATTGAATCTGTTGTTAGAACTAGAAATCAACTAAATAAGATGAGTAATGTACTATTGAACCCAAAAATCCAAAGGAAGCATCATTTGATGATTCATGAATTCTTGCTATGCAAGTACTGAATCAATTTACCAGAATTGATGTATGTGAACTTGTTCCTAGACCTAAGGACAAAATTATAATAGGAACTAAATGAATTTATAAAAATAAAATGAATGAACAAGGTGAGGTTGTTAGAAATAAAGATCGGTTAGTCGCACAAGGTTATTGTCAAGAAGAAGGAATAGACTTTGATAAAACCTTTGTACCAATAGTAAGATTAGAAGCCATTAAAATTCTATTTGCTTTCGCAACCACAAAAATTTCAAATTATTTCAAATGGATGTCAAAAGTGCTTTTTTAAGTGGTTTTGTTAAAGATGATGTTTATATTCAACAACCTCCACTTTCTAAAGAAGGAAAAGTTTCCAAATCATGTTTACAAATTAAAGAAAGCTTTATATGTTTTGAAACAAGCTCCTAGAGTCTGGTATGACAAACTAAGATCTTACCTATTACAATCAAATTTTGAAATTGGTAAAGTTGATAATACTCTTTTTATTAAAAGAAACGAAAATGATATCTAGTTAATACAGATTTATGTAGATGATATTATTTTTGGATCAACAAACAATGGAATGAACAAAGAGTTTTTTGAAATAACGACAAAAGAGTTTGAGATGAGTCATATGGTTGAACTTACTTTCTTTTTAGGATTGCAAATAAAAAAAATTAGACAGTGGTAATTTCATTAGTTAAGAAAAATATGCTAGGGATCTGGGTAGTAAGTTTAGTATGACCACTGCGAGTGGAAAACTCACTCCCATGGAAACCAATGAAGCCTTGAATAAAGAAGACATGTCAAAAGGTGTTGATCAAAAACTATACAAGGGAATGATTGGATCGCTACTCTATATCACTACGAGTAGGCCTGATATCATGCATAGTGTCTTTCTCTATGTAAGGTACCAATCTCAACTCAAAGAAACGCATCTAAAAGATGTTAAACGTATCCTAAGATATGTTAAAAACACTTTAGGCTATGGCATATTTTACCCTAAAAATGATTCATTTGATTTAATCTCATACTATGATGCTGATTATGCTGGTTGTAAATCAGACTGAAAAAGTACAAGTGGAACTTATCGCTTTTTAGGACATTCTCTGGTTTCCTGGTTTATTAAAAAGGAAAATACTATCTCACTATCAACAACTGAAGCAGAATATATCTCTGCTGCTTTGGCTTGTTCTCAAGTTATCTATATGCAACTCTAAAGGATTTTGGATTAAATATTTCAAAATCACTGATTTATTGTGACAATACAAGTGCAATAAATTTATCTAAAAATCCTACTCATCATGCCAGAACCAAACATATTGATATCAGACATCATTTTCTCAGAGTTAATATAAGTAAAGAGATTATTTCTCTTGAACTTATCAATATCGAGAATCAAATAGCTGATATTCTGACCAAAATTTTTAATCAATCTACATTTACTAAATTAAGAAGAGAACTAGGTATTTGTTCTATAATTGAGATATTTATATATATTTAAATAAATAGAGAAAAACAAAATTGTCAAAATTTTAAAAGGGATGTCGACATGCCCCTACCCCCCATGTCGACATACAACGCTCAGATTTGAAAGTTTGATTTTCCCTCTAAAATCAGTTTGGTAGTTATATAACCACAATATTTCGAATTCATCTGTCTTCTCACTTCATTTACTATGTTATAAACTTTTGAAAATACAAAGTAATGGCCTCCTCTTATAAATCAAACCAAAATGCAACAATTTCCTTCCCTTCTCCTAATTATGGTCTATTTCAATGTACTATATCGGCTCGAGTAATGAAGATCGAGGAAATTATGAATGATTCTCTGCAAATGCTGATTGAATTACAAGTTATACAAATAAGGATGGCAAAGGAACAAGAGAAACAAGGAAAGATTCTTAGAAATTTGCAAAAATTTCTAATAGATAATCATGTAGACCCTATTATGATTGAAGATGATTCCTCAAACATACGTATTCATAATCCATTAGAGGACGAAGAAGAAAAAGAAGAAGAAGAAGAAGAAGAAGAAGAAGAGGAAGAAGCGCAAATGGACAAGGATGATAATGTTGTTTGTGTCGGAGAAGTATGTTTTGACAAAAATGGTAATTTGGTCGAACAACATGGAAACTTTTGTCTCCATTACCCTAATTGTTCAATTCACAAGTCATCACTTGCCAAGGACTCTCGTTAGATTGTTATCATATTGATGTTTTTATATTTTGTGTACTTGTATATATTTGCATCTATGTTTCATATATATATGTGTGTGTGTGTGTGTGTGTATGTATGTATATATATAATAAAATTAGATTTATGTTTCGCTTATTATACTTCATTATTAGTATTTAGTTCCATGACATTAGTTTAATGGGGAGTTATGTAGTTTAGGTTTAGTTTTTGTTGATGATGAAGGGGGAGAATCATAAAATAGGTTAGGTAGGCTTAGATTAAGGGGGAGTTAGTAGAGGAGTTATTGGAATAAGGGAGAGTCAAGTAGAATCGAAGTTTGTTGGAGTATATTTTATAGACATAGGATGTCATCATCAAAAGGGGGGAGATTGTGATGTAACGACCCGATTTTTCGACGTTTGAAAAATCGACATCAATACGTCCACTGTATTAAATGCCGCACAATCGAATGCCAGAAAAACAGATTGTAAGGGAAAGAAGAAGGATGTAGGTGAAGAGAAAACAAAAGAACAACAGAATCTCACAATCACAGAGGAACAATATATAATAGATAATAATTGATCTTCATACAAAAGAGGTATATCTGTTTATACATTACATCATCAGAGTACAACACAATCAATAGCGAAATATTGGACAATATATTAACTTATCCTCACAAAAGCTAACTGTAAAGGTTATACTGCACAGCGGAATATACATCAAGTATGGTGATACATCTCGCCATCCAGCTCGTCTCCTGAACTCCACAGCATCCCATCCTGTATCCTATAATACTCGGTCTGACCTAAGCATTATAGTGAAATAAAACCCGAGTCTGTCTGGAAAACCAGCATGAGAAAACACGCTCAATTAGATTATTAAAGTATCCAAAACCCTTTGAAATCAAAGGTATCTCGTAAGACTACGCCATAAATAAAAATGTCGGGTTTTTACCTTACAATAACCAAAACATTTCTTATCAAATCCTCTGATATTACAGTAGTGTCTATATACACATGCGTATTCAAATAGCCGAAATTGTTACATTCATTAAATTCTAGCATAATAGGTATACAAATGTAACGACCTGATATTTTGGACCATTCAAATCGACAATAATCCACACATGTCAGACTTGAATTGCTTAATATATTAGATTGTTAATTTAAAATTTGACAAAGCTCGGCATATACAGTAAATAAATCAATCACAGAATCACAGACACAGAGTAAAATAATGCAACGGAATAGATAAATAGTAGTTCATGAAGCTACTATATAAACATCAGAGTTAGAAATAAAATACAATAGGATAACTCAACTACACTGAAGTCTCGAATACAAATAGATAACATCTTTGAACCAATCAACTGGAAAAACTAAAAGCTGAATCGATAGTTGGATCTCCATATGAGCTCCAAACTCAAAGGTGAGTCTCGAATGCTGTATCACTCAGTCTGACCCGAGCGCAAAACAAAACACAAAGCACTCGAGTCAGGATTAACATTCTTATATCAATAAATCCAACTCGAGTAAAATATCAACTGAAATACAATCAACTTAAAGGATGTTTGGGATAAGCATCCTCTAAGGATCCGTGGAAATATCTACAATGCATAAAATATACACTATAACACCGTAGTCATTTCAATAAATTTATACTTCACAACCAAATTGTCATTTCCATTATATATATATATATATATATATGTATATATCCTCAATTTCACAAATAGATTCAAATAAATTCGTGTTGCAAATTCACATTTAATTCAATTTAGATTTATCCATTTTAATTCAATTCAGTTTCTAAATAACAAATTCAAATTTTATTGATTCCAAATATAGATTTGGATCACAAATAAGCCATTTAAATTCTAGCATTTCAAAGCTTTAGTATTCAACATTTTCAAAGTTTAATTTAATGGTTTCATATAGATCTCGATTTAACCTTATATTTGAAATATTCACTTAATAAATTCAGTATTATTAAATAATCTTAATTTTACCCTCAAACTAAATATTTCTTCCGATTTATTTAAACTTGAAATATCCATTTAATCACTTTAAATCAAAAATCAAGTTAAAAAAATCTAAACTTAAACTTCAAGTTCAATAGCTCAAATCGATTTAATTAAGTAGAATTCTTAATTAGATACAATTTTACTTAATTCAACCCTGTCTTCCTTAACTTTTACAAATCCTTGAAAAATCTGTTCAAAGATATAATACTTAGACATATTATATTAATTAAATCAAACTTTATTAGATTAAAGTTTATTATTAAATCTACTTTATATAAAACTTAAAAATATTTCCAATATTAAATAAAACCCTATATATATTCCCTTTCAAAACCAAAGAAATCATTTTTAAAATATTTATATATAGACCAACTGTGTCTGTATATAATTTCTTATCATATGGTCAATTGATACGGATATCTATCATTTCAATTCGCAATTTAAATATATACCGGTGATATCATTTCAACCCGCAATCCCAAAACAATTCAAGTGAAAATCGCTTGGGTCTATCATTTCAACCCATAACGATTTTCTCCTATTGTAAAGTCCGATCGGGTATGTATTATTTCAACCCATAGTGAATCCTATACTAACAGGGAACTTGCAGAGTGATAACAGATATGATAATAATATAACAGATAATAATATCATAGGCATATATCAGAAAATAAATATAAATAATTGAATATGGTGTCATATCCCACAGGTGAATAGGTATAGATAATAGCATAACTAACAATAATTAAAAATTTAACAGTTCAAATTAGCAGCATATTTCAATTGTCGTTTCAATTGAAATCAAATAATAAATATAAGAACGTTAATCGTGAGTGACTGCTCACCTTTCGAGGCTAGATAGATTTGACAAAGAAACGAGCTATGAATCCAGGTACGAACTTCAAAGCAAAGCACGATTGAACACAAATTCAACGATTAAAGCTGAAAATGAGGAATCGATGAGAAAATCAATCAGTTTAATATATACATCAAATATATATTATTATTATTTTATAAAAATTAATATCTTAATTTCAGAAAAATATTAAAATAATATGTGTGTGTGTATATATATACAATTAAATCACTATCCTTTAAACACATATTTTTTCAAAATATTATAACCAAAATCTTATATATATATATATATATATATATATATATTCAAACTATATATAATACATTACATATGCAGACCCATATTTTAATAAAGATATGTAGTGCGAATATACATATATGCATAACAAAAGAAGAGAAAGCTTTATATTCAATATACAAATATGCATAGATATTAGAGCTACATACTTTACTGTATCCTAAACATATACTATATGTATATATAATATGGAAAAATCTAAACACATTATATGTAGCAGCAATTAAAAATAAAACAGAAGAATCAAAACAGCCTAAAATTCACATACTTACGAATATATAAGTTGCTGATATAAATCTCATATACTCTAACAGACGTGTTATATGACACTTTAATATAAATACTCTATGCAAATTTTTATTACACATAAATAACTCACAGATTTATGCGTATAGGCTTTTACATAAATGAATAATGAATGATATAAACCTATATAGTATATGCAAACTATATATATAATATATCAATACCAAAATCTTCTATAATACAACCTATCATAAAATGCAAATATCTGAAACACAAATATAGTAAAATTATATACTTTGAAACAGCTTTAGATACATATACGTTGTACATATCCTGAAACCACCTACCAAATATGTAACAAAAAAATCACAAAAATCTTTAGATTTGACTTAAATAAAATCAAGTAACTCATTTTATGAAAGCTTATATCCATTAACCGATCCAATACCAATTTATAAAATTTATATTATTTAAAACAATAATTTAAAGCATGGATTGACAGAGAAATATATATACATAACCCATTTTAATCTTACACATACCTCTATATATATACACACACAAAGAAACACGGCAAGGACAGATGTGGAGGATGGCGCAACACTCGAGGAGATGGGTAGGCGAAGAAGGTGGTGGTGGTTGAGGTGTTTAGGCTGAACAAAGCACAAGAGATCAAGCAAAACAATGTAAAATTTCAATAGAAAAATGAATAGAAAAGTAGAATTGGAGGAAACCATTACCTATTTTATTTTGTGGCCATGAGAAAAGAAGATGGGAAGTAAAAAAAATTCACGTGAAAAAGTGATATATGCGGCTAGGGTTAAGGAATGTACGGAAAAATTTGTGGAGAAGTTATGGTAGGAAATCAAAGGGGTGGAAAGATATAAAGGCAAGAAATCAAACATAACGTATGCCTACAATTAAAACAGGCAACGTATCTTAATTTGATGTGTTTCGTATATATTAAAGAAAGAAGTATACAAAAAGCTTCACTAAACAAGTAAGTACAATAACGTTTAATAAATATATTTTAAAAGATATGCCCTTTAAGGCAATAACGTATATCTATTTGAAATTTCTTTCCAAGAAATAAATAAGGAATCTAAACACTTATACATTTAACTAATAAATGAATGTCTAAATAGAAAAATAAAGTAGAGATAGATATTATGAAAAATAAACAAATAGTTTTAGGAAAAGTAGGAAATAAATAAAGAAAATACTTAATTTAATGGAAACTAGAATTGAAAATTGTAAATAAAATTCAACTGACTTTGGAAAATTTCAACAACACTTCTAAATAAATAAAAGTCAAGTAAATAAAATAAATGCCGAACAAAATAAAGTGTAAATGAAACTAAAATAAGGTCTTAAAAAAATAGAAAAATAAATTAAGAATTACTTTAATTAATTGAAACTAGAAATTAAAAATTATAAACAAAATACGACTGACATTGGAAAATTTCAATTACAATTTTAAAAATGTTTTTAAAACTAAAATATATACATCACATGTCATATTACACATGTAAACCTAAATTAGAAATGACATGACAAACAAAAATATTATTTATATAAAAATAAAACAAACAATTTTGTTAAATACAACAAACTACATCCAATAGTGTAAAAAGCATAACTTTCACAATATTAATCAGATTTCAACGAAACAAAAAGTAGTATCCTTAGAATTTTATTTACTTTCATAAAATAAAGATAAAATTCAAAATTTCAAATTTTAATTTTTTTAAAATTAAAGTCAAAGTTTGACCATATTGACCAAAATTCACCTTTTTGGAAAATATTCTATTTATTCATGTTTGGAATCCTAATTCACATTTAAATCAAAATTCAATTTAAAATAATTAAAAATATACAATTAACATAATCACAAAATATAGGGTTGTTACAATAAACAAGTCTGAAGGCACTTATTGGATTGGGTTTCCATCAATGGCAGGGCTACTGGGGTACCGCCCATCACAGTACCT
Organism: Allium cepa; assembly: GCA_030765085.1. Taxonomy (NCBI): domain Eukaryota; kingdom Viridiplantae; phylum Streptophyta; class Magnoliopsida; order Asparagales; family Amaryllidaceae; genus Allium; species Allium cepa. The sequence goes on from CM060928.1 coordinate 535,547,398, forward strand.
GGTCTAGATCATAGTACCAAGGATCCATCTCGATCCCTTACAACACAAGACTGGAGCTACCCCTTACTGGATAGTTTGAATAAGACCACCCCACAGGTGGGATCAGCAACCGTCTACACAGCCAAATAAAAAGGGACATCTAGACAGGGTTGATCTTACCCAAATTGGTCGCTAGCTACATAACCTTTCTGCACCTTCCCTGTTTTAGCCGTTCCGGTTGATGAGGCTCGAGGCTATGCGTTACCTTTTTAGCACACATACACTTAGAATGCTCATCGTCCTCATAACGATGTTCTGATAACATTCGTCCATACAAGTCTGTTCCCGGTCCGAATGGAACCGAAGGCACTACTCCTACTACATCCATTTTGGAATCACCCTTAGGATTAGTAGCAATTAGCCCTTGCAGTTAACTACTTCATCTTCGATTACTCTTGTCTTCCTCATGAAAACATTCAAACCGGATCGAAGTGGTTTTCGAGAAATTAATCCCGATCTCGATGTCTTCGAAACGATCAACGCATTGGCCAATATTGGTAGTCGGTTACACTTTTTCTCTTGCGGAATAAATTTCCACCCAATTGTTTTATTTCCACTAAAAATCACCAAGTCTTAATACTTTAGATTTTTAAATAATTTAAATCACTTTATCCAAAACTATATGTATACTTTAAAACACTTAAAATAAAAACTACTTAAAACACTTTATTAAAATACTAGTTATGAAATTTTATAATAATTTCTTATTTAAAATTTAAGACAAAACTAAATTTAAAATAAATTATTTTATAAGGTATAAATAATAAATAATTATTTTTAAATCATAATATTAGTCAAATCTATAAAATAATTTACTTATATAATTAACTTAATATATATTTACTTTTAGAAATTTTAAAACCACTAAGTAATAATTTCTTTCTAAAACATTCTTTTAAAACCACTTTAAAACCTCTAACTTATACTTAAAAATCTGCTTTGAAAACGTGCTTGCATTTTTCAGGAAGATACACTTTCCATTACAAAATAGTCCATTTAATCAGTTAATAAATCCTTCTCAAATTATCCCAATTTAATTTACATCTAAATCCCAAAAATTTCTTTCCCACGCCTTTAAAAATAAACCACTATTTGTTTTTAAAACACATTTCCATCTCCTTATAATCACTTTCAAAAATATATACACTTAAATTATTTACATTAAGGCTACTAAAATTACTTAAATAAAAATAATACTTAAGAAATTTTACAAGAATTTCTGAGTAAAACTTAAACCAAAATTCCTTTTTAAAATAAATTATTATATCAAATATTTATGTTAAAACTCCTTTTTAAAAATCATAATATTAATTTACCTTTAAAATAATTAACTACCTCATTAACTTAATGAATATTTACTTTTCACTTAAAAATAATTAAAATAATAAATTTTATAAAACATTCAAAAACATTTTTTTAAACTTCTAGTTTATACTTTGAAATCCTTTCTTTGAAAATATACTTAGTTTTCTAGGAAAAATATACTTCCAACTTTTAAAAATAAAATTGCCTTTTATTTTTTTAAAAGAATTACATCTTTTCTTATACCACCGGAATCTACACTTTCAAATTTATCCACTGATAAATATTTCCACTTCATTTATAAACCAGTCTACAAATTTCCATTTCTCATTTTCTTTTAAATCACAGTTTCCAAAACAGTAAATCGATTTCAGAACGATTTCCTGGTTTTAAATTCCTTTTAAAATTTATTACTCGATTTATCTAATTCCAATAATTATTTACTTAAGAATTTTCCTTTCATTTCCTTTAAAAATCGGAACTTTATATATATATATATATATGTATGTATGTATGTATGTATGTATGTATGTATGTATGTATTTCTGTTTCTCAAAATACCCATATATATATTCAGCCAAGCATAACATTCAATAATTTCAATCCCTAATATAATCTAACACAGATCATCAAATAAATCACATCGCTAAATATAAAATAAATTCAACGTTTTGAGGAATCCAGTTAAATCCTTCCAACATGCTTTCCTACATCCACATATGTTAGCACAATATAAAAATATCAATCTTACTTCAAGGGGGATATCGCGGTATATATGGTCATCCGCTATTATGTGAGGCACATAGGGTCTCATCCGCTATATAATGCGGGAATATCAATCACTCTAATATATATATATATATTACTATATAATATCACATCAAGTTAATTCAATCAATCAGCCAATAATTTAAATTAACTGATAATCAAAACAAGTGAGATTAACTCACCTTTGTCTTTTAAATTGCAATCTGATCCAAACTGGCTTGTCTTTTCCCGATTTAAGACCTTGTATAAGCATTATACAGTTTATTAATATTTGAACTAATCAATTACCATTTTAATAAATTTAATTAACTAATAAATTAATTAAACAAATTTCCTTTTAAAAAATCCTTTGGAAACTAAAATAATTGGACAAGTTAATTAAATGAGTTAACCCCATAATGTATTACTTTAAAATAACCTAGCAAGTGAGAATATGTATATTTCTTTTATTTTTTCCTTGAAACTACCTATATTAAACATGCATGTAAAATTTTTCTCCTAGGTATACTTGTATTTTTATCTTTATTTTTTTAATTTTTTTTCCTTCTCTTGTAAATCAAAACAGTTTAGAAATTCTGTTTTAGAATAAAATTTAATCAAAATATATTATAACTTTATTAATCTAGATCCATATATATATACTTTAAATTAAATTAAAAAGAAATAAAATAAAACTGCTACCTACACACGAGATCCCCCTGGCCACTAACGATCTTCTCTGACACGCCTCACTTCCAAGCACGCGACTTCAATACCATCGCTGCTGCAAGGCCGTGCCAGAGGCCATCCAGAACTCTATTGCTCTGTCGCCCATCATTATAGCTCGCCAATCCATCTAGCGATTCCAAATGACAGACGACGCCGCACCGCACGCTTGATTCCCTTTCGCAGTTCGATCATGCTTGATTCGAGCGAAGGCAAGCACCAGGCTACCGCTTATGAATGAGGAAGAATGAGGCTTTCTTATTTCCAAAATTGATTTCGAATTTGGAAAAGAAACGCGGCCATGGATATATTTCTACTGGGAAATGAGCAAGGCCGAAGGTTTCTTTTTAGGCATAGACCATATGCGTTAGAATGTTTATACTTTTTCTTATCTTTTTTAAAAAAAAACGAAGGGGACATCTGGTGCGTGAATAGAAGAGGCAGGAGGCACGTGGAAGAAAAGGCTACAGTGATGCTGAAGGGAAAAATGTTTGAAGAGAATTTCATTGACCAGTCCACATATATATAATATTTTATTAAATTCAAATTTAAATCGACTTGAATTCTCAACACAAAATTTTAAACTCCTATCGAGGTGTGCCGCTAGGTGTTTATAATGTTATACTCCTATCCCGAATGCAATGAAAAAGGTTTTGAGTCCTAACTCGATCGTATAGAGAAGATAGCTTCTTGGACTCAGTTATTATATTGAATTTCCGATATAAATTTCAGTGCGTTTACATATTGTACGAACACACGACAACTTTGAATGCTACGAAAATTGAAATCCAATAATAATACACTATTACAGATCCAATGGAACAGGTTTCGTCGAATTCTGAGACTATGCCTCAGAAGGCTATTTTTAAATATCAATTTAGACGATAAATTTTTAAAACTGAACAAAACACTTCAAATTTTAATTTTAAAGCTTTCATTATCTTCGGTATTCTAAATATAAATTTTATAAGCTTTTTAAATATTTTTAACCAGCTTAAAACCAAGATTCACTATTTTAACCAATTTCCAATTATTAAATCCAATTATTTAATTATCCAAATAAATAGTGATATTTGAAATTCAAGTTAAAATAACTTTCAAATATTTAAAATCAATTAAATATTCCAATTTCAAATATCCAAAAATTCTGGGTCGTCACAGTTAGTTCCTCAGATGATGGTTTTAATGGCAACAACCTTAGGATTTGTTATAAAATATAAATACTAATATCTTTGTTTATATATATATATATATATATATATATGCGAGATATATATGCATGTACTGAGAACAAAGACTGTTTCTGTATAGAGATTCTAGACCGACGAATTCAAGATTGTAGAAACAAGAGTGAAGACTCATGAGTATCAAGATTATCAAGAGTTCAAGATATCTAGATAAGTAATAGAGCCTAGATTTTATGTTAAAATTTTATAATAATACTAAAGTCTTTATTCAGATTTTAATTGTGGAATGGAATCCACCTTCTCACTTTAATAGTGGGATGGAACCCACAACCTCTTTAGTGGGATGGAACCCACGACCTTTTCTAGAGAAATGAAATCCATGAAATATTCAAAATAATTTATTTTAATTATTTTTCCAAAAACTATCTTTTTAAAATTCATCTCTATTAATTTAAATATTTTAGCCACAATTCAAAAACTATTCTTATCATCTTTTAATATTTTGATCTCAAAATCATCTCTTGTTTTTTAAACTATCTCTTGATTTTAATATTTTAGCTTTAAATATATAAAATATATTTTAAAGAAGTCTGTACTTAGATTTTAATATTACTTTTATATTGTATATTATATATTTTAAGATTTCTTTCTAAAACTCTTTTATAAGTTTAAACTATATTCAAAATGGTTTACAAAGTTTAGAAATTGTTTTGATAAGTTTTAGAATAAAAAATCTCTTTTAAAATAAAAATCAATTTTTCAAAACATACTAGGGGATGTCGACATGCCTATACCCCCATGTCGACATGCCTATACCCCCCATGTCGACATGGTAGCCGTAGATTTCAGATTTCAGATTTCAAGTTTTCAAAAATAGTGTCTATTCGTCATAACCTTTCAAGAATGGACATGACCGTTATTCTCCGATATATATCTATAGTTTTCAACGAATTTTCACTTAAGATTCCTTTGTTTTCTCTCCTCTTTCTCTTCCATTCTTATTTTCAAACTTTATTAACAAAACTCTATCGAAATCCTATGTGAATCAAACTCGATCGTCTCTAGTTTGACTCTTTGTCACTCTCTCTCAAAGATCCCGATGCTATTCAGAGTTATATGACCATTTATAATCAAAGATCGAAAAATCGAAGTGTTTCTCTTTTTATCAAAGTGTAATTGGAAACGGTGTGATTAGGACCCGTAAATCAATTGGCTGTGAATTTAGCTCGTAAATCAATTAGGTGATCATGTAGCCTGATTAAATCAAGAGAGTTTGCCCTGAACTTAGAGACAGGAGGGTGTATCTCATGGCCTTGAAATCAGGGTTGTAATATCGACAATATATTTAAAAATAAATATGCGCAAGAAATTGTGTGGGAGTGGATGTAGGGTAACTCCAAACCAGTATAAAATTCTGATATGTTCTTTCCTTTACTACTTTTATTTACTATTTGCATCCGTGTCTAGTTCTATGATTGTCTGTGTTTGTGAATTGCTTCTGTTTGGGTTTAATTTGAAAAGATTTCAAGAAAATTCATAAAATTAACAAAACACTATTCACCCTCCCCCCTCTAGTGTTAATTCTTCCTTAAGATCCGTAATCCGCATTTCCTACACATATATCATAGCAAAGAGATTTGAGTAATGCATATAAATTATTTTCCTTGTATAAGTATGATTTAAAGGGTTAAATCATTTTGAAAAGGTTTTCAAGAAAAATTTAAAGGGTAGATAACCCTAAATAAAATGACTCGGATATTTTCATACCAGATAGGACTAGTGTAGGGTTGCATCCTATACATTAGCTATTAGCCCCTAGCTAATTTAGTCCAAAATTCCAGTGTGTAGGGCTTAGTCACAGGTAAGACTTAAATGATGGTTACACATAGAAGGGAATAGATATATTTATGTAGAGATAGGTTATTTATGAGCCCGCAAGACCATTAGGATCAGATGATCCTAGGAGAGGATAAGTTAGGGGCAGACTGTCCGAAAGGGGAGTGTCTAACAGGTGTTAGATTGTTTTTTATATTTTCTAGAAGGCCCAAGTTAGCCAAAGGTAAGTAGTTAGCCAAACAAAACTACATTTTTTTTGGACGGCTGGTCATTTATTACCTGTTTTAAGCATATATGATATTTGCTATAATTGATATAATCTGTTTGATTAACTAGTTTGATTGCAGGATTTTGATTTGCAAAAAGATATGTTTTAAAGGGATATTAGTTAGGGGAAACTCATCCTGCTAAGCGGCGTAGTCTCACTTAATATCAGTAAACCGAGACATAATATTGTTATTCATACTAGGCTTTATGTCTGACTCGAAGTTTATGTTTTCGCCCTTAAACTCTAGGGTACTCAAAATTGATTTGAGTAGATTGAGAGTTTGAGTTTACAGGTTTAGTAGGTGGACGAATAAGGCTTTCGAAAATGAGCAAGAGGTTAATGCTAGCTGTATTTAGGAGTTGTTTCGTTTTATTTCCGTTGTGTTGTATTAAGTCTTATATGATTAGTTAGTACTCTGATCAACCAAGGGGGCATCTTCATATGTCGCTCTTGGCGTATTTATGTAATAATTATATTTGATTTGAACCTAGAAAACGTTTGGGATTATGTAACTTGAATATGAAACATTGCTTTGAAATGTAATCAAAAAGGTGTTTTAATCAGAAATGATTTTATTTCATATTTTAGTGCTTATGATATTATCAATACCATTAACATTATCGTATTTGGTCACCGTACGTTAATACTATGTATGACTGCAGTATTTGTAGTGCTTAACTTCGGACCTCCGAATAGGGGATGATACAAAAAGAAAACAAGGAAACGCTGGTCCTTGTTGTGGCATGCATGCTCCAAGTTGTACATGCCATGGAAGAAAAGAAAGCCCTCGAGGGAAAAATTAAGTAATTAAAAGCTCAGGTCTCCAAGTCTGAGAAGGACGAGCTCAGAATGAATTCGAGACCACCTTGCTAAGGTATTACGCTAATGTGATCGAATTCAAAGACCTTAAATGGCTCGAGGAAGAATATACAATTCCGCTTTCTTTGGCTCGGGATGAAATCTTAGAATAGGAATTAGATTCCAATGGCCAAGTAGACGAAGAGAAACTCAAGTCCAAACTAATTGATGATGCTGACCTTAAGGCCTTAGAAAAGGGTCGTGTATAGGGCATTTGAAGCTTCCACCTCCACCCAAGTGCCCATCGAGACTTCTCCGAGTCGGATCTAAGGATTTGGCAACAAACACTGCTCTTATCCCTTTGGAGCCTCGAACAGATGATGTTGCTCTTACGGCTCTAAGGTCGTCGCTCCTACTACACTTGGGTCATCATTGCCTGTCCTTGACACTACTACCTCCATTGCAACAATATCTACCGCAGCTCCATCTTCTAAATCTGAGGGGTAATATCCCAAGGATCCTAGCTTAATGCCACCTTCGATTACCTCCACTCTTCCATTCATGTCTCCAATTCATGAGGAAAGCAAATCAAAGATTCTTTACACACCTGGAAATCGACTCCAGGAGGTAAATCTCTAATCTAACCCGTCTTCGAAAAGCTTCAAATGCCTTCTAAAGACGTTTCTAATCTTTTAGTCTTTATCTATCATCTTACAAGTCAGCTCGCTATCATGGCACTCCCGGCCTCATCTCCTACTAAGGTTCATCCGATGATTGCTCTTGACAATACATCCACCGTCGTCTCAACACCTCTTCCAGTTGCCACCTCCTCCACCCAGTCTACTCCTGATCTTGATGTTGAAAAGATCGATGCTCGAAGGGAGAATGTACTACATGAAACTGACATAGCCAATGATGATGAGGAAACTATCATCACCGAAGAGACGAGGCTTGGGCCTTCCCTAGCGGCAATTAAGGCCGCCAACATTCATAAGCTGAAGGTGTTAAACTTGAACCAGGAACGGAGAAGATTCCACCTCCACTGTCAATATCTTCGCCGACCTCTCCAGCTCGTGTCCTTTCTTCCTCCATTCTCATCCTTATATCGGCTAGTGAACCTCCTAAAATCCTACAGGATCTAAAAGCGATTATGACTGGGAACTCGACCTAGAAAACCAATTTCGATGTCAAAGACTCTTGGGAAAGGAAAGAGAAAGCCATGCCATCAAAGAAGGAATGAAAGAACACCTAGAGTGGTAGGAATAACAAATGATCTATGTTGCGCTCGCCCGACGATGATTCCTTTTAGTCTCTTTTTTCCTTTTTGCTTTTTCTGGGCTTTCTGTACATAGGCCGATGATGCACGGGTACAGCCCCACCCTTTTTGTATTCAAACGACGTTATAAATAAAAGTTGATTTTCTCTCAACTCTGTCCCAACTACTTTATTGCATCTTATTATCTTGCATATTCATTTATCTGCATGCATATAATTATCTGTAAAATTACTTGTATATCATATGTGTCTATGTCTGTGATTGTGTAATACCTTTATTTATAGTAACCCATACATATGAATAAGCATCCGCTACTGCCCATTACTTAGCTCTGTTTATTAACAGTCAAACATTTCTTGTTCAACTAAACAAAACTATATATCATTATCAATCACGTTTATTATCGATCGAACATATCACGTTCGTCTATAAACAAAATTGCTTTCTACCGATGTGGTTGAGCGTCCATGGTTCATCTTCCCGTGTGGGCAAGGGCACCAATACATCCCAGTTAGTATACATGCAAAGTTCTATTATACATGGCATTTATCTCTGGGCATCGGTGTCTGTGATGCCTATCTCTGGGCATCTACCTCTGACATTGCCTATCTTCAAGTGTTAGTCAAAGATAAGATGTGTAAGGCCGAACCATCTGATCAACTCCAGTCTGATTATACTATGATAGTCCGATCATGGACCAAAGGGGTTTGTTGGTATCTAACTTTGGGTATCTACATATTCGGTTTTCAAAACAAAATGTATGCTCGTGCTACCACTTTCAAAATTCTAACTTTATTTATGAACAAATAAATGAAAATTATCACCTTATACATCGAATCTTGATAAATAGGATGTCCAGTATCCAAAAAGAAATCAAGTGAAATAGCAGCACAAATGCTCGTTATTCCATGGACCATGTCCATGGAATTGGGGTTCCATCGATTGTCAATAGCTTAAATGTGTTGTCTTCAAACTTTTGTCCTATCACGTAAGGACCTTCTCAAATCGTACCAAGTGCTCCCATACATAAAAAACTCATTTTAAAACAAGATCTCAATTTCAAAGGTACAATGTGTAACATTGACATTAAACTATCTTGCTACTCTTTACTAGTGAGCAAGCACCCTTAAATCGGCCTCTTTTTATTTCTTTTCCAAAAAGTCGGGAGATGATAGCAACATCTCCTCGTTCACCTTGGGGTTAAAGTGCATCTGTCTATGAGAAGAGACTTCAGCTTCAATCGAAATCATGACATAAGTTCTATAGACAAAACGAATGGCTTATGACAAGTCGTGGACTTCTGGGTTGTCCGTTAAGACCTTAACGCCCATGGTAAATCATCCATCTAGTTGTCCTTCGTTCGTTTCAATGGCATTAAATTCATTATATTTTAAAGCCCATAAAGTAAATCTGTATTTTTATCGTATTTAAATTCATGAAATCTTCAAATTAATTTTAAAGTACAATATGTTTATGAGTTATTTACCCACTTTCATGTTTGTAGGTAATGGCCCAACTAATATGGTGACTTCATTTGAAAAATAAATGGTTATTTTTTATTTTCAACTTTTAAATTTATTAAAAGTACTGCCAAATCTTTCTTTTGGACACTTAAATATTAATGTGAGAAAAAACAATTAATGACCAAGTAAAAGGAGGCCCATTGTTAAATTGATAAATGTTATATTTAGAAGCATTTGTGATCTGTTAATGTTGTTTTAACTCATAAATATAAAAGGAAAAAATTTAAGTTGTTTTAATTATTATAATCATAAAACTACATTAATAATTTGAGTACAGAAAATAACGTAATTATATTATCCTCTTCTTATATAACATATCAAAGAAAACAAGGGTTGTTCAGTATAAAAGTTCCATTTTCTTCCATGTCTGATTATACTGCATAAATATAATCAATAGCTACGTCATTCATTCAGATTACTAAGGATTTGTAAATAAATTAAGCACGTCTTTCTAAATAAAAATATTTATGCAAATAAATTAATTTTTTCCATTGCTTACCAATTGTTTGTCCATTGATTAGTAGTAATTTATATATAGTTAAATAACTTTTTCATATGGTAATCTTTATGAAATTTAATTCCTCCATGCACAGATAAATTTTCACTTCCTAAGAGTTTCATTACCTCATAATGGTAAGGATTAAATATCATTGATTTGTCACTAAACACTTACATTTTAAATTAGTAGCCTACGTTCAAATTTATAAAATTTACCATCCAACATTTTTATAATTGAAAAATCTTCAATTTGTACAAATATAGCCTCACAGAACATATTTGTATGTAGTCAAACATATAATAAAACATTTTTTCCTCTAATGTATAAGTTTGTAGAAACAAAAGGGTTCATATTTAATAATAAAACATACCTATTTTAATTGTACGCTATATCAAACCTAATTCATTATTATGATTCATAATAGAATGCACTAATTTAAACTGAAAGGTACACAATTACAATGTCTAAATTAGTATGAAAAAACCCACTTATGTATATATTCGTTATACTCGATATATAAGAAAACTTCACCATAACCTTATTAATAATTTTTATCACACTAATATTTTAATATTTGGAATCGTGGCATATTCAAAATTCATATTATTGTGATTAACACATATATTAACAACCAAAACCAATTCTTAAATCACCATACAATCTGAAAAATATTAATGAAATGGATTATTGTCAAAACCAGAAAATAACTCAAATATGAAGGTAAAATGAAAAATTGGACCGTGCATTAGCATTAATTGAGTATATTCGTCACCTTGTTAATAATTTGAAACTTCCATATGTAATTCAACTTTGCTCAAAATGCTTGCTTTTCTTCTCCGAATGCACTAATTGTCATAATAGTCCAATTTTTGCTCCAAAACCCAAGTAGCCTAACCCTTATAAACTATGGATTTAATTTCTGCAAAGTGTTAGAAAATGATGGATATGAACAATGAAGAGAAAGTGTTGAGAGTTATGTCATGATGAGGTTACTTCCTTTAAGGCAAAATTTGGCACGACTATGGTACCGACTATGGTGCAATCAACAATTATCATCCGCTCCACAAGGTTAACATAGCACCCCTTCAAACTTGTGCAATCAATGTTGAAAATTTTGAAGATTTATAGAAGTCTCTGTCCATGTTTTTTGACTATATTTGAAAGAAGATTTTCTGATGAGGAATTTGCGGAGAGAAAAAGATGAAGAAGATGAAATTTTGCTCACTATATGTTTTTTATTCTTTCTCAAATTAGAGAGAAAAATTTGAACAAAAGACAAGCGTGGATTTCTCCTCTATAAGAAGCATTCCGTAAATGGAAACGGTTTCTTGGTAATAAATACAAAAGGTCATAAAATGAAAGGACTTTGATTTTTATTGTAGCTATCCAACAACGTTTTCTCCTTAATGGAAAAAGTTTATGAATAGAGCCTCATTCACCACACACACGTTACAATCAAGTCACCGTTTTTCCATGAAGCTATCAAGTTGAATCTCCATCATAAAGTAGGTGTGAAGTGACAAAGAAATAAGAGTAAAAGAAATAAAATTAAATCCTAGAAGCCATGAAAAAAGGTATTACCTGACACTTATTTTAGTTTCATAAAATTGTAGAATTATGTTTTCATTTTGACATTAATATCATACCTGGGTCATTTTTTTGTTGCGTGGATGGAAAATACAGTGCGCGGCTAAAAGCATCCATTTTTATTCTTTCTAATGTCATCATTGAAAATTACCACAAGATTACGCTACTTTCACTTCTCAATACAACATTTATTTTTTAGAATACCATTGCATTATCCTTGATTAATTTCTTTTTTGTTCAATTCAAAAACCATAAAGCAGAAAAGTACTGATGCTCCAACACATCACATTGTAACCACTTCCTTCGTAAACAGCTTGTCACAGAGTTATTTATTTTATATATAACTTTATAATACTTCATTTTGTATTTTAAATTTTATGTTGTTTGATGGAGGGAATGGTACCGTTGGAAAGCCTGAATGGTCATGAATTGTAGATTGGTAGAGGTTGGCCGTCTCAACTAGCTTTTGTTTGGTGGACTTCTCCAAATGAATTTGACAGTGCTCTGAATGGATGAAGGGACTTTGGTGAAGTACCGCTAAGTGAAAATGAAATGTGGTATAAGGAAGTATACAATTTTTATTGAATTTTATTTAAATGCTTGTGGTAAAAGGAAGAGGGTTTTGAAATGTAAAATTTATTTACATTTACTTGGAATGTTAAAAAATGAAATGATCAGCACATATTCATTCATTCATTATATAACGAAAATTGCTTCCACTAGAAAAAACAGCAATTGCTACAACAGTAGCATCGTTACTCATGTTTTGGAAGATGTAACTAATGACGTCAAACAATATATACACAAGTTTTCCATATTTGCATCTCAAATTATATATATGGGTAACCTACTTATTTCAGAAAATAAAGCAACTAGGGAAAGATATAATTGAAATGATAAACATGTGTAAGACATCAAAAACAGTAGGCTGAAGTGAAAAAGGTAGTATATACTCACTGTTTCTTTTTTCTTTTTCTTTTTTCCAACATGGCATATTGCTAAATTTAAGAAAAAAATATGCAAAATCGAAATAACAAATTAGAAAAAATAGATTATTTAGAGTAAATAAATAAGACTACAATAAAGAATTGATGACTAACCATTTCCAGGCTCAGTAATAAAACACATATTCTAAGAAAGAGATGATCAATGGATGATGAGGACGAACCCTTCAAGTGCTTTCATTAGCAGATGAAACTGCAACATGATCTGATTCTGGCTTTAAACTAACACCCATAACGGAATAGGCAGGATTAAATATCAGATCATGCTGGCAGCTTCAGCTACCTGTGATGCACCATAAAATTAAAGTGGTTTATTATAAAGCACATAAACAAGCACTTCAAGAAATGTACCGTATTTCATTAAGAGGAGAAGATTCATATATATAGATGGAGAGATCAGAAAAGGTATATCTTTCTGTTAGGATTTTGTTGTTGTTTCTGCTGCAATGTGTAGCAAATTAAAGGATGAGTTAAATGACTTGTGGGCGATAATGAAAGGTGATGTGGTCCAGATAGCTACTGAAGAAAAATAATAATGACAAAAATATCAGTATATTATGGTACCCACGCCACTGTAGGTTTCCTTTGTGCTCAATATTCTATGACAATTCTTTATAGTCTAATGCATGATTCGAACCCAAACCTCGCTCACAGCCTCGGCATCTAAGAATCTGAATAGATTTATACGGACCACTTAGTACACATGGTCATGCCGGCGATCAAGCCTTCTATACGCATTTTACAAGTAATTACATGCGTCAGGATCACATATTCTCTATATTACTTCAAGCATACTTTATGGACCCCTATTTGTTGATTGGCTTGACAAAGACTTAACATGTTCTTTAGTACTTTCTGTCTTCTCTTTCTGTCCCAATTGTAGTAAATATTCAAATCTGAATTCAGTTTTTGATGCTAGTTGTGTCTCTATAGGGTTGATTTGAATTAAAACAAATGTAGCATGTAAGTTTTGTCCAGTTTGTTGTCTGTAGACTTTGAAGTAAGAATAAGTTCTTCAATTATAGAAGGCATTTCAGATGTAGACCTAGGATCTAAACTTTCTTTACCATATCAACCACACACTTTATTCTCTTAGTATATATGTGATGCTCAAGATCAAATATCATGCACTTTTAAGCGTTGTTTACTTTTGCGCTAAAATAACAAACTCGGTTGTCATGTGTAATGGTATGGGTAGTGCTTTTCGGATTTGGGCATGCATCGAGTTTTCATCCTGAAACGCAGCCCACATAGAAGGACGCACCGAATTTGCTCAAGGCACAAAAATTTGCACTTTTCTTATGGATAGCTTTTTTTTATAATTCTTTTTGCTTCAAGGCAAAAATATATTGAAATTGACATGGAAATCCAATTCATATTCTCAAAGCAGGTTGTAATCTATAATCTATCACGTGCAGATATAAATTTGATTCAAATTTCTAGTTTATTGGCAAGATGTATTATCCTTTTGGAATTTTGCTTTTAAAAGACTATTGTATTTGAAATTTTATAGTTATGTTCAATGATGTTTGCAGAAAATGGTTAGAAGGAATATTTTCTATATATATTTTTAGTAAATTATATATTAATTATATTGAATTTTTAATTAATTGTTATGTATAATAAATTTATTTATCTAAACATGCACAATAAATCAAAAAAGTATGCGTTGTTTGTCGTGTCGTATGCCAAGGCTTCGAAGGTGGCTGCGTTGTGCACAGTTAATGACCATAGCTTTATTGCAACAGAGCAAAAATAATTTTGTACGAGTAACATATATTTTTATCCTAGCACTGACCTTAAGTTTTTCAAACTTGGCCGAACATGGTAAAGAAAATAAAAAATAAAAAGGGGACAGAGAACATCAAGTTTGATTGCGTATTTAATAACACTTTCAGAATTGAAAGAAACACAAAAAAACTAGTACTCCATGATAATTAATTCTAATCTTCCTAAAGGGAATAAGAAAAGTGTACTATTGCTATTACTTGGTTTTACAGCAAACCCGTAGTTCACAGATATGTCCAAACCAATTGGCAAAACTTCTTTCCCCCGCAAACCCCACCACACACACCACCCCAACCCCACCCCCACCCCCCCCCCACACCCCTCTCTCTTTCAACATATAGTTGTGGGATTTGCTGAACTACTGCTCATTTATATAACCAAGTTTCCAGGAAACAATGACGTAGCAGTGTGATTCAAAAGCATAAAGGCCACCAGTAAGCAACTTGATTTTCAAATCTATATGTTCAAGAGAATACTCCCTTGAACAAAGTTACGTCCTCCTTCCAATATTGCATGGAAGAACACAATAGCATTTTAGATAAAAACAAAGCCTGTCCTTGAATGTGAAATTAGAATACTTATCTCTATGCAGGTTTCTTATAAGCTTGTTCATAAATCAGATATCAATTATATGTTCTCCGGTGTGACATCCTGATACGTATAATTGATACCATGTCTGATATAACTACTAATTTATCTGGTTTAACTGAGATGAAGTTTGCATTATTTAAGAACAATGTAAGTGCCTCATTTGAAATTTTGTAAAAATAAAAATAAAAAAATAAAAAGGCATTATAGGATAATATGCAATTGCTTCTACTGACACTAAATGAAGAAGAAGAAAAGCTTGTTTGTAGCACTTTTTCAAGTTTCGTGTACTTCGAGAAATGCTAGTCACCACTATGTGATCGAAATTATATCTATGGCTAACTGGTTAATTACCTGGTATTGTAAGATACCATTCTTTTCTATTATGTGTATCTTATAGTCCACAAAATAATAATTACATGCACGACAAATATTCATTTAGTCTTAAAGAAAAATTAAGTTCAAGTTTAGGCCTCGTTCGAAATTTATTATGAAAATATGTATGTTTTCCACTATTCAGCATTTTATACTTGCACATTTAGTAATGCACAAGAACGAAAATTTTAGTTTGTACTTGTGCAAATCCCAAATGCACAAGTATATTTAAAAAAAAAATTGTGCATTTGCATTTTCAGAATACACACCTACAAGCAGAAAAAAACCTATTTTGATAATAAGTTTCGAACGAGACATGAACTTGAAATGATTTTTTCGAGATCTAGAATGAAAATTTGTTCTTAAATGTAATGGTACTTATAGGCAAAAACTTCCTATGCTAGTTGTACAATTGATTTGCAATTTTATAACTTCCCCTTTAATTAAAAAAAAAAAAAAAATAGATAGATTCTTAGTCAGTTTTTTTCTTCTTTTTTTTTTCCTTTCGGTTCCATAATCCTTTTTTTGGAACTGAATTATGTTAGTCATTCTCAAGAAAGAACCGCAAGATATACTTGTTGAAATTGCCCGACTTAAATACATATTAAACTGAAGAGGAAGTCAAGTGCTTCACTACGGAGAAAATGAGAGGATAAACGGAACTACAGTTTAAAAGTGAAATGAGAGGATAAACTGAAGAGGAAGTCAAGTGCATGCACCAAATATTAACGTTTTTTCACTTATCATGAGTTTGATGTGGGAATGTTTCTTATGAATAACGATGTTATGTGTTGTATGATTAGTGTTGTGAATGTAAAGATAAAAACGTGTGATACTGTTGTGAGGACGTCAATTATTGATGTTAAAAATGTTGTTGATTTACGAAGGGTTTTGTTGTCTGCCTGAGCTTTAAGTAGAGTTGGCTTGAGAATTAATGTTTACAGCAAGAAACTGAGAGTGGCAAAGAACACACTAAGAGTGAAAGGACCGAAACATATATTTGTTAAAAGGTATTGCAGCCATGGGAGCGTTAGTTATAGCTATTGACTCAGGCTTTACCGGATTATAGCTTTTATGCACTAGGCATATTAGTTAGAGGAGTTGAATGAGTTACATCGGCTTAGCTTGATTAATAGCGTTCATCATTCAAATAAAGGCTTTTATGAGTGTTATATTCCTAGGAACACTACTAAATAAGGCTAATATTCCGACAGCACGTAGTGACAGCTTTTGACGGGTAATTTTCGACGGCTTTCGGCGGGCCATCGGCGGCCGTCGGAAATTCACGAATTACAGGCGCAGCCGAGCTTTCCTCTTCCTCATTTTGCAGCGTGAATTTTTTTATCAAAAACTCTCAAATCCCTCCTACAAGCTTTCAATCTCCAACTTCGAACTTCCGGATCCTCCACGGCTGCCTAAGCGAAGTTTATCGTTTTCAATCTCAGGTATAATATCTTAATTTGGGCAAAAATCTAATTTTTGCCTTAAATCTATATTTACATAAGATGATAAATTAAAACTAATTAATGATTGCAATTGTTTTCAATTGCATAATAATGGTTTATAGCATCGCATGGTATACCTATTTCATATGTTATCGTGAAATTTTAAAGAGTATGTATAATTTATGATTGTATGTGCATATAGTTAGTAAAACTGTATTTTTTCGTAAAATGCGCACATTTAATTAACTAATGTCCCTTAGAGAGTTTTTGGTGCCGTCTGACGAGTGTTGTACATAATCGTTATATAAATAGTCGTTTTTTTTTAAAACGACCATTTATATTTATCTGATACAATGTTTGTTGGATTTGTCTCTGTATTGGACAAGTCATGAACACAGTAAGCATTTACATTTTGTATACTACTTCGTCTCAAATGGCTCATAGAATTTCGGTCTAACTTTTCTTTTTTGTTTCCTGCATACACGCATTTGTGTACAATGCAGGAAACAAAAGGGAAATGCTGCTGAAATTTTGTTGAATCGTTTGAGACGAAGTAATATACGAAATATAAATGCTTATTGCATTTGTAATGGTAAGTAGATAGTCTGACCATGGAAAAAAAATCTTTTTGTACAAAATTTTGTATCGATACGTTAAAATAAAATGTGTCATATTTGAAACTATTTTTTAATTTATGAAATAGTTTTTTAAATTCAAATATTATACAACCATGAAAATAATATTTTTCGGATTTGTATTCTTGAAATAAATATTAAATTTTGAACTTGTGACTCATTTTCTCAAATAGAAAAAATGATTTATTATTTTGTTGATTGGAGAAGATGAATGTACCAAAGAAAAATACTGAGAGGCTCAATCGAAGAAATTTTTTATAATGATATAAACATATTTTTTGAATTCGCTTTAAGTAATAATGGAAACGATCCAGAAATTCATTGTCCGTGTAGTAGGTGTAGACATTTGAAGTATATGTTACCAGATATTGTGAAAGCTCATTTGTGCCAAAAAGGTTTCGTATCCGAGTATTATGTTTGGGATCGGCATGGAGAAGTTGTAGCAAATATTTCTGTAGAGTCTGAAAGTGTCGTTAATGAAGTAGTTACAATGACCCGTATAGAAAATATGGTCGAAATTGCAGCACGGTCAATGTTTCATATGGTTGAAGTTGACGACGATGATGGAAATGTTGAAGAACCAAATATTAAAGAATATTTTTTATGATTTACTAGATGCTGCTAAGAAACCTATTTGGAATGGTTGTAAAAGCGGCACTCAACTATCAGTAATCGCATAATACACTGCGGTGAAGTCAAAATATAACATCACTGAAACTGGGTTTACGGCTGTTGTAAAAGCTGCAAAAAGAAAATGTCGTCCGATAATCTAATGCGTGAAAATCACTATGAAGTTAAAAAACTTATGTCGGCTTTTGGTTTACCTTATCAGAAAATAGATACATGTTTAAAAGGATGCATGTCGTTTTGAAAAGAAGATGCAAACCTTAGAAATTATAAAATTTATAATCAGGAGAGATACAAACCAAGAAAGAAGAAGGGAAAGGAAGTTCCATACAAGCGTATGCATTACTTACCCATCACTCCAAGTCTTCAAAGGTTATATGCATCTTCTGTAACTGCATCTAATATGAGATGGCATAGTGTGAGAACGGAGGAATATGGTACGTTGACACATCCGGTCGATGGAGAAGCATGGAAGCATTTCAATAAAACGTATCCAAATTTTGCAGCGGAGATTCGAAATGTTAGATTAGGATTATGTACGGATGATTTTTCGCCATTTTCTCAATTTGGTTCTAAATATTCATCCTGGCACATTATCGTCACACCGTATAATTTACCTCCATGGATGCGTATGAAAACGCAATATATGTTTCTTACTGTTGTCGTTCCTGGCCCCGACGATTCGACACCAGGAATCGATGTATATTTACAATCATTGATTGAGTAATTAAAAATACTGTGGAACGAAGGAGTAGAAACATACGACGTGTCCAAGAAGAAAATTTTTCGTATGTTCACTTCTTTATTGTGGATTATAAGTGATTTTCCTGCCTATGCAATGCTTTTAGGATGGAGTACCTTCGGTCGTCTAGCATGTCCATATTGCATGGATGAAACACGAGCATTTTCTTTACCTCATGGTAAGAAAATTTCATGGTTTGACTGTCATCGATATTTTCTCCATGTAAATCATCCCCTCAGAGGAGACAAGAAGAACTTTTTAGCTAATAGAGCAGAAACCAGACAACCACCGACGATATGGTCAAGCGAAGACATATATGAACTAGTTAGGGACTATCCAAAGATATACGAAACTGGAGTGTAAACAGAAAGTGAAGGCAAATCGATTGTTCATAACTAGTGCAAACAAACTATTTTTTGAGAGTTGCTGTATTGGAAACAACTTCTACTTCGTCATAATATAAACATGATGCACAATGAGAAAAATGTATTTGGTAATGTTTTTAACACAATTTTGAATGTGAAAGGGAAGACGATGGATGATTTGAAATCAAGACGCTATATAGAAAAATTATGCAAACGTCCTGAGCTTCATATGAAACCAAATGACAGTAAAAAAAACCCAAAGCATGTTACGAATTAGATAATAATCAAGTTAAAGTTGTGTTAAAATGGGTGGAAGGGTTAAGATTTCCTGATGTGGTATCATCAATCTTCGTAGATGTGTTGATTTTAAAAACGGTAGATTGAGCGGAATGAAAAGCCACGACTGTCACATAATAGTGAAAATTTTATTTCCCGTTATGTTCATAAAACTACTGCCGTTAAAAGTTTGAAAGGTAGTAATAGATCTTAGTATGTTTTACAAAGAGCTTTGTTCGACTACTTTAAAAGTGCAGCGTTTACGTAAACTTGAAGTAGATATTCCTATATTGCTCTGCATATTAGAGAAAATATTTCCGTCGGGTTTTTTTTAATGTAATAGAACATTTACATGTTCATCTCACATCTGAAGCATGACTCGAGGTCCTGTCCAGTATGGATAGATGTATCCATTTGAGAGGTATGTCATATGTTATCACATAATTTAATTGCACTTGAAAGATGAAATTGCATAGATATCTAAATCATCTGAAGAAAAAAGTGAGGCAAAAAGCACGACGATAAATCCACCAAGAGCAATGTAAGCATATTTCATTTTATGCAGTATTAGTAATTGTTCTACTTGTTAAAAATAATGAAATAAGATACGATGATATTAATTTGTTAATGTAGGAAAAGTTTATGGAGCAGCGACATAAACTCCTTGCTCATACGGGTCGAGATCAGTTGACAACGGATGAGAAACATGCTATTTTTGAGTCAGTTATGAATTCATCGGAGCATGGCAGATCATACGGATTGGGCAATCAAGTGGAAAGTAAATAATGTATTGGGTATCATATAAGTTTTCAAATTCAGTACATTGGTTTTGAGTCACTTCGTTATGAAAGCATTATGCATTACCAAAATATATTAATTTGTTACTTGAATGTCATTTCAAAAATAATAATGAAAAAGACTATATTGTTTAATTTAGTTTGCCTGATATATGATGTACACATGCATAAATTTGTCACATTTACTGTTAAAGAGATCAAAAGCAGTGATATCTCATAATGTAACGTACTATTATTTTTGTTAATAAATGGATGAATCACAATTTAAAAACGGCCAAAAGAAAATATTTTCAAATGTATACATTATACAAAAGTAATGGTTAGAACTTCGTTAATGAGTAAATTATTGTAGCTTTGATTTTATTGCATTAAATAACATGAAGAAATTCAATGTGGCAAAATGGTAATGGACAGAGTTTTGAAATAGAGTGACTTTGCCATAAAAGCCTTAGGTGCTTCTAACGACATATTTATATTTATTTATTAGCGACTAATGTAACATGTGGACTCATTTTTGAAAATACTCGAGTAACATATGACTTTTGAAATGAAATATATAAATTGAACGAGTACTTGTGCGTTTGTTTTGAAATAAAATAATACAAGGATAAAATTATTTTGCATCGACATAAATTATTTTATTGCTAACTTTTTCTTTATTTTAGGACTAGTATCTTGATTAACAAGTATATATGAACATACAAATATGAAGTACAAATACTTTACCAGAGTAGATTACATATGACTACAATAATTTGTAAATAAAGGCCTTTAGTGTTTTAGGTATCAAAATGGTGGTTTATGCTGTGGACTACATCAATTAATGTTTTTTCCCATCGTCTGATATGTATAAATTCTAAGTTCAAATGATGAGTGATTTGTTAAAACATAAAACAATGTTTTGTAATGATTGATATTTGTCTAATATATAGTCAGACTCATTCAGTCTACAGTTTCGTGTATTATTCGTATGGCCCTCCTTAACCAATTTACATACCATTTTTTGAAATTAGCCATTTCCTTTCAAAATAGTTATCCCTTTGCTGGGTAACACAACTGTTCGTATCTATAAATTGGCCAACATCCTTCTCATTTGAGAGATAGAAAACAGAGTAATTTCAAATTTATTGCTCTCATCCTTCCCTATAATTATTTTACTTATACTAAAATCTTCCTAAGTTATAATATTTCAAAATATAAATCAACAATCTTGTCACTATAGTTATTTGGTGTTACCACAATCTAAGATGTTATCAACATGTACATACACTTACATAAACATGCATAAACTAAATTAAATAACACTATCACACTGCTAATCATTCACATACCTGCACATACACTTACAGAGATCATACAACTAAATTAAATATTTTTTACAGGCCAATAGTCAAAGACGAGATAGGCAGACTAGTGCTCAGATCGATCTAGCAGAGATCGAAGATTTGTAGGCTAGAGTGGCGCAGCTAGAGGAGCAGAACCATCGACAGTCCATAGAGACCACACAGTTGCAAGACTAGCGTATCGCCGAGTACATGCAACGGTATGGTGGCCGCTTCCCTTCATCTACTGGCTCTGGTTCTGGAGGAGATTGATTGATTGCTTTGGTCGGTATGTTTTTTTTGTTTTGTATGATTTGATAGATGGTGGAGATAGTTGTTGATTTATGTACTATGTTATGATACACTTAGCTATTTTGTTGTAAAATTATGTGTTTTGACTTAATTTTATGTATTTTTATTTGGTGAATTGTGTATAGTTTGGTTTTTGATATTAGGTTGAAATGTTATATATTGGATTCTGCAGTATTGGTGGAATAGTGTTTGTATGGAAAATGTGGATAGAAGGCTATATTGCAGCAGAAATATAAAAAAATTGCAGTAGATTTCTGACGGCTTTCGACGGCTTTCAGGTTATATTTTTCCAACGGCTTCCGACCGCTTTCAGATCAATTTTTTCAACGGTTTCCGACTACTTTCGACAAGTGTTGGAATCCGTCGGAATCCGTAGGAAGTCATCGAAAATACGAACGAAGAGATGGGTCGGAAGCCATTTGAAACACTGCACCCCGACATCTTATTTTCCTACGGCATTTTCCGATGGCTTCCGGTGGCCTTGGACGGCCGTCGACGGTTTTCGGCCATCGGACAATGCCTTTTTACATGTAGTGGAAGCGTGTATAAGTTTCTTTTAGAGTTGTAGCATATGACGAAAGACGTTATTGATTATGGTCACATGGGCGTGTGGGAGCTGAATACGACCACCATCAAATGGAACAAGATGTTTCATTTCATTTATTGATGATTTCTCATATAAAGTATAGGTATACCATATGAAACTTAACTGGAAACTTTTAAAAGGTTTCGCAAGTGGAAAGCTATAGTTGAAAAGTGTTAGGAAAAGAGTTGAAAGTTAAAGATGTGGTAAATAAATGTCATAATAATTCATTGACAGTTGCACCTTAAAAGCAGAGACATTTCACCATACCAAACGATCTTGTTGATTTCATCCGAAAACAAATGAAGAGTGCACTTTTTAAAGAAACTTCATCGTAATTTTGAGCTCAAAGTCAAAGTATTAACGAAAAATGCATAACAATTCATTTTTCACTGCTCATGTCCTGTCATATGTCAAACCCTAAAAACTGTTGTTTTTCTTAAACAAAACTAGCTTCTGAGCGGCTCACATACGGTTTGAGTTACTTGACTGTGTCTCAGACTTCGACTCTAGGTTTGGATCGATCGACAGCCTCTTGCGTCACTCTTCGGTCGTCTCGGTTTCCTGTTGTCTAGTATACCCGAGATCTACTCCTACAGGTATATTTGGAATAGGCACTGGACAGAGAATAGGAATTGGTGTCGGATCGAGATCCTCTCTCCTCCTCCAAACTCCTTTCACTCTCCTAACCAAGGAGGAATACCCCTCCTCACCTAAGGGAGGTCTTCCGGAATAACATAGTTTTTGACGTGTAGCTCTCTACACCCTCAGGTCCCTAAAGTCCCTCATTGTTTTTGGATAACGGAGGCTTAGAGACGGTGGGCGTCGCTACACTAGAGGCGCCCTTAATCACTGGGTGTATCACAACATTGATTGTTCTCCTTAATCGCCGGGCAATTCACAATGTATTCTCAATTGGCGAAGCCTCGCTACTACATAAGTCCCCTCAATCGTCGGGTGGCTCACTTTCCCTAAGCTTAACTAATCGGTTCCCTAGGTTTAGCTTCATTAATCAGAAATCTAGGACTAATGAGCTCCCTTTCGTCTAAAGTCCTCTTCCTCAATCAAATGGAATTGTGAAGTGGATTAACTGCACATTATCGAAGAGAACTAGATGTTTGAGGTTGCCTATTGAGTTTAAAATGGAATTTTAGATAAAAAGTTTATTTATAGCTGCATAATCCCACACTTCCAATGCAATAGATATGAAACACTCGTATGAAGTACGAAAACAGAAGCTCGTAAGTTATTCATTCCTTTATTCTTTTGGATGTTCAATTTATGCACAGCTAACCCAAAATAAAGATGATTAAACTCATGGTATGGGACGACCTACTAAACCGGGGTAAATAATTATAGAACTGTCCTATAATAAGTAATTACATGTCAAATTTTTTTAGTATTACTTCTATGTTAATATTTATGGAGTGCATAGATCAAAACCCACATGAGGAAGCAAATTCGAACTTTGTACTTCAATGCTATTTAGAGTTTCCTATTATTTTCATATGTATTTAAAACATTGGGTTAAGACAACGAATTTATCGTGCTGGGCCTAAGCTTATATACACGAGAGGAACAGTAAGTTGTATCAAAGGATGCGCATGTGAATTTTTCCCGTGTATATGAAAAGATGAAATAAACTTAGGATGCGATGCCCTACTACTAAAAAGATTGTGACTAGTAGGAATCTAACTTTCGATTAGAAGATTTAGAGTATCGAACACATAGTAAAGCATCGAACTCTTTTCATAAAGATACATTTAATGGTGTTGCCAATGATATCATGGTTGATGAGAGAGATTCAAATATTTAGACCGAACGTGGAGTTAAGACTCAACCTGGGCTAATTAGAGAAAGAAAGAAACCTACTTGTCTTGATAATTTTGTGGGTCTTGATATTAAGGCTATAGATTTTTATGACATGACAATATATGGATTGAGTATTGTTCATGATGAACATTGAGATTATAAAGATGTTATTTCTTAAAAAAATAGTTGGAGATTGACTATGGAGAAGGAGATGGAGTCTTTATGCACAACATCATGTATGGGATTTAATGCATCTTATTTTGGATGAGAGAGCAATCGGTTGTAGGTGGATCTGTAAAATAAATATGGTGGGGTTTGTATCTTGACATACAAGGAAAGATAGATAGCAAAGGGATACAATTGGCGGAAAGATGAGGAGTTTCATGGTATATTTCTTTAAATTTACCATGCTTCTATTCGGAATATTTCTATTAAAGCAATATATTTGGATATTATTGACTTTGTTTGCTTATTTTGATGTTGAGCTTGAACAACTAGATGTTAGGATTGATTTCGTGCATGTTAATTTTGAGAAGGGTATACAATTACAACAACAAAAGAGATTCAAGGGCACAAGTAGACCATGTCATGTTTATAAACTTACCCCGTACAAATTAAAACAATCTCCAAGATAGTGGTACAAATGATTAGAAAGTTTATGCTTTCACGGGCATATGTTAGAAGTTATAAGGATCAGTATGTATCTTCAAGAGATGTGATGGTGAAATGGTTTATTTGCTACTAGATGTTGATGACGTGTTGAATACAACTCAAAGCATCGATAGAATTCAAAGGTTGAGAGCGAAGCTCGCTGAGAAGTTTGATATGAAAATTTTAGTGAAAACGTGGTATATTTTGGAT
The DNA here is from genome assembly GCA_030765085.1 of Allium cepa. Classification (NCBI taxonomy): domain Eukaryota; kingdom Viridiplantae; phylum Streptophyta; class Magnoliopsida; order Asparagales; family Amaryllidaceae; genus Allium; species Allium cepa. Next base: position 535,572,718 of record CM060928.1, read on the forward strand.
ATGGAGATAGTCAAGATAGACAATGGAGGGAGTTGAGACTATTTCCTATCGCGTAAATCATCTCTCGATATGGAATGTACAGCTAGTTAGTATCTCTAAGTTTAAATTATCCAAGGATATATCTCCTACATTGAATAAAGAGAAGAACTTTATGGTAGATATTCTTTATTCTAGTGTTGTTGATAGGTTGATATATGCAATGTTGTGTACAGGGCCAAATTTAGCTTGTGCAATTGGTGTAATGAGTAAGCATATGTCTAGTTTTAGCAAGGAACACTGGCAAGAGGTGAAGTGAATTCTTCAATATTTGAAAGGCACTTCAAAAATTAACCAATTATATGGTAGAGTTATATGGTGAATATTATTTTAAACATTCTTAGTCTATATGTTTCGAGAAAAAATATTGATATATCCATTGAGACTAAAGTGTATAACGCTCTTTGGCTAGTGTCCTGGCTTGCGATTGGATAATCAAGTATTCTCCCCACCTTGCCTGGTGTCCTGACCAAAAGGATAGAGTAAGTCCAAAAGGTTAGTCTAATCGTCAAGGCCCATATTAATTTGGGCTTTGGGTTAATTTTAAAATTTCAGTTTGAAATTTTGATATATATTTTAAATTTGAAAGTTAAATGCAAAATGTAAAATGAAATGTTATAAAAGTTATAAAACATTTTTCAAAATTGTTTGAAAATTAATTTTAATAATCTTGAATAATATTTAATTAATTGGACTAACTAAATAAATAATTAATTAAAGTTAATTAATTAAAATAAACTATATATAACTATAAATAATATAGTTCAACATATATATTTATCTTAATTGTTTAACAAAAAATAAAATTATTACTCCAAATTATTATTCAATTATAAAAATAATTTGAATGATTCAAAAATAAGACCTAGCATCAATGGGGACTAGGTTTCCATCTTCAACCGCCTCTTTCAATTTCACCTTTTCTCTTCGCTTCAACTAATTCCACTTTCGGCACTCCCCTCTCGTCTCCATCCTCCTCTAACCTAAATTTTCATGTTGCTGCTAGCATACCTATTTTTTCAATTTCTTTCACCTTGACCTAGTTGCAATTTCTTTCACCTTTCATGGATCTGCTCAGATTTTCTATTTCTCAATCATATTTTCTGTTGCAAGTCCAGATCCACCCTAACGCTACGTACAATATTCATATCTTCATTTTGATATTTATTTAGCTTGCTAGTGAAGTAGCAAACTTACTTCACTAGCTCCTCTACTTGCATAGTGGCTACTAGGTGGCTTTTTGTAGGTTGCTAAGTGATAGTGGTTGCCCTTCTCTCTTCGCCTGCGTTTGGATCAAATATTTTAGGATTCGATGTATGTTTCTCCCTTGCCACAACGGGGGATGCTTTACGATTTTGACTGTGGAGCTTCAATGGGTTTTAAGGATGAACATAATCAGGTCCTCTGTGGCTGTCTGGATTTAGGCAATAGGTTGTTGTGGCTTGGTAATTTGTAACCGTGTATCTTTTAGTGTATATGGCATGTACTTATATTCAACCTTGCTCCTTGTTTTTGTCTTAGTAGTTATTTTTGGTTAATTGTCTCCGTTTCTAGAGCTTTGTCATAAAATTTGGGTCGGGATCTCTTTTTGCTACTTCTTGTTATTCTTAATATGAGTTTATTTTCTTCCGTGTGATTGTCTTAGTACTAATCTTGGATATGAATGCCAGTCTTTGTCATTTCTGTTTCTTTTTTGTTATGGAAATCTTGGTTGGGGTAATTGACTTAGGCTTCATGATATATGCTTTAGCTTATATTGTCATTGAAGTGATCTTGCTGATTGTGATGGTGTTGATTCTTTGTCTCGGTGATCTACGTCTACGTTTCAACCTACTTCTTTTTATATCTTTTTGCTCCATGTGGATTTCTTTGGGCAGCCGGTGTGAGCTTGTAATGTGTGTGCTTCACGAGCATCATGGTTGATGGTTCAGTACACCTGTTGAGGCTCGATTTCCTCCGTTGCTTTTGGCACGATCGTTTTAGGATTTTTGGTTTTAGACATACAGGGAGTTTTGGCATTAGCATTTGCATCTAAGGAAATATGGTAGCAGAAATTCAGGTTTTCTATGGGAAATTCAAGAAGTTGTCGCTCTTTCCTAAAAATATTAATTTTTTGGAATTTGAGATGAAGCTCTTCTTCCCTTTGGAATTATAGGATATGGGCACGTTTGTTTGTTTCGTTGAGTACATTGTGTTATTGTACTTGTAGTTTGTGATTTGTAGCTGCTGAGACTTTTTGCCTCACACCCGTGTTTTTCTATTTTTGTGTAGATGGTCGGTCCACTTAAAAATCCAATAGGTTACCAGTCAAGCCTTGTTGGGCACTATCTATTATGTATTTATATATATTATTTTTCAACTACACAAAATATTTATTTGATAAATAAATAAATTCAATGTTAATTAATAAAGATATATATATATATATATATATATATAATTATATATGTATATAAAACTAAAAATGTTATAGCTAATATTCATCTTAAATTATTTATGATGGATAAAATAAAATTCTGAATTTTTAATATACTAAATGAATTTGTTAATTAAATTTGAATTAATTAATAAGAATTAAAATTAATTAAATATGATTAAATTAATAAGATATATACATATATATATATACATACATTATATGAATAATTAAATGATAATGGTCATAAACAAATTGAACTTATATAACTAAATATGTATAATATAATATAAATGGAACTGAAATAAACTCAAAGCAGATTTTTGGATAAGTACACATGTAAATTACGTATATTTTGATTTCTGATGTGTCCAATACTTGAATCACGAGGGTGTTTTTCAAAAAATACAATATTCCTTGAATCAATATCACTTAATGTATGTATTATATTAAAGATTATGAATGCTTAATACATAAAGTTGTCATCTACCATTTATATGTCAATAGATTACTTGCATATCTTTACTTATTGAGCAAAGTTAAGATAGAAATGTTATGTGTAGCACTATTAATATATTGATTATACGATGTAAGATACATGCATGTATTTGTTAAGAAAACTCAAGGTACGTACATTGTATTTCGACCATCGTGAAATGGTTGGTACGAAAGAATAATCTCTTTCGATTTGTCGAACAAAATCAAGATCGACATTGAGATAATAACAAAAACCAAGGGTTAAGAGTCATATATAATACAACCAATAAGGTGTTACCCGTCGTACGGTTCAAGAACTCGATTTTCATTTCGGGTTTCAGTCTTTTATTTTTATTTTTTAAAGTTTCGGCCCATTTCATCTATTTCGTTAGTTTGGGTAAAAGTTTTGATTTATGGTTTTAATGATTAATCCCAAAAGATACGTAAAATGATAAGAGAAATATACAATAAATTAAGTTATACTGATAAATTTATCATTTATTTAAAATTGAACCAACTCCAATACTCTAGTCTTAACCAAACCAAACTGAAGCCAACCAAAACAAAACACATTTATCAATTAAATTGATCGTTTTAACTTAAACTTAACTGAACTAAAGCCCATAGAGGCCCTTTTATTAATATTTAATGTGAGACAAACCAGCAGAATACCACTCTACCCGCTCTTTTATCCTTGAGCTCGTTCTAAAACAAAAAATTAGGGAATGAAAATAAAAGGAAACCAAATTGCGATGTTTGTGTTCTTCGATTTGAGGAGAAATACAATATTTAAGCTCGATTTTGAGATGTAGAAACTTAAGGTTGGTTTTTATTCTTGATTTTATTCTATTTTCTTTTATTTTTAGCAAGAACATATGATTTTATTACTTTTTTTTACTTTGATTTCATTTGTTGACCGCATTTCTTAATATCAAGCGTGATTTTTTTAATTTTTTTGGATTGTCGTCGGCGAACGGATTTTTGGGACAATCTCGTCCCGTCTTCGGCCGAAACCCAATAGGTATGGTCAGAATCTTAGGGTTTCGACGAAAACCTCATACGTTGATCCATCGCTTGCGCATCCATAATTTTTTGAGCAAACCCAATGTCATAATCCTAAGACAAGCGAGTCCTAACACTCACTACAAAAATCGAAAGATTTCTATATCTCTTTTAGGGTTTTAAAGAATATAAAAATCTAGTGGACTCTTGTTAGAAAAATGAAATGAATAAATTTAACCTTTTTAATATAAGAACATATTTTATATAAAGTTAAAATGATCTATTTAAATAAATTTATGAAAATAATATAAGTTAAAATATACAAATGAACTGAATTAAGATTGACAAAGAAATATCAATAACCTATAGCTTAGATGGTCAAAATATGATGATCTAGATTGTGGTTTAAAGGTCATAGTTTCAGACCAACAAGAGCTACAAGATGGACTAGGAATTCAATCGCTGAAATGTCGGTTTGATCGATTTACGTAAAGTGCAACTTATTCGATATCATTAAACGTTAAGGATGACCAAATATGCTTTTGTGAAGAACTCGGTACAATTTTGTAGTAAGAATTTCCTTTGAATGGGTCAATAATTTGAAAAGGAAAACAAATGAAAGAGAGTGGATGTAATTTAGGCACAATTGAGATGAAGAGAGTGAATGACCACTTCTGCTTCATAAGAGCCAATGGAATGAGAATTGAATAAAATGTTTAAAGATATTTAATATGGAAAGAGAAATGTGATTTCTATTTCAAGCGTATTTTTCTTATAGAAAATTGTCTTCTTTGAGAGTTATTTCTTTGAATTTAAGATAGTTGATCTGAAACCCTTAACGGTAAACTAATTACAATAAATGAAATAAATAGTCCATATCAAACGGTTGAATAGAGTTTCATATTTCATATGTTGTTACAATAATGACAGAAATAATGAAAGCATGTCATATAACATCTATAAGTGAATGCATCAAGATATAAAAAATTATTTTCTTAAATATACCAAATATTATTTATGAAGTAACAATTGTTTTTAACATTGCCAAAAATAGATATAGTTTTATTTTGTTATGAATATCATGAATATTCATTATAAGATAAATCTATAATAACATTATTTGTTTTCATAACAAAACTAATGCACTAGAAGATATAATATTATCTAAATTTTTGCAATTATCACTACTACAAAACAGGCCATTTGCATCGGTTGTTTACCCCCTTTTGCATCAGTTCAACAACCGATGCATATGCAACCGATGCAACAGGCTTAACACTTTTGCATCAGTTCTGAAACCGATGCAAAAAGGTCCTTTTTGCATCGGTTGTTACTAACAACTGATGCAAAATATCATGGTTGTTTGTTTGAACACAGCCCCCATGATGCATCGGTCGTAATGAAAACCGATGCAACAAAGGTACTTGTTGCATAGGTTGTTGTTGAAAACCGATGCAAACTAATCCCTCTATTGCATCGGATTTTTATAACAGCCGATGCAAACTAATCCCTCTATTGCATCAGCTATTTCTACCTGATGCAAAAAAGTCATTCTCAGAAACCATAAATTGTTTGTTATTGATTATAACAAACAATTATTGCATGCAATATTACAATCATTCAAAATTAAATTTGATGGCAAATACAAACTGAATAACATAATACTAAAATAAACATATATCAATTAAAGTGTTAATAATCTGTACAAAATAATGGTTCATACATTCATTTTTGCAGCATAATTCAGATCTTTAGTACAATCATTAAGTGATATAGTCTTAATTCAGATCTTTAATTAGTACAACCATTAAGAAATAGTATAGTAAAAACTTTAAAAACTTCATGGAATCTTGAAAACCCAAATTTTTAGGCTTCGGCTCAAATTTTTGCATATCTGCATTAAAAGAGAATACTAATTTCATTAATCAGGTTATCCAACAAAAATTCAGTATACTAACTCTGAGGGAAACTGAACTTTCTTTCTGTACATGTAAGGAACAATTGCGGCAAGGAGAAGCTTCAGTTATAGAGTATAAAGCCCTGAGCAACATGATACAATGTGCATGAAGGACTAAAAAAAACCTACTCTACAATTTAGCTAATTTACTGTCTCGTTATAAAGATTTAACTTGTTTCACATTCAAACTATGTTCACAAAATTTAATAACAAAAGTCAGAGAAAATTGTTAAGTATAACCAATGTTCAAACAATATATCAAGTTAAAAGAGACATCATTAATAAAATATAGTAAACAACAACTTGTGTTTATAACTGAAATTTTTTTTGTCCTTGAAAATGGCAGAAGCAAACCTGAAGAAACCTGAAAAATGGGAAACCCTTTCTGCTTCAGTGGCAGTGGTTGATGAGTTCACTGAAGAAACCTGAAGTTGAGAAATAATTATTTCTCGAAATATCAATTGAAATTGATGTGGAATTAAAAATTTTGAGCTACTACAGTACAGACAATGAGAATAATTTCCATAATAAATGAAACTGTACTTATCAATGATATAGTGCAAGGGCCCTTTCTATACTTAGATCACCGTCCAATATACAAGCATACAGTGGTCGACGTAATTGTAATAAAGAACAGTCCATCTTCTACAAAATAATTGATGATGTGTACCCATTCAGTATTGATGGAAGAAATTACCACATTGGGGCATGAGGAGATGCCAAGTCAAGAAATGGATACGGCCACCTGCAGTTTAGAACAAATTATTATTTGCATAAAGACAATCAGATGAACCCAATATCACAGTATGGTAAGTAGAAAAGGATGCATCAAGGTTTGATAACTACCAAATTGAGACAAAAGCATGAAGAAGCCACTGAAAAATTACAAAGCCAGAAGTCCAGAAGAGAAAATAGGAGATTCGAAACCAGGGGAAATGCTAAAGAATCACAAAGTGCAAAAGAAATTAGAATTTCAATGGATTAGTAAAGAATTATGATAGAGGATGAAAGAATTATGTACCAAGCTATCCAGAGCAGCGTCTCCAAGTAGGAAGATGGCGTTCACCGTGTGCATGCCAATCAATATCTACGTTGTTATTTACAGTTGTGATTTGTTACACATTAAATTACTTCTGTGTTTATAAAGAATTTGCATGGGTGAATTTTGATTTCATATTTGGTAGAAATGCTTACGAAATTAAGATCATAATCTTTCATAAGTAGGAAGGGAAAGATGATAAACCAGAATACACAATCAGTTAGCATCACCGCACCTGCATTTGTCTGCACAGTGAATGAAGTGTAGCTTTGAGTCTATAACTCTATATATAATCAAAGTATAAAAAGCTCAACACTAAAGAAAAATTCAAACCAAGAGTACCTGATAGATAACCTGGAACACGTAACCCCAAACTCCAGCACGTTTGCGAACATCCTGCTCCACATAAAATACACTGTTTTCCGTTCCTCTGCGATCAGTTTCGCTTATATCAGTTATACTAGCTGCATATATTTTGCTCTCTGCATCTACTCTTTTACCATCTTCAATATTATTACTGCTTGTTGTTCTGTTCAAATACTGGCGGCAGCCATAGATGGAAAGCATAGAACCCAGCTGAAACATACAATTCATTATGTAAGTAACATGAACGTATCAGATTCATATAGCTTCAATATGTGCACAAAATGTGCACCTGGACACTGAAGATATATACATACCCCAAAATATACAGTCACCAGCATAAATGTCCACCTATACATCAGACAAAATATAAATTTAATTTACAGCTAATAAGTACATGTAAGAAAACAAATAAGTTTATGGAAGGTTAATTTCTTCCAAACTTACTGAGTATAGTAGAGGAAAATGTTACCACCATCAACTGCAGCATTAGCAACAAGCAATGTGAAAAGCAAAAAGAAATACAAAACTCTAAATGCTAGCAACCAAATTTTAGTTTGTCAAATAATAGATAAGTATGTCATGAACTGAAATTTTATGGTAAATTAAATCTGCTTGATTGTGTATGCTATCAGGCTGCATGGGAAGATGTAGTATCATTATTAATATCTGATGCAAATATCAATCTGATGCAAGCGGTAGTGTTGTCACAGATCATTGACTAAAGGCTTGAAGTTGAGAAAGATCATTCGCCATAACTCACTAACCTTGGATTGCTGGACCAACAATCTAGTTGCATAGGGGCACAATGACTTATGAGTGTATCGCATACTTAGTCGGTCATCATCATAAATCTGAGAGTATTGTAAGTAGAGTAGCATATGCATGCTTTTATTGCATGATAATAGTTTAGTCTATTGATTACATGTGCTAATGTTTGTGCGTGTAGAAGGACGATGTCAGCAAAACCAGGTAGGTCAGTTTCATGATCGCTCTAACAGAAATGTCAAGTGTTTAAATTCATCAGTTCTTTCCAAAACTGAAACTAGTAGAATAAAAAATAATTGAATCAACGGCAAGGCTTTAAATATGCTTGATTTTTTTATTATTAAAATAACACAAGGCAAAAGTAAGACATTGAAACTTTCAAAAGATCACACGATCCAAATTTTAAGTATTATCTAACAGGGCTAATACGGTTGCAGATTTTAAGTCCAAACAAAAAGAATGACATACCTGAAAAGAACCTGAATGCAACATTTGAGGTTCATTTTTCTCATGCATTGGGATTATAAATTGATTTAAATATTACAATAAATTATCTAATGAAGGAATTCAAGGATGGTAAACCATTCTACATAAATACAGAGCAAAAAAATTTACAGTAACATACGATGGCGATATGAACAATGCACAAAATTGCAATTGCGGAGTATTTAGGCAGGATAAAAAAGACTAGATATTAGTTTACCATAAACTTTAAAGAAAAACCATGAACTTTTCGTGAAGACGAAAAAAGGTACATAGCTAAGAATAGTATCTACAAATATCAAACCTACTAAGTATTTAACAATTTTCAACGTATTTAACAATACAAAGGCACCATATTAGGCAATTAATATTTTATCTGGAATGCAGAATAAATAAATAAATAAATAAGACACTATGTAGTTTTCTTTGTTGATTTGTACATATCATTATTAACCACAGAAGGTTTAATATGTATTTTTCAAAGAGAAGAAGCAACCATTCAACAAAATATTAGTGGTTCAGTTTCCTTTTTAATGGGAATGTTTGAATTTGAGTTTAAGCCATTAAGTTGTCTCAAGTTTAATGCGAAGACAACTCTCATCTCGTATACAGTTGCATTATCCAAGTTAATAAAGTCATACATCTATTTTCTTTAACATTTTGGACACCAAAGTCAATGGTGGTTGGTCTGATATGCATTTTTAGGAAATTGACTGATGTTTCAATAACATATATGACTTAATCAAGATGATCACAGTACAAAAATACGTCCAAGACGAGTTGAGTGAAATTATAAGACGATTGAACTTGTCATGGAATCATGTATATATATCTGATGTGCATATTAATGGCATAAGATATAAATCCAGGATCATCAGCAGATGACTGCCTTGTCAATTTTATGTGTAAGATGCATTAATATTTGTCCTTCGGTTCTTATCGAACCATCAACTTTAATCAGTCGCCTATCACAAGATCCAAACAACTATAAAAACTTAGTTTTATTTTCACAGCCAACCATGAAGAGGACATGCCATACCATTTAATATTTGAACCACTGTTCCTGTAGCTTGTATAGCTTAATCATTTCACAATATATGTCCAAGTACTTAGTAGGTTCGTCACATTTCATATTACAATAATCGTAGTAGCAAACAGTGCTACTCGGCTACCCATTTTAACAATCATTTTACAAGAACATTCAAATATATCATAGCCAATTAAAGTGTAATTCACATGAACAGCTACTAATTTCGCATTACACACTTATATGCAATAACTTCAAACAACGAGACATTGTAGACTTGAGCACCATGAAATAGACTACGCTATAAAACTATATTGGGGCATAAAACTATATTCAAATCAGCTAACAAACGCAGTTCTTTATCTACGTATTCATAGAAAGAACTAAATGACAGCATAAGTAATTGAACGTAAACCAGCCTATGCAATAATTAGATGCTCGACCATTTAAGGCATATTGAAACACTGAATAAGAAACAATTATCAATGCTATTGACTGCTAAAACCAGCAGAGAAATTCGTTAGTCACTGTGACCATTATCGATGTTATTCATTGAACAACAATCCTAACTGAAATATGCTATTCACTGCCCCATTATCAATGCTTTTTACAAGCGTTAAGAAATAAATATCAATAATTAATTTTCAGTAACATAATAGTACTTGTATGAGAACAACTAAAGCTTCCTACATCCAAAATTCGTATTGAATAACCGGTAAAGTAAAAATTACTCACGGTGATTTAGTGCTCTGAGCGGCGTGGAGAGGATGAACTGTGGAGAGGCGCGACTGAGCTGAAGCGACTGAGATTATCGACGGGAGCGGCAAGCGGTGATTTAGGGTTAGTCGGCGACGGCGCTTGTTTCTATTTGGTTTTTTTTTTAAATTTGGGATAATGGAAAATAATGACCCATTGGGGTATGCTTTTGGTATGTAACGAAATTACCTGAACGACGTCGCGAACCCAACCCTTTCACCTTTAATCTTCGTTGGGTTTTTTCTTCTAATTAGACGAAATTAGGGTTTGAGATGAGAGAGAGGAGAAGAAGCTGAAGGAGAAAATGGGAGAAGGGATTTTTTTTCTTTGGAAGCGGGCGAAATACTGCAAACGAAGGGGAAAAATAAGCGGCGGGAGAAAAAATTGGGATGCCGGGAATCATTGAAAGTGCGTAAGGAAAGGGATGCAAATTAATTTAGTTGCATCGGTTAACTTTAAAACCGATGCAACTACAACTATTTGCATCAACGTATTTGCATTGGTTGTTGGTGACAACTGATGCAAATTTGATTTTTTATTACATATTGCTTTCTACGTACCAATTGCATCGGTTATTAAGATAGAACTGATGCAAATAGTTCTATTTGCATCAGCTTTTACTTCAACCGATTCAAATGAGGCGATGCAAATGGCCTGTTTTGTAGTAGTGTATTTTGGAATTATAGAGTGATCAATATTTTTTGAGAGATTATTTTTGATCATATGATTATAAATCATATGGTACTGGTGAATTATATCTCAAATGATCAAGGGTAGTATACCCATTTAGTGGGAATGAAAAAGAAGTTAATGAACTTTTTGCATTGGTACATATTGATGTAAGCAATCGAAGGTCTAATGATACCAATAGAGATCCATTTACTTCATTAAGTTCACTAATGAACTATCATAGAAATAAACATGTGTATTTGATACACAAGTAGTGTGTCTACGATAAGTTTGTAGAATATTAAACGAAAGTAGAAAAATAACATGCAAAATAGTAGAAATCAATTTGATCGAATATGTAAGCATATTGGAAAAGAATTCCAAAAGTAGCTAAAAACGAATAGGATTAAATCTCAAAAGTCATTACTCCATGTGATTCCTTATGATACATAATGATGCATCGATAAGGAGTAATTGGACTTTATTGGATAAAATATGATTAATGAGGAGTGAAGTTGGGTTAACTTCTTTTATAAGGATGTGTAATTAAGAGCAAGTACATAGGTTAAATTTAGTTTCATCTAAAGCATAGTTTACGAGATCTTACAAAATAAAAGTTGATAAGAAACCCTTACATATCCTATGTTAAGGAGTTGGCATATTATGTGAGTCAAGTGGATGCACATAATACTCATTCATGGGAAATATTGTGTGGACCACCCTAAAGGAGTTTGAGATCATCCAACATTAGTTGACTGCTTTATGTTATTAAAATTAATTTTCCTAAACTGAACTTTATCGATTTATACATATATAAAGGCAGTTCATAAAATGTTTATGAACTAATATTCTATTGTACTGAGAAGCAACTATTGTTTTAAGAAATGTCAAATTCAAAACAAAGAAATTTCTTTTAAAAAATATTTGTAGTAAAAGTGGATTTGAATCGACATGTGAATCAAAGGCTACATCTCTTAGATACTCTTTTGTGTTATATATATATTGTTCATTATAAGTTGTTCATATCAGTATAACTATCTTATATATGTGACATTATTAAATAACTATTCTACATGAAACTGTCAATTTAAATTCAAAGTTTAAAACTAAACATATATGTAAATATTTTAAATTCAGCAATGTTTATATTCTAATGTATAAACACAAATACATTCATACATATATATTAATTTCTTAATATTATAGATGTTTATTTTTATTTTTAAATGATTGTTTACTAATTTTGAAACCTAAAATGCCTTAAAACTCTTTGAAAACTATATACACACACAATTTTTCTATGGCAAAAAACATAACTTTATTTAATTATAATATGTATACACACACACATACATACATATATATCTGTATATATATATATATTGTTTTGATTATTAGTTTTTTTTTCCAAAAATGTTATTTTACTAGCCAAATAATATTTTACATATATTTTTTTGATTGCAAGAGTGGTACTTAATTTGAGTAGAGCACTCATTTTGGTGTCTCGGAGGATTGAACCTAAAATCTATAGTACTACAACCTAAAGTTCCTATCACTTAAGTAGAACACTCATATTGTTCATTGTATGTTTTACATGTATAATGTTAACCAAATTTATGGTCAACGCTGCAAAGTTATTTTAGTAACTAGGTGTGAATGGAGGGCGTGATACCCTTAAGAATCTCCTTTGTATTTTACCTCACTTGTAATAATTTTCGGGTCGGACCTTTTGATGTTGTCGAAAGGGTTAGAGGCTAGGTTACATAACCTTTCGGTTTTGCTGAGTTAGTAAACCTTTGTCACTGTCTTAGTTGAACTTTTATGAGGTCTCCTGCAAAAGTTGTCTTCTTGGCTGGGTTGAAATTCCCTTAGTTTGTCCTTAAATGGTTACTTTTAATCATGTTGATAGGTTAGGGTAATTGTCCTCCTTGGGTTCAAACAGGGTATGATACACTTTTGTGGATATGAGGTAGGTATCGACCTTGTCGAAAGGTTGGACCACTAGTTGATTGGTTTTGAAATGTTGTTGATATTATTGGAGTATAAAGGGCTAGTCAAAAGGTTTAGACCATAGTGCCAATGATTTCAGAAGGTTTCTGTGAATGTTAATCTAAATAAGTTGTTGGTCTGGTCAAAAGGTTTAGATTGTAGAGTTGATGACTTCAAAGGAGTGCAATGATTGCTTATAGCAGAAGTATTATCATCATTATCGTCAAAGACCTTCCGATGAGGTTGAATATGGAAATACGGATTATCTAGAAAAGGTTTAAGCAAATAGTAAAGTAGTTAACAAAGCTAATGACTTCCCTCTGTATGCAAGAAAAATATTCATTCTATTAAATTTCTATAAATCACTCTCAATTAGGATTACAGTACTGTAATTAAGAAGTTACAAAACTAGAATAAGAGAAATCAGATACCCTAAAACAGGACCCATTGGGTCTTATTTATAGATGTAGACGACCCTCATTTTGACTCCTTGCCGTCGAACGGGTCGAAAGGTCTCCCTTTTATATGCAATCTTTAACCTTTCGACTTTTTCGACATGCTTTCCTTTCATCTGTTGTTCTGGATCTTTCGACTTAATCGAAAACTATGCTTCTCTTTTTTCCTTTATAAACCTTTCGACTTTGTCGAAGGATTTTCCTTCTTTTCTGCTGTGATCCCTTCGACCATGTTGGAAGATTGCTCTTCTCTTGGTTGTAGTGAACCTTTCGACCTTGTCGGAAGGTTGCTCTTCGAGTGCTTTCCTTCAACGTTGTCATGAGGTTGTCTTTCTCTCTTTGTTGATTTGTGAGTGTTGCTTTCTTTTTGTAACCTTTTTTCATTGTCGAGAGGTAACCTAGATGTGCTTCAACCGGCCCGAAAGTCTTGATATTCTTTCAAAAAGGTCACAAGTAGTTGCTAATACTTGCTTTGACTTCTTTATCTCCTTCGAAAGGTAAGAACACCTTGGATACTAAAGATGGAACCTTCTGACTCCTTCGAAAGGTTTGATGCTAATAAATTTAGATGACTGCATCCATTTGACTCATTCGAAAGGTTTGGGTTGTGCTCCTTTTCATTTGCTTTTGTTGAAAGACCTTTCGTCTTAATTGAAAGGTTGATTTTTAATGTAACATTTATCCCCTTCCCCCATTTGAAGGATGCTCTTGACTTTTTAAGTCACCTTTGTCGTAAGCTATAAAATTTTCCGTCTTTTGTCCTATATATGTCAATCTGGAACATCTATTTAAGTCTGATCCAATCGGTTGCGAATTTTAGTAGTCTTTCTTATATACTATTCTACTTCTCTTTCCTCTTCTTCTTGGAATAGGTTTGAATTTCCATAGAGCTTTCGATAAGGTTGAAGGGGCTTTTCCTATTAACCTTGCGACTTTATCAAAAGACTTTTCTATAAACCTTCCAACTTCGTTGAAAGCTTTCTCTATGAACCTTTCAACTTTGCTGAAAGCTTAGACTGTCAAGTTTTTGACTTAAACTTTATATATGTTTTTGTACACATGTCTTTTAAGGAAGCTTGTTTGCTATTTTATTAGGTGAGATCAACAAATTTAAGAATTGGTGAAACAATTTTTTTTTAAAGTCGGTGACCCAAACCTTTCTAATTTCTTCCTTGGGTCAGTTTGACTCCTCATGATCTCCCTGCTGAAGATTTAAGCGCTATAAGGATAAAATTATTTTTGGATTCTTTTCTAAGTCTATTTTGTATGAACCGGACGAGTGATTGTAAATATGTAACAAACAGTTGGTTTAGGAATACATGTTTTGGTAATGCTCTTCATGCTTAGCTTCCCTCTGTTGTGCTAATTCAGAATATTAGTTCTTTAGACTGTGTCATCCCGAGAAACCATCTAAGTTAATATGTTAACCTGAGAAGATTTTACTCTAAAAAAGCACTATCCTAAAGACTTCGAAGTTAGCAAGATATTGCTTTCGTTGGGATTTACAAAAATTATATTTGGGATACCCTCACCTCCGCTTCGACTTTCTCGATAAAGAGAAGGAATTTTTCTTAAAAGAAACCATAACGTTCAACACTAAATTAATTTGTGGTCGCAATAGCCCACCTGTCGAAAAATGGAATTATAATAAATGTCCACCGGTTATTATTTCTGAAGGAGTTACTGTACCTTTTGACTCGATAGTCATGCTTTTCGCTAATACTCTAGACAAGGTTAGCAATGTTGCCTCTCAACTTTAGACATAATGTAAGTGTTCATTGTTCCTTATAAATTTGTGGCTACTTGAGTTGTAATCTATTATTATAGCAATAAATATGTCTTTTAACTCAATCTTGTTTTCGTTTTATTTATTTTGATTTAAACAGGAGCTAGGGTATGCTATGATCCGTCATTCTCAAAATTTACTTTCTCGCGTTGACGCTATCAGAGATAGATTATTAAGCAGAAGTGGTGAGATCGTGGCCCATGAAAAAGCCCTTCTTGAGCATTTCAGTGTTAACACTGAAGCCGTGAAGTGGCATAAAAGATATCTCATCCAAAAGATTATAGCCAGTAATCATAAGAATCATATTGATCATCTTAAAACTGAGATTAAGCGAAAAGTGAAGCGATTATTTTAATTAAGCGACAAGTGAAATCGAATCCTACAATCGAATTTGATGAAAAGATGTCTAAACTCATCTAACGATAAGCAATTTAGAGTTAAAGTTGAGAGATAGTCAAGCTCAATGTGCCTCTTTAGAGTTCCTCATAAGGGAAAAGATTTCAAATGTTGACCTTCCAGTCCCTCGAACAACCCCTTCAATTGTCAGGCCTACTAGGTCAAAACTTCTCGCTTCTTAGAAATTTCCACCCATGCTGAACCCTCCTCCAAGTTTAGATGATAATGTAGTTGGAAACTGATGTCGAAGGGTAAATTTGAAATTCCAAGCATTTCGATGAGCAGTAGAAAATCAAGCATAATCACACTATTAATGATTATGCTACTAGGAATCAGAAGCTTGAGCATGACAATTATTTGCTCGACAAGCGCATTGCTGAGTTGGAGAGGGAAAATAAAGCCCTTAATGCTGCAAATAGGGCCTTTAATCATACCCTAAAAACTAACGTTGGCGCTATCTACGATGAGAACATAATGAGGAGAAAGGAGAAAAGGCTTAAGGAAGTCCTTCGCACAGCAATTAATCACGTAGTAAATCCTTCAGTGGCAGAGGCTCTCAATAAAGTAGCTCAAGATTTGTAATTTATTTATGTATTGGAGCCATATAAGTCTATCTTGTACATAATTTTGTTGTTTGTAAACAACTTCACGACTTACGTAAATTATAAAATTTTGTAAATATCACCTGATTCGTGATTTTTTTTCTATAGTGTAACTTTTAGTTCGCCTTTGCATTACTCATTCAGCGACTTTTATGCTTCCGGAATCTTTTGTTACTCCTTATCGCTCTTATTTCCCTGAGAAACATGCAGCAAACGATATTTTTAATTGTTAACATGAAATTAACGCATTTGCCTATGTATATCATTTGCCTAGATTAGCAAATCATCTTGCCAATTGTATGGAAAGTAATTTATTCAAAATGCTAAGATCTCATCTTTAACCATGATGAGAAATGATCATGGATTTAACTCTTTCCACTTATTCAAAATGCGTAAAACTTGTTGGTAGTAGATTCCGCCTTATCGTATACGATGATCAACGCTAAAGTATAACTTTCATTAAATAAAGATCTTGATTCAGGAGTTCATGTCTGAAATTTTGAACTAGTAACTCTTTCACCCATTACTTTGATATTAATGAGATTTAAATTGTTTGAAGCCCGAATTTCCCATTCGGAGAGTCTTAATAGCGTTCTTTTTGACAATATTCTTTGGCCCAGATTCAGACACTTGAGATGAATAGAAGTCCAAAATTCTCATCCCCAGGCTTGGGCTTAATTAAACAGCAACCTCGATACCCAGATTCAGATATAATATTTTAGCGACTGATAATGACTCGAAACCCAGATTCGGGTATTCAGATGACGAAATTTCATATGGAAGACCCGAAACCCATGTTCAAGCGCTTTAATAGTGAAGTTCTGAGATGAATATCTCGAAACTCAGATTCGGATATTAACAGATAAAAAACAAGTTAAGAGCCATCTTTCGGGATTTAGAGATGGCAATGTTTGATGTTATAATAAATCCAAAAAACCGAGTCCGGCGATAAGTTTACGATGCCAATCTGATAATAGATGATCAAAAACCCCTTTTAGGCAATAAATGGTGCGAGATTGGGGCTTTAATTTTAATAAAAGAATATCATAATACCCATCTTGCCAATAAATAATAGAAGCTCAGAATACTCTTTTTGGTAATGACTAATAAGAGGTTAGAAAACCATATTTGCTAATCTGGTAGTAATAATAGAAGATCAAAAGACCGTTTTCATCCATTAGTATCAGAAGACTAGAAACTTAATAGAAAACCAGAGAATCAATCTGGCAATAGATAATAGAAGAATAGAATAACATTTCTGATAATAAGTAATAGAAGACCAGAATACCATTTCAAGTAATAGAAGACCAGAAAACCAATCTAGCAAATGTTCATGAGGAGAAGTCAGTGAATTCTTTCCGATTCTCTTGCCAAATTCGCCATCTTCAGGCTTTGATGATATTTTTCATGCCTTTTCTTTGTCAGGGACGAGTTTCTTTATCCATTTGTTTTGGCCTATTTGAAGTTAGGACTCTTTTGTCCAATTCTCATGCTTATTTTAAGTAGTACCCATTTCAGGTTGTTGTCGTTTTAGACATTGCCAATTTCTGGCGGTTGCCATTTTAGGTGGTGCCGATTTCTGACGGTGCCCATTTCAGTCAAGAACTTTTCTTAGTCCGTCGGACATTTCATCCGAATTTCGATGCACTGGGCTAGCTAATTCTCAACCAGGGACCAAGGACTTGCCCGACCTTCCTCCAGGATGCGCCTTAACCTGGCCATAGCATGACGCGGTTAAGGGCTTGTTTGTTACCTTGGCCAGGCCATAGCATGGCAGGACCAAAGGATTAGCCGTCCTCCCTCCAGGAGGCACCTTATCCTGACCATAGCGTGATGCGGATATGGGGTTGTGCTGCTTTAACCTGCCTATTTCTAAATTTGGCGCGGCTAAAGGCTTAAGCCTTCCTTCCAAGAGTTGCCTTGACATAGCCATCTTGGCAAGGGCTTTCTACCATTATTGGTAGCCTACCATTTTAGGTAGTCCAAGTTTGAGAATTTTACTCTCGACCATGTAGACTTCTCTTATTTTGAGAATAGAATTTTTATTCCATAACGTGTTCAATCATTTACAAACTGTTTAAGTTTCCTTGTCTTAGAAAGTGTAGGACCATCTTTTCAAGTACTTTACATTGACTTGTATCATGTCTGTTTATCAGATAAAAGTTGCAATATAATCCCTTAAGTTTCTTTCCAAATCCTAGCTTCTTTTTTGAGAAGGCCAATAATTCAGTTCTTCTTTGGTTCGGATATAGATGTCTTCGATCGAGGTAGTGAGATTATATTCTCTAAGAAGTCTTGATCTTTGAGCCGTCTTTGACTGACGTCTAATTCTTTTGTGGTTTGCTTCAAGTACTTCTTCTCGGAGAGTAGGTTTCCTTTTCATTGTCCGTTGATCCTCTTTCAAGGGGCTTTCTTTCAATCTTACGGCTTCGTTAGAAATTTGTTGGTAATCTTTATACTTCCACTTGGTAATTCGTTTATTATCCTTAGATCTTTAGATGTGGATCTTCCTATGTGTTCATGGTTTTTCCTTGAATGGTGAGCCTCATTTATAATCTTACTCCATTTATGTGTGAAACTGTCATAATCTTTTATCATTTCCTTTTCAAAGATAGTCCTATAGGAATATGACTGAATGGTCCTTCTCATTTGTAGAAATAAATTCTCTTTCCTTGAATTTTCCTTTTCGAGAGCAAAGATTAGGGTTGATCCCAAATGGAACGAGTTGATACTTAATTTTAAAGGGTCATAAGGTAAAATATGTTTTTTCCTCTTCATGACCTGTAGAGCTTGAAGCCGAAGGGTTTGCTCTTCAAGTAAGTGTGGGTTATAATCCACTTGATGATTAGACTTTACTTCTAGAGGTTCCATGGATCCTTGAACTGATTTTTCTTTACAAAAACTTTCTCTTGTTTCGAATATTGAATCCATTCCTTATCCTTTAAATGCGGTTAGAAGAATTGTGAGTCTTTTATCCAAAATAGATTGTTTCTTGTCTAAAAGAGGAGTTGATATGCAGATGATCTACTAGTAGTCATGAAAGCTACTACACAGGCAATTGATGAGCTTAAAGATATATTCCATCAAATGGAAAGTATGCAGGATTGAAACTCAATGAAGGTAAAACTAAATGTTATTTTAACAAATTTTACAAAAACAAGCAGACTCTATGAAATACAATTGGAGTAGCAGAAGGGAATCTCCCAGTTAAATACTTGGGCATTCCACTATCTACTAACTCAATTACAGTTAAGGAATGTGCAAAACTGATAGAAAAAAATAAGAGAGCAATTACAAGGATGGAGATCCAAACTTCTATCATTTGCTGGAAGGGTGGAGCTAGTCCACACAGTGATCACTTCTAAAGTCAGATACTGG
Source organism: Allium cepa (assembly GCA_030765085.1). Classification (NCBI taxonomy): domain Eukaryota; kingdom Viridiplantae; phylum Streptophyta; class Magnoliopsida; order Asparagales; family Amaryllidaceae; genus Allium; species Allium cepa. The sequence continues at coordinate 535,592,317 of CM060928.1, forward strand.
CTCCAAATATTTCAGATTCCAGACCGTTCTCTGGGGAAAATCAATTCAGTATGTGCTGATTTCATTTGGAGGGGGAAACTACACAAAATCAGTTATAAAGGTTTGTGTAGACCTAAAAAGGAAGGGGGAGTGGGTCTTAAAAATCTGTTTGAACTCAAAAAAGTATATGGAATCAAATTGGCATGGAATATAATATCATCAGTGAATTTATGGCCAAAATGGATGAGAGCCAAATACATAAAAACAAATTTCTGGATAGATTCTCTAGATAACAATGCATCCGTAATATGGAAAAATATCCTGAAACATAGAGAATTTTTGAAGCCTCTAATTGAAAGGAAAATAGCTAATGGGAATACAATTGATCTTTGGAGAGATCCATTGTTCAATAATAAAAGCCTAATAGATAGATTAGGAATGGAAGGTTTCTCTGATTATGGCCAACCTAACTGTGCTGTTTTAGGTATCATTAAAGGAGGAGCTTGGAGATGTGAAAAAACAAATTGTCACAAGAAATTTTACTTAGAAAATTCAGAATATCCCAATAAATCTAGACAAAGAATGTGATGAATGGAGCGTGAAACACTCAAAGACAAGCAAATTTCAATTCAGTAAAACAATGGAGATAACCAGATATAAACATCAAACAGTTGAGTGGTACAATTTAATCTGGAGTAAATCGGTTACCTCAAAAATGGCACACACAACATACAAAGCGATTCTTGGCAGACTTCCAATAAAAGATCGTTTAAAAAACTGGGGGATTATAGAAGAAATCACATGCAGCCTATGCAATGAACAGAATGAGAGCCATGAACAATTATTTTTTGAGTGTAATTTCACTAAATCGGTTTGGAGTCTTTAGAAGATGAAGTGTACGGGGTCGACTGAAGTCAAAGCAATAAAAGATGTAATTGTTTACCTGAACAACTGGGGAATTAGTGCGAACTTTCTGCATGAAATATTCAAAATTTGTCTCGCAGCTACCATTTGGAACCTCTGGCGTGAGAGGAACAACAGGACTTCTAACAGAAAAGAAACAAACTTTCAATCAGTGAATGCGCAAATAGATCGAGATGTTAAAATGATGATGCTATGAATTAACAAGAAAATGCTTACCGGCCTAAAGGAACAAGAAAAATCACTACTGGAGAAGTGGAAGTGGAAGGTAAACGATGAAGGAAATCTATTAGAGATTCGGGAGCCGCCATGATTGGTTTAAGTGATGCTTATGGAAGTGGATTAGATATGGAAGGGTCGAGTTCTGTATTTAGTATCAAATATTCTTTGTAAAACATTGGGCTTCAGCCTGTTTCTGTAGTAATAAAGGATTAACCAATTTTCAAAAAAAAAGAGTGGGTGGGGTATTCAATAAGGTCGGACGTTCGAGCCTTCCTTCTGGCGCCGAAATGTTCACCAAATTTATGGTCAACACCCCAAAGTTATTTTAGTAGTTTGGTTAGTCTGGTGTGAATGGAGGGCATGATACCCTTAAGAATTGCCTTTGTATTTTGCTTCACTTGTATCAATTTCTGGGTTGGACCTTTCAATGTCATCCAAAGGTTTAAAGGCTAGGTTACATAACCTTCCGGCTTTGTTGAGTTAGTAGACCTTTGTCACTGTATTAGTTGAACTTTTATGAGGTCTCCTGCAAAAGTTGTCTTCTCGATTGGGTTGAAATTCCCTCAGTTTGTCCTTAAAAGGTTAACTTTAATCCTATTGAAAGGTTAGGATAATTATCCTCCTTGGTCTCAAACAGGGTACGATACAATTTTGTGGATGTGAGGTGGGTATCGACCTTGTGGAAAGTTGGACCACTAGTTGATTAGTTTTAGAAGGTTTTTGATGTTGTTGGAGTATAAAAGGCTTCCAACCTTGTCAAAAGGTTTAGATCACAGTGCCAATGATTTCAAAAGGTTTCTATGAATGTTAATCTAAATAAGCTGTCGGCCTTGTCGAAGGGTTTAGATTGTAGAGTTGATGACTTCGAAGGATTGCAATGATTGATAATAGCAAAAGTATTATCGTCCTTGTCGTCAAGGACCTTCCCAAAAGGGTTAAACCAAAAAATATGGATTAATTTAGCAAAGACAAAGAGTGAAGTAATTAATAAGGCTAATGAACTTCCCTCTGTATCCAAGAAAAATTTTCGTTCCATTACATTTCCCCAAATCATACTCAATTAGATTTACAGTACCGCGATTAAGAAGTTACAAGACTATAAGAAATCAAATCCTCCAAAACAGAAACCTTTGGGTCTTCTTTAGAGATGTAGGCGACCCTTCTTTCGGCACCTTGCTCTCGATCGAGTCGGAAGGTCTCCCTTTTATATGCAACCTTGAACCTTTTGACTTTGTCGAAATATTTTCCTTTCATCTACTGTTCTAGACCTTTCGACTTAGTCGAAAGGTATGCTTCTCTTTTTTCCTTTATAAACCTTTCGACTTTATAGTAGGTTTTCCTTCTTTTCTTCTATGGACCCTTCGACCATATTGGAAGGTTGCTCTTCTCTTGGTTGCAGTGAACCTTTCGACCTTGTCGGAAGGTTTCTCTTTGAGTGTTGTGCTTTCCTTCAATGTCGTCGAGAGGTTGTCTTTCACTTTATGTTGACCTGTGAGTGCTACTTTCTTTTATAACCTTTCGTCATTGTTGAAAGGTAACCTGGATATGCTTCAACCGGCCCGAAAGGCTTGATATGCTTTTGAAAATGTCACTACGTAGTTGCTCATACTTGCTTTGACTTCTTCATCTCCTTCGAAAGGTTAGAACACCTTGGATACTAGGGATGGAACCTTCTGACTCCTTGAAAGGTTTGGCACTAATAAATTATGATGACTGCATCCCTTCGACTCCTTCAAAAGGTTTGGGTTGTGTCCCTTTTCTTTTGCTTTTGTTGAAAGACCTTTCGTTTTAGTCGAAAGGTTGATTTTTAGTGTAACATATATAGTTTTCGATATTTGTATTATGATAATGTGTGTGTATATATATGTATCTTTACTACTATCTTTATCTTTACTACTAATAAAGAGAATTCATTGAATAGATTTACTTGGTGTCCTTTTGAATTACCCAAAATACCCTCTGTTCCAAAATACTTCGAGAAACCCTAAAGCAGAAGCCTTTGATTATCGAAAATGCCATCTTATAACCCTAATTCATTCCTTGAATCGCCTCCATACATCTTTTTAATTGCATCCATCTTGATCATTGCTCTACTTCTGCGTCTTCAGTTGCTCTTTCTTCATCGCGTTCTTGTTGTTCATTGCATCGACTTCATTCCAGGCTATCGATCTTGGAAAACTGATTTTTAGATCTGTCGGGTTTATCTCATTCGATTTATTTCCTACTACCTCTATCTTCTCTACAGGTCTGCCTTTTGTTCTCGAGTTTCTAGTGGCTGGCTTCGACCTGCCACGGCTGCTGTTCCTCGAGGTCGGTATCATCCTAAATTTCCACTATTGCCTTCCAAGCTTCCAAGTCAGTCATATGTTCGAATGGGACTTCTGTTTCTATTGGGACTTAGCAAATTTATACTAGCTTCTATCTATCCACTGTTCGTTTGGATTTCTGGGTTGGAAGCAGTTCGATATAATGACAATTGTCATACATGTGCGGCCGCAGGTGACCGATTGCTCGACGGTAGTGAGAACAACGATATTGTGGGTGCTTTCAGTCATGAAAGCAAGCATGATTTGGCAATAATGGTGAACAACCATTTGGAGTATGGAAGTATAGGAAACGAGTCTCGGTATGGTCCCGATAGTGATTCCAGGGCTAATGATCTTTGTTATCTGGCTGAAAGAGTTTTGGTAAGCATGTATTTGTTGGTTAGTAATGTCGATTTAATTAGTTATGCAGTTGTTGTTTCATATGTTTTGTTCTGATTTACTGTTTGATTGCATCTTATAGTTTGGTTATTTCAACAACGGAAATTTAGGTTAGTGATATGTACGATGATTGAATAAATGTGAAGCTATTATAATTTATTTATTTAAAAAAGAAAACTGTAGCTTTATCGTTTTTTAATACATTGTTCTAATGTTAATTTTTCTTCTACCAACTGTAATTAGAAAGTTGGTTTCTATCATGTTCCCAACCTTCAATTCGTGCCTTGGACAATCTTGGTAGAAACACCACAATTGGTTCTAATTAACACTTAATAATTTATTTTGAAATAGAAATCATGGTACATGTAATCTTTACATTCCGAAAGTTAAACTATTGGCTAACGCTTATTTTATTTCTTTTTCATTGTGTTCTGCTAATCTGCTAAGTTTTAAGGTTTGCTTATATCTTATGAAGTTTGTGTACTCAGAATTATATGTTACAATAAAATATCAAAAATATGGTTGTCAAAAGCATGAAAGTGGGATCAGCATGATAATTTTACAACTTCACATTTAATCTTCGACCACCAATTATTAAATATAAAAAAAAAATCATGATTTCAAAGTAGTTTGTATTTTGCTTGAATGATTTTATGCTCTAAAAGCATGTTGCTCCATATTCCGTGCACTCTTGATTTCTTTCAAAATATGATCGTCGGGTTATTTGTAGGTATAATCTACTACATTTGGTTTCTCAAAACATTAGTCATATTTATGAAATTTAAAATAAAACTAAGTTATGTTTGCATTGTATGGTATGTATGGGGTTTTATGTTCACGCTATTTTCATCCTAAATCTACATTCGTTTGATCGTGCATATATGCTTATATATTTTTCCAAATCTACATTTGATTATTCACATATATACACATGTATATACCTATTTTGATCTACATATATGGCCCGTGACTCAAAATAAGTTGTTATACTCTTGCCGCATCGAGGATCCAAATTTTTAGAAAGCATGCAATTGTCTTCTATAATATGAGGGGTTGTTTTTATAAATTCGTAAAGTCATACACAATCTCCATTTGTTATATCTCATGGTTTTCTCTCCCTCTCCTTTTTTTGCTTTTCATCTACTCTTTCTATTATATTCTATTTTGTAATAAAAAATTCATGAGAAGTGGTACATGTTTTCATAAAAAACTTCATGTATAACAAAAATGTAAAAATACGCCTACCATACACAAACTATTAAAACATTTCATTCATGCAGCTTGAAAATGCTATGGTGGAAGGCAAGGGCTTTGGCGAAGCAACTATAAGTATAGAGACAAGGTTGTTGTTGCAATTAGACTGATAGGAACAGCAGATGCTCTCATAAACATTGATCATGTGAAATTTGCATTTTTGATAGGATGTCAAGACAAGGTGACCGATTATAAGGGCTTTATTAACGATTATAAAGTCTGGAAGGATCTTTGATATCAAATTCAAGGATGCTACAATAAGCTTTAACATAACCTGATGTGGTGGTTGTTTGTACAAGCCTGATATAGCATTTTTTCCTCCTTTCTTAGCTATTGTGGATAGCAAATATTTATGTATGCAAGTGTGTTTTTATTATAATAATAGTGATTTTATGGTTTTTTTTCTTTCTTTTCTCTCTCTCTCTCTCTCTCTTTTGGGCATAATTTCAAACATTTTGGAGAAAAAATGAGTTAAATGCAATAGTTTATTTTATTACAAGTATGGTATGTGTTGTCTATTTGAATGATAAAACCGAACCAACTTTTTATTAATTTATCCGCAACTGTTTAATGATGAAGTTATGTTTGAGATTGTTTAAGCCAACCTAGGATGAACAGTATGATATGTTACCATGCCATTTTTTTGTTTGAGTTAATTAGTTACTTTTAATTCATGTTTTATTGCATCTCGAACCTAACATAGAACCTAAAGTTTCAGCACATATTCTATTTGACTCGGTAAGTTCCTCTTCAACTATAGATGATGGTACAGAATCCCTTTATGATCCCACATTTGCAGTACATGCTTTCTTGGGTAAATATTTGGACATGTTTCAGAAATTATTTTTTAGACTTAGTTCTTTCATCACTCATCGGCAAATTTTACATTATAAATTGTGTTAATGAAATCTTTTGAGATGTACTAGCAACATTTTTGGAGTTTGTATAATAAAATACGGGGACAGTAGATAAATTTTTTAGATTAGAATACTTAATTTTAATTTTTTTCACTTTACTCTGAAATTATAAGAGTAAAGAAACTCATAGAGATGAAATGAAAAAGCTCTGAAAAATGTGGTACATGCATATTAAATTGTGTGATAACTCTATGTACGAGTGTTATGGCACGCGCTTCGTACGTGAAATCGTTTTCCTTATCAATTTTATATGTTTAAATCAGTAGAAAAAGTGATTGTTTATTTTCAAGTGATATTAAAATTTGTATATTTGTAAAGAAATATTTTGAATTTGTAAAGAAAGTTTAATTTTAAACCATATTTTAGACGCGTTTTGAATTTATGAAGCATGTTTAATTGTTAGATTCTACTTTTAAGGGCATTTGAATCTATAAAAGAAATTTAATATTAAATCCTAATTTTAAGTGATTAAGATTTGATAATACATGAAGGAGCGTTCTTGCTAGTTCACGTTGATACCAAAAAAGTGTAACACCAAAGCTTTTACAACTATTATTAAAGATATGTGAAAAACAAAATATAATATAATCGTAGAATTTTTAAGCATAACGAACATTTTTTAGTTCCTTAATTATTGTAGCTCCATTAACCCAAGATAATATGTTGACTATGATTATGTGCATAGTTTTCAATATAACCCACATTTCCCGTTTGTTAACGAACAGGCTCTAAACTTTTGTGTGTGTATGTTTTGTTTATACCTATTAAAACGATGTTGTATATTTTAATTAAATAGCGTATATGTGTGTGTGTATTCTTTTCGGTTGTAATTGTTAAGAATTTTCCAGGATCGCTACACAATTAGATTTAGAAGAGAAAGTAGTGAAGAAAGCAAACAAAAAATAATTCCCCAAAAAACAAGAACTTTTATTGATTCAACCAAGAAAATACAAAAGAGACTTAAAATTGAGAAGAAATCTCAATCCCAAACACCCAACAAAATACACTTTTTCCCACACCTCTCTTATCAACCCTAGACATGTCTATTTATAATAGACTTGACAAATATCTTCTTCAAGAAGCAATTGAATACTTCCGTTAATCTTTTCCATGTAGATAATTTGTTGCCTTCTCTAATGTGATAAAAGAGGCAACTGATAACTCTGCAAATACACAAAATCTCTAAAAAGTGCAATTAATCACACTCCAAATTCTATCAATCTGTAAAATAGGCAATGAATTTGAGTCATAATTCCACATAGACTCAAATATCTTCAAGATCTAATTAAATATGGAATATTATATCGCTAAAATCTAATAATCTCCACCTTGATATAATATTTCATAAATGACATCCAAGCTCCTCCTCGAACCTCAACTCCAAACAATATATCCAAGGAAACATATGTCTTTACCAAAAGCTAACCTCCCTTCAAATTATGCATGCCCGCCAATAGAACATGCACATCATCAACGGATCAGAATTGCTTGTAATACCACAAAGACCTCCAAGTAGGCTTTGTGGTTTTTCGTTGTTGGCTCCACCTTGATTTAGATAGATTTGTCTCTCCAACTTCACTTGTATAAGAATTTCCAATCTTTAAAGTTTTTCCTAGCAATGAATAAATATTATTGTTTTTCCTCTTCGCACGCAGCACCTCCCTATTACCCTTCCAGACCCTAGTTACTCCACCTCGAATCGAGAAGTTACATCCTTTCCCTTCCAGCTGTCCAACAGAGATAAGATTCCTTTTAATTTCTGGGATATGCCTAACCCCTGTAAGCGTCACCAACCTTCCAGTATCCATCTTCAACATGACAGAACCTGTGCCTTGAACTTGTAGATCTCCACCATTAGCAGACTCCACCTTGCATGCTTCCTTCTTATAATCAGTGAATGCTTCCCTTTGATTGCAAATGTGGAAACATGCACCAGAATCTAGCACCCATTCTCCTTCCATACTCATATCAACACAAAGAACATCATTGCTAATGCCAAAGTTTACCTCCTCATCACCGTCTACCTCCAGCTTATTTTTGCTTCCTTCTTGAGTTTTCATCCTCTCTTTATCCTCCCTTAATTTATTGCAAAATTTCAGCTGATGGCCTGGTTTTTCACAGTAATAGCATATGAAATCTCGATCCGTATTTGGCTTGAACGAGCGTCTTTCTCTCTTTGCAAAGTCGACCTCTGCCAATGGATTTGTAGTTTCTTTTTCTACAGTGGTCTTTCCTTCTGATGAATTTATCCTCCGCATCTCCTCATTAAGAAGGCTGCTAACCACAATCTCCATGGAAATAACACCACTAGAATTTGAATTGTTCAATGCGACTACAAGAGTTTCCCAACTTTCAGGCAATGAGCTCATTAATATTAAAGCTTGAGTTTCGTCATCAACTTTGAAGCTTATCTCCGCCAATTGGTTCACAATTGCTTGAAAGCTGTTGAGATGTTCGCTAATCGATTCGCCTTCCTTTAGTTTTAGATTGACCAACTTTCTCATCAAGAATGCCTTATTCGTTGCAGAATTTTTTGCATAAATTCCTTCCAATTTCTTCCATATGCCAAAAGCAGAAGTTTCACAAGCGACGATATGAAACACAAAATTCTCCATAAAACACCGAATTGCTGCAGCTGCCTTCCTATCCAAAATTTCCCACTTTGCCTCAGTTATTCCATTTGGTTTTTCCCCTTTGTTTTCCAAGGGTTGGTGAAGATCATTAAGATAGAGATAATCTTCCATCTTCGCCTTCCATAACCCCCAATTCCTTCCATTAAGCTTTTCAACACTTATCTTTTCCATAGCCAAAGGCTCTTCCAAAAATTTGTGTAGTTGGCTCTGATACCAAAATGTTAAGAATTTTCCAGGATCGCTACACAATTAGATTTAGAAGAAAAGTAGTGAAGAAAGCAAAAAAAAAAATAATTCCCCAAGAAAACAAAAACTTTTATTGATTCAACCAAGAAAATACAAAAGAGACTTAAAATTGAGAATAAATCTCAATCCCAAACACCCAACAAAATACACTTTTTCCCACACCTCTCTTATCAACCCTAGACATGTCTATTTATAATAGACTTGACAAATATCTTCTTCAAGAAGCTATTGAATGCTTCCGTTAATCTTTTCCATGTAGATAATTTGTTGCCTTCTCTAATGTAATAAAAGAGGCAACTGATAACTCTGCCAAATACACAAAATCTCTAAAAAGTGCAATTAATCACACTCCAAATTCTATCAAATCTGTAAAATAGGCAATGAATTTGAGTCATAATTCCACATAGACTCAAATATCTTCAAGATCTAATTAAATATGGAATATTATATCGCTAAAATCTAACAGTAATAATTATTTTATATAATTATACATATTTTATCTTATATAAATATGCGTGTCTAAATTTATTTAAAGATATTTTAATTGATATTTTTAAGATTTAGTTTTGAATTTTAAAATGTTTTACCAAGTATTATATAGATATTTTAAATACAAAACTTGAATTTAAAATTTGTTGATTTAGTAATAATTAGATCGTATTTTTTATATTTTATTATATATAAATAATTTTATAATAATATTTATATATTTTATAGATGCATTAAACATTGTTTTGTGAGGATTAACACATAAAAATTGTCAATGTTTACATAGTGGATATAAATCACAATATCTAATTATGTAATCATTAACCATGTACACCTTGTTATGTTGCACATACACCTTGTTTACATGAGTATTTATTAATATACTCAAAACATATTAGTGTTAAATTAATTAATTAAATCGACAAAATTAAATAAAATATTATTTTATTTAATAAGCAGGCTAGATCTAGTATAACCATTAAACTTCATAGCCCACTAAGATCTAATTAGGAAAAAATTGAAATTCACATATTTTCGCGTGCTGCTGGCTAGCCTTGTTCCAAATGTAACTCTAAATAGTTGAAAGTCGGTATCATCTTATGTCTATACAATAAGCTTAAGTGTCATTTCATGATGGTCAAAGGTACAGTTTATATTGAATTTATCGACTACCTAAACTGAGTAGATTACTATCGTGAAAGCGACAAAGGAATTATTATACTTGATTCAATTGTAGGAGAACCTTCCAGTGGTGCAAAAGAATGTTGTAATTTTCTAATCGTAAGAGTGTGATTTATTTAATGGAGAGTCATGCTTATAACTCTCACACGAAGCACGTTGATGTGTGAGTTTATTCTCATGCTAAAGTAAGAACATGATGATATCAAGTTGAAAATGTGCATACTAGAGATAATCCTTCAGATATGACAATGAAATCGGTTCATACAAACAAATTCAAGCATCGCTTAAACTTGATTAGCTTGGTTTCGAGCTAATAGTACCATTAGCAATGGATTGTATACTTAACTAGGAGTTGTTTGTTGATGTTGATAGACAAAATATATGGATATCTTAAGTCAAGATGAAGTGTTGAATTGTACAATATTTTATATCTATGTATGTGTGTGTACATGAGATTGAGAACTTCGCTATGGGAAACTAGATGTTAATCGAAGTTATAGTTTGGAAGGTATTTAATTTTTCATATCAGTTTGCACCCTCTTGGGTATATGAATCGGTCAGCGAGGAAATTTGGATGATAATCGATCTTTCCTTACATAGAAGCCCAAGATGCCCATCAAGTTGGCGATCGGTCCTATATATTTTTCAAACCGAAGCATGTGACCGATCATCATAAGAAAAGTGATGGCGATCAGTTTTGATGAATTTAACTTGTTTTTAGCTGAAATGTAATTTTGAGGCTATGGAATTCTAAACTTCGACCATAGGGATTTTCATATCATCTAATTTGATGGTTAGGGTTAATTATTATCTATTAAATTAACATAGCCTTCACTTTCTTTGTAATAAGAATGATTCCACATCTAAGACTAACGGGGAAAACCTTAGTTTCTAATGCAAAAATCAAATTTGGGTTTTTGCTTGTAAGAGAGTTTAGTTGTGAAATTGATTGTTAAGATTATAGATTAGCTGCTCCATGTTTGTAACCTTAATTTTTGTATTTGGTTGAATTTCCCTCTTGTACTCTTATTTATTGGAATAAAGAAATTTTGTCAATTCGCCCACTTCACAGGTATAAGCACATTTTCAAACTAATTACCAACTCAAATCGATTTTTGTCAGTTGAAGTTAAGTCGGTAGTTTGTACAACGTGATTTCAAACCGAGTCGGTGCAAATTTGTAAAAACAAAAAAAGTGTGATGGCATCATTTCAAATCACAAAGTGTAGTTTTTTTATTTTAATTTGCACTGGCAAAATTTGAATCGCGACAATACAAACTGCTAAATAAGATACAACGTGTCTCAAGTTTGTTGAAATTTTTTCAAAAGATTTGGGCTTTGGGATTTTTGTTTGGAAGAGAAAGAAGGTAGGAAGAAGAAAGAACTAAGTCCCACATCATAGAAATTTATACAAGATATTTGTATAAGTATAGCTTTTTCAAGTGGATGATGGGGCCTTGGGGCTCCCACATGTTTGCTTTGTTGTGAGGAGAGAAGTCGTGCAAAACCACACACGTGCCGCCGTCGTCCGTCCGAACCGGGCCGGGCCGGGTACGGGTTTCGGGTTCGGATCCGAAAATATTTTTGGAATGTATATGAACAGTAACGGACCAGATTTCGGCCCGTTAAGGACCCAGAACCGAAAAACCTAACTTTGAATAAAGGCGGGAATTAGTAACGTTTTCTGAACGTTGCAAATGTGAATGGACGCGACGTTTGAATCGCAACAGTTACGAACCGTTGCAAACGGTCGTGACGCTTGGCGAATAGACACCTCCTCACGTCTATAAATAGAGACGCCCAGAAACAGTTGTAAACAGTTCCGCATCTTCTTCTTCTTCTTCCTACAGCAGTTCTGCGACGCCGGGATAGCGTTACTAAACGCTCTGTTTTGTAATGCCTCTAAGGTGTTGCAAATTCAAAAAGCGTTGCAGGATTGTTTTCTTCTTCCTCTTCATTCTATTCTATATAAATTGCATCAGCAGATACATTTTCTGAAGTGTTCTTGGTCGGATCAAAGTCATACAAACTTTGAATCCGATTACGCTGTTATAGGGCTTCATTGAATCCTGAAAGTCGATAGTTCGATAAACCGTTTGTACCTGGTGGGTTGAACTATTGTCTGAAAGAATCTACCATAGATCCTTGAAGTTGGATGTACAGCATTGTTTTTATCTCTATCGCCATCAAATCCGTTTCGAACCGAAAAGCCCCAACAAATTTTCAGACAATATTCTTCAACCATGGAAGGTTCGAGCGCTCTACAAGTTATGAATCAGCATCTAACTCGATTGGAGCGTTTTGATGGCGACAATTTCACTCGTTGGCAAGAGACAATGAAATTTTTCTTGGTCACCGTCAAGTTATTCTACGTTTTGGAAGATGACTTGGAAGAAATCCCAGAGGAAACTGATAAAGATGATGCTGCTCTAAAGGCTAAACGTGAAAAGCGCAAAGAGGACGATTTCCTATGCAGAGGCCATATTCTGAATGCGCTATCTACCCCAGTCTACAATGCTCATAGGACCTTGGAAACAGCGAAGACACTCTGGACTGCTGTTGAAATAAGTACCGCATATCCGAGGCAAGTAATAAAAAGTTTCTTATTTCTAATTTTATGGATTTCAAAATGGTCACCAATAAGTCCATAATTGGACAAGTAAGCGAAATCTTACTATTGGTGAATCAACTTAAAGATGCTGGAATTGATCTCCCTGAATCTTTTGTTGTTGGAGTTATAATTTCTAGACTTCCGCATAGTTGGAATGATTATAAGAAACAAATGAAGCATACGGAAATGGATTATAATTTAGACGGTTTACAGCGCCATCTTCGTATTGAAGAAGACTCTCGCAAACGTGATCTAGATGATAATCCGCAAACTGAGTCTCATTCTAAGGTAAATAATGTTGAAATTACTGATAAATTAAAGCCAAAGAATGAGACACAATTTAAGAAAAATTGTTCCAAAACTAACAACAAAAAGAAAGGTGCTTGTTATTTTTGTAACAAGCTCGGCCACTATGCCCGAGACTGCCGTTTGCGAAAGAAACAACAAAAAGTGAATGTGGTCGAAGACTCGCTTGTGGCTGTAGTGCAAGAGGCAAACTCCGTTAGTGGCAATGATAATGATTGGTGGTTCGATACTGGAGCAACCATTCACATTTGCAAAGACCGTAATCTGTTCAAGAGTTACGAAGAAAATAAAGAAGAAGCCGACGAAGTTACTGGAGCAAATAAGGTTCCAAGTAAAGTTCTGGGAAAAGGCACTATAGAACTTCCTCTCACATCTGGAAAAGTTCTTACATTAGTCAATGTATTTTATGTACCTGATATGTGTAAGAATTTGGTCTCTGGATACCTTCTTAACAAAGGAGGATTCAAGATGGTGTATGAGTCTGATAAGCTAGTGTTGTCTAAGAATGGTAAATTCATTGGACATGGATACTCTTGTAACGGCATGATTAAGTTGAATTTAATAAAGAAATCTTCTGTTTATATTGTTGATTCTATTAGTTTATGGCATGGTAGATTAGGACATGTTAATTATAATTCCATTAGGAATATGAATAAATTAGGATTAATTTCTAATTGTGATTTCGATACCATCTCTAAATGTGAAATATGCGTTCAAGCAAAAATACACCGAAAATCCTTTAAATCCGTAGAAAGGAAAACTGGTTTACTTGATTTGGTATATAGTGATGAGGGTGACTTAAAAAGTCATATCACCTATGGTGGTAACCAATACTATATAACATTCATTGATGATTATACTAGATATGCATATGTATATCTAATGAAAACTAAAGATGAGGCTTTTGAGAAATTCAAAATTTACAAAGCAGAGGTCGAAACACAATTAAGAGTTAAAATTAAAATATTACATTCAGATCGTGGTGGTGAATATTTCTCAAATGAATTCACCTTGTTTTGTAAACAACAAGGTATAATTCACCAATGTACTGCCCCATATACACCACAACAAAATGGTGTTGCTGAAAGAAAGAATAGAACTTTAGTAGAAATGGTTAATTCCATGCTCATAAGTTCTAATTTACCTTATAACCTATGGGGTGATGCTATGTTATCTGCATGTTATATTTTAAATAGAGTACCACTTAAAAAGAACAATATTTCCCCTTATGAATTATGGTTTAATAGGAAACCTAACCTAACTAGACTTAAAGTTTGGGGTTGCTTAGCTTATGTTAGAAAACCAGACCCTAAACGACCAAAGTTAGGAAATAGAGCATTTAAATGTGTTTTCATAGGATATTCACTTAATAGTATAACTTATAGATTTCTTATTCTTGACACCCTAGAAGTTATAGTATCTGTAGATGTAGAATTTTTTGAAAATCAAACTGTTGAGATCCCATTGAGATCATCTAGTCCAGAACGTAGTATGACTAATGATATCAATGACGATGATTATGCTCCTGCTCAAAACAGTAAGGAAGTGTCAGTACCAGATAATAGTACTGAACAACGCAGAAGTAAAAGAGCGAGAATAGAGAAGGACTATGGTCCTGACTTCATTACATATCTTGTAGAAGGCAGTAAGGACGAAGTTCTTAATGTGACTAAATATGTAATGAACGTTGATGATGATCCCAAAACTTATTCTGAAGCTATGAGTTCCAGAGATTCAAATTTCTGGAAAGAAGCTATCAATGATGAAATGAATTCCATAATATTAAACCAAACTTGGGTTTTAACTGATTTATTTCCTAGTGCTAAACCTATAGGATGTAAATGGATATTCAAGAAAAAGTTGAATACAAATGGATCCATTGATAATTTTAAAGCCAGATTAGTTGCTAAGGGATATAAGCAAAGACATGGAGTAGATTATTTTGATACATATGCTCCAGTTGCTCGCATATCTTCTATACGCTGTTTAATTGCACTTGCATCAATTCATAAATTAGTCATACATCAAATGGATGTAAAGACTGCTTTTCTAAATGGAGATTTAGAAGAAGAGATATACATGGAACAACCTGAAGGTTTCAAAACCCCAGGCCAAGAAAAGAAAGTTTGCAAATTAGTAAAATCTCTTTATAGCCTGAAGCAAGCTCCCATGCAATGGCATGAGAAGTTTGATAAAGTTGCACTGTCATATAGATTCATTGTTAATGATGCTGATAAATGTATTTATAGCAAATCGGATAACAACGGTATTGTTATAATATGTTTATACGTTGATGACATGCTAATATTTGGTTCTAATATATCCTGTGTGAATGAAACTAAAAAGTTTCTGTCTTCTAAAATCGATATGAAAGATTTAGGAGAGGCTGATGTAATTCTGAGAATTAAAATTGTTAGGAAAGAGGGGGGGTTATTACTAACTCAATCCCATTACATAGAGAAATTCCTACAAAAGAATGGCCATTACGATGACAAACCAGCACCAACTCCTTTAGATCCTAGTATTAAACTAGAAAAGAACACTGGACGTACTATCTCTCAACTAGAGTATTCCAGTGTTATTGGGAGTCTTATGTATGCTATGCATTGCACTAGACCAGACATCTCGCATGTTATAAGTATATTGTGTCGATTTACGAGTAATCCAGTTTTCGAACATTGGAAAGCCATTTCCAGAGTTTTAGCTTATTTGAAAGGAACCATTGAATATGGTTTATATTATAAAGGATATCCTTCTGTAATAGAAGGATATAGTGATGCAACCTGGAACAATGTAGAATCGAAATCCAAGTCTACGACTGGATGGATCTTTACATTAGGAGGCGCTGTTGTGTCTTGGGCTTCCAAGAAGCAGACCTGTATTTCTGACTCAACAATGTTGTCAGAATTGATTGCATTAGCAGATGCATGTAAAGAAGTGGAATGGCTTAGAAATTTATTAATTGAAATCCCTTTGTGGAAGAAGCCATCTCCAGCAGTCTTGATTAACTGTGGCAATCAAGCAACAATATACAATGTGTCTAATAAGACATATAATGGAAAGTCTAGATATGTGAGTCTAAGACATCAAATGGTGAGACAGTTACTCAAAAGAGGAGTTATAAATGTTAACTACATAGAAACGAAGAAAAACTTGGCTGACCCACTTACAAAAGGTCTTCCAAAGGCAATGGTTTCTATAAAGTCACAAGAAATGGGACTAAGGTCTGTGAATAAAGGTTGATCATTCTTAACAGAAACCCAACTTATGTCTTGAAAAGGATAGACAAAGTTCAATGGGAACAAGTTAAGAGAATGATTATGGAACACTAAATTGATAATCACATAATATTTAGTGTTGGATTCTGCAAGAACAAAGGATGGTTATATATCCTTAATAAGTCTAGAAACCTTAAAAGGTGTATTGCAGAAACACTTTAAGAGACTTACCTATATGAGTATGGAAATCAGGCCGTTTCCTAGGAAAGTAAGACCGCTTTCTAAGTAGACTCATGAACCAGGATTTAAGCACATGGCCATTAACGTGCTGAGCAATACAGAACACTTTACCTAAGGAAATCAACATGTGTGATTGTTCCGGTTTTATCATTAGGGATACTTGGTTCAAGATTCGTTCACCATAGAATCTCGATAAGGCTTTGAATGGTTTGCACTAAGTAAAGGTTCAAATCCAAAAGATACCTTTTATTTATGTGTTGGTTTTCACGATGATGCAAAACTTGATCTTAGAACTACATAGGCTTGATCCCACTTGGGTATGTAGGAAGTCATTCTAGTGATTCAACCGTCCTATTTATTTATTTTCTTATTTTGAAAATTGGGGGAGATTGTTGAAATTTTTTCAAAAGATTTGGCCTTCGGGATTTTTGTTTGGAAGAGAAAGAAGGAAAGAAGAAGAAAGAACTAAGTCCCACATTATAGAAATTTATACAAGATATTTGTATAAGTATAGCTTTCTCAAGTGGATGATGGGGCCTTGGGGCTCCCACATGTTTGCTTTGTTGTGAGGAGAGAAGTCATGCAAAACCACGCGCGCGCCGCCGCCGTCCGTCCGAACCGGGCCGGGTACGGGTTTCGGGTTCGGATCCGAAAATATTTTTGTACTGCATATGAACAGTAACGGACCAGATTTCGGCCCGTTAAGGACCCAAAACCGGAAAATCTAACTTTGAATAAAGGCGGGAATTAGTAACGTTTTCTGAACGTTGCAAATGTGAATGGACGCGATGTTTGAATCGCCACAGTTACGAACCGTTGCAAACGGTCGTGACGCTTGGCGAATAGACACCACCTCACATCTATAAATAGCGACGCCTAGAAACAGTTGTAAACAGTTCCGCATCTTCTTCTTCTTCCTACAGCAGTTCTGCGACGCCGGGATAGCGTTACTAAACGCTCTGTTTTGTGACGCCTCTAAGGTGTTGCAAATTCAGAAAGCGTTGCAGGATTGTTTTCTTCTTCCTCTTCATTCTATTCTATATAAATTGCATCATCAGATACATTTTCTGAAGTGTTCTTGGTCGGATCAAAGTCATACAAACTTTGAATCCGATTACGCTGTTATAGGGCTTCATTGAATCCTGAAAGTCGATAGTTCGATAACCCGTTTGTACCTGGTGGGTTGAACTATTGTCTGAAAGAATCTATTCCATAGATCCTTGAAGTTGGAAGTACAGCATTGTTTTTATCTCTATCGCCATCAAATCCGTTTCGAACCGTAAAATCCCCAACAAAGTTCATAATCAATTTTAGAAATGGGGTAAATTGATTATGGGCTTGAGAAAGTTGGTGAACCAATAAAATTTTCTTGGAATAATAAAAAATAGTTGTTGGATCCGTAGACAGTGTGTCGATTTTGACCTAACTTTGTAATATCGCCAAACTAGATGATGGTATTGGACGAAATTTTGCATAACCATACTTCGTTTCAACTTCATCTTAACCATCCAATATCAGCACCTAAAACATGACTTGGTAGAATTATCTGGGAATTATGATACTACATATGACATTAAATAAAACTTTAACTTTATATTTGCATGAAGAATTGTGTACCTCGGCTGCTACCCAAAAGAGCATTTTCCATTGTTGAAGCTTGGGTTATTATATGCCATTCGTTCATTTTGACACGAACTATTGCTTATGTTTCAAAATGACAAGAACAGCACAAAACCTGAGAAAAAGGAAGTCATAAACATTTGCTATAGACAATTGTGTTATGCAAGTGTAGTATCAAGCAGTACATGTCAACTTGAGTAACCACAGATGCATATAAAGTGCAAATCTCAAGTATACAACATACTGCTTACATCTTAGTTACTTGACATAAGATGCTAATATTTTATACAGGGATAAAATTTCAAAATAAAATACTACATAATGACTATTTAATTAACAAAACATGTTGGTTTTCAAACGTATTATAAATATATGCTAGTTGATCCCAGTCAGCAGGCAGATCGTCAATTTTTATGCGCAATTACTTACGTTTATGTGTTCGTGTGTGGCATGTGCGCTCGTGTATGTATGTATATGTATGCACGTCTCTATATGTGTGTGTGCCAAGGTTCTAAATACCGCCCGGCACGTCGGAATTCCGACCATTCCGGTCCGGTTCCGGCGATGACCGGTTCCGGAAATCCCTTAAAATTCCATTCCGTTCTCTTGTAGTAAAAAAAAAAGTCAAAAATTAAATCTTTTACTAGCTGTAAATATTTTTGCAACACAATCACTGAGGCACGAGAGAGAAAAGGCAGAATCTTATGCTTTAAATCCTCTCAATCAATTCAAGTTTGGATTTATAGTAAAACACATATTCGAAACAAAAATTTCATGTGAAATCGAATCGAAATTCAGCTATAAAATCGTACAAAAATTAGACAAATATCATCAGAAACAAAAAAAAAACTAACCATTTTGCCTCTTCTTCGATTTCTTCATCGTATTCTTCTTCAAAGTATCTGAAATCATCTGCAGTACTCTCGTTTAGCAGGCGGCAATGGAAGATTTTTACATTCTTCTATCATCGATTTAGGGCACGGCTTCCTTTTGGATTTCTCGTCGTCGTCGATTTGAGCATCTGGTAGGAACGAGTCTGGTAATAGAAACGAGAGCGGAGGCAATAAAGGTTTGTTCAATTTGATTAAATGGACCGGGTATTGGTTATGGGTTGATTGGCTAATGAAAATCATACGTATAATAAATTTTAACGTAAAGTTAGTGCGGGTTGAATTGTACAGATTATTAATAACCATACTAATTAGTGCGGGTATGATTCATAATTTTATTCAACCCGCACTAATAATCATTAATAACCCACATTAATAGATTCAGGTAATGCTGAAAATTAGCCGCAAAAATTAACCCACATTAATCTGTACAATTCAGGTAATTCAATTATTAGCATCCAGATAGTTGATATTGTTTATTTAAATATACCTACTCCATATGTACCCACATCAATCTTCAAAATATAATTAGTTGATATTGTACCATATGTACCAACAACATATAGTTGATATTGTTTATTTAAATTTTTAGGCCATATGTTGGTTAGTATAGTTGTAACATACGTACCATATGTAACATCTTTATCTTTAATATAGCATATGTACCATTAGTTATTAGTTTAAATGATTCGCTCCATTAAATCAAGATATTGTAGTAGTATCTTCTTATGTTGGTTATTTACAGCCAGCAGTACATATAATTAATTTAGGCCAATTAATATTGATGATCCATTCATTCAGGCATTAATTTGTTTTTTATTCAACTATATGAAAACCGTACGTCTATGTTTAAAATGTTTCAGTGTTAAGTAATTAAATATTAAATTATTTTGTTTCTTATTTAGGTGGCTGATTATGACAAATCGTGATATCGTTTGGAATTACTGTACAGCCGTTATTGGTGAAAAAAGAAAAAACAAATGTAATTATTGTCACAAAATAATTTCTGGCGGAGGTATAACACGTATGAAAGAACATTTAGCAGGACAAACAGGCGACGTGGCAGTATGTCCGACTGTTCCCAAAGAAGTCAGGAAACTTATACGAGAACATCTGAATAAAAAGAGAAGTGAACGAAATCAAGGGAAGCTCGAAAAACAACGTGTGCAAGAAGAGCTAATGAGCATGCCGGAACAACAAAATGAAGATACCGACAGTGATGGAGGTGAAGAGGACAGAGATCTTCGATGCGCCTTGCAAGAAAGTAAAGAAAGTAATATGAACTCGGGTGTAGGATCTAGTGGAACAGGTATACGATCTAGCGGACTAAAGCGTAATGACCATTCTAAATCAATCAGAATAGATGATGATTTAGTAACACGGGCAGCTGGAAGGATTGATCCATATGTACAAAAACGAGGAGGTAGAACTCAACCTTCTATTAGAACTGCAATAAAAGGCATTAAAGATGCCAAAAAACACATAGGTCGTGCAATATCAATTTTTTTTTACTTTAATCATATCCCACACAATGCTGCTAATAGTCCTTACTATGAAACTATGGTAGAGGCCATTCAAGAAGCTGGTCCTGGAATTAAAGGACCCACAACACATGAATTATCAAAAACATATTTAGATTTAGAATGCACTGAAATCAAACAACACATCGACACTTACTCCAACTTTTGGGATGAGTATGGTTGTACGTTGATGTGCGACGGTTGGAGCACACAAAATAGAAGAAAAATCATAAATTTTCTTGTGTATTCTACCCAAGGAACTGTCTTTCTTAAATCTGTAGATGCTACCGACAAATTTCAAAGTGCTGAGTATATTTGTGGTCTAATGGATAATGTTGTTAATTTTATCGGAGAAGATAGAATTGTGCAAATAGTAACTGACAATGGAGCAAATTACAAAGCTGTTGGCCAACTACTGATGGAAAAAAGAAGAAAACTATATTGGACACCATGCGCAGCACATTGTATCGATTTGATTCTTGAAGATATTTCAAAAGAAACCGAGGTAAAATCGATAATTTTAAATTGTCAATCAATAACAGGATTCATATACAATCATGGTTGGTTGCTTACCATAATGAGAAAAGAAACCAATAATAAAGAGCTGATTCGGCCAGCAGTAACAAGATTTGCTACTCACTTTATTGCATTGGAATCTATATACACACATAAAGAGAATCTAAGAAGAATGATTTCTTCAAGGGAGTGGAGCGCAAAGATTCCTAAACTCGGTCCTAAGGATAAAAAAACTGCAATTCTCATCTATAATTTGATTCATAGTGATAAATTTTGGGCCAACGTTGCTGCTATAATTCTCGTATTTGGTCCACTTGTAAAAGTTTTAAGAATGGTGGACAATGATGATAAAGCAGAGATGGGATATCTATATGAAGCAACGGATCGAGCGAAGGAATCAATTAAGAAAAATGTTGGTGTAAGACAGTGTCAAAAGTGGTGGAATATAATCGATAAAAGATGGGAAAGACAATTGCATCGACCTATTCATGCAGCAGGTAATTTTTTTAATTATTGCACAATTATAAAAGTACATATCATGTCAATATTTCTTTGAAATATCAAATTGTTTTAGGTTATTTTCTCAATCCTTATATACAATATGGAGATAATGCAACAAACGATGATGAGGTTCTAAATGGATGGACAAATGTTCTTGAAAAAATGGTGCCTGATATTGCTATGCAAATTGAAATTTCAAAAGAGGTAATAAACAAATTATTAAACTTAATGTTTAGCGCAAAGAATAACTTGGTTTATTATGAATGATTCGTAGGTTGAAAAATATAGAATGAAACTTGATGTATTTGGTTCTGCAAAAGCGAAACGTGCAGTTAAATCGTGTCTTCCAGCTATGTGGTGGTCAATAATTGGTAGGGAAACTGCTCCAAATTTAACACGCATAGCTATGCGTATTCTTAGCCAAACAGTTTCTTCTTCAAATTGTGAAAGAAATTGGACAACATTTGCAATGATTCACACGAAGTTAAGAAACAGAATAAAAATGGAGAACCTAGAAAAACTGGTATTTGTACATTATAATATGCGATTAAGAGTACGACATGCTAAGTGCCAACAAACAACCGACCAACTTATTGATTTAGATTACATCTTTCATGAGGAGGATCCACTTGCAGAATGGACTAGAGAAGCTGAGAATCCACTACTTGATAATGCAAGCGATAATCCTTGGTCGGACAATGATAATGTTTCTGCAGAAAATACTGAAAATGATAGTTCACAAATGATGATTCAGGTAATGCTGGTGGTGACGGTATTGGTTCTAGTGGTTATGGTGTTGGTTCCACTTTTGACGAGTCTCAAAGACATGTCCAAAATTATGAAGCAGATGACTATAGTCGACGAAGAGATAGAAATTTGAACGTTGTACATGAAGATCAAGGGGATTATGATGGCATATATACTTCTAACAATGTCCCTAGTTTTAGGTATTCTACGTCTGACTATACCGGAGGTTATTCGTATTGTGGGTTAAATCAACCGTATGCTGCTGAGGCATCAAGTAGCCAAGATGAACCTTCACCTTTTGATAATATGATGACGACATTTTTAAGTTCGGATCAGATACAACAGTATGCTTTTCCGGCATATTATAATCCGACACCAGATGAAGAGAGCGATGGACAAAATTTATATGATGCTCAGAGAAATAGCTTTTGGTATTAAACTTTTATGTTGTATGTTTTGTAACTTCTATGTCACTTGAATAATTTAGTGCAATTGACTATCAGTATTTCGTATTTATTTGCGTATTTATAATAAAAATGTACCGGAATTCACAAACCGGATTTAAAACGGAATTTCCGGAAATCCCGAAACGAGACCGAAATTTAGAATTTCTCAGATGACCGGAACGGAAACGGAATCCGGAACTTCGAACCTTGGTGTGTGCGCGCGTGTGTGTATCCGTGTGTGTACATGCATGTATCAGTGCGTGTGTCTATGTATGATGCTCGCAATTCATAGTTGCGCATAAAAATGCGCAATTCAAAGTTGATCATTATCAGCCAATTATAAAAGTGTTGAATTGGTTGTTAATTTGGAGCATATTTTGATAACATGTTTGGAAACCAGCATGCATTCTTATTAGCTTGTTTCAAAATCTGTCCTTCGTATAGATATTATAAATATGTACAATTATGAAGAGTTAAAACCAAAAGATGTTTCAAGTTGAAATCTAAACTCTTAATCTACTATGGAATGTCTAGGACAAGATTATGCAGAAAAGATAACATATAGAAAGTTGTTGCACAATTGCACAAATAGAACGCCACGAGTTATATAGCAGTCTCTATAAAAGCTCACTCCTAAATATTTTTCCTTGCCAGTGTTTTTCTCTAAGTTTAATAAACAGAAATAAAGCAATAGATATCCTCATTAAACTTTACTGAACTGTAAAAATAGCACTTCAACTAGATGCTAAAAGAAGTGGTCCAGTAACAAAGAGAACAGCCTGTGTGTTGACAATATGGCATCACACTTTCACTCCAAGACAAATTTTATTTAGTTCAACAATATTTCATGGATACATGATATAAGCCAATGCAATATTTGAATGGGGCCATTACCACTGGTACAATGACTGGAGTTATATTAGCACTGATACAACGGTTGGAGTTATATTGCCACTGATACAATGATTGGAGTTTAGGAAATACATGACATCACAAATAATCAAGGGTCAAGATTCATGCAGTTACCAAATGAAAAGTATAAAATGTACATAAGCAACAATTTCTGCACCAGTTTTGACTTGTACCAAGCCTTGCGTCAGCTAAAATTTGGAATCCATGAACTAGTAAATATTATTGCAATACCCACAGGGTGGGTAGAAATAATCTCACCCAACGTTATTTTAGGATAACTTTCATAAAAGAATAAGGAGGTAATTTGAGTATATACCAAAGTCCTATATTTAATAACCATGAATAACACAGTATTATAAATTGGCACAACAAAAATACCATTCAACCTAGCATTACAGAGAGAAAAACAATATGTCTTCCAAAGAAACCTGGATACCCCCTTGCTTTTCATTTCATGTGCGATTAAGATTTTGATACAATATTGCTGGATGAACCTCTCACAGGTTGGTTGGACATGCAATACTTGTGAACAATATTGGGTTCAATCTATGGCAATTTTATTCATTGTGTATGTAGCACCAATATTACTTTAGTTCATGTTTGATTTATGGACATTGTATTCTTTTCTTTTTTGACTTCCTTTTTCCTTTCTATTTTCCCCTTTTTTTTACTCAAGGAAGTCAAATTTGTGCTATAAAATCTCAGGATGTGTACATTCCCTTTTTATAACCAATCTTCACAAATCCCTTAAAAGTACTCTTGTGATAATGTTGACATGACATTTGCATGAATGCATGTGGCATGGATCGAACCCCTAATTTCACACTAGAGAGAGGTATTTGTGGATAATGTCTCAAATCTCACCTCTTTTGGCACTTATTTTCGCATTTGGACGAGACAAAACATCAAATCTTGTTCATATCTTGTATGACATCCATCTTGCCTGACATATTAATATATGAACTGAGAGTTGAATCGAGACATCAATCGAAATTATACTAATTGTATTTTACACGACTTTATAATTTTTATGAGTCAGAAGAAAATTTTCAAGCCAACTACTAATCACTGAAGGAGTGCTTGTTTGAAATATGCAGTTCTTAATAGAACAAAAAAATTAAGTGATGAAAATGTAAAAGGTTCATTGTTTGCAACAAGTGTTCAGCGTTAAGCAACAAGTGTTCGAAACTTCTTGTATAGTTTGAATAACAGATTCATTAGTGCTTATTGCAGCTTCTGAATGTTGAAAGATAAGTTTTTCCAGCTATACCCATAGATAAATTTCTAAATTACAATTCTCTAAGCACTAATTGAGTTTATATTATTCATTTATATTTGATTGGACAAATTCAAAATTAAGAAAGTCATTATTTATTAATAAGTATGGAGGGACTATATTGTCATAATTATTGTTTAATCTAATATAAAAAAGTCCAAACAGAATTTGAATAAAAAATTAATAAACTACTATTTTAGGAAAAGGCTACTCTTCCCACTTTTTTGCATACAAGTGTACACATAAAAGAGAATTCATGTGTGGGGTGCTTTGAATACGCTTTTACGTGTACATCCATACACAGATCCAAAAAAATGTGGGAAGTGTAGCCTTGCTCACTATTTTAACATTCAACTATCAACTTTCAATCATCAACATTTAGTATTTAGCAATCAGCATTTAGTTTTAAGCAATCAACACTATAAGTAAACATAGCCTAGATATCTATTCTATTTTTTTTCGCCCATGTGAGCCACAATAGAGGATTTCGTTTTTACCAATGTTCAGTGGAGAAAAATCACTCGATTAATATCAAATCAATCAAGTTGTCATTCTTCTCTAAAAAATAAAAAATAATCTAGTCTTTCAGCGCAACAACTATCTTTTTATGCAAATCAATTATGTTCATTTTTCGCAATTACTAATATTTATATAAATAATAATTGCTTAAAAGACCTTTGAAAAAATTGCAAATTTTAAGTATATATGTTATTCCAAGATAAACCTAAGATGTGTTTCAAGACCGAGAAGACTATCCAAGATGCACACTCACGCCTATCTCATTTAAAAATTCATACGATACGAAATATCAAGTGTGGAAATCTGAAAACGAGACAAGATCAAAATATGAGACATGTAACCATGTTCATGGATGTACGAAGACCCGAGGTAAAGGGGGTATGTACATCTTGGGATTTACAAACCAAAGCTTAAATATGTGGTTACGGAAAGGGGAAAAAAGAATTATGTTAACAGGTTCTCATTTGAAATCCCAAAAATGAGCACATCCAATCATATATATTGCGTCAGTAATAAGCATATTTGCTGATATATAATCCTAAATTAGCAATAACAATACCCTTAGCATGGTAGTGAATCAAGTGTTCGTTGAATGAAATCAATGGTACTTGGGCAGATTCTGGTTACACTCTCATTAATCTGGCTCATCAAAATCTTAAGCTGATACTAAATGAAAATATACTGAGATATATTTAGAATATATGATTAAGATATTATGATATATTTAGAATGTATGATTAAGATATTATGATATATTTAGAATATATGATTAGATGTTATGAGTGGTATGTTATAAAGGATATATATTCGGAAGATTTCCTGTTGTTTGCACAATGTATGATTAGATGTTATGAGTGGTATGTGATAATGGATATATCTTCGGAAGATTTCCTGCTGTTTCCACAATTTTAGAGTTACCATAAGATATAGTCTTAGGTATGTATTATAAATAGGAATGCTGGTGATTAATAGTAATTCAAGCTGAGTTTTACCAATTCTTCATGGTATCAGAGCCAAAGAACGATTTTTTTCTTCAAGAATAATTTGTCATGCCTGGTGTTGAAGATCCACCGTCTCCTCCACCGCCTAAAATTGAACCAAATTCCCCTTATTACCTCGGCTCACAAGATAGACCAGGAGACTTCATTACACCCACTCGACTCAAGGCCGATAATTATGACGACTGGATGGCTGATATTTAGACGACATTAGAAGCCCGACGCAAGTTTGAATTCCTTGATGGCAGTATCCTTGCACCAGCGCCTGCATGTACAAAGTCCGATTTGACCGCGATTAAGGCTATGTTTATTTCTTGGATTTCAAATACTATCGACCTCGAGGTTAGGTCCTCTTTGTCGAAATTTAGGGATGCTAAACCCTTTTGGGATCATCTCAAGCAACGTTTTTTCCAAACAAACGGACCTAGGGTTCAATAATTACGATGTTCAATTGCGCGATGTGAGCAGACAAAGACGATGTCTGTTTTGGTTTACTATGGTAAATTGCATGCTTTGTGGCAAGAATTGGATCACCATGAACCTTTAATCTCTTGTTCTTGTTGTTCCTCGTGCTCGGCTGGCCGATTACATGAGGAACGACGAGCGCAGGCCAAATTACACGATTTTTTGATAGGCCTTTGTTCTGAATTTTATAGTCCTTTGCGCACACATATCCTCTCTCAAGATTCTTTTTCTAATCTTGATCGAGCTTATCAATTAGTGTCACAAGAAGAACGTGTTCGTCAATCGAATCGGGAAGTCGAGCAAAAGCCCTTTGAAGCAGTCGGTTTCGCCGTACATACAGGGGCTAGTCGGGGCCGAGGAACCTTTGATAGGCCGATGTGTTCTCAGTGCAAGAAGTAGGGTAATGAGGCCTCAAGTTGCTGGGCGAAATCCGTTTGCAGCCGCTGCAAGAAAACATGTCATGAGGTTAGCCGGTGTTACGAGCTTCATGGATACCCCGATGGTTGGTTCAATGGCAGACGAGCCAGCTCCGCTGGGCAAGGTAGGGGCAAGTACGCGCTAATGCGGCTGCTGATGGCAGCTCCTCTATCGCATCCAATTCATCGACGGTGTCAGCCTTGGGTCAATTGTTCACGAATGAGCAGTGGAAAGCTGTTTCGGGCGTAATTGGTAATAGTAAAAATCCCGAAAATCGATTGAATGGTAATTTGATGATACTTCATGGATTATCGATACCAGAGCAACCCATCATGTTACAGGGCAACGTTCATGGTTATTTGACGTACAAAATCTTGAGTGTTCTGTTGGTTTGCCCAATGGTGAAAAAGTGATTGCTACTTTGGCAGGATCCGTATGTGTGATGAACAAAATTACTCTCATCGGAGTACTTTATGTTCCGAACTTGAGTTGCAATTTAATTTCTGTTTCTCAACTTAGTGATGATTTACGAACTATTGTCCAATTTGATTTTCATACTTGTGCTATACAGGACCAAACGAAGGAGCTGATTGTAACGGAAGTTAGGAGAGATGGACTGTACTAGTTTAGCAAACCGAAATTTGTGTCAACAGTTGAAGCAACATCAAATTTGGAGTTGTGGCATCGTCGGCTCGGGCATCCTTCCGAAAAAGTAGTTAAGTTAATTTCTCACGTCAAAAATAATAAAGATAATTTAGATAAAGGGTATAAAGTATGTATGCGTGCTAAACATCCTAGAGACAAGTTTTCTTTAAGTGACAATAAAGCTTCTAGAATTTTTGAGAAAATACATTGTGATTTGTGGGGTCCGTATTGACACGTTTCGTCGTATGGAGCCCGTTGTTTTTTGACAATAGTTGATGATTTTTCAAGAGCAGTTTGGATTTATTTATTGGTTGACAAATTAGAGGTGTTTCAAATGTTTATGTCCTTTGTTACTATGGTCGATAGGAAATTTTCTCAAACAATTAAGGTCGTTCAAAGTGATAATGGAACCGAGTTTAATTGTTTTATTGATTATTTTAATGTAACTGGAATTTTATTTCAAACTTCGTGTGTGCGTACTCCACAACAAAATGGGAGAGTTGAAAGAAAACATAAACATATTTTGAATGTGGGTAGGGCATTACGCTTTCAAGCAAACCTGCCTATTTATTTTTGGGGTGAATGTGTTCATGCTGCCGCTCATTTTATTAATCGTACATTCTCTTCCATGTTACAAAATAAAACACCTTTTGAGATACTTTTTGGTAAACACCCTCTTTTGGTGCTATTCGAACCTTTAGGTGCTTGTGCTTTGCTCATAATCAAAAGACTAAGAGAGATAAATTTGCAAGTCGGAGTCGGAAGTATATTTTTTTGGATTACCCATTCGGTAAGAAGGGGTGGAAATTATTTGATCTTGATACAAATGAATTTTTCGTGTCTAGAGATGTGAAATTTGTAGAGGAGGTATTCCCGTTTGGGTATTCGGAAGATGTTAATATAATATCTAGTGAGAATAATGATCACGATATTCATGAAGATTTTGTTGAAATAATTTATAATGATGAGGATGTTGATCTATTGATTAATGATAATGGAGATCTGTGTATGGTTCTGCTTCAGATCAGTCTACTTGTCCATAGGAAATGGGTCGTGGTCTGCGGGAAAAGTTCCCAAATATTCTGTATCGAGATTTTGTGACACATACGGTTTTTGCTAATGGTCCATCTTCTGATTCTCCTCCTTCCAATCTCTCATCGGGCAATCCTTATTCTCTAGCACATTACATATATTGTGACAATTTTTCTATAAATTATCGTTCTCCTCCTTCTAATCATTCCTCAGCCATAATTAAGGGTAAGGACTCTAAATCATTTAAAGAAGCCATAAAATACGATGAGTGGCGTCTTTCCATGAAGGATGAGATACGGTGTCTAGAAAACAACGGCAAGACTCAATTTGATTTTCTTCTCTTCAAGTTGGGCATTTTTGAATCTCATGCTCCAACTTAAGGAGGGGTATTGAGATATATTTAGAATATATGATTAAGATATTATGATATATTTAGAATATATGATTAGATGTTATGAGTGGTATGTGATAAGGGATATATCTTTGGAAGATTTCCTACTGTTTCCGCAATGTATGATTAAATGTTATTAGTGGTATGTGATAAGGGATATATCTTCGAAAGATTTTCTACTGTTTTCGCAATTTTAGAGTTACCATAAGATAAAGTCTTGGGTATATATTATAAATAGGGATGCTAGTGATTAATAATAATTCAAGCCGAGTTTTACTAATTCTTCAAAATAAAAACTAATGGTTAAAGTGACCACTATGTAAAATGGATAGACAATTCAATTGTACATTAAAACAAAAGTCACCCAATGAAGTGATAAATCTGTAAACAAAATTGTGATAAGGACAAATTTTTACAACCAAACTCCGAGAAAAAACATACTGCAACAATGGGCATAATTCCAAACTTATTACAAATTATAGGTTTGGTTTTCACACAGTTGTCAAGGGGTGCGCCTAGGCGCCAGAAAGGGGCAGGTGCAGCTATTGCGCTTTTCTTGACGTCGAGGCGTCTCCACTACTAGAGGTGCACGAAAAGCGCAAACGTGTGCGATTTTTTTGAGGCGTCAAAGAACAGTAAGACACACCTCGAATAGTCGACCATTTTTTGCAAGCCATACATCATCAACTACCGTTCGACATTCATTTTTAGGATTTCAAAGTTCAAAATCGAAATTCGACACAGTTCAACGTTCATATTTAGGGTTTTCATAGTTTGAACAAAAAAAACTGTTGACATCTATCATCGACAACTCGACACCACTCATGCCGCCACCTAGCCACGGTCGCTGCTACTCCCTCCTGTTTTCGAACCAGATCCGTCAGTCCGACGGATTTTTTTTACTTAAGTAGTAGTTATTTAAATTAGTTTAAAGTTTTTAGTTGATTTTAATTAATTTAAAGTTTAAACTTTTAGAAGTTGATTTTAATTAGTTTAAACTTTTAGAAGTTGATTTTAATTAGTTTAAAATTTTAAGCTAATTTGATTGGTTTAGTTTATTTCAAATAGTTATGTTAAATAAATTATAAGTATGACTTAAAATTTAAATTTTAGTTCATTAAATAGTTAAATTTTGGATTTTAGACCTTTTAGTAAATGAAAAGGTTAAATTTAAACGAACATGGTCAAAAGAAAATGATTTCCATATATATTTAGTCATATTTTTGTGTTGAATCATGTGCAGGTAATTTGAAATTTTATTTTTAAGTTGCAATATCTAATTTCTTATAAATTCAAATTTTTATTTACATTATTAATTAATAAAAAACAAATTTGCAAAGTAGTTTATTTACTAAATCCTATTTTTAAGACTTAGTATATATTTGCAGAGGAAATTTCGAATTTGTAAACAAAGCTTAATTGTCAGATCCTAATTTTAAGCAATGCTAAATTTTAGTAATATTTGTAGAGAGGTATTTTTGATATTTCATGCTG
Source organism: Allium cepa (assembly GCA_030765085.1). Taxonomy (NCBI): domain Eukaryota; kingdom Viridiplantae; phylum Streptophyta; class Magnoliopsida; order Asparagales; family Amaryllidaceae; genus Allium; species Allium cepa. The sequence continues at coordinate 535,623,128 of CM060928.1, forward strand.
ATACCAAAAAAGTATGACCATAAATATATCACAACTATTAATAAAGACTTACATATAAAGGGCAATTATGGAAGTTCGCGGTCGGACCAAAAGTTGGCGCTTCCAAACTAACTATTAATAAAGATTTTACTTAATAAATTAGTTTAAAATATATTTAAATGGTTAAATAAATTATATAATATGATTTATAATTTAATTTTTAGTTAATAAAAAATTTAAGAGGTGGAGCCTTGGCGCAACGGTCAGATCACCCGCAAGGTGATCTGAACGCCCAGGTCCGACTTCGGAAATAGCATCTTCACAATGCGAGGGAAAGGCACTATAAAATATGTTCGAGTCCGTGAAGCCCGCTATCGTGCAGGAAGTCTTGTGCATCGGGTTCTTCTTTTAATAAAATATTTAAATAGTTAAATGAATTATAAAATATGGTTTAAAATTTAAACTGTAGCTAATAAAATAGTTCAATTTTAATTAGTTTATAAAATATCTAAATCTTAATTTTAATTTATAAAATATGGTTTTAAAAATTAAAATTTTAGTTGATAAAATAGCTAAATTTAAATTTTAACTATTGAAATAGTATAATATCGTTTTGGTTTTAAAAAATTTAAATTTTAGTTAGTATCATTTTGGTTTTGAATTATTGTTTGTGATTTCATACATATTAATCCATACTTTTTAAAAGGTGGAACCCAGTACACAAGGCTTCCGCACAATAGCGGACTTTGTAGAGATCGAGATTGTATACAATATTTTCCTCGCATTGCTAAGAGTTCGTTTCCGTACTCGAACCTGAGCGCTCAAATCATCATGTGGGTGACATAACCATTGCGCCAAGGCTCCTCTCTATTGATCCATATATTTTTATTTGCAAAAAATGGTTATTGATGCTAAATTTATATTTTTTATATTAGTAATTCACAATGCGGTTTTTTTCCATCAAAAAAGCTCACACTTATATAAAGGCGCACAAAAACCTCAAGATGCAAGTCTTGCGCCCTTTCGCACCTTAGCACCTTATCTGCTTTAGGTTTTCATCAAGTCAAAATTTGTGTTTGCGCACTTTAAAAGATTTGTAAAAGAACATCTTGAAACAACGAGCATCTCGTTACAAATATAAGTTTGGTTCTAATTAAGCGATATTTTTTGCTAGCGCACTTTTAAAGTGTGCAAACACAAATTAGTAATTTGTATGTGTTTGCGCACTTGTGCACAAGCACAAATTCCTATTACGGTGAAATCCAGAACTATATTTTAGTAAGTTTGAAACAATTTACATTGTTGCAATAAATTTTTTCCCAAACTCAGTTAGTATCTAATTGTGCAAAATAAATTTAAAAATTTAGCTCGTCTGTTAGGTGGCAATGAAACCAACAATAAGAAACACAAGAAAAAAAAAGATTTTATCAACACAATACTATGTTGATTCATGAACATCAGAAACAATCTACAAAATAACCAAAATAATCAAGATAATCATGCAATAACTAAAGAAGAAAAAAAGGTGAGAAATATAGTGTAATATTCAATAAACTTGATTTCTGTGTAGTTACGGTGTAATACTCTACTAGGAGGAAATCCAACATAATAAACTTAATTCAGGAGTTAAGTTTTGCTGACTTTACTATGAGTAATAAACACTATGATGACTGGTCCTGAAATATCATTGTATATCCCCATCACCTTCACAAGTTGCAAGTCATATTCCCGTTATACATATATAAGAGGCTCATATATTATACCAATACTTTCTTAGAATGTTTTTTTATAACGGTTCTTGATTTTCTTTTTGGTGAGTTTGTGGGGAAGGGGAGGCGATTTTATATGTGTATAAAGCCAATTTTTTAGTTGCAAACAAATTTTAGTTGTGAGGGGATCCCATTTAAAGGCACGTCATCATTAAACTAGAAAAGAACTCATAATTAAATAAAGTCATCAACCTTGACAGACCAGGCAACATGTTTTTATTTTTAGTTGAAGAAACTGAAAAACGATTTTTTTTATACGTTTTTTATTACAGACTCTGTTTGATATACAGTATAATATACATTAGCTTGTATTTATAAATGAAAATGAGAATGGGCTGCGGGTTGGCCCAAATAAATAATACAGCCCGCATTTGCAATAACCTCTCGTGTTTGATACATTTCGTTTCTTCTGCTGATATTCCTATTCCACTTATTCACCCCATCAAACCCAAACTAGGGTTCGGGTTTGCGTGTGATATTCAGATCTCACTGGTGAGTTCAAAAAATTGAGAGACTGAAGATTGAATTTCTGTTCTAACTGGCTCTAGTCAACATCTTAGATCCAGACAACAAGAAGATCTATGAGAAATCATGACTTCTAGCTCAATTTGTAGAAGTGTCTAATGGATGCTTTAGTTGTCACTGATAGAGCTTCAAAAACGTGATCTGAGTATCAAGTCACCGGTTAGTGGCAACATCGTTGATATAGAGCTCATGTTTGAGGTGACTGAAGTTTGGCCTTGAGAGAACTGTCAAATGCTTCAGTCATTGCTTGTAGGGCTTCGGGAACATAGATCTGAGCATTAGATCTCAGATTAGTGTCAGCTTCATCGACATTAAGCTCATGACTGAAGCGAACAAAGTTTGGCCTTGAAAGAGGTTTGGTTAAAATGTCGGCTTTCTGGTAAGTAGAAGGTACGCAATTAACTTTGAGCTCTCCTTTAATAACTTGCTCTCGTACGAAATATAAATCTAATTCCATGTGTTTCGTACGAGAATGTAGAATTAGGTTGGCAGTGAGTGCAATAGCACTTTGATTGTCACACCATATAGTGGCTCTTGTGTTAAACGTAACATGTAATTTACTTAGAAGAGATTTTATCCACATAATCTCAGTAGTAGTGCTAGCTATACTATGGTATTCAGCTTCAGTGTTGGATCTGGACGATGTTGGCTGTTTTTTTGCGTACCATGATATATGATTATTACCTAAAAAAACACAGTAGCCAGCAGTAGATCTTCTGTCATCAGAATCTGTTGCCCAATGAGTCAGAATAGCCATTGATATGTAGAGATGAACATGATTGTAAGATTAGTCCTTGATTGATTGGTCCTTTAAGATACCTTAAAATTCTTTATACTGCCTACCAATGGTTGTCTAGTGGTCTTTGCATGAAACGGCTCACTTAATTGACACTATAGGATATATCAGGCCTGGTTATGGTGACATACTGAAGTGCTCCCACTATACTTCTATATTGTTTATCATTTAATATTGGTTCTCCTTTGTTCTTTGATAGATGCAAGTTGCTAGTCATTGGAGTTGGAAGTGGATTTGCTTTATCCATCTTGGCGCTAATTAGAATTTCACTGATGTATTTTTTCCGACTTAAATGTATCTCTGAGTGTGACATTCTTTTGACTTTAATGCCCAAAAAGTAATTCATCTCTCCTAATTCTTTAATGGAGAATTCCTCTTTTAGACATTGTGTTATGTGACAGATCTCCAACTTGCTATTTCCTATAATAATAAAATCATCTACATAAATTAGCACATAAGTCACTGTATGATTAAAAAAATTAGTAAATAAGGAATTGTCAGATTTTGTTTGATTGTAGCCATGAATGGATAGTATAGTTTTTAAGCTTATCAAACCCAACTCTTGGTGCTTGCTTAAGACCATAGAGTGCTTTATTAAGTTTGCACACCAGTTGCTCACTGCCTTTCTTTGTAAATTCATATGGTTGCTCCATGTATACTTCTTCCTGTAAATCACCATTAAGAAAAGCGTTGTTAACATCTAATTGTTGAATAGCCCAATTCTTATGCAAAGCAATTTTTAATATTATCCTAATTGATGTGGGTTTCACAACTGGGGAAAAAGTTACATTAAAGTCAAACCAATTTTGTTGTGAATACCCTTTTACCACCAATCTTGCTTTGTACCTAAGAATTGAGCCATCTAGATTTTCCTTCAACTTGTATGTCCATTTACATCCCATGACATTTTTATTCCTAGGTAGTGGAACAAGATCCCATGTTTTGTTTTTGATTAATGCATCATATTCCTCAGCCATGGCAATTTTCCAATTGTATCAACAATTTCCTGTTGATAAGTGCTTGTCTCACTTATATCAAGTACAGTACTATATACTTTTGGTTTAAAAATACCACTTTTTTCCCTAATTATCATATGATGACTAGTGTTCGCAGGAACAGTGGGTTGATCTCTGTCATTATCAGTGATCTCTTGTTGAGTATTGGTTGACTGTTGGTCATTCAATACTGGGCATGAATCACCAGAGCAATTACTGTCTGATTCAGTATTACCAATCTTTGATGATTCTTCAGTTTGCTCATGACCTGGTTCACCATTGGGCATTGTGTGTTGTGAGCAGGGATCTCTTTCATCATCGTCACCTTCACTTTGAGTTGGTATGATTATCTCAGGTGAGAATGATATTGGAGGTATGGAGTATCTTGTATTGTATATCTTCTGAGATGTTTTGATATCTGCATTGTTAAAAGGAAATTCATTCTCATTAAATATAACATGCCTGGATATATACACTCTGCCATTGTTATCAAGGCATTTGTAGCCCTTTTAATTTGTAGGATAACCTATGAATGTACATGGTTTTGATCTATAATCAAGTTTGCGTGAGTTGTATGGTCTTAAACAGGGAAAAACTAACATCCAAATACTTTTAAGTTATGATAATCTGGTTTAACTTTTGTTAGCACTTCCATAAGACTCTTATATTCAAGAGTCTTTGTGGGCAGGCTATTTAATAAATAGACTGCTGTAGAAAATGCATCTGGCCAGAACTTGAGTGGCATTGATGCTTGTGCTAGTAAAGTTAGACATGTTTCAACAATGTATCTGTGTTTTCTCTCTATGAGACCATTTTGCTCTGAAGTATAGGGGCATGTGATTTTATGTGTGATTCTCTTGCTTTGAAAGAATTTCCTTAGTGGCAGAAATTCCTTACCTCCATCTGTCTGAAAGATTTTTACCTGATTGTTTGTCTGTCTTTCAACATTTGCAATGAATTGCATCACCGCATTGTTAGTCTCAGATTTTGATTTTAAAAAATAGATCCATACAAATCTAGAGTAAGCATCAATAAATGAAATATAATATTTATATCCATAATCAGTGCTAATTGGAGCAGGTCCCCAGAGATCTGCTGCAATTAGTTCGAGAGTATTATTGTACACAGTCTCAAAGTCTGAAAATGCAAGTTTATGACTTTTACCTAACTGATAGTATGTGCATATGTAAGAGGTGGGAATTTTATCAACAAGAATACCATCACATTTGCTCAGTACATGTTTTACAATATTTATATTAGGATGTCCTAGTTTACAGTGCCAAGCATCAAATTTTTCAATGCACTTTTCAAGATTTCTTGTTTCAGATACATGACACCATTTACTTTCATATTCAGATTTTCTTGAGCTTGTGACACCAAATTTGTATAACCCCTTATGTTCTCTACCCTGCAAAAGAACTTCATCAGTTAGATTATCTTTCACTAAGCACTATGTTGAGTGAAATTCAAAATAGACATTATTATCTTTGGCAAATTGTGATACACTCATCAATTTTTTTCTAATTAATGGTACCCTCAGTAAGTTTTTGAGATAGAGTTGTCTGGTACCATTAATACTTGCATTTCCAATATGAGATATGTGTGCAGATTTGCCATTACCCATATACAGTAATTGTTTAACTTGGTATTCCATGTTGCCAAGGTTTAACTGAATCAAGTTGTTTGTCACATGGTTGGTTGCACCAGAATCTGGATACCAACTATTATCATGAATGTCCTCAATCCTTGTTGTGCTAGTGTATGCACTCTCTGATTTTGGTTCTTAATGCATGTTCACCATATTAGCACTATGGTTTTGTGGTCTTGTGTTGTTGTTGTTCTGTTGTGCCGGTGTGAAGTTTGCATTAAACCTGAAGCAGCACTTGTTTACAGTATGGCCATATCTTTCACATTTTGACATCTTGGTTTTCTATTATTATTGTAATTCCATCTACCACCTCTAGCTCTGCCTCTGCTGGATTGACTACTTCTGTAGTTGTTTGACTGGTTTTTGTTGCTTTGATTTTTTTTTCTTGACTTCTATTCTTGTTAGCAGAGACATGATTTACATTGTATTCCCAGTTTATTGGTTTCTTTTGCTCTAGTCTACCTTCATGAGCAATAAGCATTGACTGAACATTCTGAAGTGATGACAGTTTTTCATTAGATGATATTATGGCTACAACTGCTTCATATTCATCATCTAGACCACTTAGTATGCACAATAGTTATTCTGTGTCTGTTACTTTGTGACCAACACAAGCCAATTGATCACATATGCTTTTGGCTTTGGACAGATAATCTCTCATACTTGCATTATCTTTCCTCAAGTTTTGTAACTGTCTTTTGTATTGCATTATTCTTGCTGCAGATTGAGAACTGAATATCTGTTCAATTGTATGTCAAATCTCATGGGAAGTCTTGCATCCAACTAACTGCGGCAATAGATTTATGCCTATGAAAGACAGTAGCCAAGAACTAATCAGGCTATCCTGTCTTTCATGGGTGGTGTAATCTTTATTGCTGATTAACTTTCCTTCATTGTCTGCAGTGAATCTTGGTGGAGTAATCAATGTGCCATAAACAAATTCTTGCAAGCCATAGCCCCTTATGGCCGTCTCAACCTGAAACTTCCATAGCGGATAGTTAGATTCGTCTAACTGAATACTGATGACTTGGCTCTGTGGTTTGATAATGGATTTGATGAGATCTTGGGTGATATTTGACTGATCTTGAGCAGTTCTTGAAACAGATCTTGGTGATGTAGCAGTATTACTACTTTCTTCAGCCATTTTGATGATCAGAATCTGTGAGAAATTTGAAAGTAGATGAAAAGAAAAGTTGGGGAGAACCAAGAAGTGCACCCAGAGTCAGGTGAATGATGAAGATTTTCTAACCCCTCCTTCTTGGCACGACACAACGGGTAAGATAACCAGAAATCGAAAATTCTGATGAAACAGTGCAGTCGAGAAGATGTTTAATGATGAGAATTCTTTGAAACACCTTCTTCTTGGCACGGCTCTGAATTCAAATAATGAATTTTATGATAAAAGACTATACACAACTATTTGCTTGTGTACAATACTCTCAAGTGATGATACTTTTCTAATGAGAGTAACTATATTAACCAAATTTGATGTTAAGCAATTTTCTTGGCTCTGATACCAAGTTGAAGAAACTGAAAAATGATTTTTTGTACTTTTTATTACAGACTCTGTTTGATATACAGTACAATATACATTGGCTCTTTACTGTTGTATTTATAAATGAAAATGAGAATGGGCTGCAGGTTGGCCCAAATAAATAATACAGCCCGCATTTGCAATAACCTCTAGTATTTGATACATTTCGTATCTTCTGCTGCTATTCCTATTCCACTTATTTTTTTCAACAATACATGCAGGCAGGTGCAAGATATTAGTAATATACCTTTATCCATTTACCCCAGTAAGTTCGAAATTTCGCAATATTCAGCTTGAGCTGCGGAAAGAAAAAGTGAAAGCTAAAGATTACCTAAACAAAAACAAGAAGAAGAAAAATGAAGCAATGACTTTAGTTATATATCAAATAGAGAGAATAACAATCATACCCAAGGAGTCCCCGTTCCCCAGGTAGCTATTACCATCTGATATGAAACCAAAAGGCATTGGACAGAAATTTACATGAACTAAAGTTGTGGAATGAATTGTCATCAACTGTGCGACTCTTCCCAGATTATTGTCCATGCAAGATGTCAGTTATGTTGGATCAAATGAATGTTTTATGTTCAGACCTAATGCGGCATTTCACCCTGTTCCTATTATTCAGTACCTGCATGTATCAGTTAAAGCTTTCGCGCACCAATATCCTATTGTTCTTATTTCCCTGTATATAGTCATATATTATTATACGCTATGTATCTTTCAGTCGTAATAGTTCATCTTCTGCTAATATAATCCATCCATATATTAATGAAAGTTGTGCTTATTTCAGTGTAAGTGACTATTCTTAAATTTCCGAGTCGTGAGTATTTGGGCCAGTGTGTAACAGTTGCACCACTTTAGAATTGGTGTATTGGTTTAATTAGGCATCGTAATCTTTTAGATAAACATTAATGGACTGAGGAGTATAAAGCAATACCTATAACAATGCAACAGCTAGATTCAGGGTCTTATTTGTATACATAGTCAACTCAAGTGCCAGTATTTCATACAAAGATCACAGTCCTAAACAAATACTAGTTCGAAATGCAGCACAGATGCAGACTGAAGTATACACTATACACAGATAGCCATTTCTACTGGCATGAAGGAGAAAAGGAAATATACGTACTCTTTGATGTGGATATAAAAGTCTTAGCAGAGGATGAAGAAATCAAAGATAGATGGAAATGTCACTGTAATAAACTCTTGGACAGAGTTACTTAGGACATGATAACATAATTTCCAAGAAAACAACATCCTAGTTTTAAGCAAATAATTTAAAGCATGTATAAGCTTCTCCTTCTTCTTTTTCTTCTTCTTCTTCTTTTATTTATTTATTTATTTTGATAAAATAGGAAAGAAGATAAAAAAGGAACGGAGGAAGAAAAAAACTGATAGTCTTGTTTGCCCGTTGCATTCCTTAATTTTACATGACACTTCTAATAAAGAGAGTAAACGGGCCTGACCCGGTTCTGTTTATATGCAGTTATTCATTTCTATTTACATTTGGGCTGTATATGTTGTCAAAGCCCATTCTCTATTATAAATACAATATGTAACGTTGTAAAAGGCATCAAGTAAATTTTCTGAATAAAATAGAAAAGCTTTCATTTGTTTTCATGGTATCAGAGCAAAGTTGCCGAAAGGCCATTTTTTGATCAGAGAAGGTGATTTTTCTCTTCTCCCCTCAGAGTAATATCATCATAGGGGAAGTTTACCTCTCATAGACCTGTGCAGTGCCTGATCTTGCCAGTTCTAATCTGTTTGTGCCTTCCAAGAAGAGGATCAGATCCAAAATCTTCATCTCCTCATCTGGTTGCACTATTTTTACCTTCTCTACAGTCGATCTTGGCTACAATTCATAACTGTCGCGCCAACTCACTGTTATATTGGCTGCAGTTCATCACTGCCGCGCCATCTACACTGATTCTTGATCCAGTATTCTGGACATCAGCGTTCTTGATCCACCATGGGAGATCAAGACAATGAAGCTACATCTGTCAACACAAGCAACAGACTCAGAAGTGACGAAGGCAGAGATCCATTCTTGATCAGACCTAAAAATCAGGCGATTAATACACCATTAGATGAAGATAACTACATAACATGGAAATATCAGGTAGAAATTGCATTGAGAGGCTATGATTTGCAAGATTATGTAAAAGGAACCAAAGTTATTGCTCCAGTCAATGTAACTGATGATAAAGGTCACCTTGTGAGCAATCCAGATTATATACAATATCAAAGGCAAGACAATTTACTTACATCCTGGTTATTATCTTCTATCAATCAAAGTTTAGTATCTCAACTTGTGGGATGCTACACATCATACGAAATATGGTCAACAATTGAAAGAATTTTCAGTTCTTAATCAGCAGCAAGAATTATGCACTATAGAAGGGAATTACAAAATGCAAGAAAGAATGATACAAGCATGAAAGAATATCTGGCAAGAATCAAGAATCTCTATGACAAATTAAAATCTGTTAGTCATGAGATTTCGAAGAGTGAACAAATTCTTATTATTACTAACGGTCTTGATCAAGAATATGAGTCATTAGTAACATTACTTGCAACACAACAAACATTACCAGACATTGACTATGTCCACTCTGCCCTTCTTGCTCATGAAGGAAGAATTGAACAGAGAAGACAAATGCAAGAAGACTACGCAGCCAATTATGCTCCCTCATCAAAGAGCAAAAATCAGAAACACAATCAACAAAACAAGAGAATCAAAACACAAGAAGCAACAACAGTCAAAGGGGAAGAGGCAGAGGCAAATACCCAAACAGCAATAGGGTGAAATGTCAAATCTGTGAAAAATTTGATCATATGGCAAACAAGTGTTACTTCAGATTCAAGAAAGACTACAATGGTGCTCAGCAAGGTCAGAACAACAAAGGACCAACAGCAAACATTGCACAAACCAGCAGTCACTCCAAAAATAATGCAGACAATGCTACAGATGATGCAAATGAAACTGATAATATCAACACAGAGGAATGGTTTCCTGATTCTGGTGCCACCAATCATCTGACAAACAACTTGCACAATTTAAACTTGGGGAACAGAAGCTATACAGGTAAGCACTCTGTTGCTATGGGAAATGGCGAAACAATAAATATATTTCATATAGGGACTGGCACCATTGAAGGTACAAGGTCACTCTACCTTAATAATTTATTGAGAGTGCCAAGTATCAAAAAGAACTTAATTAGTGTCTCACAATTTGCAAAGGAAAACAATGTATATTTTGAGTTTCACCCTGAGTTCTGTCTTGTTAGGGATATGCTAAATAAAACTGTATTATTACAGGGTAAACTGGATCGAGGTTTATACAAATTCAGCAATATGAGAAAAGGATCCTACTGTAACAATGCAGAATGGTGTAATAATATCAGTATAAATCATGACAAAGATGTCAATATTCTTGATATATGGCATTGCAAGTTAGGGCACCCTAGTTATGATGTAGTTAAACATATATTGAATGAGAATAAAATTTCTTTTCCAAAATTATGTAGAACTAATGTATGCACACATTGCCAAATTGGCAAAAGTCACAAGTTACCTTTTCGACACTCTGAAACGGCATATGAAAAGCCTCTTGAACTTGTAGCAGCTGATTTGTGGGGACCATCTCCACACATCTCAACTCATGAGACCGGTATTACCTTTCACTTGTTGATGCTCATAGTAGATATACTTGGATATATTTTTTAAAGGCAAAGTCTGACACATGCAGTGCAATGAAACATTTCATCACATGCATTGAAAAACAACTGAATGGCGGTATAAAAATGATTCAAATAGATGGTGGGGCGGAGTTTAAACCCCTAAGGGATTTCTTTGCCATGAAAGGAATCTTACATAGGATGACATGCCCACATACATCTGAACAAAATAGCCTGGTGGAAAGAAAACACAGACACATAGTGGAGACTGGTTTAACACTAATGTCACAAGCAAATCTACCAATGAGATACTGGAGGGAGGCATTTGCCACTACAGTGTACCTCATTAATAGAATGCCAACCAAAGTGTTAAACAACATCTGTCCTTTTGAAAAACTCTTTGGTAACAAACCAGACTATAAACATTTAAAAAAATTTGGGTGTCTATGTTTTCCTTGCCTCAGACCATATAACAAAAACAAACTAAGCCTGAGGTCAAGCCAATATACCTTTCTAGGTTATGCAGATAACCAGAAAGGATACAAGTGCCTAGACAATCAGGGCAGGCTATTTGTTTCAAGACATGTGGTTTTTAATGAAAATGTTTTTCCTTTTGCAGAAAGGGAGAAACATAAACAAGCTACGAACATTAGCAATGCAAGAACAAGTAACATGCCAGATCTATCAAATTGGATCAGCAAAGAAATCAAATACAATAGTGAGCCATCAGAAATTAGTCACAACAATGATTCAGAGCAAGGTGCAATAGGTGTTTCACAGCATAATGAACAACAACAAGACGAAACACAGCAAAATCAAAGCAATGAAGATTCTACAAATCAGGATACTGACAAGCACAGTGTTGAACATCAAATGCCACAACAAATTATCAGTCATCATCCCATGACCACAAGATCCAAGAGTGGTATTTTTAAACCCAAAATATTTAATACCCAAATCAATGAAGTTGAACCAACATCATATGAATCAGCAGTCAGAGATGAAAAATGGAGAAAAGCCATGGATGAAGAATATAATGCTTTGATGAAGAACAAAACATGGTCTTTAATTGATCCACCAAAACATAAGAACATTGTGGGAAGAAAGTGGACTTACAAAATAAAAAGGGATGCAGCAGGCAAGGTGGTTAAATATAAAGCAAGACTCGTAGCAAAGGGCTATACTCAGAAGTATGGTTATGATTTTAGTGAGACATTCTCCCCAGTTATTAAACCAACAACAATAAGGATCATGTTAACCCTATCTTCACATAAACATTGGCAAGTAAAGCAGCTAGATGTACATAATGCCTTTCTAAATGGAGACCTAGTGGAAGAAGTGTACATGCAACAGCTAAAAGGCTATAGTTCAAAGGACAATAGCAATCAAGTTTGCAAATTACACAAAGCAATATATGGATTGAAGCAAGCCTCAAGGGCATGGTATGAAAAATTGAAGACTACCCTAACTATGTTGGGTTTCAATGCCACTAAATCTGATAATTCTTTCTACATAAGAAAGCAATGGGAGAATATCATTTATATACTTGTCTATGTTGATGACATTCTTATCACTGGTGATAATCAGCAAGAAATTGAAACAGTAGTTAAATGTTTGGACAAGCAGTTTGCTATAAAAGACTTGGGAGAGGTTAATTATTTTCTAGGCATACATATTCAAAGGAATACAGATTCTAGCATCAATCTATCTCAAAAACAATACATATCAGACATACTGGTGAGAGCAAACATGGATAAAGCAAAAGCACCGCCCACACCCATGACAAGTAATCTTAAGCTATCTAAAAATAAAGGTGAACCCATTGAAAATGTCACGGAGTACAGGAGCATAGTTGGGGCACTTCAGTATGTAACTATCACTAGGCCAGACATTTGTTTTAGTGCGAACAAGGTCTGTCAATACATGCAAGCACCGACTACTGAACATTGGCATGATGTTAAACGTATTTTGAGATATTTAAGAGGGACTACTAACTATGTGCTGAAATTAGAATCGTGCAATAACATGAATTTGCATGCTTACAGTGATTCAGATTGGGGCAATGATGTTGATGACAGGAGATCCACTACTGGATACTGTGTGTACCTCGGCAGTAACCCCGTTTCATGGTGTACAAAGAAGCAGTCTACTGTCTCCAGGTCAAGCACCGAAGTGGAGTACCGAGCCATTGCAAGCACCACTGCTGAGATTACATGGACAGAGACCCTGCTAGCCGAATTGGAACTTAAACTTAAGCAAAAGCCGATCATTTGGGTGGACAATTTAAGCACCATTTCGCTGTCCATAAACCCGACTCAACACTCGAGAACCAAACATCTCGAAATTGACCTTCACTTTGTTAGAGAACGAACTGGGCACGGGAAACTCCAAATCCGTCACATTCCATCTTACTATCAGAAGGCGGACATTCTGACAAAAGCCATTTCATCGAAGAACTTCACTCGTCTCAGAGAAGAACTCCGTGTCTTTCTGCCACCATGATTTTTATAGAGGCTGTTTTTGGAATGAAACCCTAATTTTATTTCTGGCTTCACAGAGAAGAACTCTGAGTTTTTTCTCTCAGCCTCCATGATTTTTGGAGAGACAACGTGAGGGAATGAAACCCTAGCTTCATTTGCGGGGGGATAAAGAGAGTAAAACGGGCCTGACCCGGTTCTATTTATATGCAGTTATTCATTTCTATTTACATTTGGGCTGTATATGTTGTCAAAGCCCATTCTCTATTATGAATACAATATGTAACGTTGTAAAAGGCATCAAGTAAATTTTCTGAATAAAACAGAAAAGCTTTCATTTGTTTTCATCTAATATGTTTGAAGTAATCAAGTATGGTTTAAAGAGTGCCAGGGATACGCAGGCTGAGAGAAAAAACAAGTATACCTCTAATTGTTTTATTAAGGAAAAAAGCTCCACTTGAGCAATTGAAAGTCGTGCCTCGATGCTAAAATTTCTTTATTTCATTCTACAATCATACGTAAAGCTCAATGGGTTTTTTTCTCTTTTATCCCCCCTCCCTCCCCTCCCCTCCCTCTCTATGTATACAACATCTTGATCAAGTTTATATCCAAAAATTCCAGATTATGGTATGACGTTTGTAGCAGAAAGATGTAATACCCCAAATAGCAAAATGTAGCAGCAAATATACATTCTTTCAATGGTGGTTCTGATTTGAAAAATATTGTTAAGCAGACCCATATCATTTAATTTAACAAAACTACGTAGTTGGTTTTATTGCTTTGAGCTCATGCTCATTGCTAATTACAAGGGCTTCTTTTTTACTCCATACTTATCCGCCAGATTTAGAAGCTATTTTAAACATTAGAAATTATACGGCGATCAACATTGAACTGAAAGAATTGGAAACCAGATCTACCAACAGATAAACAAAGTACAATTACATAACTAGTAAATAAGTACCCACAATTAAATCGTTATTCTGGGGAAGATTTGAACCCAAAATATGTCATGATCCACGACGACGAAATTACCGACAACAGTGAGGAATTTGATCCAATGAACTGAAAATTGCGAGGTAAATTTCAGAAGAAGTTTAACCGATTCCTTCGTATCTTAGGGTTACTATGTTTGGAATTTGCCGCGTATATAGGGCAATTTCTTAAGAAACAAAGTTCAAATTTACGGGGTTTCATGAAACAGTTTCGCAATCGGTCATGTCAAAAATCCTTCGATGCCATTAGCATCTTCATCGGTGTCTTTACAGTGCTTTAATTTTATTTTCCGATGCTTACAAAGCGAGCTATTCAAAATATGTTTGAGAGGATTGTGTGAACACCAAAGTTTAGCGAAGGAAAAATGGGTTTGAAAAAAAACATTTGACCGAAGTATTTAGAATGAAGTATTCAAAATATGTTTGAGAGGATTGTGTGAACACCAAAGTTTAGTGAATGAAAAATGGGTTTGAAAAAACATATTTGAGCGGAGTATTTGAATGAAGTATTCAAAATATGTTTAAGAGTATTGTTTGAATAGGAAAGTTGACTGAATGGAAAATGTGTTTGACGTTGCGAAAAGATATTTGAATAGAATATTTGAGTAAAGTATTTGAAATATAATTTTTAATTTAATTAATTTCAGGTAATTAATTATTTGTTTCTATTGTGTAATATGTGTTTAATAATTGCAAATAACAGAAAATAAATTACGTAATTTGTAACAACCCTGTAACGAGAAGCAATTAATTAAAAATTAATAAAAGGGATTTGATTAATTGAAATGAATTTTTAAAAGATTAATTGAGAATAATTTTGGATTTGTATTAAAATATTTAGATTTAATGATAAAATATTTTGTGGAAAAATGAGAATTCAATGAAAAATCATTTCTGTGATAAATATTTAAATTGCTGAATTATTAATAAATGAAGAATTTAATTATTTTTGAGAAAAGATGATATATTAAGATTAAATTGATTTTAAAAATATTAAAAATGTTTGAAATGTTGTTATAAAGTTTAGTAACGATAATAATTAAGGTTTGAAGATTATTTTATAAACAAAAGAAATTTTATTTGTATTTAGATAAGGAGATTTGGAATTTATTTAGTAAATGCACTTAAGATATAATTAAGAAATGATTTAAGTAAAATAAGTTAACAGATGAGAAATAATATTTTATAAAATTGTATAATGGATGAATAATATGAATTTGAGTAAGAAATAATTTTTAAGTGGAAATTTAATTAGTTTTTGGGTTAATGAAGGAATTTAATTAAAGTGGGCTAAATATTATAGTTTTGTTATATAAATAACTAAAATAGAAGAAATTATGGAAAATAAATTCTATAATTTTTTTATAGAGTTTTATAATTACTTAAGTGATGTAACTATGAATTTTATTAGAAATTTGATAGTGGTTTGAGTTAAATAGAAATAATTTTATAAGAGGAAAGGAATAAAATATATTTGTTGAAGTAACTTTCATGAAGCCCAAAAGACTCGGGGTTCAAACCCAGTTCTCCGCTTCTAGACTTTTCTTGGCTCTAGAATTGTCTCTCTTGTATATGAAAATCAATCACATTCAAGCCCCCTCAGTATATTCTCTTCTTTCTTCACGAAGGTAAAATTATGTGTAAATCCTCCTTTTCCTTCTAAAATCAAATTAAAATAGAAATAAAATTCCTAAAATTCCTAAATTAAAACATAGGCATCTCAACACCATGCCGCCACCATTAAAAAGTTTGTAGATTTCTCAAATTTTGAGTTCATTCAATTTTCAAGTTAGGAGAAAAGTAGAGAATGTTGGAGGTATGAAGAATTTGGAGCTTAGCAAACCTATGGTGGGTGTTTACTCACTCACACCTACGTTTAAATTTCTTGAACTCTTGTTGAATGTTAATGTGTCTGAAGTATGTGATGCACACCTATCTTGAACCATACTCGTGCTTTGATTGTTGATTAATTTGGATTAATATGATAATTTTTAGATGGCTTGCATGTTATATATGGTGTAATGCTAATGCAAGAGGCGAGCGGAGGGGACTCGGGCGGCTGAAGCCACTCGAAATAGCATACATGATCTGAAACATTTTTGTTCTATGCCATGGATCGGTTGACCAGTCCATGAGGACTGGTGGACAAGCAAGGGCCTGGAACATAAATGTTCCAAGCCATGTGTACCGCATTTGAAAATAAAAATAGGGTTTTGAAAGTAGAAAATTGACGCATTGTAAATATGAAATTATTTTTGATAAAAAGTTTCATTTAAATTAATTATTAATTATTTTATCACAGATGTTGACTTATTGAAGAAAATTTGATTTATGGTTTTTGATATATCTTTAAAAATCCTACAAAATTCTAGAAAAATATCGATTGGTTTATAACCAATGTTTTACAATTTTCAAACTATATTTCATGAATGTTGAATGTAACTTAAAGTTTTGGAAAATATATTTTATGTGTTTGGAGATTATAAAATTCATTTAAAATAGTATTTAATTGCAGAGAATTATGAATTGATTTTTATAAGAAATAATTAATTTATAAGCTATTTCAAAGATTTTAAAATATAGAAACATGTTTAAAAGTTATTCAAAAGGGATTAAAATTATTGTTCTGGTTTTATAAAATAAGAAAGAAAATAAGTATTTCAACTATTTAAAATTTATATATGCTTTTATTAATTATACATGTATATTCTTATATATATGTGTGTGTGTGTGTGTGTGTTTTTTTCTTTCTTAATAAAATGTGTGTCGTTGTTGTACCAATTTTGTGTAATGAGAAATTTAAATAAACGGATTAGTAATACCATTTGGTATGGGACTATCGGTAATACTTTTCTGAATATTCTTTGGACTTGTTATATAGAATATGATACGCAAGTGTAATTTGCAGCATTAAGTAAATGGAAGAACAAAAAAAATTCATTTGGATTGTTACTATGCGTAAGAACTATAAATTTCATTTAGAACTTTTCTAAATTTGGTTTAGTTAAACCTTAAAATAGTTAAAGGGAAGTTTCGATAAATTTAATTTCAAGTGTATAGTATTTGATATACACCTAACATTTATTTATAAGAGTTAATGTATAGTGAATGAAACCTTTCATTTATTTCCCTAAAACAAGAATTAATTGAGAGCATCAATTGTATTAAATGGATAGATAATCCTTTTATTTTCTTTATTTAATTTGAGTTGATTGATTCATTAAATGTCATCAATTAATAATTTATTCATGGAAAGATTTATTACTATGTCCATATATGTATTCTAACTTTACGAATTGTAGTTTGAGATTTTATTTATTTATTTATTTAAGTATACATATATACGCACACATATATACATATATGTGTACGTGCATGTATAACATCATAATTCGTGAAGGGTATAATGTGCCGATGTATAGATGTTGTGATTTACATTGCAATGGACACATTAGCTCATTTGTCCAAACATACACTTATATAATATGCCAAAACAAGATATTAATATATGTATATGAACACACACACACACACACACACACACACACACATATATATATATATATTATTGAATAAAACATTTTCTACCATAATAACTTAATGTAAAATAATTATATGATAAGTATACAACTTTTATAATTTTAGAAAATCTGCAAACACATTTTGAGCTTAAGATTAACTTATGGAATTTTCTCAATTAAAATAATGTTTGTTATAAAAAATTGATAATAGCCCGCAATCAAATTAGTTCTTCAAAAAATGAAATCAAGCTGAAAAATTACAACACTTTTTCTAAATGTATCTAAGACATATTTTAGCCCTAGGAAATTTTTTTGGAATTTTCTCAACTTAAATTATATCTTTTAATTAAGAAATTAGTTGCAGGTTGAAAATTAATTAATTAAAAAGAACTATTAAACTAAGTTATAAAAATCTAAAAAAAATTCAAGGTACTTGAGACACATTTAAGGCTTAAAATATTAATCGAATTTCCAATTGAAATTAAATTTTTAGTTAAATAATTGACAGGCTAAATGTAAAATAAATTAAAAAAATATTAATTAAGTCTTAAAAATATGAAATTTTTACAGTAAGCTTCTTACATGGTGCAGCAAATGAAAAAAATATAAAATTGAAATTTTGGACCATTAATTAATCTATACACAATAAGCGATTCACAAAATCACAATGATAAAATATGTCTATACATATTTAGTACAATATTTTTATTATGATTCATAATATGTAAAAATCATCATAAGAAAATTTTAAGATTAAATACATATGATATATAATCATATATATGATTATACATATTGACAACTTGCAGATTTGTATACATTAAATCTAGACCTATATATATATAATATATATCAAAATCGAATTATTATTTTTAGAAAATTAATTCAATAATAAATGGGTAAATAAAATATTACAGCAAGCACATAAACAATCCAATTGTAATAAGCAAATGTACCCACAAAAACCTCACCTAATCTATACAATAATCAGATCTGAATACAAATAAATGATTTGGATGTAAATCAACTTTTATATGATAAATTAGAAATCAAAACAACAATAATAGATGAAAGTTCACCTCCTAATGAAGCCTTTGAGTCCACGTTGAACAATGATTCCTCTTCTTAGAAAAATTCTTAATCAGTCCGGTTGCTTATGCGGGATTTAAGACCTTCTACTACAAATTAATTAAGATCAACTTTTAGACCAAAGAGAATTCATCGTTTCGGTTGTGTGACTCTTGGGTGCAAATTTGGTCAATGATTAACATCGAACTATTCGAATGTTAATGCTCACACTTCACTTGCCAGGAGGTGTGATAATATTGCGAAATTTATCACTTACACTTTTTTGAAAAAAAAAATCTCATTTTAATCTAATAAGCGTTACCCGGTATTGGTAATTATTTACACCAATTCTCTTCGTCAAAACTATATTGCTTTGCACTTATTGAATTTGGTAATGGCCAAAATTCCAACATCGTCCACATTCAACTCTATGGTCAGAAAGTCCTTGGTTCAATAACAATAGTTATTATTAACCGAATGACTCTGGCTAGAGATTTTGACTTTGGGTTGACTTGAGTTAACTATGATACTAACCCCATATAACTAAAAAGATGAACCCTCAGTTGAATAGAGCTTCACTTCCAATACTTTCGCTCAACCTAGCTATAGTCACTCGATGGACGCAATGTCATAATTAGACTATAATCAAAGCAGAGTTTTCATATTGAAGATTCATACTATTCTCAAATCGAAAGAACTGCATAAATTATTTACGTTGATGTTTTCGGTTTGAACTTAGTTTTAATAACCAACATAAAACTATCGCAAGATTCATTCCATAGTTATCCGATAACTATTAATATGTAACCCCTAGGTGCCCCCAGTAGTCATGAGTAATACAATACCCAACATTTGGAGAGCATTATGCACTCCAGTCTCAATTGATACATGATATCCAACCTCGATGCATCTTGATTAGGAACATTTAAAATGGTATATTTAATTTTATTGTGATAGATAACTCACGGTTACAACACTTTGTAACCACTTTCAAAAAACATACCATTTATGGAGTTTTTGTTAAATATATTTTAATTAAGCAGTTCATTATTTATAACACATTATAACAAATATTTATAACAGAAAGAATAAATACCTTTATTTTGAATAATAATTGATTTCAGAGTTAATTAATTTACAATAAATTATAGAATTGCGCTTAGGGCATACCCCTAACTCTATCAATCTCTCACTTGTACTTAGGACCAATTATGGAGTTTCAATCCCATCCTTTCAATTAGTTTCTCGAGTATGAACCAAGCAAGGACTTTAGTGAATGGATCTGCTATGTTTTTCACGGTATCTACCCTTTGAATCAGAACTTCTTTCTTCTCAACGAATTCACTAATCAGGTGGAACTTTCAAAGAATGTGTCGTGACTTCTTGTGTGCTCTTGGTTCCTTTGTAATCTGTATCGCCACATTGTTTTCACAAAACAATGCTATAGGATTCTTGGTATCGAGAATAACTCCGAGCTCACTCAAAAACTTGCGCATCCAAACTGCCTCTTTTGATGCTTCATCGAGGGCGATGTACTCGGCCTCCATCGTTGAATCAGTAGTTGTTTCTTGCTTGGAACTTTTCCAGCTAACAGCTCCACCACTTAGAGTAAAAATGTAGTCAAACACTGAACTACTATCATTTATATCACTTTGAAAGCTCGAATCCGTATACCCTTTCATAAGGAGGTCTTTATTCCCATATATGAGGAATGAGTCCTTAGTATTTCTCAAATACTTAAGTATACTTTTTGCAGCCGTCCAATGTTTTTTTTTCAAGAATAGATTAGTATTGGCTTACGCATCCTAATACATATGCCACATCCGGTCTAGTACACAGCATAACATACAGTATAGATCCTATGACTGAAGGATAAGGAATCCACTTTTTACGCTTTTTCTCCTAATCAGTATAAGGAGTGTTCTTTTTAGAAAAGGAGATTCTAGGTTGTGTTGGAACACCTCCACACATGGAATTCTCCTTGCTAAACCTTTTCAGTATGGTTTCTATTTACAAGGATTGGAACAATCCCAACAGCCTCTTAGATCTATCTCTTTAAATCTTTATACTAAGTATACATGCTACTTCTCCCAAATTCTTTATGGAGAAGTTTTGGAAAGCCAAGCTTTCGCTGATGCAATAATGAAGTGTCATTGCAATCAATAATAGATCATCAACATAGAGTACTAAGAAAACGATAGTGCTGCCCTGTTCATTTTCGTATATGCACGCTTCCACTATGTTCTAATAAAAACCAAACTGTTTGATTACTTCATTAAAACACTTGTTCCAACTCCTTGAAGCTTATTGAGTCCATAAATGGACTTTATCAACTTATAAGCTTTGTCTTCGCTCCCACTGACCATAAAACCTCTGGCTGCGACATATGAATGGTTTCTTCTAAATCACCATTTAGAAAAGCCGTCTTTATATACATTTGTCATGTTTCATAGTCATAGAATGCAGTAATGGTTAGCATAATCTAAATTAATTTAAGCATGGCTACAGCTAAAAAGGTTTTGTCATAATCAACACCTTGGATTTGGCAAAATCCTTTCGTGGCTAGCCTTACCTTATAAGCCTCCACTTCTCCATCTTCATGTAGTTTTTTTCTTAAAAATCCATTTACATCCGATGGGTTTTATCTCTTTCGGTATGTCCAAAATGTAGTCCATTTCAGATTTCATAGCTCCAAGCCAGAGTGCAGAGTCTTTACTCTGCAGTGCTTGTTGGAAAGTCAGAGGAGTGTCATCATCTAAGATACGGTCCTCCTTTTCGTCATCCACGAGAAACCGTATTATCTCTCTGGTGCATGAGATTCCGTACTAAGCCTTCTAATATGTTTGCGTGTTTTCGAATATAGGCGAACTTGTTTCTCCCACTGTTTTGGCCTCCATGTTAGTTTTTAAGATCTTGTCCAAGTCTACAACTTCGTTGTTAATTTCTTTTAACAGAAGTTCCTTTTCTAAAAAGACAACATATTGAGAAACAATGACATTTTGTTTCTTGATATTGTAGAATATGTATCCCGTCGAGTTTTTGGGATATTCTATAAACTTACACAGTACCGATCCTGCCTCTAGTTTATTTGGACTGATGTTCTTAATGTATGCCAGACGACCTCATACTTTCAAATATTTAAATTAGGGTTTCTTATCACACCACATGTCATATAGTGTTTTGGGCATAGATTTAGTCGATAATAGTTTAACATATATGCTACAGTTTCTAATGCATATCCGAATAAGACAGAGGTAACTCATCCTTACTTATAATGGAACGAACGTTATCTAATAGAGTTCGATTTCTTCACTCTGATACACCATTTTTTTGTAGAGTATAGGATGGAGTAAGATAAGAGACAATCCCATTATCTTTAAAGAAATGTTGGAAATCCTGTCCTAAGTACTCACCTCCTCGATCTGATCGAAGAATTTTAATCTCAGGCCATTTAATTTTCGACTACATTTTTGTACTCAAAACAACTTCTCATAGACGTCAGATTTGTTCTTCATAAGGTATATATTTCCTAGCCTTGATAAGTCATCGGTGAAGGTAACAAAGTAAGAACTATTATCTTTGGTAACTATAGTCATTGAGCTACATACATCACTACGTATCGGCCTAAGAGTTCATCAACTCTTTCATTACTCCCACTCAAGGGGTGTTTGGTCATTTTACCATTGAGATGCAACTCACATGTGTCAAATGATTCAGGATCAAGTGATGAAAGAAAAACTTCGGTTTTCAATTTTTGAAGTCGTTGCTCACCGATATGACCTAGCCTACAATGCCAAAGATAATTTTCATTTATATTATTAGAAGATTTATTCACAGAACATACATGATCATATAAATGTAATTTAAAGAACACCAGCACAAACCTTATTTCCATTCGAACTAATGTTCATAAAATTGTTTGCATAATGAAAAACATATCTAGTATCAAACAATCTAGAAACAGATACAATCACAATTATAGTCTTTCACAAAATAGAAATTATTTAATATCAATACTACACCACTAGGAAAAACTATATGATTATCTCGTACTGTTGTTGCATCTAAAATGGATCCTTCAACATCTTGGAGGCTCATTTCTACTTTTTCCATGCGGCGCCAGTTCCTAAGACCTTATAATGAATTACATATATGAGTTCTAGATCCAGTATCTAAAAGACAATGTATTGTGTTGATTGCAAAACAATTTTGAATCATAAATGTACCTGATGGAGCCGCAAAACCATTCTGTTTTCTTTCCCTAACAATCTTTAAGCACTCAGGATAGTTCTTTTTCCGGTGACCTTTCTTATGGGAGTGGTGACATTTACCCTTGTCATCGATCTTCTTACTTTTCTTTTTCTTACCATCTCTTTTTCTCTTCTTCGAACCTTTCGAAGATGACCTATTAGCCTTTACAGCAAGTACCACACCTTGATCCTTATATACAGACTCGACTAACCTCAATATATTAAGGAGCTCCATGAGATTTATATATAATTGGTTCATATTGTAATTCAATATGAACGGTTCATACTGTGAAGTGAGAGAACCAAGGATCAAGCATGCTTTCATTTTGTTGCTTATCTCTACATCTAATTATGCAAGTTTATCAATATAGCCTTTCACCATTAGAACGTAACCATCCACTTTCCGTCCCTTGGTCATTTTAGTGTTGAACAATTTCTTCAAAAGTCCTTACCTTGCGGAACAGCACTGTTCACCAAAAAGATCTTTGAGACTATTAAAATTCTCATGGATAGACATGTTCTCGTGTTGCCTTTCCAACGGTTTGTCTAAGGTAGGCAACACAAAAACTTAGGCGGTCTCTAGGTATGATTGCCACTTTAAATAAGCAAGTTGTTCTTCAAGGTTTGTATCATCAACAGGTTTAGTTTTGGGTTCACATGTAGCAGAAGTCCAAAGGCGCTTGTAAGTTATTTCCACCTTAATTGATCTTAGCTAGTCTATATAGTTAGGTCCAGTGAGCTAGTCGCTTTCAAAAAACAGTAATGGAGTTGACATTTTCTGCAAGTTTAAGTGGTAGATTGTTAAGATATATTCTTATAATATTACTGAGGTCAAAATTAATGTTTCATTTTACTAATAAGCTCCCACTGGTCTCTTATGTTTCACTAAACCTAACTTGAAACATAGAAGGCTTTTGACTTCAATAGTAGGTGTCATGACTCGTCCGTTTTGGAAGTCTGACCTTGAGTTTGCTCAACAAGCCATAGCTCCACGGACGATGGATAACTGCTTATCAGTTTTATCATATACAACTCCTAACCCTTAGTGCCTTGTCCTAATTTTACTTCGACCTTGAGTTTGCTCAACAAATTTAAATGAAATTATTCGCTCATACCTTGTATATTGCTGGTTTTTGAGTCAAATTTGAATTGATAATTAATATAAATTTTAGGTTAAAATCGTGAATTAAATTGAGTTTTTTTAAAATAAATAAAGATATGTGTTGTCTATTTATATATGTACACAAATGGATTTTTAATTTAAACAGAATTTCTAATTGGAAATTTAGAATAAAATATTTCAAATAATATATTAGTTATAAATTTTATTGTGGATTAATTTGAAAATTTTGAATAAATATATTTATGAATATATAAAGATTGAAAGTTAAACTGTAAATAAAATTTTGATTTTTGAAAATTCAAAATGTAAATATTTGTAGATAAATTGGATTTATTATAGAAATTAGTTTAAAAACATTTTCCTTAAAAAGTTATATAAGATTAAAAAATAAAAAATGTATAAATATAAAACTTCATTCATTTAAAAAGAATAATAACTTGAATTTAAAAATTCAAAACAAGAATAAATACCAAGCCTTAATTTTTACATATCTTTGAAATTAATAAGGTAAACATTTTTAAATAAGTTGGATTCAAATACTCTACATTTTTAAATTTAATAAAAATGTGTTTTCTAATTTTAACATGTATATATGTCTTTTGAAAAAAAATATGGTTTGTATGATTTAAATAAAATTTGATAAAAGAAGGTTTAATGTACATTTTATTTTAAAAATATAGTTTGTTAATATATAAAAGTATAAATAAGAAAACATAAAACATGATTTATAAATAAGAATAAAGTAGGGGTTAAAATATAAATTGTGAATTAATTAAAGATTAAGGACTTAAACACAAAGTTGCTTGAATTAACAAGTGTAAAGTTTTAATGATATGAATTTAACAAGTGTTACCATAGGTAATACAAGTGGCAAGAAAAAAAACCTAGTCATTTTTTCTCAGACCTGAAATTAAAGGAAAGAGTATATGCATATGTATCTTTCTCATTTCTATTCAAAGTTTGTAAAACACAAGCCAAAAAATAAAATTCAAAACAAAGGCTTCTTTTCAAACCTGAAACTGTTAATCATCTCAAAGCAAAATAAACTCGAATCAATAGCCTGTTTCAACTGCAACCTGATACATTTCAAATATGTAAGCTTTCTGGAATCAAATAGCAATACATATAAGTCCAGACTAGAGCAAATCAAAAACAAGCAAGATATCAAAAGGATCCAGATCAATTCCTAGTTTACAAAACATAAACATTTCCAGGCTTTGGCCTCTGTTCTTCATTTAGGTGAGCAATCTACCCTCTTTTGAATCTGAATCTGAATCTGTTATGCATCTTGAAGTTGTTGTCAAAATTGTTTGTATAGATTTAACTATGCATGTCTGGAACAGACATAAATGTCTGTTCTAAATTTTACAGGTTTTAAACCTGTTAAAGAAAGAAAATAAAATATGGAAGAAAATTTAAATCCTACTTCTTTGATTCAATTTAGGCTTCATAATCTAAATGAAATATGTTTGTATCATCAAGAACTAAGCTTAAAAAATATTTTTGAGGAAAAATAAATTGAGTTTATCTGGAAATTTTAATATACAGTAAAAACAAATCATAAATATGATAAATTCAAATCTCATAATTAATCGATTCGTCCACCTTATCGGGTTCGTCTGGGAAAACCATGATTTCTAAAACAAATTTCAAAATTTTTAGTTCATTAAATCATATGAAAAAGTGAGATGAATGGAACTGACATTTTTGTCAATTTTTGGTGATCGACGACAAACTGTAGGTCGTGCTTGTTGTCAAAGGTGGTTAGAGGATAGAGGACTATGGAAAAAATAATTGCTTAAATTATCAATGACCATGGTGGCCGTACGATGGCGATTTAGGGTTTTTAAGCCAATTTTGGTTGACGATGAAATTGTGGGTTGTGCATCGTCATCAGGGTATAGAAGGTGATTGGATGAGAGGGGATCAATGCATTGGATTGGGATGCTTTTCTGAATGAGGTGGCGAAGTTCCAGATCATCAGAGGTGATGATGCATGGCATTTTGGGTTGATCGGTTTTTGGCTTCAATAGTGTTGAGTTGTTCGATTTTGAGTTCGATGTTCTTTCACCGATCTGGGCGGTCAAAGAGTTCGAACAGATGGTCATTGACTTGTGGAAGGCGATGAAGTCGACCGGAGCTCATTGGAGCTCTGGTGCATGTGCACGGTGATGGGTTGTGTCAGTGGTTTGTATTTGGAAAAGAAAATGTTGAACTCGAAGTCATGCTCGTGAAATCGTGGTGTTGGATCGAAGAGAACATCAGGTTGGTACGTGAATATGTTAACAAATTTTAAAGATTTAAATTAAAAACAGAAAAAGAAAGAGAATCAGAAGAGGGGGATGTGACAAGGGAGAAACACGGATTTGATTTGATATTTTCTCCGGTTTTCTATTTGTGCAGTAAAAATTTATTTTCCAGAGTTTTGTATGAAGCTTGAACAAGTTTTTAATCAAATTTTTAATAAGAATTAAAAAAAGTTAAACAAGTTCAAAGCCAAATGGAAATTTATAAGTTTTCATAAAAACGAGTTAACTATTTAAAAGTAAAATAAATATGAATTTAGTTCTCAAAGTAAAATTTATATAAAAAAAGTTTTAAAGGTTTCAAATTGAAGTTAAATGATTTCAAAAAATTTTGAGGGTATATAATTAAGTATTGGGTTAATTAATGAATGTGATTACTTAAAAGAAATTAATTTACGATTAAAGTTGATTAATCAAGTAATTGAAATTAATTTGTGATTTATTAATATAAGTGATTGAGGTTAATTACTTATTGTAATTAATTAAAGATAATTAATTAAATGGCAATTAATTCAAGGATATAAAATAATTAAAGGTTGACTTATTAATTAAGGTTGATTAATCAATGGAAAGTAATTAAGGGTAATTAATTACTTAGAGATAATTACTTAATAAAATTAATTAAGGATAATAAATTGATGATTAATGATTTATTAATCAAGTAATAATTACTCAATATAATTAATTAGTAATTATTAGTATAAGTGATTAAGGATAAGCACTTATTAATTAAGGATAATTAATTAAGGGTTAATTAATTAGGATAATTAATTAAGAATAATTAATTAAATAAAAATTAAATAATTAGGAGTTAATTATTTAATGATTAAAGATTGATTCATTTATTTATTAAGGTTGATTAATAATTTAAGGTAATTAATTTATTAATGGTTAGTTAATAAAATATTAAAGAATAATTAATCAGAATGGTTTGTAATTAATTAATATTAGTTAACCAGGATTAGTGATTTATTCATAAGTAATTAATCTGATTTAAATTTATCCGGTAAATTAATTGATCATACTTATGGATGTTTGGATTCTAATTGAACGTTGAATTGTTTGATATTCCTGATGTGTGATGCTCTGTTTTGATTTGAGCTGTGATGAGATGAATGTAATTTATTTATCTGTGATGAATGTAATTTTTTATCTGAGGTAAATTTTATTTGTTTGTGAATCTGTGAATGAAGATAAGCGTTATAGTATTATACCGCTTACCGATATTGTTGTGTTTGAATTTGTGATGATGTTGCACTATTGTGTAAAACCCCTGGACTACACCATACACACACAAATATGGATTGAACGAGGAAATTGGCTAAGTCGCATATATTTTAATCTAATATTATGAAATGGTTTTAAAAATTGAATTTTGAATCCAAAACAGTTTTGGAAATGGAATTGGGTTAAATATGAAAAGCTTTTGAAAAGGAGTTTTAAAAGATAAAAGTTATTTCGAATAACTTGATAAAGTTTTGAAATTTAAATAATTTCGTTTTAATTTGAATTCAAGATTTGAATTTGAATTCAAGATTTGAAATTGAATTCTATGTTTGAAAATTATGGTTTAAAAAGGTTATGCAAGTTATAAATGTGTTTATATGGGTTTTTAAACCATTTTAAAAGTATTATTTTGGGAATTTGAGTTTCACCCAGTTTTATACTTGAAGGGCTTTAACTTGTGCAGATGTAATCAGATTTTTCCAAAACGAAAACTATTTGTTTTCAAACAATAATAGCTTTCATACAAAGAAAGGATTTCCAATTTATGTTGAAAAGATTTAAAATTGAAATGGAATTGTTTTGAAAGCTATAATTGAACCTTTATAAAAGACGGGTGAACTTTGTTTTCAAATTTAAGAGGATCTTAAAAGATGTGTCTTTTGTATAAAAGATTTGGAATTGATATAGTTTTGAAAACTAGAAATTAATCTTTGCGAAAGGTTGGTGAACTTTGTGAAGTAAATCTTTACGTTTAAAAATTTGAAAATGGTAATTTGTTCAAACTATTTAAAAAAAAGGTTTTGGGTAATAAGTTGTGACTTAAATAAGAGCCCATATATCCATATGTTTTTAAATATTGCGATCATTATTCACTTTAGCCGGGAGAGGACTTTATGTCATATAACCCATTCCGAATAATGATACAACGTTATGTAATGCATTTGAAGACCGCTGGTGAAGACCGAGTATTTTCGAGAACGAAAGGATTACCCGTCGAATGTCTCTGCACTAAGTCACGCCGGTATAGAGATCTTCATATGTGATGGGGAGTCCGATCAAGATTGTGAATACAGGATTGCAAGGGCTTCTTTGTGAAGTGCCTTCGGTTCTGTTCGAACCCGACACAGACTTGTATGGAGATGTGTCCGATGTTACACTTTGGGATGTAAAGCTAGTTTCTATCAAATACATTTTTGTTTGGTGGCGGAGAATTTATTCTCTTTGCTTAACATCCTTCTCTAAGACGTACGAGTTTAGAGGTTATGTAGTTGATGGTTTCTAGTGATACATTCCTAATTTGGTAATGTGGAATACGAAGTGCTGTTGATCATTTATTAATCAAAGCATGGCTTTTATGTAAAGCGTGGCTTTTATGTAAAGCGTAGCTTTGTGAATGAGACTGGATCTGGACCTCACAACCCGGAAATGGTCGAAACAGGAAAGATGTGGCAAGGTTATGAGGGTCGCACCCTTTAGGGTATGTTCGTTCCCTTCGGGAAAAGGGTGGTATCATGGTATGGAGCCCAGATACTTAACTCTTGTTTTTACTGCAAATTTATTACTTTGTGGTTGTTGCTTTGTGGTTGAGAGCTCTCGGATAATGGTCGCAAATGACCGGGGGATGGCATGCTCGTGTAGTAGTTACCTAGTTACAGAGGTAACCCGGCCTTATGTTGGTAGAGATCCGGTTAGGTTCTTGGGGCGTCCCTCCAAAGGCGTATCCATGTGGCAATAGGAAGTTCCTTAGCCTGACCATTTGTTGGAAATCCAAAGAAACAATAGGTTCCCTATATGGTTTTAGTTGTATAACCTGCCATGGAATGTGGCGGTAACCTGCTATTGAACATGGTAGCTATAGTAGGCATACGACAAAATGTGGTATGTTGGCTAAGATTAATATTATACTTACAAATGTTTTCCACTATGCACTAATAATAATATCAGAATGGTTTTCGCGTATCCAGAATGTTTGACTATCATAAGGAGAAATCTCCTCCAATTCTGCATTTTCATTTTGTGTACGGTGGAAGGCCTTATGGTAGTTTCATTTTCCAAAAAGCATTGAGGATTTCAATCTTTTGTTGTTTATTTTGTTTAAAATTGTTTTCGTTTTCACACACCAATCTCATGAATGATCTGGAATTTATTGTTCCCTTCCTAAACTCTGGGTGCCCATAATTTTCCACACGGGCCGTCTAGAGTTAGGATTTTCAGATAATCAAATAGTAGGTGTAGATTTGGTAGCCTTCAGCCTTTGGAAATCTTCTTCAGTCTTTGGAGGACTGACCTTGCTTAATACATCGTGATCGGGGGTTCGAGCTATCTTTGGTTGGGAGATGGAATCGCTATATGTTAGAGTATCTATCTTGTGGACTTCTGAAGATATTATCTTTTGGAGTTATTTGTTTCCGCGGTATCTTGTATCTCTGATAATGTTCATCAATTGGTTGTATCATTGTTGTAATCAACTGTAGTATATTAATGATATTATTCATCTTCTTTCGCTATGTTGTTGTACTTAATGTGTTATTAATTTTGGCGAATCGTATTCGAACGTTTGAATCTACGACATTCGAATACAAGTGAAGTATGGATGTCGATTTTCGAACACGAAAATCTGGGTCGTCACATACCTACCATATCGCGACGGCCTAAGTATAGTATATTTACCTTGATTTTGCTCAACAAATATATATAGTTATCTTACCTCATCTATTCAATATACTCATAATACTACACATAATATCCCTAGTTTGAATTTTCTCAACAATTAAGGTGTATGCAATATATATATATATATATATATATATATGGTAGAGACAACATTAAATTGAGCGATATCAACTTAATTACCCTCGTGATTCAAGTGCCGAACATATCGAAAATCCCGATATATGTACGATTACATATGTTTTTATTTCTTAAGTCTATTATGGATTTCTTTTAGGTTCCACCTTTAGTTTATTTTAATTAAATCATATTTAATTATTTTTATTAATTAACACTTTAATTAGTTTGACTTTGATATAACATGTATATCCATTAATTATTGTACATTATAACTATTACAGTATAACAGATATATCATATACATGTTTAATTTAGTTAGTTAACCTTTTAATTAATTTATAATTAAACTATTTCAGTTTAATTATATTAATTTCAAACTTCAATTCATGCACATACTTGTATACTTATGTTATCTTAAACAATTTAAAACAACATAACATATATCTCCATATATAATACATGCACATGTTCATTAATTAATTAACTTATTTGATTAGTTTATTTTAATTAATCTTATTAATAAATTTGAAATTAATGTGAATGGATTTTCAAACATTTTGAAAAATTATGTTATATTATGACTTTTATAATAAACATATTTTATTTTAAATTTAACAATTAAATTTTAAAAAAAATTAACTTTAATTTTCGAAACGATTTTGAAAATTAGTCTATAGCCCAATCCAAGTTGGTTCTTTTCTATTAAGGGTAATCTTTGGGCTCATTTCACCTTTAAGGCCAGGCTGGTAATCAAGTAGGACATGGTACTTGATTACCCTATTCAAATCCTATAAATTACATTTCTAGACAACATACTAATTGGGAAAGCTTAATAAGTTAGCCTTAAAATGACTAATTTAGACCGCATAGGCTATTGGACTCTGATACCATTGAAGGAACTGGCTAGCCCGTAGTGGAAAAAATGGATGAATTTCAAAAAAAATCCATTTTGTATTTTTAATGGCTTACGAAGTCCAAATTTCATTTATAACTTTTCAAAATTTAATTTAAATAATATCATGCATTCTATTCAAAATAGTCAAAGGAAAGTTTAAATAAATTTAATTTTAAATGTATAGTGTATCAAATACACAAAACATTTATTCATAAGAGTTAATGTGTAGGGAACGAAACCTTTCATTTCTTGTTCTGAAACAGGAATTAACTAAGAGATTAATTGTACTAAATGGAGAGAGGAATATTTCATTTTCTCTTTTTAATTTGAATTGAATGATTTATTAAATGCCATTAATTAATAATTTATTCATAACTAGATTTATTACTATGTCTACATGCATTCTAACTATATAAATTATAGTTTGAGATTAAAAATTATTTATATAAGTATACATACATACGTATATACGTATGTATTATATACATCTACATGTGCATGCATATGTAACATCATAATCCATCAAGGGTATAATGTGACCGTATATAGATGCAGAGATTTACACTGCAAAAGACACATTAGCTCATTTTGGGGTTATATAATTTATCCAAATATGTACTTGTGTAATATGTTAAAACAAGATATTAACACACACACACATATATTAATTTTGTTGAATAAAACAGTTTCTGCCATAATAAATTAATATAAAATAATTATATGATAAAATAAAAGTTTTATAATTTTAGAAAATATGCAAATACATTTTGGGCTTAAGGTTAATTTATGGAATTTTCTCGATTAAAATAATATACATTATTAAATAATTGATAATAGCATGCAATCAAATTAATTTTTAAAAATATGAAATCACGTTGAAAAGTTCTAAAACTTTTTTGAAGGTACCTAAGACAAATTTTGGGCCTAAGAAAGTTTTTGGAATTTACTCAATTAAAATTATATTTTTTAATTAAAAAATTAGTTGTGGGTCAAAATTAAATTAATTAAAAATTTTTATTAAATTAAGTAATAAAAATCTGAAATTTTTCCCCAAGGTATATGAGACGCATTTAAGGCTTAATAAAAATTTCTACAATTTTCTCAATTGAAATTATATTTAAATAAATAATTGATTGCATGCCGAAAGTAAATTAATTTTAAAACATATTAAAATAAGTTTTAAAAAGTCCGAAAATTTTATAGTAAGCTTCTTACTTTGTTCAGCAAATAAAAAATAAAAAATTGAAAATTGAACCATTAATTTTTTTTATGCATAATAAGAAATTCCCAAAATCATTAAACAATAATAAAATATATATATACATATTTAATAAAATATTTTTATATTTTATGATTCATAATAGGTTTAAATCATCATAAGAAAGTTTTATGATTAAATACGTACGATATATAATCATATAAACAATTATACATATTGACAATTTGCAAATCTATATACATTAAATATATGTGTGTGTGTGTGTGTGTGTGTGTGTGTAAATCAAAATTAAAATTATTTTTTAAGAAATTAATTCAATAATAAATCAATAAACAAAATATTATAACAAGTGCATAACCAATCCAATTATAACAAACACATGTACCCACAGTCTCACATAATCTAAACCATAAACATATATGAATACAAATAGATGATTTGGATGTAAATCAAATTTTGTATGATAAACTTGAAATCAAAAAAATAAAAATAAATGAAAATTCACCTCCTAGTTAAACCTTAGAGTCCACGTCGAACAATGATTTCTCTTCTTAGAACAAATCTCAGTCCATCCGGTTGCTAATCCAGGATTGGAGACCTTCTACTACAAATTAGTATTTGTTAATTTGAATTGGATTAGAGAATTTTAGGGATGATTTTAGAGGATAGTTGATGCATTAAAATGAGGAAGAAAAAGGAGAAAGCGTCAGCTCAAAAATTAATTAGCTTTTAATTGGGATTTCGAGATTGACATTTATATGGATAGGACAAGAGAGCAAACAATGATCTCAACCACACATCTCAAACCCTAATTATACACAGTAACCACTCCTTCCCCTTGTTGAACCAGTCGCCTATCCCTCTAAGATGCATAGGTTTGTAAGATCATTTAACCTAACTAAATATGCATAGTTATATTTAACTAAATTTGTTATCGATATCTCATATCAATCAACATATTTATAAACTTTTATAAATATATGCAACAAATTTATTTCTCAAATCATGTCCAAATTTTATAATAAATATTTCATATATATTAACTAATTTAATTATTTAATTTAATTGATTTATAACAATTATAAACTTAATTAAATTGTTTGGTACACAGAGAATTCATCGTTTCGGTTTTGTGACTCTTGGCTGTAAATTTGGTCGGCGATTAAAATCAAACTATTTGAATGTTCACACTTCACTTATCATGTGGTGTGATAATATGATAGAATTTATCGCTTATACATTTTTGAAAAATTCTCAATTTAATTTAGAAGCGTTACCCAGCTGTGACAATTATTTACACCTATTCTCTTTGTCAAAACTATATCACTTTTGGACATATTGAATTTGGTAATGGTCAAAATTCCAACATTGTCCACGTTCAACTCTATAGTCCAAACACAAAGTCCTTGGCTCGATAATAAAAATTATTATTAACCGAATTACTCTGGCCAGAGGTTTTGACTTTGGATTGACTTGAGTTGATCGTGATACTAACCTCATATAACTGAGAAGATGAATCCTCTCTGAAATAGTGCTTCACTTCTAATACCTTCACTCGACCCAACTATAGTCACTCTATGGATGCAATGTCATGATTAGACTATAATCAAAGCGGATTTTTTCATATTGAAGATTCACAGTATTCTCAAGTCGAAAGAACTACCTAAATTTTCACATTGATATTTTACGTTTGACCTTAGTTATAATAACCAACAAAAAACTATGAAATGAGTCCTTCTATAGTTATCCAATAACTATTAGTATATAACCCCTAGGTGCCCCCCGCAGTCACGAGTAATACACTGCCTAACATATGGAAAGTGTTACATATTCTAGTCTCAACGGATATATCTATATCCAGTCTCGATGCATCTTAACTAGAAAAATTTAAAATGGTATATATGATTTTATTATGATAAATCACTCACCGTCACAACACTTTGTAACTACTATCATAAAACAAACCATTTATGGATTTTCTGTTAAATATAATTTAGTTAAACATTTAATTGTTTATAACACATTATATCAATTTTATATATTACAAAAAGAAGAAACATCTTTATTTCGAATGAGAATTGATTTACAATATATTATAGAATTTTGTCTAGGGCACACCCTTAACTCTATCAGCTGGGTGATATGGGACGCCTAAGTCGATATTTGTTTGAAACCTTTCTGTAAGTAAATGTCACTCATCAAGGTCAAGCATGTAGGGATTATGTTTATGGTTACGTAAACTAAAAGTGAGTAGGCTAAGAGCCATAAATATGTGTACCTTATTTGTACTCCTATCATTCAATGTGAAGTAAATCAAATTGACTAGTATCCATCCTAGCGACCTGATTGCGGGGTCGCTCCCTGAATCTATAGCACATTTTTGACGTATATGGCTGAGAGCCACTATCTCTCTGTCATATATGCCAACAGCTAGTTACCATTGGGGCACTTGCAGAGTCGTGACCATTGTATAGTGTTGTCATGCATTTGATGGATATAGGGTCACGATGGCCATTAAGGTTACTGATGATTGTAGGATTAGCACAGAGAGCATGTGAGGAGGGCTCCTGGAGTAGTTTGAGAGTTGTCTGGCTATTGTTGATATAGACACTACTTATTCATCAATATGAGATCTTATTGTATATGGTTGAGAGCCAATCAAATCATTTTTATGACCAATGCTAACATGGATGGTTATAATGCTGAGAGCATATAGGGCTGAGAGTCCAAATGACTATCTATAGTACTGAGAGGTGAGTTGATTAGTGGAGCTTTGGGAGATCATATGATCATTTCATTGGTTGAGAGCCAAACCGTTACTATGAGGCTAAAAATCTAGATGACCTTTGTGTGATTATAGATCCCTTTGTTTATTCATGTATTATGTGCACGTGAAGTTGTGTAACGCCATATACGTCGATTATATTGTTATCAAGGATAGCTAGAGATACCGAGAGTATGGGGTTGGACCGTATACATATATTTTATGATCATCTGAGAAATGACCCTGGCTACCAAGGGTATGCCATATTTGTATTTCTTATATGTTTGATTTGGATGATTATTGTGTATCTTTTCATATATGTTGAGTCTTCGGTATGTTTATTATATGATTATCTAAGGGAGAATCATGGATAGTGCTGAGAGAATGTCTTGTGTAGTTACCGATCTCTTACATTTTTTGACAGTTGGATGTATAGATGATTTACCCTTGACATTATACTCCTAGTACATAATTGACTTGACTTTTTTTATGTGTAATATTATCGGTCCATATTCTTGTGATACATATTGCCACCTCATTTTGGACACAGTTTGATTCATGTGTTATTTGTGTAATACTCGAGTCGGTTTGAGACATTTCAGGTTCAAGGACGAGATGACCAATTTATGGATGTTGGGCTTAGATAGAGGGTAGAATATTATTATATCTTATTGCGAGATTTCATGTCTGTATGACATTATATTATATATTGAACTCATACATTGTATTTATTTTTGAGATAGAGGTATTTTGACCCATTTTATATCCCACTCAGACTTGTGTATATTTCTATTATATATTATCGCTTCGTTTTATGACTCTTTGTTCTCTGGTATTTATTTCATGTTATGTATTGTTTCATCCTAAAGACACGCATGTCTATTGCTTTGTATCGATATTGTGTACGTATTGGTGAGGTATTTATTCGATTTGAATTCATACCAATGTTAACCCCAAAGGAATATTCATGTGTGATGGCCTAATATCTCCTCATTCTTTGTATTATCTGACCGTATAGGTATAGTTGTAGGGTGTTACAAAAATAAACTAGTACATTTACAAATTCAAATACATAAAGAAATATAAAAACATGCAGAAAATAATTAACTCGACGACTATGCAGCAAATCCAAATCATACATTATTAATTCTACTACTTCTTCATCACTTAATTTTTCCACAATATCCAAGTTTGTAGCTTCATTATGAAAAATTAGCATGAGCTCCTACCAACAGGTACAATAGGAGCTAGTAAACCATAACAACACTACACGACATTGTTGAAATGATCTGTATTCATAATCGACCTTCCTACGTCATGCCCACTTGAACTACCCTACTTGGCATGCCTATTATATCTAGTTGGTTGAGTAACTAGATGGTCGATTTCATGGGCTACCCAATCATAGTAATATACCTTTCCAACGGCAGTAAAAGGCTAAGCGGATGGGTTAGGAACTATTGGATATTTGCAAGTCCCTTACCTATGCAACCTCCAAAGAGTTCATCCAAGTGTATGAATATAAATATGCAATATTTTCTTAATCTTTTGAATCTTCATGTGATTCCGTCACTCTTCTAAATCTCCAATGTAACCATCTTTGGATCCCAAACTCTTCCTTCCAGCTGTGGTAGTGTGTCCCAGTCCAACCATGTATGCTTTAGGTTATCTAATTTTTTTTTTGATTGTGTCTTTGACTAGTTAAGATTTAGTCTATCGTTAAAAGCGCTAGTCACCACTGCATAAAACAAGCCGCTAGAATTTCTTCCTTTAGGTAAAAACTCCATGCACAAGTCTATGAAAGCAAAATGTCTTTCAAGCATCCATAAGGTAATAGGCTGAAAGGAAGTAGAAGCAGAAAATGGATGCGACATTCAATAAATTGGAAATTACAAAATATAACAAAAAATATATGTTATAAAAAACTAACTATACACAAAAATGTAACCCAAAAAATAATTGGATCGACGTGTAGAAATTGTTGAATTTTCATCTTTAGGGGTATGGAATTGGAGGTGGAGAAGGAGCGAATAAATAGAGGAAGAGAGGGAGAAGAAGAGGGAGCCATTGGAGGGGCAAATGGCATGACACATTCGACGTGGTTGTACATATTCCCCCATTTTGGCACAACAATCTGTTTGGGGTAGATAGACCATTGTGGTGTCGTATGCGTTCGACACGTAGGGAATATTAATGTGGCAAAATTTGGTAGCGAATGGTACCTTCGTGTTTTTCCCTTTAACTGGCAAAAAGCAATGGAAATTCTTATGGAAAGGACAAGGAACGTTGATTTAAAATTAAGAAAATGGTTTCGATGAAATGTCATTTCCTACGAAAGTGAATAGTTGTTCGATTATACCGGATTCCAGTATTTTTCTACTGCTTATTTCTGTCATCACAGCATGCCCCTTAGAACAGATTTCTTCATCGGATAATTTCATGGATTATACCATATGGTTTCATCATTGGGAATGGCTAGAATGACCAAATAGAATTCTAGTAAAAATTCAGGCTTAGTGTAAATGGTTGAATTCAAGAGGGAAAAAGGTAATTTATTGTGATGTGACAATGGACCCTCCGAAAATATACGTTTCTTTCGCATCTTTTAACAGAATATGTTTCGAGTAAAGTAGCTTTACCGTATAGCATTAGCAGGTTATCACTAATCATTGAAAGTTAGTTTACAAGCAAACAAATTAATTGGTGAAATATGTTATAATAAAAGTTTTTTCCCAAAAATAATGTATATATAATTGATAACCTATTTAGATTATGGAGACAATTAACCATTGAAAGTTAAGGAGCAAGTCTTCGGAGAATTATGTAATTTGTTACGTATCCTAAATTTGAAACTAATCTCATTCAAAAAATACATTTTTGGCATTTGGTTTCTATGATATATATGTTATATTGTGACATATATATATAAATGATTAAATAATCATTTAATATATATTAATAGAAAATCCTCAGATAAAGTGTTATATGATTGCAGTTAGAAATGTTATAACCATGAGTATTAAATCGAAGGTCAAAAATACTTTGTTTATGAAGGAACTGGGTTGGCTCGCAATGGGTAAATTAAATGAGGATCATGGTAGGTATATGAAGTCCAATGAGTTTTATAAAGTCTAATCTAGTAAATTTAAATAAAATTCAATTTTATTTAACTTCTTAAGTTAATTTGTTAATCTATGTTTATTAATTATAAATTTTGAATAAGTATGAACATATCAAATACGCTATTATTTCTATAAAAAATTAAGAAGGAAACTAATTTATTATTAGATCTTGGTGTATTCACATCAAACTATAAAAGGAAAGGGATAAAATGGTGATATGAACAATTGATTATCTTCCCCTTTTGCAAAGTTTCTACTAAACTATATCTAATCATTATATAAAATGACACATGATAATAACAAAACAAAAACAATGTTAATATATACATGTGTAGATATTAGAATTTGTATATACTATGTATATATTCATCATTTATATGTATGTATCAATTGCTTTGAATAAATTTGATTAATGTAAAGTGTATGTTTGATTACAAAATATTATGAAATCTGAATATTAATAACAAAGATTAATTAGATATAACTTAACAAAAAATGAATAATAGTAACTTCAAAAATCTAAATTTGAAGTTCAAAATATAAATTTGGTTTGGAAACTTTTATTAAAATTTAGATATACATTACATTTCATCAAATAAAAATAGCCTTAATAAATTAAGTGTTCATTTTAAAATCGAATGTGTGTGTGTAATTTTGACATTGAAAATAATTTTAATTATTCAAAGTATACACACAGGCGCATGCGCATAAACATGCATATTAAGTTAAATTGTTTAATATAAACATAAGATTCACATATTTCTAAATGCATACACACACACACACACACATATATATAACAAGATACACACACACATAGAGTATTTAATTTTCACTCAAAATTAATGCAATTTAAGAAACAAAAGGAAATATAAAATCAAAATGTATATGTAAATTTGGAATGAGATGTTAGTATATTTCATGTTTCAAAATAATCCAAATCAATAATAACTGACTCATTAAAGTTGTATATTACCTTAGAAAATCATTACATATGTATTAAATCATATTTATAGGTGAAATTACCATTTTACCCATCAAAAATTTAGTTTCAAACAAATGAATTAATATAAGGCTAATTTTATATAAGCTAATGGAGCTGTTGAGTGTACCTCTGGAACTTTAAGAATAATTATGAAAAAATGTCCCTTATGTCATTCATCCATCCTATTACCTTCCATCTTATTTTCCTTCTTTTATCCTCCTGTCTAATAAAGCCAAATAATATAACTTTTGGTAATTCCCAAACATTATGTTTGGATCCATGGATTGTGATGATGATGATACAAATTCATTGGAATCAGAAGAGATAAAACTTGAATTTTATGTTGTTTTGATTTTTATTCAATTTGAAAATACACAGTTCATAAACGATCGATAGAGTGATTGAGTGGAAATCTAGTGGTAGAAATGCATGGTATGTAGAACAACCATGAAATTAGGATGCGAGGATTAAAAAATTTGTCGTCAGTGGTGTTTTTTATATACTCAGCAAAAACATAGGTATAGTTTTTTTTTCCAGTTTTGTAAGGGCTACTCAGCAACTGTATATGTTTAAATATAACTAGCCTTAAAATAAATCAAGTCATCTATTTAATTGTTTAAATGATGATTTCAATTACAAATCATGATGTGGTTGTGATATATATATATATATATATATATATATATATATATATATATATCGTTGTAAAGTGATATAGGTAAATATAAATATGAAAAGAAAATTTTACCTTATAGATCTAGCCAATAATTGATATCTTCATTTTTGAATGCTCTTTATATTTCTAAAAGCCAACACCCAATCATTATAGGAGACGAATAAACCACATAGTTTTTCGTTTTATTTGATGCATTGATTTGATTTGGAATTGAATTTTTATAGAAAATGATGAAGAATTTTAGTTATGGCTTAGAGAAAAGTGGAGAAAGAAAAATGAATAGAGAAAATGGAGTTAATCAAAGGGAATTAATAAGGAAGGTTTCAGTTTTATTTAGAGAAAGAAACTCTTTGTCATTCCTCTGATTCAAAATTTTCCCTATTTATTTGATCACATTTCTCTTTCTTTCTCCCTAGAATAATCTGCTACATCATACCTTCACATGATATGTTTATTTGGAAAAGTTTGCTAAGTAATTACTTGCATTTATGTTCAAGTATATATCAATATTATATATTGATATGCGCATAAGTAACATCTAAATCATCTAATAAATTAATAACCTAGAATTCTTAAATATTAATTAATTTAATTTAATTATAATATTTTGTAAACTAATAAGTCATGCGGGTATTTTTAGAGAGCTCGCAAATGCAGTTGAGAGACTCAGATGTGTGTATTCAGTTAGCAATAGATATTGAACAATTCATATATTAATATTCATTTGTTACCTTAGATAGTGGTGTGACAGTTTGACTAAATTCATTACTTGTGGATCTTTTTAGTAAAATCTAATTTCACATTTTCTTAAGAGGTGCTATTTAGTAATGATAATTTACACACATTCTCTTTGTCAAAACTATATCACTTTTGGATATATGAAATTTGGTATCAGTGTCCATGTTCAACTTGGTTAATCCAGAAACAAAATAATTGATTAAATAACAACATTTATTATTAACCATAATACTCTAGCCGAGATTTTGACTTCGAGCTGACTATGACACTAACTTCATAACGAGGAGACGAATACTCTATTGAATAGTGTCTCACTTCCAATGCTTTAGCTCATACCCAACTATAGTCGTCCAATGGTCCATCATACCATGATCTAACTATGTTCAAAGTGGAGCATTCACATCAAAGTTACATAGTATTCTCAAGTCAAGTGAACTGTGTAACATTGCCACACTGAGATTTCTCATTTGACTTAGTTGTGATCAATCATTAGGAAACTCCTGGATGAGTCATTTCATAATATCCAATAGCTATAAAAATGTAACCACTTGGTGCCCCCAGAAGCCATGAATAATACATCGTCCAACATTAGAGGGTATTACACACTTTAGACTCAAGGAGTAAATCAATATCCTTTTCACAAAACATCTTGACATGAAATATTTTAAAAAATGTCATTTTATTTTATGATTAACCACTCGCGCTTGCAGCTATTTGCAACTACAATCGCATAACATTTTATTTAAGCATTTTTTTACTATATACTTTAAATTTGTTACTTAATTAAGTGTATCACAATATAATAAAGTATATAAAATAAAACAAACACTGTTACACGCATAAGACTACCTAAAGAGGTAGATATATGTAACAAATTACATATTTGCCTTTAGAGCATAGTACTAATTCTTTCAATTTTAAATATTCCAGCTCAACATGTTTTGACAAAAGGTTATCAATACATATGTTGAGACCAGAGTATGTAATGCTCTCTAAATGTTTGGTAGTGCATTACTCATTGTTGCATGACTACGTACCTGTAGTTATTGGATGACTCCATAATGACTCGACCGAGAGTTTCCTATTGATTGCTCATAATTAAGGTCGAACAGGGAATCTCTTTATGATGATGTTATGCAATTCTTTCAACTTGATAATATTGTGAAATATTGATGTAAACACTCCTCTTTGATTTAGTTAAATCATGGCATGACGATCATCGAAGGACTATAGTTGGGTCTAAGTTAAAGTATAGGAAGTGAAACATTATTTAATAAAGAATTGTCTCCTCTATTATAAGAGGTTGATATCATAGTCAATTGTGTTCAATCAAACTCAAAGATCAATTTGGCATGTCGATTAACAATAATTGTTATTTGAACCAAGGAATTTAGAGATGGATTAAATAGTTGTGTTGGCCATACAAGGTAAGCATTATTATTTACACCATAGAAATCTAATTCAGTTGGTCACACAAAGTGTGTTTGTAATTTAGTGCATTTGGCAATAAAAAATGGGTTAGATTTAAAAAAAGAATTAAATATCAAACGACGGTACGAAATATGTTTGCTTTTCACTACAATCGACAATCATTGATTGATAATTGGGCAATTTTCGATAAATTTTATGGTGTGAACAGTGATGCTGTAAATATTGGTGTGAGTGTTGGATCTTTTTCAAAGTAAAAAATGTTAAAACTACTAAATATAATGAGAATCCAATTTTGATTAGTGTATTTTATAGAGTCTACGAGATTTTCAAATGTTTTTCTATAGGATCTGCCGAATGTATTGTACTTTTTAAATTCTACTGAGTATGACAAAAAATTTCCCTCTTTCTCCATCATAATGGAAACTGAAATCTCATTAGCAATTCCTAATATACAAGTGTGTAAAGAATGTCAAACACCCTTCAAATATTTTAAAATAGATCAAATCTTCCTTTTAAAACGTGTTTCATGAAATACCCATATAGTTATTTTTGCTAGAATTTGTTTTCACGGTTTACCCACAACTTAAATTTGAATA
Source organism: Allium cepa (assembly GCA_030765085.1). Lineage (NCBI taxonomy): Eukaryota > Viridiplantae > Streptophyta > Magnoliopsida > Asparagales > Amaryllidaceae > Allium > Allium cepa. The sequence continues at coordinate 535,666,231 of CM060928.1, forward strand.
AATCACAATGTATTTTGAGCAGTTTACAAAAGAAAAAACCAAAATTTTATTTTTTAATAATGGAGTTAAGAGTCTTTTGTAGGGGTAATCATGTAATTTATTATATAACTTTACTCTTGTATAAGAATCATTTTTAAATAAATGTACTGTTTTGGTTTTTTTCCCTATTTTATGTGTTGTTAAATTGTGATATGCGGCCTAAGTACATTACATATATACATATAAAAAATCAAATGGAAAGTATTTAATCGACTGCAGTTGCGAAATGTTTGTAACTATGAGTTTAGAATCTAACATTTAAAACATTTATCGTTATTATTTGTACTCAAGATGTATTGAAGAAATAATGTCAACACATCCATTGAGATTAATATATGTAATGCTCTACATGTAATAGAAGGTGAAATACTCATGAGCTTTGCAACACCAATGGATTGTACTTATGATTGCTTGGAATAATCACAAAATAACTCAACAAGAGCCTTTTATAGGATAAAACAAATAAGCTAAAATAGAAGATCTTTTGTAATGATATGAAATAGTCTTTAGACTTAAGAGCACTTATTATTGGAACTCGGTCTGATTCATAGCAAATGAAATGGATAAATTTCCAAAAATTCCCTAATTGGATCTTGGTAAGACTATGTAGTCTAATATTTAACACTAGATCTAATCTACTTTTTTTTTAATAAAATCTTACTTTATTTTGAATGTTTTGTTTTATTAAAATCTAATTAATTAAATGTTTTAATGTGAATATATGATAAATTGAAGGGGCGACGACCAAGGACGAGGTAAGAAAAGAGTAAGTTAGTTAGAAGTGAATGAGCGAATATTGTTTTATCGGATAATAGAAACTTTTCCCATTATCTTTTAAAACTTCCCTTTAATTTCCAGTTAACTCTTAGTTAAGCCAAGCCCTTCATCTCCTATGTCTACATCTTACATTAATTATGTGTGATATGTAAATAAGAATGAGCATGTGTAATTTGTCCACATATAAATGATATAACGTTTATGCTAAATAGACAACATAGGTGATGTGAACATGATCAAATACATACATGTTTAGATAATTGATTTATATATACCACGTATATACGTAGTGTATATATATGTTAATTATCATATTAAAATTCTTTGATGTAAAATATAAATATTCATATCATGTTTTATAAATTTATGTTTCATGAAATAGTAAGTATAATCTTATAACATTACCATATACAGTTTGATACATCGTACTTTCCAAAATTTAAATCCAAAATTAAAATATCTAACTTTTGACTCGGTAAACATATATTGTCTACATCTAAAGCATTGATTCAAAATTATGGAATATCTTAAATTTGACTAATATTATCATTATAAAATACATACAATAATATTTAAGATAATACATAGCTAAAATGATTTTATAATTCCAACCATACATATTTCATATTTTGAACTCAAAAGCTCAAATTTCAATTATATTATTACAAAATATGTATTATAAACAATTTTTGGCAAGAAACATTAATATAATTTTTTATTATTTAAATTGCAAAAAGGGTTTAGATCTTATAAATATTTATGCTAATTCAAAATACGGTATTGACCTAAAACATGATATCAATATTACTCATGATTTAAGATGACTAAAACTAATAAATGATTATTTAAATTCAGTGAAAATAATTTTTATGTTTATAAAATTATTATACATATATATTTGAAAATATATGGCCAAAATCAAACTAATACAAACGTAAATTTTAATTTAAAACTATCATAGTGAAATGAAACATAACATTTAACTAACTAATTAGATCGTTACAGTTAATTATAATTAAAAAAATTGCAATAACAAATATAAAAATGGCGATGAACATGAATCAAAACATATAAACATAAAAGGAGATTGTACCTTATAGTTCTGATATATTAATGTACTTTTGATTTGAAAATTTTCTTGGTATTCCTAGAATCAACATCCAAACTTTGTTAGAATTAAACGGTCCACTGTTATGGTGTCAGATAGTGCATTAGTTAATAGACTAGACCTTAGGCCTCATATAGTGTGTGAATCTACTACAATGTCAAATCATATTTGTGGACCGACCCATATATCTATGATTTTCCATGATTAAAAGTTGGTCATATATGGTGTGGAGTTAATATGTAGTGCATGCGTGCTAAGTTGCTTTAGGTATGGATTGATTTTGGAACAGACTTGATGTTTCGTTATTGGGTAGTTTTGGATTGTGATGGGAGGGTAGTTCGGTTGAGAAGCAATAGAGGGTGTGACTTGGTTCTGTGTTGTAAGCTAGATATTCTATGACAAAGACCTATTTATATTCGCCTAACCTATAGTAGGATGAGTTATCATATATCCCCAAAATGAAGAAGTTTCTAGATATCTTTTCCAAAGTTTCTAGTCTTCTTCCCCAAAAAAATTGAGTTCAGGATTGATCTAATAAAACACACCAGACTTATATTGATGCCATCGTGGAATATGGCCTCAAAGTAGGGAAGGGAATCAGAAAAGCAAGTTTTAAAGTTGTTGCAAAAGGTTTTATCAGGAGTATTTCAAAAAGGGGAGTGCCTGTCGTATTTGCTACTAAGGAAAATTCCCTCATATTATGCGTTGATTATCGAGAACTGAACAAGCCAACGAGGGAAAACTATTATCTTTTGCCTCACATTGACGGCCTCTTTGATCAACTTGTTTAGGCAAAAAATTTATCGCACTTTGACTTAGCCACAAGATTTCATCAATTCTGAGTGGAAGAAGATAGTAGCTTGAAGATCACATTCTATACACCTAACATACTATTCAAATAGGTAGTTGTGTCATTCTGACTAATTAACACTCCATCTTACTTCATTGACTTGATGAGTAGAGTCTTCTAAGAGTAGTTGGATAAGTTTGTGGTTGTCTTCTCTGATGATATTCTTGTATATTCCCAAAATGAGACATGGCACAAACTTCATTAGATGTTTTGAGAAGTAACCAACTTTGGGAAAAATTCTCAAAGTGTCATTTTTTAGAGTAAGGGGGTCTACTTTTTAGGACTCGTAGTTTGGAGGTAAGATTGGCAGCTGATCCAGCGAAGGTAGTAGCTATGATGGATTGGAATACACCAAAATATTCTTTGAAGGTTCATAGCTTTCTAAGATTAGCTGGGTTTAATAAGAATTTTATTAAGGACTTTACGAAGATCTCAGAACTTTGACTCGGCTCACTAAAACGAACTTGATTATACTTAGAGGCTAGAGTATGAGAAGGCGTTTGACAAGATGAAGGAGTTGTTGACCAGTGCGCTGGTTTTGACTATTCCACCTGGTACCAGACCTTTTACTGTTTATATCGGCACCTATGGTACTGGCTTAGTATTGTCCTGATCCAAGAAAGGAAAATGGTAGATTATGCGACTATGCAGCTTAAGACTCATTAGAAGAATTACCTGACTCATGATATTGAGTTAGCTGCCATTATGTCACATTGAACTCTTAAAGGTACTACCAATTTGGAGAGAGGTTTAAGCTTATGGATCACAAGTCCCTTATGTACCTGTTTTCGTAGAAGGACTTGAATCCTAGACAGTAAGGATGGATGAAGTATCTGTAATCATATTTTCAAATAGCATATGTCTTGGGAAATAGCAATGTAGTTATCGATGCTTTAGGTAGCAAGCATGCTAAGTTGATTATATGTTATTGGAGTGGAAGCAGTTGGAGTTCATCTTTAGAATTGATTTCCAAACCACTATAAGGTATACACCCAAATTATTGGCAGCAATAGAGGTCAGATCTGCATTGATGGATTACATCGGTTTAAGTGAAGGCAGGATGCATCTTTGATTAGTATTTTGGATCAGTTGGAAAGAGGTTGATGGTCGAACCATTTGGATCATTAAGCGATAGATCGTAAGGGAAGGTTAAGACTTAATGGAAGGTTGTGTGTACTTGAAGTGAAGGTGTTAATAGAAGAAGTTCTATGTAGATGCTACCATTCTAGGATAACAATTAATCCAGTGGAGATAAGATGTACAAAAATACAAAGGGATTTTTCTATTGGCTCGGAATGAAGAAACAAGTGGCGGAGTATTTAATGTGTAAACGGGGTCAAGGAAGAGTAGAAGATGCCAAGAGGCTTATTACTCCCGTTAGACATTCCACAGTGGAAATGTGAGAATATATCTATAGACTTACTAGGCAGATTGCCAAGGAATATGTGAGCTAATGAAACATCTGGGTCATCACGAATAGTTTACTAAGAGCGTGCACTTCGTATCGATGTACAAGGACGATGACGACGTTGGCAACTTTGTATGTTAGGAAGGTTATTTGACTGCATGATGTACTTATGAGTATCATTAGTGATCGAGATTCACTTTTTGCCAAAGGGCTCTGGAGGAGTCTATAGAATGCATAGGGGACCGAGTTGAATCTTAGTACGGCTTATCATCCACAAGTGGATAGAAAAACTGAAAGGGTAAAACAAGATGTTGAAGGATCAATTGAGGGCATGTATACTTTATTTAGAAGGAGCATGGGTGGACCATCTACCATTCATGGAGTTTGCATATAATAATAGTTACCCATCTAATATTGACATGGCGCTATTCTAAGCTTTGTATGGGCAGCCATGAAAGTCACCTTCTTATTGGTGGAAGTAACATATTAGGTTATTCATGGGTCCGATATGATTAGAGATACATCGGAGAAGGTGGAACTGATAAGGAAGAGAATGAAGACTGCATATGGTCGATAAAGTCGAACACTGATAAGAGGTGTACATAATTAGAGTTTGTAGTTGATGATTTGGTATTTGTGAAGGTTTCACCTTTGAAGCGAGTGACAAGGCTTGAAAATTCAGGAAAAAGTTAGCACCACGATTTATTGGACCTTTCCAAATATTGAAGCAAATTGGGAGATGGGCATATAGAGTATAACTTTTGAAGATTATGATAGGAGCCCATTTCTTACTTCATGTGTCATATTTGCAGAAATGTGTACATCATTAGCTATTGTAATTGAACCTAGCCAATTAGAGGATTGGGGTTTGAAGCCTGAGTCAATTGAATCTCGTGGACCTATCCATATAGTCCAACATAGTGTGAACATACTTAAGAACAAAGTTGCAATGCTAGTTTGAGTATATTATGGGAGTGATTTGACAGAGAGTACTTGGGAACTCCTAGAGACGATACGAGCATCCCATCCTGAACTATTTTTTGATGTTCCTTAGATTTATTTTTGATTGATTTATTTAGGTATGATTTATTTGTTAGATGATTATTGGCATTGATCGCTAGCTTAGTGTGGATTCCTAGAATATATATATGTGTGTGTGTGTATGTATATTTGTGTGTACGTGTGTATTTTGTTGACATGAATATGGTTGATGCATTCATATAGATTCTGTAAGTTTATATTATGGTGTTTACATTCATGCCTAATATGTTATATCATTTACATCTATATAGGAGAATGTTTGTGACAACCCTAATTTCTACGCCGCAAAATAAGTAAATGTAATAAAAATAAATATATTCTATTGGATTTTTGATAATTATATTTAACTATAAATTCTCATTTATTTGAAGTCTAAGCAATAATTTTTTTTAATTAATTGAATTATATGTTAAGATAATATTTTAAAATTGAATATAATGCTTTAACTGAATGTAAAATATTTTTAAAGTGTAAATAATTGTTATGCGATTAAAATAATGGAAACTAAATAATCGGGCATCAAATTGAATAAAAAATTTCAACTATCGAAATACAATACATAGAATAAAGTGTAAACTAATTCGAATTTTATTGGAATAAATTTACAAATAAATAAAAAAATTATTCAAAAGAAAAAAGGGATATTTATTTGATTTAAAATAGAGTACAATATGCAAGCCCAAGCCCATTTTAATTCACACCTTTCTCCCTTATTATAGAACCACTCTTTTACTTCAGCGCTAACCCTCCTACTACCCTAAGCTCAAATTACCAAATTCCAAAATCATGACTTCGGGAAAAAGAAATTGCATGAATTGAATAGAGAATGGACACCGTAAATTCCATGGTGACTAGAAGTGGGTCTGGAGTAAAGGTGATGTAGGTGGCTGGTGAATGACACAAAATCGCTGCAACCTGGTGAGGCATGTCGCATGAGTATAGGATCACGAAGATGTGATGTTGTTGTTCAATCTTGACAGCAATGAACGGTAGAGGTAGCAACCTGGATGTAGGCTTCCGTGCTTTTTAGGCCGGTGACTGGTGTCATTGGAGTTCTGGCTGCGAAGATGGATGCATGGCAAAGCGATGGCTGCGCGCCGATGGTGGGTGATATCTGGAGATTAGTGGGCATGAAGTATGGTGATCGAGCATCATTTTAGAGAGTTTTCACACTCAAATCTATATCTATATTGATATATATCTTGTTGCTTTTTATATTTATCCCACTTATTGATTAAATTGCTTAATTGAAATGTTTAGTTAGGATATTGGATTGATTATGTGATATTGGACATAGATTTGATTGCTGTTTTGATTTATGTATGTTGGATTGTCCAAAATGCAAAGGTGATGCTGTCCAATTGCATTTTGATTTGTAGTTTATTGTATATATGTGTGTACATTTTACGATGATTGAAATTCGATGTAATTTGATTCAGGCTAATCAATAAAATTTATACTGATAATTGGTTGGTGAGTTTGAAGAATATAGCTCCATTATTTAATTTTTGGATGTTTCATCGATTTTCTGGTTTTAAAGGATTTTTGGAGCTTTAGAAAATTATTTATGGCGTTTTATAAATTCATTTGAAGTATGTTATAAATAAATAAAAGTGGTTGGAAAATAAAATGATTTATTGGAACTTGTTTTGGAAATGAAAGTTGTTTTAAAAATGAAATAGGGATTTTAAAGAGTAACTGAATGTATGGAATTTTTATAAGTATAAATGAGGGGTTTTTAATAATATTTCCAAAAGGGAAATGCCTTTGTAGATTGAACTATTAATAAAAAGGATTAAAAGTTCAAAAGGGTTTTTTGATTATAAAAATCTATTTTTAATAGTTTGGAAATTTATTCCCCTTTTTATATAATTATTGGTTTTAAGTTGGTTTATTTGATGATTTTGTGATTTAATTCTATATAATAAGGTTGTCTAATAAATGGATTAGCAATACCGAGTGGTATGGGATGCTTGGTAATATCTTTTTGGTTTATCTATCGACTAATGTTATAGAATAATTATTTATTTGATGATACACTAGCTTCCAATAAATGCTTGAGTAATACTGAGTAGTATGGGACACTTACGTAATGCTTGTTCAGTTGTCATTAGTGAATAGATATCACTTATATTCTGGAGATATGTTAGGAGCCTATTATATCGTCTAGTGGTGACTCCTTAGAGCTCAGTAGTTGATATCTCTATCACTCTCTAAGGACTACAAGCTAGAGACATGCTAGGATTTATAGATTTATCCTCTTAGGACTACCCTGCCGAGTGTATTATTATTTACCCTTAGGTCTAGCAGTCGAGAATTATTATGTTGTGATGCTCTCTTTAGAACATATGGAGTCAAGTGTACTTACTATTACTCTCATTAAGACACATCTTGTTGAGAGTATTTCATTGTACCCTCAAAGAAAAAACTAGTCGAGTATTATTATCTACTCCTAGGGCTAGTAGTCGAGGATTCATTATATTGAGATGCTCTCATCAGGACCCATATAGTCGAGAACAATCACTCTCATCGAGACTTCTAGGGTCGAGAGTATATGATACGTCTCTCATCGAGACTCGTCGAATCAAGAGTATCAGTATCACCTTCAATAGGACTTGTTGAGTCGTGTTGTTGAAGCTTTCATCAGGACCCCTAAAGTTGAGAGTACTAGCTTTCACTCTCATTAGGACTTATATAGTCGAGCGAATTTGTTGTGAATCTACGTCATAAGGTTCAGGCCACTATGGAGAGCGCATGAATTAGACCTACCAAATAGGCTAGTTATCCATCTTAACGGTCCTGGTTATGGGGTCATGTCTCGGATCTATGATGTCACCTTATTGAGTTTGTAAGCTGAGGCTTATTATTCTCTTAGAGCCATTTCCATACATCACTTAAGGATCAACAGTCCATTACCAAGGGCAAGTAGGAGTCCTAACCAATGCATAACATAGTCTTGCGGCGTGTTTATGACATGCGATTAATATAAGTGTCATGATTCATGGTGTAACTTAGGGACTACAGGAAATGGGCTGCAGTCATAAGTGTTTCCTATAGTAGTGTTGTGGTACATCAGTCTCCCATTGATGACTTAGGTATATCTATTATATTTGATATATTTGAAATCATCATCTCATCAGAGGCATTGATCATATGACATTAGAGACCGAATGCATGTTAGTCCATTATTTGAGTTAGCCTAACCTAAGACAGCTGCATGTTGTCTACCTATGACATTAGAGACTTGTCGTGTTCTTGTCTGCCGTTCTCCCATAAGAGCCTATGGCTAAGAGATCTCCTTTTTGTACAATTTGTTGTTTTTATCTCCTGGAATCATTCAGTTGAGAGTTTTACCTCTCTAAGGACTGTAGGTCGAGATAAATGGTTTTGTGCATTGACTATTTGATCGATTTTTATGTTTATTGAGTTTGAGTCTACTTGATGTCTCCGAGAGTCTAGCAGTTGGAAGTTACCACTTCCATTTAGACTGTAGGTTGAGATAATTTTGATATTGCTTTCAACATTTTGTTTGAATTGTGTTTTTGGCTATCTTCAAGGTTTAAATGTTAGAAGATTTTACTTCCATTAGGACCGTAAGTCGAGATAGTATTCCTTAGATATTGATTTTTGTATTTTGTATGGATTATGTTATATTTAGGTTCAACATTTCTTGATTTATCTTGCACGAATTAGTAGTCGGAAGTATTACTTCCATTAGGATTGTAAGTTGAGATTTGATACACTGATTATTTTTGGATTATGCCTTTATTTGTATTTTAGGGCTTGATAGTCGGAATTACGCTTCAATCAAGACTGCAAGTCAAGACAGATGAAAGTATTTTGGATATTTTGATAATAATCTAAATGGGTATTTTGGATATTTTGGTCAAATCAACCAATAAGGGAAAAATGATCATTTTTATAAATAATGGAATTTTATGATGAGAGTCGAACGATTGCATAAAGCAGGTTTCTTTTATCAGTTTTGACTATGAGAATTGAATATCTTACGGAGGCACGACCATGATTGCGTAAAACAGGGCCATAATCTAAGATGACCCCCTAGATGCGACTGTGACGATATAAGGCGTTTATTTTATTAGTTGTTTGGATGCTTGGTGTATGTAATTGGATGGGAGGGATGTACTATTTATGTTTGGTAATCATATAGATATGTAGTAATGTTTAGTAGCCCCCATTATTTCTTGTCGCATCATGTATCACATATATCGAGTGTGAGGACCGCGACAGAATGAAGATGTCCACATGTAGGTTTATACAACCTTTATAAGATTATACTCATGCCTATGTACATGTATTGAATGAATAGTGCGTATAGGACATTGTAACGACCCAATTTTTCGACTTTTGAAAGTCGACATAAATACGTCCACTGTATCAAATGCCGCACAATCGAATGCCGGAAAACCAAACCGTTAGGGTTAAAGAAGAAGAAGAAGAAGAAGATAGAAGAAGAAACAGAAACAACAGAATCTCACATTTCGCAGTGGAACAAATATAATAGATAAATGAATAATCTTTAAAAGAAAAAGCACTTTATCAGTTAATACATCATATTTTCAGAGTTTATAACAACACAACACAAACACTTGTAGTCTTTATAACTTGACTCACATGGAAAATTTACTTTGCACCAACCATACGCAGTGGACACTACATAGTATAAGTGATACGCTTCACCATCCATCTTGCTCCTGATCTCCACAGCATCACTTTGACTTTGCTTCCAAACGACTGATGACCTGACTCTAGGCTGCTCGTGTGGAAAATTAAGGGCACCTAGAGTTTAGAAAGGGAACAATAAACTCCAGGTCAGTCATGGGACTGATGTGAGATCTTAAAAACAGTTATTTTATTTTCATAAAGAGAATAAAAGAAATCTGCTATGCTTTTGGAAAATGAAACTACCATAAGGCCTCCCGGCACACACACAATGCAATCACACACTTAGGGGAGATTTCTCCTTATGATAGTCAAACATGCTTGATACGCAAAATCTTTTTGATATTATTATTAGTGCATAGTGTGGAAAACATTTGCAAGTATAATATTAATCTTAGCCAGCATATGTACCATTATAGTATGCCTACTATAGCTACCATATTAGATGGCTGGTTCTACAACTAAAACCGTGCAAGGCGCGTATTAGTGATTGGATTTCCAACAAATGGTTAGGCTAAGGAACTTCCTGAGCCACATGGGTACGCCTCTGGTGGGACTCCCCGAGAACCTAACCAGATCTCTGCCAACACAAGGCCGGGTTACCTCTGTGACCAGGTAACTACTGACACAAGTATGCCATCCCCCGGTCGTAACCGACCTTTATCTGAGGATCCTCAACACCAACAACCACAAAGTAATAAATATGCAGCATTTACGTAGGTTAAATATCTGGGCTCCGTACCATGGTCCACCTCTTTCCAGAAGGAAATGACATACCCTCAGGGGGCGCTACCCCCAAATAACCTTCCCGCATCTTTCCTGTTTTGACCATTCCGGGTTGTGAGGTCCGACGAAGTCTCATCCACAAAGCTACGCTTTTCACGAAAGCCATGCTTCGATCAACAAATGATCAGCAACACTTCGTATGCCACATTACCAATTTGGGAATATATCACTAGTAACCATCAACTACATAACATCTGAGCTCGTATGTCTTAGAGAAGGGTGTTAAGCTAAGAGAATAAATTCTCCGCCACCAGTAGAAATGTATTTGATAGAAACCAGCTTTATATCTCAAAGTGTAACGTCAGACACACATCCATACAAGTTCGTTACGAGATCAAACGGAACCGAAGGCACTTCAAAGTAGTCCTAGCAATCCGGATATTCACTAATCACGTCCGGAATCCCCATCACAAAGGGTGATAAAATCTCTATACCGGAGCAACCCGGTACAGAGACATTCGACAGGTAATCCTCTCGCTTTCGAAAAATACCCGATCTTCATCACCCTCTTCAAATGCAATCCCATTTCGTCGTATCATTATTCGGAATGGGTTTTATGACACAAAGTCCTCTCCCGGTTAATCCGAATAACGAGAGCTTATTTTTAAAAATAAGTGTTACATTTAGATTCCAAACAAATCACAACAAATTTCCATTTTTGATCTTTTAAACAAAAGATCCATCACAATCACAATGGTTGAATGTGGTTTTCGAATATCCATTTGGAATCCGAACACCGATCGCGTCCAAATTCAAACATCATTTAAGGGTCAATATTGACAGTCGGTTATTTAACTATCAATCAACATTCACAGCAATAACTAAATTTCAAATAAATTTCCCCCAATTATTATTTTCAAAATATCTTCGCAAGATATAATTTTAACACTTCATCAATTTAAAACCAATTTCACATCACTTTTCACCTTTCAATCTTTTGAAAACAAATTTCAAATCACTTCCCTTATGAGGAATATATTCCCAAATATTTATTCATTTTTCCACGAGTACAAATACTTTAGAATAATTGAAATCACATATCCAAAATATTCCTGGAGACATTTAAAATAAAACAATCTTAAACACTTACTTAAATATTGGTTATAAAAAGATTATACAAATTATCACATATAAGACTTCAAATCCGAATTAATTTAAAAATAAAATTAGTAGATAGGGTGTAACTATTTAAATAACCATTTTCTAAATCAAATATCAATTAAATCTTTGAAATAATCATTTCTATAATTAATTAAATAAATCTTTACTTTAAAGATTTTTAAAAACAACATAAGAACATAATTTCTCCACAAATACTCCTTTTTAAAACCAACTTCAAAACTTTTAATTAATATTTGAAAGTTACTTTTAAAACATGCTCGGCTTTTCAGGGAAAATACACCTTCCATTTCAAAATGGTCAATTTAATTCAATTAATAAACCCTTCTTAATTTATTTCAATTCACATTCCAAATTCGCAAATTCCTTTCCACACTTTAAAAATAAATCAATATTTTTTTTTTAAATTTTCCTTTCCTTTTTAAATTCCCACTGTGAATTTAAAATTTTCATATATCTATTGATATACGATTTTCAAATTGATTTCAAAAATCATTTCCAAATGCCAAATCAATTTTCAATTTGATTTAAATTTTATTTTGAACACCAAATTAAATTCCAAATTGATTTCAAATTTATTTCATACATTAAATCGATTTTTATTCAAACACCAAATCAATTTTCATATTGATTTCCCAAAGATTTATCTTTTTAACACCAAATCAATTTCCGAATTTATTTTTAAAATAAATTCCTTTAGCTCTTCCAAACTATTTAAAAACTGTATTATAAATAAATTCTTCAAACTTTTGAATAATATTACTTTAAATCCATTCATTAAAATCCTTTCCTATATTTTTGGAATTTATTCGATAGGATTCAAAAATAAAAATTTATCATTTTAAAATTCCTTTTTTAAATTTATCCAATTCTCAAAAATAATTTTTACTATAACTTTCAACTTGAATTTCAAAAATCCAATTTTATTTATTTCCGGTATCCTACGATACCAAAAATATATTCCGCTAAACTATAGCCTTCAACGATTTCAATCACAAATGTGATCACACACAGATTATAAATAATCAACACATAACACTGAAACAAATTCAAATGTTTTGAAGAATCCAGTTGGATCCCTCTAAACTGTTTCCCTGCATCCATAGATGTTAGCACAACAATTAAATACAATTCCACTTCGAGGTGGAATATCGCGGTATATGGGATTAATATAATATCATCCGCTATTATGCGGTGTATAGGGTCTAAATCAATATACTGATAATTATCATTCAAGCACACAATCAACCATTTAAAATTTAACCATTTAAAATTAAATCAAAAAAAAATTGATTGTGTGAGAAGATCTCGCCTTTGCCCTTTCTATTTTGCAATCCATTTCCAATCCTAATTTTGTCTTTCCACGATTTTAACCGTGCATAACAATTATACGATTTTATCAATATTCGAAATAAATTGAATAATCAATTTTCGTTCGGTAATTTTAATTATCTAATGATTTTATTTTAAACTAATTTCTTTTAATAAATTTGTTTAACAAAAATTTAAATTTCGAAACTAAATTCTTTTTTAATAAAATATTTTCTTTTCTTTTTCTTTAAAACCCTCACTTAAAAAAATTAATTTATATAGATTAAAAAATCAAATTTTATATAAAAAATTCAACCATTTTAAACTCCTTTTTTTCTGTTTTAAACTATAGCATGCATGTGTATGCATATACATTTATTAAATAAATAAGAACATTTTACACCTTATTGCTTTTAATTTTTAAACAAACTGTTTTTATATAACTTATTGTTGTATTATTATTCTTCTTCTTTTCTGTAAGATATGTATATATATAAATGTGTAAAATCAAATAAATAAGTTTATATATATATACCATACTTGAACAACGATGAACATTGCTCGAAAGCCTAGCGTGCTAAATCCGGAGCCGGATGCTCGATCATCTAAACCTTGAACGTCCCCGAGACGAAACCCCCAAAATATTTAGTTTCGGTTCAATAATTACCTTGTCTCGCTCGTTGGAGCCACCATCGAAGCGCCCGAGTCCGCCACTGCTAACTTCCATCCTATCCTCGATGGTGCTGTCGCGATACCCTTCGACCTGACGCGCACACAATTTTAGTCGCGACTTCCACTATCTTGAACCCTAATCGTCGATGCCTTCTACTGACAACGCGTGCGTCGATGCCCAGAGCTTCGCGATGATCTTGAATTGAAAAAGAGGAATGAATCGCTTTTGAAAAAAACAGAGGGCTTGAATTCAATTTCGCTTGACTGTATGATTTTGATATTTTTATTTTTTTTAAAGAGGAACGATCGAATCGATTTATTCTCTTTTTTTCCGGCCATTATTCTGGTCTGAACAAGAAGAAAGTTTTTGTTCATTTGTTGTTTTCTCCTTTCGAATGAGATATCCATCACATGTATTTTTTTTATTGATAAACGAACACATGTTGATTTATAAACGACACATGCTTTAACTTCTATTCATTCGTGACAAATGGAGGCAAGGTGTTTTGATTATGTTATTTATATTTTTAAAATGTAAATTCAAATTCAAATTACTTTGATAAACGCACTCAAAATTCCGGTTTCCAATTGAGGCATGCCGCCTGCCGTTTATAACGTTATATGCCTATTTCAAACGCAATGGAAAATGTTCAAAGTCCAAATTCGGTCGTACGGAGAAGATAACATTTTGAACCAGTTATTAAATTAAATTTTGATATAACTTTCAACGCTTTTGCTTATCGTATGGCCACACGACAACTCTAATTGCTACGGAAACTGAAATCCGATAATAATATAATATTACGGATCCAATGGAACTGGTTTCGTCGAATTCCGAGACTTTGACTCGGAAGGCTATTTTTAAATATCAATTTAAACTATATAATTTCAAAACTGAATAAAACAGTTTCAAATTCAACTCTGAAGCTTCTATTATCTTCAGTATCATCAATTTAAATTTTCAAAGCCTTCAAAATATTTTTAAACAGCTTAAAACCGAAGATTCAAATCTTTACCCAATCTCAATAAATTAAATTTAATAATTAAATTGCCAAATTTATGTAAAAATTGAAATTCAAGTTTAAAAACAACTTCCAATATCTAAAATCAATTAATGTTTTAATTTCAAATGTTGAAAATTTTGGGTCGTCACATCCTTCCCCCCTTAAAAGAATTCGTCTCGAAATTACTAGTTAAGAAGAATGATCCTTAACCCATTCACTATCTTTCCAAAACTAAATAGTTTCATCAATTTACCAACAAATCTTTTCATTAAAGACCATCATTTCAACTAACTTTCCAAGTCTTTCATAATTTCCAAACAACCTCGTTTTCTTTAACAATTCAAATTTAAATTTAAATTTAAATTTTTCAAAATTTTGACAAAATTTTCTAACTCTCTAAATTTTTGAATTTTTTTGCCAGCGTCACATTTGCGCGGGTAGCTCGGTACGACTACAAAATGGCACCATGGGCCCTCAGATTCAAAAGGAAAACAAAAGGCCAAGTGGCTAGACAAGAAAGTCATTAAATTTCATATTGAAATTTAAATACATACCTTTTTCGAGCAATTCAAATTATCTTCGAAATCAAAAATCTAATTCCATTTTCCTTTAACACACCTGTGTATCCTACTAGCAATAATATCCAAATTACAACATTCAAATATCATTTTGCACATTTCTTTACAAAAGTTTGAATATTTATTTCATTCAAATCCGTACAGTGTACATATATCATTCGTATGCAATAATCAAATTCGATCGCTCACTCGATCACACAATTTCACTTCCGAACTAGTATCGTCCACCCGACTTCCTAGTGCGGACTTAGATATGGATTCTTGATCAGAAACCGTCATTCTCCTTGCATAGCCGTAAACTATGATAGAGAATTTCTAGAATCATTCAAAAATCCATATCAAGGCTCGTCATCGAAAATCAAGTGAAAAATCCTAATTTGGATTGACATAACTATCACGAAATTCTATGCTCGAATTATGTATAAAATCGCTATGCGAATAAAATAATATACGTACATCCTACGTATTAATTTTAATTAATTATTAGATATATCAATTTTCTTTTCTTTTATTCACATTGCTTTTGATTTTCCTTCACTTGTTCACAATTATCCATTTTACAACTTCCAGTTTAATCTTCACTCAATTATTAACTTAGAATATTTTCACAATTCATAATTTTACCTAAGAATTTCACACTTTACTTCTTAAGTTCAATATAAATATTCTACACTTCTTATATTTATTTTCAATTCACCATTTTGGTTTATATCTACTTATACTTAAACTGGATCGCCAATTCCATATAAATTCAATCTACCTTTCATTTATAATTATTGAATTCAATTCTTTTTATCTTCAATTAGTTTCACTTACTAATTTACTTCAATACTTTGCATTGTTTATCACAAATCAAATTCAACTCCATTCCAGTTTTATTTACTTACAAATTCATAATGAATTTCCACACTCAATTTCACTTTCACTTTTATTTACTTGCAATTGTAAATTCATTTATTTATTCACAATTTTATTTTCCACCTTAATATATTTTATTCCAAACTTTTAGTCCGTAAGACTTCTCAAATTCACCTTTATTCAAATTAACTCAAGTTAATTTCATTTTAAATCTTAATTTTCTAAGTTTTCAATTTTATTTATTATTCCATAACTATTTTTAGTAAGATTCCAGAGTCTTTTTGACCTTTCAAAATCATCTTTGAAATCAATTCAAATTATCCTTCCAATTCCCAAAACCTAACCCAGTTTGAAACAATTTCAATCTAAAAATTTTGGCTGCAATTCCTCTCCTGGAAACTCGAAAATGAACACCGATGATGTCACGATCATCAACGGAATTATTTTCCCACGACCGAAAAGATTTTAGAGCTTTCATCCCTTCAAAAAATATTTTTCCAAAACCATTGAAAATTATTTTCATATCAAAGGGATTTTAATCTTTTCCAAATTTAAAAATTTTCAAATCCTTTCAAAAACATTTTCGATATTTTTCTGGAATTCCATTTCAAATTATAAATCACATTTATAATTTATATTTAAGAATCCCATTTGTATATAAATTTATTTCTTAACCTTGGAGTTACGATTTAAATTTCATATTCAATAATCAATGATAATAATTTAATTTTATCACTTCCTAACAATCAAGCAACCATATACTATAATAATTTACGAAAAATGATTTCTTTTCTATATAAAAATAGTTTGGAAAAAATTATTTCATTACCCTATTTTTAAAACAATATCGTGTCGAATTGTTCTGTATGAGTGTTTAGAGATCCCTATCGATAGAGTTGTATGGACTATACCGACCAGAATCCATGTACCACTTAACAAACCAATCAACACAATATTAAACAATTTTTTTTATATTCACTAATAAATACGAGTTCATATCTATTATTACACAAAACTCATTTTAGAGTACTGCCACTATCTCTAATGAGTAACACCCAACAGAGCCAATATTGTCGCTTTACCAAATGCTCTGATACCAATCAGTAAGGACCCAATTTTTCGACTTTCAAAAATCGACATCAATGTGTCCACTGTATCAAATGCCGCACAATCGAGTGTCGGAAAACCAAACCATTAGGGTTAAAGAAGTGGAAGAAGATAAAAGAAATAATAGAAACAACAGAATCTCACATTTCACAGTTGAAAAAATATAATAGATAAATGAATAATCTTTAAAAACAAAAGCACTTTATCAGTTAATACATCAATTTTCAGAGTTTACAACAACACAATAAAAATACTCGCAGTCTTTATTACTTGACTCACATGGAAAGTTTACTTTGCACCAACCATACGCAGCGGACACTACATAGTACAAGTGATATGCTTCGGCATCCAGCTTGCTCCTGATCTCTACAGCATCTCTATGACTTCGCTTCCAAACGACTGATAACCTGACTCTAGGCTGCCCGTGTGGAAAATTATGGGCACCCAGAGTTTAGAAAGGGAACAATAAACTTCAGGTCAGTCATGCGACTGGTGTGAGATCCTAAAAACAGTCTTTTCTTTTCACAAAGAGAATAAAAGAAATCCGCTATGCTTTTGGAAAATAAAACTACCATAAGGCCTCCCGGCACACACACAATGCAATCACACACTTGAGGGAGATTTCTTCTTACGATAGTCAAACATGCTTGATACGCAAAATCTTTTTGATATTATTATTAGTACATAGTGTGGAAAACATTTGCAAGTATAATATTAATCTTAGCCAGCATACATATCAATATAGTATGCCTACTATAGCTACCATATTAGATGGCAGGTTCTACAACTAAAACCGTACAAGGCGCGTATTGGTGATTGGATTTCCAATAAATGGTCAGGCTAAGGAACTTCCTGGGCCACATGGGTACGCCTCTGGATGAACGCCTTGAGAACCTAACCGAATCTCTACCAACACAAGGATGTGTTACCCCTGTAAGTAGGTAACTACTAACACGAGTATGCCATCCCCCGGTCGTAACCGACCTTCATCCGAGGATCCTCAACACCAACAAGAACAAAGTAATAAATTTGCAGCATGCACATAGGTTAAATATCTAGGCTCCATACCATGATACCACCTCTTTCCATAAGGAAATGACATACCCTCACGGGGCGCTATCCCCAAATAACCTTGCCGCATCTTTCCTTTTTGACCATTCCGGGTTATGAGGTCCGACGAAGTCTCATCCACAAAGCTACGCTTTTCACGAAAGCCATGCTTCGATCAGCAAATGATCAGCAGCACTTCGTATGCCACATTGCCAATTTGGGAATATATCACTAGTAACCATCAACTACATAACCTCTGAGCTCGTACGTCTCAGAGAAGGGTGTTAAGCTAAGAGTATAAATTCTCCACCACCAACATAAATGTATTTGATAGAAACCAGCTTTATATCTCAAAGTGTAACGACAGACACACATCCATACAAGTTCGCTACGAGATCGAACGGAACCGAAGGCACTTCAAAAAAGTTCTTGCAATCTGGATATTCAGTAATCATGTCCGGAATCCCCATCACAAAGGGTGATAAAATCTCCAAACCGAAGCAACCCGGTGCAGAGACATTTGACAAGCAATCCTTTCGCTTACAAAAATACCTGGTCTTCAACACCATCTTCAAATGCTATTCCATTCGGTCGTATCATTATTCGGAATGGGTTTCATGACACAAAGTCCTCTCCCGGCTAATCGAATAACGATCGCTTATTTTTAAAAATAAGTGTTACATTCAAATTTCAAACAAATCACAACAAATTTCCATTTTTGATCTTTTAAACAAAAGATCCATCACAATTACAAAGGTTGAATGCGGTTTTCGAATATCCATTTGGAATCTGACCCCCGGTCGCATCGAAACTCAAACATCATTTAAAGGTCAATATTGAAGTTGGGTATTTAACTATCAATCAACATTCACAACAATCACTGGATTTCAAATAATTTTCGCCCAGTTATTATTTTCAAAATATCTTCGCAAGATATAATTTTAACACTTCAACAATTTGAAAACTAATTTCAAATCACTTTTCACCTTTTAATCTTTTGAAAATAAATTTCAAATCACTTCCTTATGCGAAATATATTCCTAAATATCTATTCATTTCCATTGAAAATCTGTCGAGTTCAAATACTTTAAAATAATTCAAATCACTTATCCAAAATATTCTTAGAGGCATTTAAAATAAAACAATCTTAAACACTTACTTCAATATTGGTTATAAAAACATTATACTAATTATTACATATAAGACTTCGAATCCAAACTAATTTTAAAATAAAATTATTAGATAGGGTATAACTATTTAAATAACCATTTTCCAAATCAAATATCAATTAAATCTTTGAAATAATCATTTCTATAATTAATTAAATAAATCTTTACTTTAAAGATTTTTAAAAACAACTTAAGAACATAATTTCTCCACAAATACTCCTTTTTAAAACCAACTTCAAAACTTTTAATTAATATTTGAAAGTTGCTTTAAAAACATGCTCGGCTCTCTAGGGCAAATACACCTTCCATTTTTAAATGGTTCATTTAATTCAATTAATAAATCCTTCTTGATTTATTTCAATTGACATTCCAAATTAGCAAATTTCTTTCCACATTTTAAAAATAAATCAATTTTTATTTTTAAAACAAATCAATATTTATTTTTAAAACAAATTTCCCTTTCCTTTTTAAATTCCTATTGTGAATTTAAAATTTTCATATATATACTAATATATGATTTTCAAATTGATTTCAAAAATCATTTCCAAACACCAAATCAATTTCCAAATTGATTTCAAATTTTATTTTAAACACCAAACTAAATTCCAAATTGATTTCAAATTTATTTCAAACACTAAATCGATTTTTATTTAAACACCAAATCAATTTTCATGTTAATTTCCCAAAGATTTATTTTTTTAACACCAAATCAATTTTCAAATTTATTTTTAAAATAAATTCCTTTAGCTCTTCCAAACTATTTAAAAACCGTATTTTAAATAAATTCTTCAAACTTTTGAATAATATTACTCGAAATCCATTCATTAAAATCCTTTCCCATATTTTTGGAATTTATTCGATAGGATTCAAAAATAAAACTTTATCCTTTTAAAATTCCTTTTTTAAATTTATCCAATTCTCAAAAATAAATTTTTACTATAACTTTCAACTTGAATTTAAAAAATCCAATTTTATTTATTTCCGGTATCCTACGATACCAAAAATGTATTCAGCTAAACTATAGCCTTCAACGATTTCAATCACAAATGTGATCACACACAGATTATAAATAATCAACACATAACATTGAAACAAATTCAAATGTTTCGAGGAATCCAATTGGATCCCTCCAACCTGTTTCCCTACATCCACAGATAGTAGCACAACAATTAAATACCAATTCCACTTCAAGGTGGAATATTGCGGTATATGGGTTTAATATAATATCATCCGCTATTATGCGGCGCATAGGGTCTAAATCAATATACTTATAATTATTTATCATTCAAGCACACAATCAACCATTTAAAACTAAATCAGGAAAAAACTGATTGAGTGAGAATATCTCACCTTTGCCCATTCTATTTTGCAATCCATTTCCAATCTCGATTTTTTCTTTCCACGATTTTAACCTTGCATAACAATTATATGATTTTATCAATATTCGAAATAAATCGAATAATCAATTTTCGTTCGGTAATTTAAATTATCCAATGATTTTATTTTAAACTAATTTCTTTTAATAAATTTGTTTAACAAAAAGTTAAATTTTGAAACTAAATTCTTTTTTAATAAAATATTTTCTTTTCTTTTTCTTTAAATCCCTCACTTAAAAAAATTAATTTATATAGATTAAAAAAATCAAATTTTATATAAAATCTTTCAACCATTTTAAACTCCCATTTTTTCTGTTTTAAACTATAGCATGCATGTGTATGCATATACATTTATTAAATAAACAAGAACATTTTATATCTTATTGCTTTAAATTTTTAAACAAACTGTTTTTATAAAACTTATTGCTTTATTATTATTCTTCTTCTTTTCTGTAAGATGTGTTTATGTATATAAATGTATAAAATTAAATAAACAAGTTGAAATATATATATACACCTTACTTGAACAATGATGAACACTGCTCAAAACCCTAGCGTGCTAAATCCGAAGTCGCGATGCTTGATCATCTGAACCTTAAACATCCCCGAGACGAAACCCCCAACGAACTTAATTTATGTTCAATGATTCCCTTGCCTCGCTCGATGGAGCCACCACCGGAGAACCCGATTCCGCCGCCGCTAACTTCCATCCTCTCCTCGTTAGTGCTGCCGCGATACCCTTCGACCTGAGCGCGTGCAATTTTAGTCACGACTTCCACTATCTTGAACCTTAAATCGTCGACGCCTTCTTCTGACAACGCACACGTCGATGCCCAGGGCTTTGCGATGATCTCGAATCGAAAAAGAGGAATGAATCGCTTCCGAAAAAACAGAGGGCTCGAATTCAATTTCGCTTGACTACATGATTTTGATTTTTTTTATAAAGAGGAACGATCGAATCGATTTGTTCTCTTTTTTTCACGGCCATTATTCTAGTCTGAACAAGAAGAATTTTTTTGTTTCTTTCCTTTCGAACGAGATATCCATCACATATATTTTTTATTGATAAACGAATGCGTGTTGATTTATAAACGACACGTGCTTTAACTTCTATGCATTCATGACAAATGGAGGCATGGTGTTTTCATTATATTATTTATATTTTAAAATTTTAAATTCAAATTCAAATTGCTTCGATAAACGCACTCAAAATTTCGATTTCTAATTGAGGCATGGCACCAGGCGTTTATAATGTTATACGCCTATTCCGAATGCAATGGAAAAGGTTTCGAGTCCAAATTCGGTCATACAGAGAAGATATCTTTTTGAATCAGTTATTAAATTGAATTTCGATATAACTTTCAACACGTTTGCTTATCGTATGGCTACATGGCAACTCCAATTGCTGCGAAAATTGAAATTCGATAATAATACAATATTACGGATCCAACGGAACTAGTTTCGTCGAATTCCGAGACTATCACTTGGAAGGCTATTTTTAAATATCAATTTAAACTATATAATTTCCAAACTGAACAAAACAGTTTCAAGTTCAACTCCGAAGCTTCTATTCTCTTCAGTATCATCAATATAAATTTTCGAAGCCTTCAAAATATTTTTAAACAGCTTAAAACTGAAGATTTAAATTTTTACCCAATCTCAATAAATTAAATTTAATAATTAAATTGCCAAATTTATAGTTAAAATTGAAATTCAAGTTTAAAAACTACTTCCAATATCTAAAATCAATTAAATATCTTAATTTCAAATGTTGAAAATTTTGGGTCGTCGCAGACATGGTTTGTCATGTCATTGATATTTAATATTTAGTTGGATGTAACACGACCTTAATCGAGCAGGCAACTATGTAATGGTGTTGATATGACTCTTTGGATAAAGGTTGGAAATTTAAGGTATGTTCACATATTTTAGTAGACTCTAATGATATTATACCAGTATTTTTGTAGTATTTGTTATATACACTTGTTTCACTTACTCAAACGTATGTGTGACCCTTCCATATTTTCTTTGTATGTGCCATAGATAAGTTGACAGAGTACAAAGTCATGCTGATATAGATGATGTTGAAGGTATGGATGATAGAGACAATACTTACGTATTGTATATATCATTTGACATTTAGCGTGATATGGTCTGGTTTGATGATTGGTATTGTACAAATCTATGGCTATGGATATATGATTAAAGTTTGGTTTGAATATATGGATATAATTACATTATATTATTGTTTCCCCCAGCTGTGACTTCTGGATCATGTAGTTAGTAATTATTATTCTGTTTACTATATTACTGACCCAACGATCCATTTTTTTAGGCTTTCATGGTTTAAATGTTGATTCAGACATTAACTTAAAGGGTTGAAATGGTGGGTTGTTGCCGTTGGAACTAAGTTAGAACACATCGGATTAAATTTGTAAATTTCATTTTTTACCATTTTAGATCTTACTGATTGGGCCTATAAAGTCTAAATTAATTAGGATCCAATCTGAAGATATTATAAATAATCTTTTTACTTAGTTGAATTATATGGAGATTTGATTTATTAATATATGTGATATATAATGTATGCATGTGTATCAAATGCACATATATGTGTATGTGTACATGCAACATATATGTGTGCATAGTTTTATATGCCCATATATAAGTGTTATAATCTACACTGCAGTGAACATGCTAGCCCTTTATATATGTATTTGCTGCCTATTACTATTTAGTATTGATATAACGTAAACTATACTTGTACACACATAGATACACACACACACATATATATGTATAACAAGTATATTTACATATAACAAGTGCGTATATATAACAATTATGTACAAATTAAAATTTAAAATTCCAATTCAAACTTCAATATTTAAAAATTTTAAGAAAAAATCTATTTGAATTGGATCAAGATTTAAAATAATATTTTATTTAAAATTCAAATACAAAATTTAAATATTTTATATTTAATTTGTAAAATAACATACACGCATACATATATATAAAAACGAATTAAAATATAATTTTTTATTTGAAATTACATAAAATTATATATATATATATATTAAATTATATTAAATTCTAATAACACACGCATATTGTTTCACTCAGCTCAGACCCTCAACTTTTGCTAGGTCCTCGTCGCCTTTATGGTCTTAGTGGATGAGCCCGTCCCATCCTGTCATCTAAGCATATAGGAGCAAAGCGACAAGAGGTACAACTAGGCATAACTACTTTTAACAAGAGGCATTTCCCATTTCATATAAGCATACTACTTGTGAGAGCACATTTAATGCAAAACATGCTCCAAGTATAGTTCTGTTGGCTTTATCGTAACCACGCATTCTTTTCTTTTGCCAGTTGTCTCTCATCAAATCCATTCAGCCAGATCAATGGCTATGTGCGCTTGGTGTCTATTTTGTGACATGATTTTTAATCATTAGAGCATTAATTCTAATGTTATAAGAACCTCATGCATTGCCACTTCCAAGGGGTTGGTCGGACCATTGATGGAAAGGACCATAGGTGAGTTGGGCCCCCGGTGGAGGGGACCTCGGATTAATTGGGCCTTCGATGGAGGGGACCTACGTTGATAGGGCCCTCGATAAAGTCGACCCAGGTTGGTTGGCCTCGGTCAAGTGGACACCAGGTTGGTTGGTCTTCCAATTGAGGGGACCCCAGGTGGATTGGGCCCTTGGAGGTTGGAACCCATTATTCGCCACTCAAGCTCTCGAAGATCAACATCTCTTAGAAGTTGGCGGCTTGTTGAGACTTAAGCGCATGATCTTTTCTTATTATTCTCTTATAGTCCCCTGTAATTGTTAGAGAGCCATATAGTAAGAGAACTTCACTATAGGTATAGGCAGCTTGGCGAAACCACTTCACATTTGGTGTCATTTATCTTCGAACGCTCTTTTCCCTATATTTTTCCATCATTAAGCATAATAATTAGCAGGTAACCTTTGATTTTCATAATGCATTATCATAACTCTGAGGTTGATGAAAAATATCATCAACATTTTGGTGCTCTAAAGAGCGCCAATCTTTGATCTTGCAGTTAGCAGTTTCCCGTGCAAGCTCTTTCCCCACTTGGTACCTTGCATCCAACATCAACGGTGGCAATAGTGGATGATCCTCCACCACCTACTCAGTCATCAAGAAGATTCTTCAATTGTCTTAGTTTGGCTTCATGTCATGCGCAGTTGTTGTCCATGCTTGCTCATCCCCTTGCATTGCTACTACTATCAAGAAAATTATGATAGCTATGTGTGGCCCTGTAACATTCCTGAAAATTAACTACGATTAATTTGGCAATTAATTTAATTTTGAAAATAAATTATGAATTTTATTCATGTGTTAATTAGGAAATTTCTTGAATGATTTTAAAATTTTAGATTATAAGTAGGATTTGGTTAAAAATTTAGAGATAAGTAATTTTATAAATAAATAAAAAATTGATTTAAAAATAAATATGGATTTAAAGATAAATAGCAAATTGATTTGGAATATAAGAATAAGTAATTTATGAACAAATATTATTTTTCAAAAATAAAATGTATTAAAAATAAAATAGAATTAGAAGCTTTAGAATTAATAAAAGGTTGTTTCTAAATTTTAGATATATTAGATATGTTTGAAAGTTGAAAAAATATTAATGCACTCATTTTCAAAATATTATTTTTAAGTAAAATTCACCCATATAAATAAAAGTAATTACTTGTTAATATGTAATAAAATTATTTAAAACATTCTTTTCTTTTAAAAAAATTTGTACAAAAAAAATGCATGAATATAAATTGTATAAAATAGTCTATATAGAAATAGTGAGCTAAAACTTAAGTTTGAATGTGAAAACAATAAAGATTTACTTGTGTAAAATATAAATATAAAAGAGGATATAAACAAATGAAAATAAAAACATAAACAACTTTTAAAATTAAGACATATGCATACATAAAAATACAATTACATGGAGGATTAAACAAAAATTTACAAAACAAATTGAGTCAAAGGATTTAAAACATAATTTTCCATACAAACAACAAGTGTACAACATGCATAGAAATAAAGTTACAAATGGCATTTAACTTTTGAAAAAGGAAAAAAAATATACAATCAGGCCATTGATCTTCTCAAGGCCTGAAATAAGAAACCAGAGAAAAAAAGAAACCATCTTCTAACTCAAATTCGAAAATCCTCCTCTCCAAAGATCTGTAAAACAAAATCAAAGCAGATTAGAAAAAAAAAAGAAGAAACAAATCCAATTCCAGATTCAGAGCAAGTGCAAGATCAAATCTGAAAGCAGTATAAATCAAAACAGTTTTGGCAAATAGAAAATACTGGAAAGATTCAGTTTACAACTAAAACAAGAATCAAAGCCTGGAAGCAGAAGATTCAAAAGCAGGGCAACAAAAAAAAAACAGAAGAACAGGCTTCAAATCATAAAACTAATTCGAGGCAAAAAAATCAAGCAGGTTCAGGAAAAAAAAAGGGATCAAGCAGAGCTTAAGATAAAACAACAAATCAAGCAAAGCATTAAAACAACAACCACTGTTCTCTGCTTCATCCATATTCAGGTGAGCAAATCATCATCTTTAAAGCTTAGTCTGTTATACATATAGGGTCGCTTGTCAACAGACTTCTCTGTTCAATATTTTGTGAGCAAAACTTACCTATACCCTTGGATAATCTAATTAATGTCTAAAGTAAAATGGAAATGTTTTTCTTAGTTTGGTTGCATGCATGTGTGAATGTATATATGATGATATATATTTGTGTTCAGGGCTTTACTCTGTTATGTTACGGGTTTGAAAAAAAATTAGTTCAAAACAAAAAAAAAAATTCAAACCACCCTACCCAAACAAATTCAGATTATAATCACTGAATGAAAGATGTTTATACAAGTATAACATCATTTTAAAAATAAAAATAAATACAAGTTGAAATATTGATTTAATATCTCGATATTACAATGAAATTAAATTCAAGTCAGGAAATTTATTTTCTGGAATACTTATTCTTCTCTGCCTTGACACAGGGATTGAAAACACAAGTCAAAAATTCCAAATTCTGTATTTGATCATGGATTAACCTTGCATTCAAATACAGTGGTTAAGCCTATACTTAAGATTTAAATTTCATTCAAGTGGAAAAATTTGTAAACCTTTCTGGAATCCAGCATAACTAAGCAAAGCTCTTAACAAATTAAAATTCAAGATTTTTAATTGTCGAATTCAGATATGAAGATTGAATCCTCATACCGTAATATGAATTTTAAGGCAAGCATCATGATTTTAGGTGCTAGGGTGAAGGAGCAGTTCATAAATGAACTGGGTGTGGGTTTTGATGGAATTCAGGCGGCCGGAGGAGTTTCGGGGAATGGGATCTCGCGTGGAGGAAGAAGGAAGATCGGCGCTGCTGGGAAAAATAATGGAATGGTGGTCAGGCCACGGTGGTGGCGACGATGAGTCGATTTGCGTTCTAAACCTAATTTTGGTCACACTGTTAACTGACGCGAATGCGTGATCTTCTGTTGATCGAGTCGCACCGCGTTCTGGTGGTGGCTTCGTGGAAGGGTTGTGGAGGTGCGGCGGTGGTTTCAGAGGGTAGGACGGTCGGGACTGGCGATGTGGGAACTTTTTCTGGTGACTGGTGGTTCCAGGAAGATGCAATAATGATCGATTTTGAACCACGATGGTATCGTGGGTTCTGGGTATTCAGGAAAGTTGATGGGACCACGGGGGACTCATGGGTGGTCGCGAGGTTGGCCGGAGGTGGTTCAGGCAGCTGTGCATGTGCACGGTGTCCCTAGGATAGCTAGCAATGATAATGTGTTGGGGAAGACGATGTGTTATCACGCGACTCGAAGGACGGCTCAGGAAAAGGCAAGGGTGGCTCGGGTTTCATCTCGAAGTGGATTTCGATGCGAACGTAAAACACTTAGAATTTTTTTTAAGTTCGAAATTTTAGGGGGGCGCTCGGGTAAAATTGGGAAAAACTCGAAGTGACACTCGAGTATATTGGGTTTTGGCACGGGGGATACTCGGGTTTTGCCTGGAAATTTTTATATTCCAGTTTTTAAACTTTAATAAATTTGTTTAACGATTCCTGAAACTATTCCTCCTTATCGGTAATGATTTATTTGTTTATCAGAAAGTAAAAATTAAAAGTTTTAAAATGAAGGATTTTAAAAAAACAATTAAGTTTTAAATTTACATTTGTAACAAGTTATTTTAAATGAAACTTAATAAATGATTTAGAGATAAAAAAAATCAAATGTTTTAAAACTTTAACTTAAAAGTAAGTAAATTTATATCGTTAATGATAATCAAGTAAATAATAATTTATGATTAAGATTAATTCATTAATAATTAACAAAATCAATTAAAGAATAATTAGTTATAATTAAGATTAAATTAATTAATAACTGAGCATTTATTAATTTAGGTATATTAATTTGTAATTTAAGTTAATTAATTAAGTAAATTATGAATGATTAAATTAAAATAGTGATTGCTTAGTGAAAGTAGTTAATTTGTCAACAATTAATGGTATATTAATTAAAGTAGTTAATTAAGGAATAAGAAACTTAGATTTAATTAATTAAAGGTCAATTTATCTAGATTTAATTAATTTAGAGTTGATTTAATTAATAAGGGTGATTAAAAAAACTAAATCAATTGTAGTTGATGAACTTAATCATCGATTAAGAATTAGTAATGAAAATAATCATGTGGTTGATAAATTTAAAAAAACCACCCAAATTATTCATCTTAGTTGTAGAAATTTGATTGCTATTGGATGCTATGTGATGGATTGATATATTCGATATGTGACGTGATGTTTTGAAATGCTTTGTGCTGAGTTGTTATATCTATGATGAATATATTGTTATATATGCAAACCCTTTGACCCGTAAATGACATTCGGATTTCGATGCGACAGGGAGTCGGATTCCAGTTGGTTATCCGAAACCCACATCGAATCATATTAGTAAATCTTTGTGATTGATAAATTTACTTTATCTATGAATCTGTGAATGAGATAAGCGCTATGAGTTATACCGCTTATCGATATTCTTATGACAGATGTGTACACTATTGTGTAAAACCCCTTGTACTACACTATATACACACAAATATGCATTGCACGTGGAAAATGGTTAAGTCACAGATTTTTGAAATAGATTGTAAAATTGAATTTTTAAATCTAAATGATTTTGAAAATGGATCGGGCTTTAAAATGAAAAGCTTTTGGAAAAGAATTTCTAAAATAAAAGTTATTTTGAATAACTTAATAAAGTTTTGAAACTTAATAATTCAATTTAAAATTGAATTCAAAATTTGAGATTAAATTCTATTTTGAGAATTTATGAAGTAAAAGGTCATACAAGTTTATATGGGTTTTTAAACCAATTTTAAAAGTGTTGTTTTGAGAATTAAATTTAAACCAAGTTTGAGAAACTTGTATAATTTAAATGTTTGGTTTTCCAAGATGAAAACTGTTTGTTTTCAAATGATAAAAGCTTTCATATAAGAAATGAATTTCCAAATTGGTATTATAGGAATTTCAAGTTTGAATTGAAAAACAGTTTTTCCAAGTTATGAATGAACCTTTGGAAACGATTTTTTTTTGAAAGCTATGGGTTAAATCTTTGATTTAAAGATTAAATGGATTAATCCACTAAATGGAAATTGTTTTGAAATCTGTAAATGGATCTTTGTGAAACTAGGTGAACTTTGTGAAATAAATCTTTTTGGTTAAAGATTTGAAATGGTAATTTGTGTAAACCATTTGAAATAGTTTTGAATTTTAAATTGTGACTTAACTGAAATCCATATCCATATGTTTTTAAAATTTTGCGCTCGTTATTCGGTTTAGCCGGGAGAGGACCTTGTGTTATATAACCCATTCTGAATAATGATACGTCGCTATGGATAGCATTTGAAGATCGGTGGTGAAGATCGGGTATTTGTGAGAACGATAGGATGACCTATTGATTGTCTCTGCACTGAGTAGCTACGGTATAAAGATTCCCTAAGTGATGGGAAGTCCGATCGGGATTGTGGATACCCGGATTGCAAGGGCTTCTTCGGAAGTGCCTTCGGTTCTGTTCGAACCCGGAACAGACTTGTATGGTCGTGTGTTTGACACTACACTTTGAGATATAAAGCCGATTTCTTTCAAATACATATCTATTGGTGGCTGAGAATTTATTCTCTTAGCTTAACACCCTTCTCTGAGACGTACGAGCTCAGAGGTTATGTAGTTGAACGTTATCAGCGATATACTCCCAATTTGGTAGTGTGGCATGCTAAGTGCTGCTGTGTGATTGATGATCATTTGTTGATCATTTGTGATCAAAGCATGGCTTTGTTCAAAAGCGTAGCTTTGTGGACGAAACCTCATCAAGCCTCACAAACCGGTAATGGTCGAAACAGGAAAGATGCGGCAAGGTTTCAGGGGTAGCTCCCCTAGGGTATGACCATTCCTTCTGGAAAAGGGTAGTATTATGGTATGGAGCCCAGATACTTACTCATGTGGGCATTGTAGTATATATCTATTACCGTGTGATGCTGTTGGTGTAGAGGATCCTCGGTTAAAGGTCCCAAAGGACCGGGGGTGGCATATCTGAGGTTTTATTCCCCGGGAAGGGGGTAGCCGGCCTTGTTTGGCAGAGAGCCGGGTAGGTTCTCGGGACGTCCCGCCAGAGGCGTTTCCATGTGGCAATAGGAAGTTCCTTAGCCTGACCATTTGTTGGAAATCCATTCATCCAATACGCGCCTTGTACGGTTTTAGTTGTATTACATGCCATCTACTTATGGTGGCGCCCCACTGTTTGGATGGTAGCTATAGTAGGCATAGTTCGAAATGTCTATGCTGGCTAGGATTAATATTATACTTTCAAAATGGTTTTAATGCACTTTGCACTTATAGTAATAATATCAAAGAAATTTTCTCGTATCAAGCATTTTTGACTATCATAAGGAGAAATCTCCTCCAATTCTGCGTTTGCATTGTGTGTGTGGCGGGAGGCCTTATGGTAGTTTCATTTTCAAAAAGCATTGCGGATTTCAAAACTTAAAACCTTTTGTTTGTTTCAAAGATCAAATGTTTTTGTTTGCTCACACCAGTCCCACGACTGACCCGGAGTTTATTGTTCCCCTTCTAAACTCTGGGTGCCCACCATTTTCCACACGGGCAGTCTAGAGTATGGTTTTTCAGATAGTCGGGTAGTAGATATCGTTTTGGTAGCCTTCAGCTTTCTATTTGATCATTTTGGAGTCTTTGGAGTCCACGGACGGACTTGCTTATCTTGGTGCAACCTTGATGGTGGATTGAGCTTGGAGTTTTGGGAGCTTTGTCTTTGGAGCTTTTGGACCAGAGTTGCATTATTGGATTCTATGAAGACTTATCATATTGTATCGTGTTCCGCTGTATTTTGTATTGTATTCTCTGATGTTGATGATTATCATTGTATCAAATTGATGTATTGGATATTGTATTCATGTTGTATCAGTGATATCATCTTTTATTTTCCGCTGTGTTGTTTATCATCTAATGTTGTTGCAAGCTCCGGCGATACGAATTGATGTTGTTGTCGGACATCGAGTTCGGGTCGTCACAGGCCCGTTGTGAGGTCTGCACCAATCTTCTCGAATGACTACCTCAAGATTTTGACCGTCCTAGTCAACCCGCTTCATGGAAAAACCCAAGGGTGTAGTAACCCACTTGCGAAATCATGGCCGCTCATCGAGCACCCTCGCACAGATATCTTAAAGACCCGACACTTCTATTAATGCTTGGAGCAGCCCCTATGGTTACCAAATAGTTCTCCTTTGTCTTTGCCCTCAAAGGCATTCAAAAGTGTGATGCCTTCATGTCTCGAGACACCCAGACTTTGCTACTAGTTCCTTTGTCAAGCTCGCTTCTAAGCCCATAACCACTTGTGAAGAATGTGTCGAAGATTGCAGACCCTGAATTGTTTAACACCTTCATCAAGGCTATCCAACGAGGATGATTTATTATATGCACGTTACCTTATTTGGGAGCTACTGACCATTGACACTCTGGACTGCGTAAACTGTCGTTCCCTTTCTGTTCGGTCAGCTATCCATGATGGTAGGTTATTGAGAATCCATTCCTTATCGGGGACTACTAGGCTATCCAGCAAGGTTGAATTACTGTGCATTCAATTCCTTACTTGAGAACTGCCCACTTCCCTATGAGTTTGGGTGAGATGTCTCTTCCTTTCGTGTCGAGGCGCATGCATGGTCGGATCCATGGCTGCAATAGTTCGTACACTTCGTCTTTGATAATACTTACACTTTATACAAAATGGGACACTACTGTCTGGATCAGTGCAGTTTCCATAAGTGATGCCGAAGTTTGACAGCTGTAGTGTGCCCGCATGGAAATAAATTGGGCCTGGCTCCTTATTACAACGTGTCACCCTAAGGAGAACTTAAGGTTCAAGCTGGGCCCACCTGTAACTCCTTATTGTAGCATGTCATTCTGGAGAACCTTCAAGCCTCTTAGCACTTAGGTTTGATCTAGGCCGTCCTGTAGCTTCTTATTATAACATGTCACCCTTAGTGGTTCTCAAGCCCCTCGACTCTTAGGTTCGAGTCGAGCCAAATGTAGCTCCTTATTGCAGCATATCATCCTAGAGAACTTTCAAACCCCTCGATGTTTAGGTTGGAGTCGGCTGCTTGTAGGTCCTTATTATAGCATGTCGCCCTAGAGAACCTTTAAGCCCCTCGGTGATTAGGTTTGCTGGGACCATCTAAAGGCAGAGCGATGCACAAATAAGTTCACACTTTACTATTTCTATCTGCTAAATTATTGCGAGCGATGACTCCTATCGCTCATCATACAATCATACCACACCTTTATCCATAAATTCTCAAGCCAGCCATGTGCCTCAGTAGGTTCAGTTTGAGCCGGGACCTGTGGTCACCTAACGATAGGCATCGTGTCACCCCGAAGAACCCTCGTGTCTCCCATGCGCTACGGTTTGTGCTAGGCCCATTCGGAACTCTACACATGACCACTTGTCACCTAGGAGAACCCATAACCAACATGCGTTCTTACTTTATGCCTTGCCACCTACTACTTGGTACCTGGTTGACACTAAGCTCTTATCAATACCCGGGTTTAGCCCATCGCATGACAATATTGCTACTTAGCATGTCTTAAATATGGAACTTTTTCTAAAAAATAATGCAGTAACTCCTCCCAACCGTGTGTCGCCTAGGAGGAGCTTAAGCCACTCAGTGCTAAAATCCATGCCAGGATCGCACATCAGCAATGCAGCATAGTGAAGCTAGGCGTCATTTGCCAATCTTGGTATCTGACAAACAACCAGGTTGCTTAGTCAATGCTCACTTCTGAGGTCATTAACCGACCCGGCCTATTAACCAAAATAGATTGGTCTACTCAGTGCAATGGACTTTGTTAGTAACCTAAGATACACTATCCTACCAGTTGTAGGCAAATAGTCGAAGACAATTAGTTTCATAGACAACAAGTTCTTAATAAAAATATGTTCTTATTTGATTCAAAAGAATGTAGGGGCACAATGCCCACCCACCAGGCCTACAAATATTTTCAATCACTAATTAGTTGAAAACAAGAAAAAGAGAAAGGGAAGAAGAATCATGTCAACAACGCTCTTTAGAGGCTATCTCGCCTATGCTCTTATCAGCGCCCAGACCGCTCTCAGTTGCATCGATGTCACCCCTACAGCAATTCAAGGGATCAAGAACTTTTTGAAGAAAACCGAGGGTGCCGCCACCTTCAAAGCCACCCACATCGAATCTTATGAGAGTCCCTAAAAATCATCCATATAACCTCGCCAAGGAAAAGAACAAGGCTTTAGCCACATTAGAAACAGCAGAGGAAACAACTATTACTCTTAACAATAATGTATTGAAACGTCCAAACTAACCTGAGGTTGGGAATGTCATAGCACGAAAGCAAGGGGTCCCCTAGCTTTACCTGGATCATAGTCCGAGATCGATGAGAAATCACGATCGAAGAGATGGATAGAAAGTGCTAGTACGTGTCCAAGACAAAGGAAAGATCCATCTTAGGAAATAGCAATCCAAGCAAGTGGTCCAAACTACAATCAACTAACAAAGTTCAACTCTTAAAAAGCTACCTCCTTCGTTTTAATCCCAACCAATCTAGGCATCCAAGAGAAATGAGAGAGGAGGAGAAAGGCAAAGTAATCTGTTTTATCAATAGGAAATGGTGTAAATTTCGAGTTTGCTAAAGAAATTGCATGTCAATAGCCCCATCGGTTCAGCAGAGAAAAAAGGGGTGTACTTATACACCTCTTTTCATTCGCAGCCGTAATGATCAAAAAGGCAAAAAGGATCTTAACCAGTCAAGATTTATAAGTGTTGTATCACACCATCGTGTGAGAGAAACAACACGTCCTTGCCACATCTCAAGAAGCACAACCACCACAGCCAATGGTGTAATGCCATATGGACGGTGCATTAATTGCATAGTAGAATCCCCAATAAACGGTGACTTTTTGATTTTACAAGTCTGCATCTTCTCTTAGGCATGTACTTGGAGGGACAAATGTTACTCAATTTCTTCGTAATAAGAAGCCAGACTAATCAAGTTATCTCAGCATGAATTGTTTAACACTTCGGGCCAATTGGGTCCAAGTCAGCTTGCAAGTTAACCGTGATTGGGTGTAGGTCGACTGGGTTTTCCTATGTGCGATGATGACCAAATCCAACCTAGGCCTACATCAGCTCTTTTGCTCATGTTGACGTCAAACCTTCTATTGGTGAAGCCTCCTAGCGCAACAACCTTAGCAACTAGTTCGCCCATCAAAATAAGGCGCGAGCTCGGATAGGCCCATCTCCCATTGGCTGACTAACTCACTCTCTCCGTCTTGCTTGCAACCTGGCAATAAGCCAGCCCTCTTGCTTAAGCATCTCTCCCTCAACTATCTCCCATTCGACATAGTTTGAAACTGTCTCAGAGTGTATTGACATTGATCCAGCTTTGATACTACCTCTTATTACCCATACCCTGTCTCATCTTACCCGAATCGGACCCTCAGCTTTCGCTGGGTCCCCATCACCCCTATGGTCTCATCAGACCAACTTGGCCCATCCTACCAACTAGGGACACGGGAGCAAAGCGATATACATCCTAGCATACCTACTTCTAAAAGAAACATGTCCCATTTCATATAAGCATATTACAAGTACAAGTGTGTTTAATGCAAAGTATGGTAGAACATGCTCCTAGTACAGTTCCGTTGGCCTTTATCTCAGGAATGCATTCCTTTCTTTTGTCGGGTATCTCTCATTGAATCTATTCAACTAGATCAATGGCTAGGTGCACGTCACGCCTGTTTTGTGGCATGATCTTAGCCATCCAAGCATTTGCTCAACTACTATAAGAACCCCATGCATTGCCACATCTTAGGGGTTGGTCGGGCCCCTGATGGAGGAGATCCTAGTTAGGTTAGGCCTCAGATGGAGGGGACATCAGGTTGGTTGAGCCCCAAATGGAGGGGACCCCATGTTGTTTGAGCCCTCAGTTGAGGGGACCCCAAGTTGGTTGAGTCCCCTATAAATGGTACCTCAAGTGGATTGGAACCTTAGAGGTTGGAATCCATGATTGCTAGTCAAGCTCTAGGAGGTCAGCAACTCCTAGTGTTTAGCAACTTCTTTAGTCTAAGATGCATGATCTTTCCTTATTATTCTCTTATAACCCCTTGTAATTGTGAGATAACCATATATTAAGAGAACATCACAATGGATGTAGACAGCTTGGTAGAACCACTTCACATCTGGTGTCATTTACCTTTGAATGCTCTTTTCCCTTCATTTTTCAATCATTCAACCTAGTGATTAGCAAGTAACCTTTGCTTTTCATAATTGATTGTCAAAACTAGATAAAAAAATATCATAAAAAATTACTGACATTATGAAAAATTTATCTAGTCTTGAAAAATTTAAACATGAAAATTATTCCTCAAATAAAGTTTTTCACATAATAGAAATTATGTAAAATTAAAAATAATTCATTTGGCAAAGCTATATGATAATTTCCAACTACCGTTACATCTACCAAAGATCCATCAAAAAACATAAAGTCTCGTTTCTCCCATCACCAGATGATGTTTGTTTTTAAGTCCCTGTAATGAATTATAGATGTGAGTTGCAGATCCAATATCTAAAACGCATGATAATTTATTGATTGAAAAACAATTTGAATCATAAATATACTTGTAGGAGCAATTAAACTATTGTGTTTCTTCCTTTTGACGATCTTTA
This sequence comes from Allium cepa, assembly GCA_030765085.1. Classification (NCBI taxonomy): domain Eukaryota; kingdom Viridiplantae; phylum Streptophyta; class Magnoliopsida; order Asparagales; family Amaryllidaceae; genus Allium; species Allium cepa. The sequence continues at coordinate 535,702,493 of CM060928.1, forward strand.
GGTACTTTGAACAGTTTTTTTCCATTGACCCATCTTGTAACAGTGATTACATTCACCCTTTTCAACTGAAACGGTCTTCTTATTCTTTTTATTTACCTATTTTTGCTTCTTCGAAACATTTGAAGCTGTTGCTTTACCCTTAACGCAAGCACCGTACCCTGATCCATGGATGAAGATTCAACCGACCTTAACATATTATAATTTAATTAAATTATATAATAATCTTATGTATAATCTTACATTAATTTTATTAATTAAATTCTTAATAAATAAATAAACATTTTAATTTAATTTATTTTATTCAATTAAACATTTTAAACTGAATATGTATACTATACCTTTTACAATTATATGCATATATCTTAATATACATACATATATATATATGTATGTATGTATGTATTATCTTATTTATTAATTAACATCTAATTAATTTCTTTAATTAAATAATTTTAACTAGTTGTAATTTATTTTGAAAATTATATGTGCATGTATCACCCTTAACATATTAAGATAATGTAATATGTATCAATATATCTGTTATTTAACTATTTAATTTATTAATATAATCAATCATTAATAATTTTCAAAAAATAATTATTAGTCTCCAAAACAATTGTGAAAATTATTTTATAATGTTTATAAAATTTACTTATTTTAAATTTAACCTTTTAAATTGAAAATTTTATTTTAATTTTAAAACAAAATTTGAAAAACTAGGTCAAGGCCCAAATCAATTTGGGTATTTGTACAAGGAATAAGCTTTGGACTTACTTTACCTTTTGTGCTAGGTTGATAGCCAAGTAGCGTTGGGTATTTGATTTCATAAACTCATTCCAGACACTACTACTTTAGACAACCAATGAAATGGGTAAGTTTTAATATGTTATCCATAATATTGCTAAGTTAGACTACATAGACTATTGGACTGTAATACAATTTTGGAACTAGTTCAGCAAACACCGTGTTAAATGGGTGGATTTCAATTTTTTTATCATTTTAGATTTTATTGGGCTTATGAAGTCTAAATTGATATAGATCCAATCTAAATAAATTTTAAATAAAATCTTTAATTTGTTGATTAATTAAAAGATTTGATTTGTTAATATATGTGATATATAATGTGTACACGTGTATCAAGTGCACATGTATGTGCGTGTGTATGTGCAACATTTAATGTGTACATGGTTTAATATGCCCATATATAAGTATTGGGATTTACACTGCAACTAACACATTGGCTCCATTATATATGTATTGCTGTCTATTATTATTTAATATTAGCATAATGTAAATTGTACTTATATATATTCACACGTATATAATAATTATATATAAATTTAAATTTAAAATTTAAACCAATTTAAAATTCAATATTTAAAATTTTTAAGAAAATTCTATTTGAATTGGATGAGGGTTTAAAATAATATATAGTTAAAATTCGGATTCAAATTTAAATTTTTACTAATTTATAAAATATCATGTATATAAATTAAAAATACAAAATTTTCAATTCAAAATTACATAAAATTATTTATGTATGTATATTAAGTTATAATTTATATATATATATTATATAATTAAACATAAAATAAAAATTATATAAATTTTGACGAAGCTATTTTATAATATGTATATATAATTGATAACCTATTTAGATTATGGAGACAATTAACCATTGAAAGTTAAGGAGCAAGTCTTCGGAGAATTATGTAATTTGTTACGTATCCTAAATTTGAAACTAATCTCATTCAAAAAATACATTTTTGGCATTTGGTTTCTATGATATATATGTTATATTGTGACATATATATAAATGATTAAATAATCATTTAATATATATTAATAGAAAATCCTCAGATAAAGTGTTATATGATTGCAGTTACAAATGTTATAACCATGAGTATTAAATCGAAGGTCAAAAATACTTTGTTTATGAAGGAACTGGGTTGGCTCGCAATGGGTAAATTAAATGAGGATCATGGTAGGTATATGAAGTCCAATGAGTTTTATAAAGTCTAATCTAGTAAATTTAAATAAAATTCAATTTTATTTAACTTCTTAAGTTAATTTGTTGATCTATGTTTATTAATTATAAATTTTGAATAAGTATGAACATATCAAATACGCTATTATTTCTATAAAAAATTAAGAAGGAAACTAATTTATTATTAGATCTTGGTGTATTCACATCAAACTATAAAAGGAAAGGGATAAAATGGTGATATGAACAATTGATTATCTTCCCCTTTTGCAAAGTTTCTACTAAACTATATCTAATCATTATATAAAATGACACATGATAATAACAAAACAAAAACAATGTTAATATATACATGTGTAGATATTAGAATTTATATATACTATGTATATATTCATCATTTATATGTATGTATCAATTGCTTTGAATAAATTTGATTAATGTAAAGTGTATGTTTGATTACAAAATATTATGAAATCTGAATATTAATAACAAAGATTAATTAGATATAACTTAACAAAAAATGAATAATAGTAACTTCAAAAATCTAAATTTGAAGTTCAAAATATAAATTTGGTTTGGAAACTTTTATTAAAATTTAGATATACATTACATTTCATCAAATAAAAATAGCCTTAATAAATTAAGTGTTCATTTTAAAATCGAATGTGTGTGTGTAATTTTGACATTGAAAATAATTTTAATTATTCAAAGTATACACACAGGCGCATGCGCATAAACATGCATATTAAGTTAAATTGTTTAATATAAACATAAGATTCACATATTTCTAAATGCATACACACACACACACACACATATATATATATAACAAGATACACACACACATAGAGTATTTAATTTTCACTCAAAATTAATGCAATTTAAGAAACAAAAGGAAATATAAAATCAAAATGTATATGTAAATTTGGAATGAGATGTTAGTATATTTCATGTTTCAAAATAATCCAAATCAATAATAACTGACTCATTAAAGTTGTATATTACCTTAGAAAATCATTACATATGTATTAAATCATATTTATAGGTGAAATTACCATTTTACCCATCAAAAATTTTGTTTCAAACAAATGAATTAATATAAGGCTAATTTTATATAAGCTAGTGGAGCTGCTGAGTGTACCTCTGGAACTTTAAGAATAATTATGAAAAAATGTCCCTTATGTCATTCATCCATCCTATTACCTTCCATCTTATTTTCCTTCTTTTATCCTCCTGTCTAATAAAGCCAAATAATATAACTTTTGGTAATTCCCAAACATTATGTTTGGATCCATGGATTGTGATGATGATGATACAAATTCATTGGAATCAGAAGAGATAAAACTTGAATTTTATGTTGTTTTGATTTTTATTCAATTTGAAAATACACAGTTCATAAACGATCGATAGAGTGATTGAGTGGAAATCTAGTGGTAGAAATGCATGGTATGTAGAACAACCATGAAGGTAGGATGTGAGGATTAAAAAATTTGTCGTCAGTGGTGTTTTTTATATACTCAGCAAAAACATAGGTATAGTTTTTTTTTTCCAGTTTTGTAAGGGCTACTCAGCAACTGTATATGTTTAAATATAACTAGCCTTAAAATAAATCAAGTCATCTATTTAATTGTTTAAATGATGATTTCAATTACAAATCATGATGTGGTTGTGATATATATATATATATATATATATATATATATATATATATATATATATATATATATATATATATCGTTGTAAAGTGATATAGGTAAATATAAATATGAAAAGAAAATTTTACCTTATAGATCTAGCCAATAATTGATATCTTCATTTTTGAATGCTCTTTATATTTCTAAAAGCCAACACCCAATCATTATAGGAGACGAATAAACCACATAGTTTTTCGTTTTATTTGATGCTTTGATTTGATTTGGAATTGAATTTTTATAGAAAATGATGAAGAATTTTAGTTATGGCTTAGAGAAAAGTGGAGAAAGAAAAATGAATAGAGAAAATGGAGTTAATCAAAGGGAATTAATAAGGAAGGTTTCAGTTTTATTTAGAGAAAGAAACTCTTTGTCATTCCTCTGATTCAAAATTTTCCCTATTTATTTGATCACATTTCTCTTTCTTTCTCCCTAGAATAATCTGCTACATCATACCTTCACATGATATGTTTATTTGGAAAAGTTTGCTAAGTAATTACTTGCATTTATGTTCAAGTATATATCAATATTATATATTGATATGCGCATAAGTAACATCTAAATCATCTAATAAATTAATAACCTAGAATTCTTAAATATTAATTAATTTAATTTAATTATAATATTTTCTAAACTAATAAGTCATGCGGGTATTTTTAGAGAGCTCGCAAATGCAGTTGAGAGACTTAGATGTGTGTATTCAGTTAGCAATAGATATTGAACAATTCATATATTAATATTCATTTGTTACCTTAGATAGTGGTGTGACAGTTTGACTAAATTCATTACTTGTGGATCTTTTTAGTAAAATCTAATTTCACATTTTCTTAAGAGGTGCTATTTAGTAATGATAATTTACACACATTCTCTTTGTCAAAACTATATCACTTTTGGATATATGAAATTTGGTATCAGTGTCCATGTTCAACTTGGTTAATCCAGAAACAAAATAATTGATTAAATAACAACATTTATTATTAACCATAATACTCTAGCCGAGATTTTGACTTCGAGCTGACTATGACACTAACTTCATAACGAGGAGACGAATACTCTATTGAATAGTGTCTCACTTCCAATGCTTTAGCTCATACCCAACTATAGTCGTCCAATGGGCCATCATACCATGATCTAACTATGTTCAAAGTGGAGCATTCACATCAAAGTTACATAGTATTCTCAAGTCAAGTGAACTGTGTAACATTGCCACACTGAGATTTCTCATTTGACTTAGTTGTGATCAATCATTAGGAAACTCCTGGATGAGTCATTTCATAATATCCAATAGCTATAAAAATGTAACCACTTGGTGCCCCCAGAAGCCATGAATAATACATCGTCCAACATTAGAGGGTTACACACTTTAGACTCAAGGAGTGAATCAATATCCTTTTCACAAAACATCTTGACATGAAATATTTAAAAAAATGTCATTTTATTTTATGATTAACCACTCGCGCTTGCAGCTATTTGCAACTACAATCGCATAACATTTTATTTAAGCATTTTTTTACTATATACTTTAAATTTGTTACTTAATTAAGTGTATCACAATATAATAAAGTATATAAAATAAAAAAAACACTGTTACACGAATAAGACTACCTAAAAAGGTAGATATATGTAACAAATTACATATTTGCCCTTAGAGCATAGTACTAATTCTTTCAATTTTAAATATTCCAGCTCAACATGTTTTGACAAAAGGTTATCAATACATATGTTGAGACCAGAGTATGTAATGCTCTCTAAATGTTTGGTAGTGCATTACTCATTGTTGCATGACTACGTACCGGTAGTTATTGGATGACTCCATAATGACTCGACCGAGAGTTTCCTATTGATTGCTCATAATTAAGGTCGAACAGGGAATCTCTTTATGATGATGTTATGCAATTCTTTCAACTTGATAATATTGTGAAATATTGATGTAAACACTCCTCTTTGATTTAGTTAAATCATGGCATGACGATCATCGAAGGACTATAGTTGGGTCTAAGTTAAAGTATAGGAAGTGAAACATTATTTAATAAAGAATTGTCTCCTCTATTATAAGAGGTTGATATCATAGTCAATTGTGTTCAATCAAACTCAAAGATCAATTTGGCATGTCGATTAACAATAATTGTTATTTGAACCAAGGAATTTAGAGATGGATTAAATAGTTGTGTTGGCCATACAAGGTAAGCATTATTATTTACACCATAGAAATCTAATTCAGTTGGTCACACAAAGTGTGTTTGTAATTTAGTGCATTTGGCAATAAAAAATGGGTTAGATTTAAAAAAAGAATTAAATATCAAACGACAGTACGAAATATGTTTGCTTTTCACTACAATCGACAATCATTGATTGATAATTGGGCAATTTTCGATAAATTTTATGGTGTGAACAGTGATGCTGTAAATATTGGTGTGAGTGTTGGATCTTTTTCAAAGTAAAAAATGTTAAAACTACTAAATATAATGAGAATCCAATTTTGATTAGTGTATTTTATAGAGTCTACGAGATTTTCAAATGTTTTTCTATAGGATCTGCCGAATGTATTGTACTTTTTAAATTCTACTGAGTATGACAAAAAATTTCCCTCTTTCTCCATCATAATGGAAACTGAAATCTCATTAGCAATTCCTAATATACAAGTGTGTAAAGAATGTCAAACACCCTTCAAATATTTTAAAATAGATCAAATCTTCCTTTTAAAACGTGTTTCATGAAATACCCATATAGTTATTTTTGCTAGAATTTGTTTTCACGTTTTACCCACAACTTAAATTTGAATAAATCACAATGTATTTTGAGCAGTTTACAAAAGAAAAAACCAAAATTTTATTTTTTAATAATGGAGTTAAGAGTCTTTTGTAGGGGTAATCATGTAATTTATTATATAACTTTACTCTTGTATAAGAATCATTTTTAAATAAATGTACTGTTTTGGTTTTTTTCCCAATTTTATGTGTTGTTAAATTGTGATATGCGGCCTAAGTACATTACATATATACATATAAAAAATCAAATGGAAAGTATTTAATCGACTGCAGTTGCGAAATGTTTTTAACTATGAGTTTAGAATCTAACATTTAAAATATTTATCGTTATTATTTGTACTCAAGATGTATTGAAGAAATAATGTCAACACATCCATTGAGATTAATATATGTAATGCTCTACATGTAATAGAAGGTGAAATACTCATGAGCTTTGCAACACCAATGGATTGTACTTATGATTGCTTGGAATAATCACAAAATAACTCAACAAGAGCCTTTTATAGGATAAAACAAATAAGCTAAAATAGAAGATCTTTTGTAATGATATGAAATAGTCTTTATACTTAAGAGCACTTATTATTGGAACTCGGTCTGATTCATAGCAAATGAAATGGATAAATTTCCAAAAATTCCCTAATTGGATCTTGGTAAGACTATGTAGTCTAATATTTAACACTAGATCCAATCTACTTTTTTTTAATAAAATCTTACTTTATTTTGAATGTTTTGTTTTATTAAAATCTAATTAATTAAATGTTTTAATGTGAATATATGATAAATTGAAGGGGCGACGACCAAGGACGAGGTAAGAAAAGAGTAAGTTAGTTAGAAGTGAATGAGCGAATATTGTTTTATCGGATAATAGAAACTTTTCCCATAATCTTTTAAAACTTCCCTTTAATTTCCAGTTAACTCTTAGTTAAGCCAAGCCCTTCATCTCCTATGTCTACATCTTACATTAATTATGTGTGATATGTAAATAAGAATGAGCATGTGTAATTTGTCCACATATAAATGATATAACGTTTATGCTAAATAGACAACATAGGTGATGTGAACATGATCAAATACATACATGTTTAGATAATTGATTTATATATACCACGTATATACGTAGTGTATATATATATGTTAATTATCATATTAAAATTCTTTGATGTAAAATATAAATATTCATATTATGTTTTATAAATTTATGTTTCATGAAATAGTAAGTATAATCTTATAACATTACCATATACAGTTTGATACATCGTACTTTCCAAAATTTAAATCCAAAATTAAAATATCTAACTTTTGACTCGGTAAACATATATTGTCTACATCTAAAGCATTGATTCAAAATTATGGAATATCTTAAATTTGACTAATATTATCATTATAGAATACATACAATAATATTTAAGATAATACATAGCTAAAATGATTTTATAATTCCAACCATACATATTTCATATTTTGAACTCAAAAGCTCAAATTTCAATTATATTATTACAAAATATGTATTATAAACAATTTTTGGCAAGAAACATTAATATAATTTTTTATTATTTAAATTGCAAAAAGGGTTTAGATCTTATAAATATTTATGCTAATTCAAAATACGGTATTGACCTAAAACATGATATCAATATTACTCATGATTTAAGATGACTAAAACTAATAAATGATTATTTAAATTCAGTGAAAATAATTTTTATGTTTATAAAATTATTATACATATATATTTGAAAATATATGGCCAAAATCAAACTAATACAAACGTAAATTTTAATTTAAAACTATCATAGTGAAATGAAACATAACATTTAACTAACTAATTAGATCGTTACAGTTAATTATAATTAAAAAAATTGCAATAACAAATATAAAAATGGTGATGAACATGAATCAAAACATATAAACATAAAAGGAGATTGTACCTTATAGTTCTGATATATTAATGGTACTTTTGATTTGAAAATTTTCCTGGTATTCCTAGAATCAACATCCAAACTTTGTTAGAATTAAACGGTCCACTGTTATGGTGTCAGATAGTGCATTAGTTAATAGACTAGACCTTAGGCCTCATATAGTGTGTGAATCTACTACAATGTCAAATCATATTTGTGGACCGACCCATATATCTATGATTTTCCATGATTAAAAGTTGGTCATATATGGTGTGGAGTTAATATGTAGTGCATGCGTGCTAAGTTGCTTTAGGTATGGATTGATTTTGGAACAGACTTGATGTTTCGTTATTGGGTAGTTTTGGATTGTGATGGGAGGGTAGTTCGGTTAAGAAGCAATAGAGGGTGTGACTTGGTTCTGTGTTGTAAGCTAGATATTCTATGACAAAGACCTATTTATATTCGCCTAACCTATAGTAGGATGAGTTATCATATATCCCCAAAATGAAGAAGTTTCTAGATATCTTTTCCAAAGTTTCTAGTCTTCTTCCCCAAAAAAATTGAGTTCAGGATTGATCTAATAAAACACACCAGACTTATATTGATGCCATCGTGGAATATGGCCTCAAAGTAGGGAAGGGAATCAGAAAAGCAAGTTTTAAAGTTGTTGCAAAAGGTTTTATCAGGAGTATTTCAAAAAGGGGAGTGCCTGTCGTATTTGCTACTAAGGAAAATTCCCTCATATTATGCGTTGATTATCGAGAACTGAACAAGCCAACGAGGGAAAACTATTATCTTTTGCCTCACATTGACGGCCTCTTTGATCAACTTGTTTAGGCAAAAAATTTATCGCACTTTGACTTAGCCACAAGATTTCATCAATTCTGAGTGGAAGAAGATAGTAGCTTGAAGATCACATTCTATACACCTAACATACTATTCAAATAGGTAGTTGGTCATTCTGACTAATTAACACTCCATCTTACTTCATTGACTTGATGAGTAGAGTCTTCTAAGAGTAGTTGGATAAGTTTGTGGTTGTCTTCTCTGATGATATTCTTTTATATTCCCAAAATGAGACATGGCACAAACTTCATTAGATGTTTTGAGAAGTAACCAACTTTGGGAAAAATTCTCAAAGTGTCATTTTTTAGAGTAAGGGGGTCTACTTTTTAGGACTCGTAGTTTGGAGGTAAGATTGGCAGCTGATCCAGCGAAGGTAGTAGCTATGATGGATTGGAATACACCAAAATATTCTTTGAAGGTTCATAGCTTTCTAAGATTAGCTGGGTTTAATAAGAATTTTATTAAGGACTTTACGAAGATCTCAGAACCTTTGACTCGGCTCACTAAAACGAACTTGATTATACTTAGAGGCTAAAGTATGAGAAGGCGTTTGACAAGATGAAGGAGTTGTTGACCAGTGCACTGGTTTTGACTATTCCACCTGGTACAGACCTTTTACTGTTTATATCGGCACCTATGGTACTGGCTTAGTATTGTCCTGATCCAAGAAAGGAAAATGGTAGATTATGCGACTATGCAGCTTAAGACTCATTAGAAGAATTACCTGACTCATGATATTGAGTTAGCTGCCATTATGTCACATTGAACTCTTAAAGGTACTACCAATTTGGAGAGAGGTTTAAGCTTATGGATCACAAGTCCCTTATGTACCTGTTTTCGTAGAAGGACTTGAATCCTAGACAGTAAGGATGGATGAAGTATCTGTAATCATATTTTCAAATAGCATATGTCTTGGGAAATAGCAATGTAGTTATCGATGCTTTAGGTAGCAAGCATGCTAAGTTGATTATATGTTATTGGAGTGGAAGCAGTTGGAGTTCATCTTTAGAATTGATTTCCAAACCACTATAAGGTATACACCCAAATTATTGGCAGCAATAGAGGTCAGATCTGCATTGATGGATTACATCGGTTTAAGTGAAGGCAGGATGCATCTTTGATTAGTATTTTGGATCAGTTGGAAAGAGGTTGATGGTCGAACCATTTGGATCATTAAGCGATAGATCGTAAGGGAAGGTTAAGACTTAATGGAAGGTTGTGTGTACTTAAAGTGAAGGTGTTAATAGAAGAAGTTCTATGTAGATGCTACCATTCTAGGATAACAATTAATCCAGTGGAGATAAGATGTACAAAAATACAAAGGGATTTTTCTATTGGCTCGGAATGAAGAAACAAGTGGCGGAGTATTTAATGTGTAAACAGGGTCAAGGCAGAGTAGAAGATGCCAAGAGGCTTATTACTCCCGTTAGACATTCCACAGTGGAAATGTGAGAATATATCTATAGACTTACTAGGCAGATTTCCAAGGAATATGTGAGCTAATGAAACATCTGGGTCATCGCGAATAGTTTACTAAGAGCGTGCACTTCGTATCGATGTACAAGGACGATGACGACGTTGGCAACTTTGTATGTTAGGAAGGTTATTTGACTGCATGATGTACTTATGAGTATCATTAGTGCTCGAGATTCACTTTTTGCCAAAGGGCTCTGGAGGAGTCTATAGAATGCATAGGGGTCCGAGTTGAATCTTAGTACGGCTTATCATCCACAAGCGGATAGAAAAACTGAAAGGGTAAAACAAGATGTTGAAGGATCAATTGAGGGCATGTATACTTTATTTAGAAGGAGCATGGGTGGACCATCTACCATTCATGGAGTTTGCATATAATAATAGTTACCCATCTAATATTGACATGGCGCTATTCTAAGCTTTGTATGGGCAGCCATGAAAGTCACCTTCTTATTGGTGGAAGTAACATATTAGGTTATTCATGGGTCCGATATGATTAGAGATACATCGGAGAAGGTGGAACTGATAAGGAAGAGAATGAAGACTGCATATGGTCGATAAAGTCGAACACTGATAAGAGGTGTACATAATTAGAGTTTGTAGTTGATGATTTGGTATTTGTGAAGGTTTCACCTTTGAAGCGAGTGACAAGGCTTGAAAATTCAGGAAAAATTTAGCACCACGATTTATTAGACCTTTCCAAATATTGAAGCAAATTGGGAGATGGGCATATAGAGTATAACTTTTGAAGATTATGATAGGAGCCCATTTCTTACTTCATGTGTCATATTTGCAGAAATGTGTACATCATTAGCTATTGTAATTGAACCTAGCCAATTGGAGGATTGGGGTTTGAAGCCTGAGTCAATTGAATCCCATGGACCTATCCATATAGTCCAACATAGTGTGAACATACTTAGGAACAAAGTTGCAATGCTAGTTTGAGTATATTATGGGAGTGATTTGACAGAGAGTACTTGGGAACTCCTAGAGACGATACGAGCATCCCATCCTGAACTATTTTTTGATGTTCCTTAGATTTATTTTTGATTGATTTATTTAGGTATGATTTATTTATTAGATGATTATTGGCATTGATCGCTAGCTTAGTGTGGATTCCTAGAATATATATGTGTGTGTGTATGTATATTTGTGTGTACGTGTGTATTTTGTTGACATGAATATGGTTGATGCATTCATATAGATTCTGTAAGTTTATATTATGGTGTTTACATTCATGCCTAATATGTTATATCATTTACATCTATATAGGAGAATGTTTGTGACAACCCTAATTTCTACGCCGCAAAATAAGTAAATGTAATAAAAATAAATATATTCTATTGGATTTTTGATAATTATATTTAACTATAAATTCTCATTTATTTGAAGTCTAAGCAATAATTTTTTTTAATTAATTGAATTATATGTTAAGATAATATTTTAAAATTGAATATAATGCTTTAACTGAATGTAAAATATTTTTAAAGTGTAAATAATTGTTATGCGATTAAAATAATGGAAACTAAATAATCGGGCATCAAATTGAATAAAAAATTTCAACCATCGAAATACAATACATAGAATAAAGTGTAAACTAATTCGAATTTTATTGGAATAAATTTACAAATAAATAAAAAAATTATTCAAAAGAAAAAAGGGATATTTATTTGATTTAAAATAGAGTACAATATGCAAGCCCAAGCCCATTTTAATTCACACCTTTCTCCCTTATTCTAGAACCACTCTTTTACTTCAGCGCTAACCCTCCTACTACCCTAAGCTCAAATTACCAAATTCCAAAATCGTGACTTCGGGAAAAAGAAATTGCATGAATTGAATAGAGAATGGACACCGTAAATTCCATGGTGACTAGAAGTGGGTCTGGAGTAAAGGTGATGTAGGTGGCTGGTGAATGACACAAAATCGCTGCAACCTGGTGAGGCATGTCGCATGAGTATAGGATCACGAAGATGTGATGTTGTTGTTCAATCTTGACAGCAATGAACGGTAGAGGTAGCAACCTGGATGTAGGCTTCCGTGCTTTTTAGGCCGGTGACTGGTGTCATTGGAGTTCTGGCAGCGAAGATGGATGCATGGCAAAGCGATGGCTGCGCGCCGATGGTGGATGATATCTGGAGATTAGTGGGCATGAAGTATGGTGATCGAGCATCATTTTAGAGAGTTTTCACACTCAAATCTATATCTATATTGATATATATCTTGTTGCTTTTTATATTTATCCCACTTATTGATTAAATTGCTTAATTGAAATGTTTAGTTAGGATATTGGATTGATTATGTGATATTGGACATAGTTTTGATTGCTGTTTTGATTTATGTATGTTGGATTGTCCAAAATGCAAAGGTGATGCTGTCCAATTGCATTTTGATTTGTAGTTTATTGCATATATGTGTGTACATTTTACGATGATTGAAATTCGATGTAATTTGATTCAGGCTAATCAATAAAATTTATACTGATAATTGGTTGGTGAGTTTGAAGAATATAGCTCCATTATTTAATTTTTGGATGTTTCATCGATTTTCTGGTTTTAAAGGATTTTTGGAGCTTTAGAAAATTATTTATGGCGTTTTATAAATTCATTTGAAGTATGTTATAAATAAATAAAAGTGGTTGGAAAATAAAATGATTTATTGGAACTTGTTTTGGAAATGAAAGTTGTTTTAAAAATGAAATAGGGATTTTAAAGAGTAACTGAATGTATGGAATTTTTATAAGTATAAATGAGGGGTTTTTAATAATATTTCCAAAAGGGAAATGCCTTTGTAGATTGAACTATTAATAAAAAGGATTAAAAGTTCAAAAGGGTTTTTTGATTATAAAAATCTATTTTTAATAGTTTGGAAATCTATTCCCCTTTTTATATAATTATTGGTTTTAAGTTGGTTTATTTGATGATTTTGTGATTTAATTCTATATAATAAGGTTGTCTAATAAATGGATTAGCAATACCGAGTGGTATGGGATGCTTGGTAATATCTTTTTGGTTTATCTATCGACTAATGTTATAGAATAATTATTTATTTGATGATACACTAGCTTCCAATAAATGCTTGAGTAATACTGAGTAGTATGGGACACTTACGTAATGCTTGTTCAGTTGTCATTAGTGAATAGATATCACTTATATTCTGGAGATATGTTAGGAGCCTATTATATCGTCTAGTGGTGACTCCTTAGAGCTCAGTAGTTGATATCTCTATCACTCTCTAAGGAGTACAAGCTAGAGACATGCTAGGATTTATAGATTTATCCTCTTAGGACTACCCTGCCGAGTGTATTATTATTTACCCTTAGGTCTAGCAGTCGAGAATTATTATGTTGTGATGCTCTCTTTAGAACATATGGAGTCAAGTGTACTTACTATTACTCTCATTAAGACACATCTTGTTGAGAGTATTTCATTGTACCCTCAAAGAAAAAACTAGTCGAGTATTATTATCTACTCCTAGGGCTAGTAGTCGAGGATTCATTATATTGAGATGCTCTCATCAGGACCCATATAGTCGAGAACGATCACTCTCATCGAGACTTCTAGGGTCGAGAGTATATGATACGTCTCTCATCGAGACTCGTCGAATCAAGAGTATCAGTATCACCTTCAATAGGACTTGTTGAGTCGTGTTGTTGAAGCTTTCATCAGGACCCCTAAAGTTGAGAGTACTAGCTTTCACTCTCATTAGGACTTATATAGTCGAGCGAATTTGTTGTGAATCTACGTCATAAGGTTCAGGCCACTATGGAGAGCGCATGAATTAGACCTACCAAATAGGCTAGTTATCCATCTTAACGGTCCTGGTTATGGGGTCATGTCTCGGATCTATGATGTCACCTTATTGAGTTTGTAAGCTGAGGCTTATTATTCTCTTAGAGCCATTTCCATACATCACTTAAGGATCAACAGTCCATTACCAAGGGCAAGTAGGAGTCCTAACCAATGCATAACATAGTCTTGCGGCGTGTTTATGACATGCGATTAATATAAGTGTCATGATTCATGGTGTAACTTAGGGACTACAGGAAATGGGCTGCAGTCATAAGTGTTTCCTATAGTAGTGTTGTGGTACATCAGTCTCCCATTGATGACTTAGGTATATCTATTATATTTGATATATTTGAAATCATCATCTCATCAGAGGCATTGATCATATGACATTAGAGACCGAATGCATGTTAGTCCATTATTTGAGTTAGCCTAACCTAAGACAGCTGCATGTTGTCTACCTATGACATTAGAGACTTGTCGTGTTCTTGTCTGCCGTTCTCCCATAAGAGCCTATGGCTAAGAGATCTCCTTTTTGTACAATTTGTTGTTTTTATCTCCTGGAATCATTCAGTTGAGAGTTTTACCTCTCTAAGGACTGTAGGTCGAGATAAATGGTTTTGTGCATTGACTATTTGATCGATTTTTATGTTTATTGAGTTTGAGTCTACTTGATGTCTCCGAGAGTCTAGCAGTTGGAAGTTACCACTTCCATTTAGACTGTAGGTTGAGATAATTTTGATATTGCTTTCAACATTTTGTTTGAATTGTGTTTTTGGCTATCTTCAAGGTTTAAATGTTAGAAGATTTTACTTCCATTAGGACCGTAAGTCGAGATAGTATTCCTTAGATATTGATTTTTGTATTTTGTATGGATTATGTTATATTTAGGTTCAACATTTCTTGATTTATCTTGCATGAATTAGTAGTCGGAAGTATTACTTCCATTAGGATTGTAAGTTGAGATTTGATACACTGATTATTTTTGGATTATGCCTTTATTTGTATTTTAGGGCTTGATAGTCGGAATTACGCTTCAATCAAGACTGCAAGTCAAGACAGATGAAAGTATTTTGGATATTTTGATAATAATCTAAATGGGTATTTTGGATATTTTGGTCAAATCAACCAATAAGGGAAAAATGATCATTTTTATAAATAATGGAATTTTATGATGAGAGTCGAACGATTGCATAAAGCAGGTTTCTTTTATCAGTTTTGACTATGAGAATTGAATATCTTACGGAGGCACGACCATGATTGCGTAAAACAGGGCCATAATCTAAGATGACCCCCTAGATGCGACTGTGACGATATAAGGCGTTTATTTTATTAGTTGTTTGGATGCTTGGTGTATGTAATTGGATGGGAGGGATGTACTATTTATGTTTGGTAATCATATAGATATGTAGTAATGTTTAGTAGCCCCCATTATTTCTTGTCGCATCATGTATCACATATATCGAGTGTGAGGACCGCGACAGAATGAAGATGTCCACATGTAGGTTTATACAACCTTTATAAGATTATACTCATGCCTATGTACATGTATTGAATGAATAGTGCGTATAGGACATTGTAACGACCCAATTTTTCGACTTTTGAAAGTCGATATAAATACGTCCACTGTATCAAATGCCGCACAATCGAATGCCGGAAAACCAAACCGTTAGGGTTAAAGAAGAAGAAGAAGAAGAAGATAGAAGAAGAAACAGAAACAACAGAATCTCACATTTCGCAGTGGAACAAATATAATAGATAAATGAATAATCTTTAAAAGAAAAAGCACTTTATCAGTTAATACATCATATTTTCAGAGTTTATAACAACACAACACAAACACTTGTAGTCTTTATAACTTGACTCACATGGAAAATTTACTTTGCACCAACCATACGCAGTGGACACTACATAGTATAAGTGATACGCTTCACCATCCATCTTGCTCCTGATCTCCACAGCATCACTTTGACTTTGCTTCCAAACGACTGATGACCTGACTCTAGGCTGCTCGTGTGGAAAATTAAGGGCACCTAGAGTTTAGAAAGGGAACAATAAACTCCAGGTCAGTCATGGGACTGATGTGAGATCTTAAAAACAGTTATTTTATTTTCATAAAGAGAATAAAAGAAATCTGCTATGCTTTTGGAAAATGAAACTACCATAAGGCCTCCCGGCACACACACAATGCAATCACACACTTAGGGGAGATTTCTCCTTATGATAGTCAAACATGCTTGATACGCAAAATCTTTTTGATATTATTATTAGTGCATAGTGTGGAAAACATTTGCAAGTATAATATTAATCTTAGCCAGCATATGTACCATTATAGTATGCCTACTATAGCTACCATATTAGATGGCTGGTTCTACAACTAAAACCGTGCAAGGCGCGTATTAGTGATTGGATTTCCAACAAATGGTTAGGCTAAGGAACTTCCTGAGCCACATGGGTACGCCTCTGGTGGGACTCCCCGAGAACCTAACCAGATCTCTGCCAACACAAGGCCGGGTTACCTCTGTGACTAGGTAACTACTGACACAAGTATGCCATCCACCGGTCGTAACCGACCTTATCTGAGGATCCTCAACACCAACAACCACAAAGTAATAAATATGCAACATTTACGTAGGTTAAATATCTGGGCTCCGTACCATGGTCCACCTCTTTCCAGAAGGAAATGACATACCCTCAGGGGGCGCTACCCCCAAATAACCTTCCCGCATCTTTCCTGTTTTGACCATTCCGGGTTGTGAGGTCCGACGAAGTCTCATCCACAAAGCTACGCTTTTCACGAAAGCCATGCTTCGATCAACAAATGATCAGCAACACTTCGTATGCCACATTACCAATTTGGGAATATATCACTAGTAACCATCAACTACATAACATCTGAGCTCGTATGTCTTAGAGAAGGGTGTTGAGCTAAGAGAATAAATTCTCCGCCACCAGTAGTAATGTATTTGATAGAAACCAGCTTTATATCTCAAAGTGTAACGTCAGACACACATCCATACAAGTTCGTTACGAGATCAAACGGAACCGAAGGCACTTCAAAGTAGTCCTTGCAATCCGGATATTCACTAATCACGTCCGGAATCCCCATCACAAAGGGTGATAAAATCTCTATACCGGAGCAACCCGGTACAGAGACATTCGACAGGTAATCCTCTCGCTTTCGAAAAATACCCGATCTTCATCACCCTCTTCAAATGCAATCCCATTTCGTCGTATCATTATTCGGAATGGGTTTTATGACACAAAGTCCTCTCCCGGTTAATCCGAATAACGAGAGCTTATTTTTAAAAATAAGTGTTACATTTAGATTCCAAACAAATCACAACAATTTTCCATTTTTGATCTTTTAAACAAGAGATCCATCACAATCACAATGGTTGAATGTGGTTTTCGAATATCCATTTGGAATCCGAACACCGATCGCGTCCAAATTCAAACATCATTTAAGGGTCAATATTGACAGTCAGTTATTTAACTATCAATCAACATTCACAGCAATAACTAAATTTCAAATAAATTTCCCCCAATTATTATTTTCAAAATATCTTCGCAAGATATAATTTTAACACTTCATCAATTTAAAACCAATTTCACATCACTTTTCACCTTTCAATCTTTTGAAAACAAATTTCAAATCACTTCCCTTACGAGGAATATATTCCCAAATATTTATTCATTTTTCCACTGGAAATCTGTCGAGTACAAATACTTTAAAATAATTGAAATCACATATCCAAAATATTCCTGGAGACATTTAAAATAAAACAATCTTAAACACTTACTTAAATATTGGTTATAAAAAGATTATACTAATTATCACATATAAGACTTCAAATCTGAATTAATTTAAAAATAAAATTAGTAGATAGGGTGTAACTATTTAAATAACCATTTTCTAAATCAAATATCAATTAAATCTTTGAAATAATCATTTCTATAATTAATTAAATAAATCTTTACTTTAAAGATTTTTAAAAACAACATAAGAACATAATTTCTCCACAAATACTCCTTTTTAAAACCAACTTCCAAACTTTTAATTAATATTTGAAAGTTACTTTAAAAACATGCTCGGCTTTTCAGGGAAAATACACCTTCCATTTTAAAATGGTCAATTTAATTCAATTAATAAACCCTTCTTGATTTATTTCAATTCACATTCCAAATTCGCAAATTCCTTTCCACACTTTAAAAATAAATCAATTTTTTTTTTTAAATTTCCTTTCCTTTTTAAATTCCCACTGTGAATTTAAAATTTTCATATATCTATTGATATACGATTTTCAAATTGATTTCAAAAATCATTTCCAAATGCCAAATCAATTTTCAATTTGATTTAAATTTTATTTTGAACACCAAATTAAATTCCAAATTGATTTCAAATTTATTTCATACATTAAATCGATTTTTATTCAAACACCAAATCAATTTTCATATTGATTTCCCAAAGATTTATCTTTTTAACACCAAATCAATTTCCGAATTTATTTTTAAAATAAATTCCTTTAGCTCTTCCAAACTATTTAAAAACTGTATTATAAATAAATTCTTCAAACTTTTGAATAATATTACTTTAAATCCATTCATTAAAATCCTTTCCTATATTTTTGGAATTTATTCGATAGGATTCAAAAATAAAACTTTATCATTTTAAAATTCCTTTTTTAAATTTATCCAATTCTCAAAAATAATTTTTACTATAACTTTCAACTTGAATTTCAAAAATCCAATTTTATTTATTTCCGGTATCCTACGATACCAAAAATATATTCGGCTAAACTATAGCCTTCAACGATTTCAATCACAAATGTGATCACACACAGATTATAAATAATCAACACATAACACTGAAACAAATTCAAATGTTTTGAAGAATCCAGTTGGATCCCTCTAAACTGTTTCCCTGCATCCATAGATGTTAGCACAACAATTAAATACAATTCCACTTCGAGGTGGAATATCGCGGTATATATAATATCATCCGCTATTATGCGGTGTATAGGGTCTAAATCAATATACTGATAATTATCATTCAAGCACACAATCAACCATTTAAAATTTAACCATTTAAAATTAAATCAAAAAAAAATTGATTGTGTGAGAAGATCTCGCCTTTGCCCTTTCTATTTTGCAATCCATTTCCAATCCTGATTTTGTCTTTCCACGATTTTAACCGTGCATAACAATTATACGATTTTATCAATATTCGAAATAAATTGAATAATCAATTTTCGTTCGGTAATTTTAATTATCTAATGATTTTATTTTAAACTAATTTCTTTTAATAAATTTGTTTAACAAAAATTTAAATTTCGAAACTAAATTCTTTTTTAATAAAATATTTTCTTTTCTTTTTCTTTAAAACCCTCACTTAAAAAAATTAATTTATATAGATTAAAAAATCAAATTTTATATAAAAAATTCAACCATTTTAAACTCCTTTTTTTTCTGTTTTAAACTATAGCATGCATGTGTATGCATATACATTTATTAAATAAATAAGAACATTTTACACCTTATTGCTTTTAATTTTTAAACAAACTGTTTTTATATAACTTATTGTTGTATTATTATTCTTCTTCTTTTCTGTAAGATATGTATATATATAAATGTATAAAATCAAATAAATAAGTTTATATATATATACCATACTTGAACAACGATGAACATTGCTCGAAAGCCTAGCGTGCTAAATCCGGAGCCGGATGCTCGATCATCTAAACCTTGAACGTCCCCGAGACGAAACCCCCAAAATATTTAGTTTCGGTTCAATAATTACCTTGTCTCGCTCGTTAGATCCACCATCGAAGCGCCCGAGTCCGCCACTGCTAACTTCCATCCTATCCTCGATGGTGCTGTCGCGATACCCTTCGACCTGACGCGCGCACGATTTTAGTCGCGACTTCCACTATCTTGAACCCTAATCGTCGATGCCTTCTACTGACAACGCGTGCGTCGATGCCCAGAGCTTCGCGATGATCTTGAATTGAAAAAGAGGAATGAATCGCTTTTGAAAAAAACAGAGGGCTTGAATTCAATTTCGCTTGACTGTATGATTTTGATATTTTTATTTTTTTTAAAGAGGAACGATCGAATCGATTTATTCTCTTTTTTTCGGGCCATTATTCTGGTCTGAACAAGAAGAAAGTTTTTGTTCATTTGTTGTTTTCTCCTTTCGAACGAGATATCCATCACATGTATTTTTTTATTGATAAACGAACACATGTTGATTTATAAACGACACATGCTTTAACTTCTATTCATTCGTGACAAATGGAGGCAAGGTGTTTTGATTATGTTATTTATATTTTTAAAATGTAAATTCAAATTCAAATTACTTTGATAAACGCACTCAAAATTCCGGTTTCCAATTGAGGCATGCCGCCTGCCGTTTATAACGTTATATGCCTATTTCAAACGCAATGGAAAATGTTCAAAGTCCAAATTCGGTCGTACGGAGAAGATAACATTTTGAACCAGTTATTAAATTAAATTTTGATATAACTTTCAACGCTTTTGCTTATCATATGGCCACACGACAACTCTAATTGCTACGGAAACTGAAATCCGATAATAATATAATATTACGGATCCAATGGAACTGGTTTCGTCGAATTCCGAGACTTTGACTTGGAAGGCTATTTTTAAATATCAATTTAAACTATATAATTTCAAAACTGAATAAAACAGTTTCAAATTCAACTCTGAAGCTTCTATTATCTTCAGTATCATCAATTTAAATTTTCAAAGCCTTCAAAATATTTTTAAACAGCTTAAAACCGAAGATTCAAATCTTTACCCAATCTCAATAAATTAAATTTAATAATTAAATTGCCAAATTTATGTTAAAATTGAAATTCAAGTTTAAAAACAACTTCCAATATCTAAAATCAATTAATGTTTTAATTTCAAATGTTGAAAATTTTGGGTCGTCACATCCTTCCCCCCTTAAAAGAATTTGTCTCGAAATTACTAGTTAAGAAGAATGATCCTTAACCCATTCACTATCTTTCCAAAACTAAATAGTTTCATCAATTTACCAACAATTCTTTTCATTAAAGACCATCATTTCAACTAACTTTCCAAGTCTTTCATAATTTCCAAACAACCTCGTTTTCTTTAACAATTCAAATTTAAATTTAAATTTAAATTTTTCAAAATTTTGACAAAATTTTCTAACTCTCTAAATTTTTGAATTTTTTTGCCAGCGTCACATTTGCGCGGGTAGCTCGGTACGACTACAAAATGGCACCATGGGCCCTCAGATTCAAAAGAAAAACAAAAGGCCAAGTGGCTAGACAAGAAAGTCATTAAATTTCATATTGAAATTTAAATACATACCTTTTTCGAGCAATTCAAATTATCTTCGAAATCAAAAATCTAATTCCATTTTCCTTTAACACACCTGTGTATCCTACTAGCAATAATATCCAAATTACAACATTCAAATATCATTTTGCACATTTCTTTACAAAAGTTTGAATATTTATTTCATTCAAATCCGTACAGTGTACATATATCATTCGTATGCAATAATCAAATTCGATCGCTCACTCGATTACACAATTTCACTTCCGAACTAGTATCGTCCACCCGACTTCCTAGTGCGGACTTAGATATGGATTCTTGATCAGAAACCGTCATTCTCCTTGCATAGCCGTAAACTATGATAGAGAATTTCTAGAATCATTCAAAAATCCATATCAAGGCTCGTCATCGAAAATCGAGTGAAAAATCCTATCTTGGATTGACATAACTATCACGAAATTCTATGCTCGAATTATGTATAAAATCGCTATGCGAATAAAATAATATACGTACATCCTACGTATTAATTTTAATTAATTATTAGATATATCAATTTTCTTTTCTTTTATTCACATTGCTTTTGATTTTCCTTCACTTGTTCACAATTATCCATTTTACAACTTCCAGTTTAATCTTCACTCAATTATTAACTTAGAATATTTTCACAATTCATAATTTTACCTAAGAATTTCACACTTTACTTCTTAAGTTCAATATAAATATTCTACACTTCTTATATTTATTTTCAATTCACCATTTTGGTTTATATCTACTTATACTTAAACTGGATCGCCAATTCCATATAAATTCAATCGACCTTTCATTTATAATTATTGAATTCAATTCTTTTTATCTTCAATTAGTTTCACTTACTAATTTACTTCAATACTTTGCATTGTTTATCACAAATCAAATTCAATTCCATTCCAGTTTTATTTACTTACAAATTCATAATGAATTTCCACACTCAATTTCACTTTCACTTTTATTTACTTGCAATTGTAAATTCATTTATTTATTCATAATTTTATTTTCCACCTTAATATATTTTATTCCAAACTTTTAGTCCGTAAGACTTCTCAAATTCACCTTTATTCAAATTAACTCAAGTTAATTTCAGTTTAAATCTTAATTTTCTAAATTTTCAATTTTATTTATTATTCCATAACTATTTTTAGTAAGATTCCAGAGTCTTTTTGACCTTTCAAAATCATCTTTGAAATCAATTCAAATTATCCTTCCAATTCCCAAAACCTAACCCAGTTTGAAACAATTTCAATCTAAAAATTTTGGCTGCAATTCCTCTCCTGGAAACTCGAAAATGAACACCGATGATGTCACGATCATCAACAGAATTATTTTCCCACGACCGAAAAGATTTTAGAGCTTTCATCCCTTCAAAAAATATTTTTCCAAAACCATTGAAAATTATTTTCATATCAAAGGGATTTTAATCTTTTCCAAATTTAAAAATTTTCAAATCCTTTCAAAAACATTTTCGATATTTTTCTGGAATTCCATTTCAAATTATAAATCACATTTATAATTTATATTTACGAATCCCATTTGTATATAAATTTATTTCTTAACCTTGGAGTTACGATTTAAATTTCATATTCAATAATCAATGATAATAATTTAATTTTATCACTTCCTAACAATCAAGCAACCATATACTATAATAATTTACGAAAAATGATTTCTTTTCTATATAAAAATAGTTTGGAAAAAATTATTTCATTACCCTATTTTTAAAACAATATCGTGTCGAATTGTTCTGTATGAGTGTTTAGAGATCCCTATCGATAGAGTTGTATGGACTATACCGACCAGAATCCATGTACCACTTAACAAACCAATCAACACAATATTAAACAATTTTTTTTATATTCACTAACAAATACGAGTTCATATCTATTATTACACAAAACTCATTTTAGAGTACTGCCACTATCTCTAATGAGTAACACCCAACAGAGCCAATATTGTCGCTTTACCAAATGCTCTGATACCAATCAGTAAGGACCCAATTTTTCGACTTTCAAAAATCGACATCAATGTGTCTACTGTATCAAATGCCGCACAATCGAGTGTCGGAAAACCAAACCATTAGGGTTAAAGAAGTGGAAGAAGATAAAAGAAGTAATAGAAACAACAGAATCTCACATTTCACAGTTGAAAAAATATAATAGATAAATGAATAATCTTTAAAAACAAAAGCACTTTATCAGTTAATACATCAATTTTCAGAGTTTACAACAACACAATAAAAATACTCGCAGTCTTTATTACTTGACTCACATGGAAAGTTTACTTTGCACCAACCATACGCAGCGGACACTACATAGTACAAGTGATATGCTTCGGCATCCAGCTTGCTCCTGATCTCTACAGCATCTCTATGACTTCGCTTCCAAACGACTGATAACCTGACTCTAGGCTGCCCGTGTGGAAAATTATGGGCACCCAGAGTTTAGAAAGGGAACAATAAACTTCAGGTCAGTCATGCGACTGGTGTGAGATCCTAAAAACAGTCTTTTCTTTTCACAAAGAGAATAAAAGAAATCCGCTATGCTTTTGGAAAATAAAACTACCATAAGGCCTCCCGGCACACACACAATGCAATCACACACTTGAAGGAGATTTCTTCTTACGATAGTCAAACATGCTTGATACGCAAAATCTTTTTGATATTATTATTAGTGCATAGTGTGGAAAACATTTGCAAGTATAATATTAATCTTAGCCAGCATACATATCAATATAGTATGCCTACTATAGCTACCATATTAGATGGCAGGTTCTACAACTAAAACCGTACAAGGCGCGTATTGGTGATTGGATTTCCAATAAATGGTCAGGCTAAGGAACTTCCTGGGCCACATGGGTACGCCTCTGGATGAACGCCTTGAGAACCTAACCGAATCTCTACCAACACAAGGGTGTGTTACCCCTGTAAGTAGGTAACTACTAACACGAGTATGCCATCCCCCGGTCGTAACCGACCTTCATCCGAGGATCCTCAACACCAACAAGAACAAAGTAATAAATTTGCAGCATGCACATAGGTTAAATATCTAGGCTCCATACCATGATACCACCTCTTTCCAGAAGGAAATGACATACCCTCACGGGGAGCTATCCCCAAATAACCTTGCCGCATCTTTCCTGTTTTGACCATTCCGGGTTGTGAGGTCCGACGAAGTCTCATCCACAAAGCTACGCTTTTCACGAAAGCCATGCTTCGATCAGCAAATGATCAGCAGCATTTCGTATGCCACATTGCCAATTTGGGAATATATCACTAGTAACCATCAACTACATAACCTCTGAGCTCGTACGTCTCAGAGAAGGGTGTTAAGCTAAGAGAATAAATTCTCCACCACCAACATAAATGTATTTGATAGAAACCAGCTTTATATCTCAAAGTGTAACGACAGACACACATCCATACAAGTTCGCTACGAGATCGAACGGAACCGAAGGCACTTCAAAAAAGTTCTTGCAATCTGGATATTCAGTAATCATGTCCGGAATCCCCATCACAAAGGGTGATAAAATCTCCAAACCGAAGCAACCCGGTGCAGAGACATTTGACAAGCAATCCTTTCGCTTACAAAAAATACCTGGTCTTCAACACCATCTTCAAATGCTATTCCATTCGGTCGTATCATTATTCGGAATGGGTTTCATGACACAAAGTCCTCTCCCGGCTAATCGAATAACGATCGCTTATTTTTAAAAATAAGTGTTACATTCAAATTTCAAACAAATCACAACAAATTTCCATTTTTGATCTTTTAAACAAAAGATCCATCACAATTACAAAGGTTGAATGCGGTTTTCGAATATCCATTTGGAATCTGACCCTCGGTCGCATCGAAACTCAAACATTATTTAAAGGTCAATATTGAAGTTGGGTATTTAACTATCAATCAACATTCACAACAATCACTGGATTTCAAATAATTTTCGCCCAGTTATTATTTTCAAAATATCTTCGCAAGATATAATTTTAACACTTCAACAATTTGAAAACTAATTTCAAATCACTTTTCACCTTTTAATCTTTTGAAAATAAATTTCAAATCACTTCCTTATGCGAAATATATTCCTAAATATCTATTCATTTCCATTGAAAATCTGTCGAGTTCAAATACTTTAAAATAATTCAAATCACTTATCCAAAATATTCTTAGAGACATTTAAAATAAAACAATCTTAAACACTTACTTCAATATTGGTTATAAAAACATTATACTAATTATTACATATAAGACTTCGAATCCAAACTAATTTTAAAATAAAATTATTGGATAGGGTATAACTATTTAAATAACCATTTTCCAAATCAAATATCAATTAAATCTTTGAAATAATCATTTCTATAATTAATTAAATAAATCTTTACTTTAAAGATTTTTAAAAACAACTTAAGAACATAATTTCTCCACAAATACTCCTTTTTAAAACCAACTTCAAAACTTTTAATTAATATTTGAAAGTTGCTTTAAAAACATGCTCGGCTTTCTAGGGCAAATACACCTTCCATTTTTAAATGGTTCATTTAATTCAATTAATAAATCCTTCTTGATTTATTTCAATTCACATTCCAAATTAGCAAATTTCTTTCCACATTTTAAAAATAAATCAATTTTTATTTTTAAAACAAATCAATATTTATTTTTAAAACAAATTTCCCTTTCCTTTTTAAATTCCTATTGTGAATTTAAATTTTTCATATATCTACTAATATATGATTTTCAAATTGATTTCAAAAATCATTTCCAAACACCAAATCAATTTCCAAATTGATTTCAAATTTTATTTTAAACACCAAACTAAATTCCAAATTGATTTCAAATTTATTTCAAACACTAAATCGATTTTTATTTAAACACCAAATCAATTTTCATGTTAATTTCCCAAAGATTTATTTTTTTAACACCAAATCAATTTTCAAATTTATTTTTAAAATAAATTCCTTTAGCTCTTCCAAACTATTTAAAAACCGTATTTTAAATAAATTCTTCAAACTTTTGAATAATATTACTCGAAATCCATTCATTAAAATCCTTTCCCATATTTTTGGAATTTATTCGATAGGATTCAAAAATAAAACTTTATCCTTTTAAAATTCCTTTTTTAAATTTATCCAATTCTCAAAAATAAATTTTTACTATAACTTTCAACTTGAATTTAAAAAATCCAATTTTATTTATTTCCGGTATCCTACGATACCAAAAATGTATTCAGCTAAACTATAGCCTTCAACGATTTCAATCACAAATGTGATCACACACAGATTATAAATAATCAACACATAACATTGAAACAAATTCAAATGTTTCGAGGAATCCAATTGGATCCCTCCAACCTGTTTCCCTACATCCATAGATAGTAGCACAACAATTAAATACCAATTCCACTTCAAGGTGGAATATTGCGGTATATGGGTTTAATATAATATCATCCGCTATTATGCGGCGCATAGGGTCTAAATCAATATACTTATAATTATTTATCATTCAAGCACACAATCAACCATTTAAAACTAAATCAGGAAAAAACTGATTGAGTGAGAATATCTCACCTTTGCCCATTCTATTTTGCAATCCATTTCCAATCTCGATTTTTTCTTTCCACGATTTTAACCTTGCATAACAATTATATGATTTTATCAATATTCGAAATAAATCGAATAATCAATTTTCGTTCGGTAATTTAAATTATCCAATGATTTTATTTTAAACTAATTTCTTTTAATAAATTTGTTTAACAAAAAGTTAAATTTTGAAACTAAATTCTTTTTTAATAAAATATTTTCTTTTCTTTTTCTTTAAATCCCTCACTTAAAAAAATTAATTTATATAGATTAAAAAAATCAAATTTTATATAAAATCTTTCAACCATTTTAAACTCCCATTTTTTCTGTTTTAAACTATAGCATGCATGTGTATGCATATACATTTATTAAATAAACAAGAACATTTTATATCTTATTGCTTTAAATTTTTAAACAAACTGTTTTTATAAAACTTATTGCTTTATTATTATTCTTCTTCTTTTCTGTAAGATGTGTTTATGTATATAAATGTATAAAATTAAATAAACAAGTTGAAATATATATATACACCTTACTTGAACAATGATGAACACTGCTCAAAACCCTAGCGTGCTAAATCCGAAGTCGCGATGCTTGATCATCTGAACCTTAAACATCCCCGAGACGAAACCCCCAACGAACTTAATTTATGTTCAATGATTCCCTTGCCTCGCTCGATGGAGCCACCACCGGAGAACCCGATTCCGCCGCCGCTAACTTCCATCCTCTCCTCGTTAGTGCTGCCGCGATACCCGTCGACCTGAGCGCGTGCAATTTTAGTCACGACTTCCACTATCTTGAACCTTAAATCGTCGACGCCTTCTTCTGACAACGCACACGTCGATGCCCAGGGCTTCGCGATGATCTCGAATCGATAAAGAGGAATGAATCGCTTCCGAAAAAACAGAGGGCTCGAATTCAATTTCGCTTGACTACATGATTTTGATTTTTTTTATAAAGAGGAACGATCGAATCGATTTGTTCTCTTTTTTTCACGGCCATTATTCTAGTCTGAACAAGAAGAATTATTTTGTTTCTTTCCTTTCGAACGAGATATCCATCACATATATTTTTTATTGATAAACGAATGCGTGTTGATTTATAAACGACACGTGCTTTAACTTCTATGCATTCATGACAAATGGAGGCATGGTGTTTTCATTATATTATTTATATTTTAAAAATTTAAATTCAAATTCAAATTGCTTCGATAAACGCACTCAAAATTTCAATTTCTAATTGAGGCATGCCACCAGGCGTTTATAATGTTATACGCCTATTCCGAATGCAATGGAAAAGGTTTCGAGTCCAAATTCGGTCATACGGAGAAGATATCTTTTTGAATCAGTTATTAAATTGAATTTCGATATAACTTTCAACACGTTTGCTTATCGTATGGCTACATGGCAACTCCAATTGCTGCGAAAATTGAAATTCGATAATAATACAATATTACGGATCCAACGTAACTAGTTTCGTCGAATTCCGAGACTATCACTTGGAAGGCTATTTTTAAATATCAATTTAAACTATATAATTTCCAAACTGAACAAAACAGTTTCAAGTTCAACTCTGAAGCTTCTATTCTCTTCAGTATCATCAATATAAATTTTCGAAGCCTTCAAAATATTTTTAAACAGCTTAAAACTGAAGATTTAAATTTTTACCCAATCTCAATAAATTAAATTTAATAATTAAATTGCCAAATTTATGGTTAAAATTGAAATTCAAGTTTAAAAACTACTTCCAATATCTAAAATCAATTAAATATCTTAATTTCAAATGTTGAAAATTTTGGGTCGTCGCAGACATGGTTTGTCATGTCATTGATATTTAATATTTAGTTGGATGTAACACGACCTTAATCGAGCAGGCAACTATGTAATGGTGTTGATATGACTCTTTGGATAAAGGTTGGAAATTTAAGGTATGTTCACATATTTTAGTAGACTCTAATGATATTATACCAGTATTTTTGTAGTATTTGTTATATACACTTGTTTCACTTACTCAAACGTATGTGTGACCCTTCCATATTTTCTTTGTATGTGCCATAGATAAGTTGACAGAGTACAAAGTCATGCTGATATAGATGATGTTGAAGGTATGGATGATAGAGACAATACTTACGTATTGTATATATCATTTGACATTTAGCGTGATATGGTCTGGTTTGATGATTGGTATTGTACAAATCTATGGCTATGGATATATGATTAAAGTTTGGTTTGAATATATGGATATAATTACATTATATTATTGTTTCCCCCGGCTGTGACTTCTGGATCATGTAGTTAGTAATTATTATTCTGTTTACTATATTACTGACCCAACGATCCATTTTTTTAGGCTTTCATGGTTTAAATGTTGATTCAGACATTAACTTAAAGGGTTGAAATGGTGGGTAGTTGCCGTTGGAACTAAGTTAGAACACATCGGATTAAATTTGTAAATTTCATTTTTTACCATTTTAGATCTTACTGATTGGGCCTATAAAGTCTAAATTAATTAGGATCCAATCTAAAGATATTATAAATAATCTTTTTACTTAGTTGAATTATATGGAGATTTGATTTATTAATATATGTGATATATAATGTATGCATGTGTATCAAATGCACATATATGTGTATGTGTACATGCAACATATATGTGTGCATAGTTTTATATGTCCATATATAAGTGTTATAATCTACACTGCAGTGAACATGCTAGCCCTTTATATATGTATTTGCTGCCTATTACTATTTAGTATTGATATAACGTAAACTATACTTGTACACACATAGATACACACACACACACATATATATGTATAACAAGTATATTTACATATAACAAGTGCGTATATATAACAATTATGTACAAATTAAAATTTAAAATTCCAATTCAAACTTCAATATTTAAAATTTTTAAGAAAAAATCTATTTGAATTGGATCAAGATTTAAAATAATATTTTATTTAAAATTCAAATACAAAATTTAAATATTTTATATTTAATTTGTAAAATAACATACACGCATACATATATATAAAAACGAATTAAAATATAATTTTTTATTTGAAATTACATAAAATTATATATATATATATTAAATTATATTAAATTCTAATAACACACGCATATTGTTTCACTCAGCTCAGACCCTCAACTTTTGCTAGGTCCTCGTCGCCTTTATGGTCTTAGTGGATCAGCCCGTCCCATCCTGTCATCTAAGCATATAGGAGCAAAGCGACAAGAGGTACAACTAGGCATAACTACTTTTAACAAGAGGCATTTCCCATTTCATATAAGCATACTACTTGTGAGAGCACATTTAATGCAAAACATGCTCCAAGTATAGTTCTGTTGGCTTTATCGTAACCATGCATTCTTTTCTTTTGCCAGTTGTCTCTCATCAAATCCATTCAGCCAGATCAATGGCTATGTGCGCTTGGTGTCTATTTTGTGACATGATTTTTAATCATTAGAGCATCAATTCTAATGTTATAAGAACCTCATGCATTGCCACTTCCAAGGGGTTGGTCGGACAATTGATGGAAAGGACCATAGGTGAGTTGGGCCCCCGGTGGAGGGGACCTCGGATTAATTGGGCCTTCGATGGAGGGGACCTACGTTGATAGGGCCCTCGATAAAGTCGACCCAGGTTGGTTGGCCTCGGTCAAGTGGACACCAGGTTGGTTGGTCTTCCAATTGAGGGGACCCCAGGTGGATTGGGCCCTTGGAGGTTGGAACCCATTATTCGCCACTCAAGCTCTTGAAGATCAACATCTCTTAGAAGTTGGCGGCTTCTTGAGACTTAAGCGCATGATCTTTTCTTATTATTCTCTTATAGTCCCCTGTAATTGTTAGAGAGCCATATGGTAAGAGAACTTCACTATAGGTATAGGCAGCTTGGCGAAACCACTTCACATTTGGTGTCATTTATCTTCGAACGCTCTTTTCCCTATATTTTTCCATCATTAAGCATAATAATTAGCAGGTAACCTTTGATTTTCATAATGCATTATCATAACTCTGAGGTTGATGAAAAATATCATCAACATTTTGGTGCTCTAAAGAGCGCCAATCTTTGATCTTGCAGTTAGCAATTTCCCGTGCAAGCTCTTTCCCCACTTGGTACCTTGCATCCAACATCAACGGTGGCAATAGTGGATGATCCTCCACCACCTACTCAGTCATCAAGAAGATTCTTCAATTGTCTTAGTTTGGCTTTATGTCATGCGCAGTTGTTGTCCATGCTTGCTCATCCCCTTGCATTGCTACTACTATCAAGAAAATTATGATAGCTATGTGTGGCCCTGTAACATTCCTGAAAATTAACTACGATTAATTTGGCAATTAATTTAATTTTGAAAATAAATTATGAATTTTATTCATGTGTTAATTAGGAAATTTCTTGAATGATTTTAAAATTTTAGATTATAAGTAGGATTTGGTTAAAAATTTAGAGATAAGTAATTTTATAAATAAATAAAAAATTGATTTAAAAATAAATATGGATTTAAAGATAAATAGCAAATTGATTTGGAATATAAGAACAAGTAATTTATGAACAAATATTGTTTTTCAAAAATAAAATGTATTAAAAATAAAATAGAATTAGAAGCTTTAGAATTAATAAAAGGTTGTTTCCAAATTTTAGATATATTAGATATGTTTGAAAGTTGAAAAAATATTAATGCACTCATTTTCAAAATATTATTTTTAAGTAAAATTCACCCATATAAATAAAAGTAATTACTTGTTAATATGTAATAAAATTATTTAAAACATTCTTTTCTTTTAAAAAAATTTGTACAAAAAAAAATGCATGAATATAAATTGTATAAAATAGTCTATATAGAAATAGTGAGCTAAAACTTAAGTTTGAATGTGAAAACAATAAAGATTTACTTGTGTAAAATATAAATATAAAAGAGGATATAAACAAATGAAAATAAAAACATAAACAACTTTTAAAATTAAGACATATGCATACATAAAAATACAATTACATGGAGGATTAAACAAAAATTTACAAAACAAATTGAGTCAAAGGATTTAAAACATAATTTTCCATACAAACAACAAGTGTACAACATGCATAGAAATAAAGTTACAAATGGCATTTAACTTTTGAGAAAGGAAAAAAAATATACAATCAGGCCATTGATCTTCTCAAGGCCTGAAATAAGAAACCAGAGAAAACAAGAAACCATCTTCTAACTAAAATTCGAAAATCCTCCTCTCCAAAGATCTGTAAAAAAAAATCAAAGCAGATTAGAAAAAAAAAGAAGAAGAAACAAATCCAATTCCAGATTCAGAGCAAGTGCAAGATCAAATCTGAAAGCAGTATAAATCAAAACAGTTTTGGCAAATAGAAAATACTGGAAAGATTCAGTTTACAACTAAAACAAGAATCAAAGCCTGGAAGCAGAAGATTCAAAAGCAGGGCAACAAAAAAAAAACAGAAGAACAGGCTTCAAATCATAAAACTAATTCAAGGCAAAAAAATCAAGCAGGTTCAGGAAAAAAAAAGGGATCAAGCAGAGCTTAAGATAAAACAACAAATCAAGCAAAGCATTAAAACAACAACCACTGTTCTCTGCTTCATCCATATTCAGGTGAGAAAATCATCATCTTTAAAGCTTAGTCTGTTATACATATAGGGTCGCTTGTCAACAGACTTCTCTGTTCAATATTTTGTGAGCAAAACTTACCTATACCCTTGGATAATCTAATTAATGTCTAAAGTAAAATGGAAATGTTTTTCTTAGTTTGGTTGCTTGCATGTGTGAATGTATGTATGATGATATATATTTGTGTTCAGGGCTTTACTCTGTTATGTTACAGGTTTGAAAAAAAATTAGTTCAAAAAAAAAAAAAAAAATTCAAACCACCCTACCCAAACAAATTCAGATTATAATCACTGAATGAAAGATGTTTATACAAGTATAACATCATTTTAAAAATAAAAATAAATACAAGTTGAAATATTGATTTAATATCTCGATATTACAATGAAATTAAATTCAAGTCAGGAAATTTATTTTCTGGAATACTTATTCTTCTCTGCCTTGACACAGGGATTGAAAACACTAGTCAAAAATTCCAAATTCTGTATTTGATCATGGATTAACCTTGCATTCAAATACAGTGGTTAAGCCTATACTTAAGATTTAAATTTCATTTAAGTGGAAAAATTTGTAAACCTTTCTGGAATCCAGCATAACTAAGCAAAGCTCTTAACAAATTAAAATTCAAGATTTTTAATTGTCGAATTCAGATATGAAGATTGAATCCTCATACCGTAATATGAATTTTAAGGCAAGCATCATGATTTTAGGTGCTAGGGTGAAGGAGCAGTTCATAAATGAACTGGGTGTGGGTTTTGATGGAATTCAGGCGGCCGGAGGAGTTTCAGGGAATGGGATCTCGCGTGGAGGAAGAAGGAAGATCGGCGCTGCTGGGAAAAATAATGGAATGGTGGTCAGGCCACGGTGGTGGCGACGATGATTCGATTTGCGTTCTAAACCTAATTTTGGTCACACTGTTAACTGACGCGAATGCGTGATCTTCTGTTGATCGACTCGCACCGCGTTCTGGTGGTGGCTTCGTGGAAGGGTTGTGGAGGTGCGGCGGTGGTTTCAGAGGGTAGGACGGTCG
The DNA here is from genome assembly GCA_030765085.1 of Allium cepa. NCBI lineage: Eukaryota > Viridiplantae > Streptophyta > Magnoliopsida > Asparagales > Amaryllidaceae > Allium > Allium cepa. Next base: position 535,736,522 of record CM060928.1, read on the forward strand.
GGACTGGCGATGTGGGAACTTTTTCTGGTGACTGGTGGTTCCAGGAAGATGCAATAATGATCGATTTTGAACCACGATGGTATCGTGGGTTCTGGGTATTCAGGAAAGTTGATGGGACCACGGGGGACTCATGGGTGGTCGCGAGGTTGGCCGGAGGTGGTCAGGCAGCTGTGCATGTGCACGGTGTCCCTAGGATAGCTAGCAATGATAATGTGTTGGGGAAGACGATGTGTTATCACGCGACTCGAAGGACGGCTCAGGAAAAGGCAAGGGTGGCTCGGGTTTCATCTCGAAGTGGATTTCTATGCGAACGTAAAACACTTAGAATTTTTTTTAAGTTCGAAATTTTAGGGGGGAGCTCGGGTAAAATTGGGAAAAACTCGAAGTGACACTCGAGTATATTGGGTTTTGGCACGGGGGATACTCGGGTTTTGCCTGGAAATTTTTATATTCCAGTTTTTAAACTTTAATAAATTTGTTTAACGATTCCTGAAACTATTCCTCCTTATCGGTAATGATTTATTTGTTTATCAGAAAGTAAAAATTAAAAGTTTTAAAATGAAGGATTTTAAAAAAACAATTAAGTTTTAAATTTACATTTGTAACAAGTTATTTTAAATGAAACTTAATAAATGATTTAGAGATAAAAAAAATCAAATGTTTTAAAACTTTAACTTAAAAGTAAGTAAATTTATATCGTTAATGATAATCAAGTAAATAATAATTTGTGATTAAGATTAATTCATTAATAATTAACAAAATCAATTAAAGAATAATTAGTTATAATTAAGATTAAATTAATTAATAATTGAGCATTTATTAATTTAGGTATATTAATTTGTAATTTAAGTTAATTAATTAAGTAATTTATGAATGATTAAATTAAAATAGGGATTGCTTAGTGAAAGTAGTTAATTTGTCAACAATTAATGGTATATTAATTAAAGTAGTTAATTAAGGAATAAGAAACTTAGATTTAATTAATTAAAGGTCAATTTATCTAGATTTAATTAATTTAGAGTTGATTTAATTAATAAGGGTGATTAAAAAAAACTAAATCAATTGCAGTTGATGAACTTAATCATCGATTAAGAATTAGTAATGAAAATAATCATGTGGTTGATAAATTTAAAAAAAACCACCCAAATTATTCATCTTAGTTGTAGAAATTTGATTGCTATTGGATGCTATGTGATGGATTGATATATTCGATATGTGACGTGATGTTTTGAAATGCTTTGTGCTGAGTTGTTATATCTATGATGAATATATTGTTATATATGCAAACCCTTTAACCCGTAAATGACATTCGGATTTCGATGCGACAGGGAGTCGGATTCCAGTTGGTTATCCGAAACCCACATCGAATCATATTAGTAAATCTTTGTGATTGATAAATTTACTTTATCTATGAATCTGTGAATGAAGATAAGCGCTATGAGTTATACCGCTTATCGATATTCTTATGACAGATGTGTACACTATTGTGTAAAACCCCTTGTACTACACTATATACACACAAATATGGATTGCACGTGGAAAATGGTTAAGTCACAGATTTTTGAAATAGATTGTAAAATTGAATTTTTAAATCTAAATGATTTTGAAAATGGATCGGGCTTTAAAATGAAAAGCTTTTGGAAAAGAATTTCTAAAATAAAAGTTATTTTGAATAACTTAATAAAGTTTTGAAACTTAATAATTCAATTTAAAATTGAATTCAAAATTTGAGATTAAATTCTATTTTGAGAATTTATGAAGTAAAAGGTCATACAAATTTATATGGGTTTTTAAACCAATTTTAAAAGTGTTGTTTTGAGAATTAAATTTAAACCAAGTTTGAGAAACTTGTATAATTTAAATGTTTGGTTTTCCAAGATGAAAACTGTTTGTTTTCAAATGATAAAAGCTTTCATATAAGAAATGAATTTCCAAATTGGTATTATAGGAATTTCAAGTTTGAATTGAAAAACAGTTTTTCCAAGTTATGAATGAACCTTTGGAAACGATTTTTTTTTGAAAGCTATGGGTTAAATCTTTGATTTAAAGATTAAATGGATTAATCCACTCAAAATGGAAATTGTTTTGAAATCTGTAAATGGATCTTTGTGAAACTAGGTGAACTTTGTGAAATAAATCTTTTTGGTTAAAGATTTGAAATGGTAATTTGTGTAAACCATTTGAAATAGTTTTGAATTTTAAATTGTGACTTAACTGAAATCCATATCCATATGTTTTTAAAATTTTGTGCTCGTTATTCGGTTTAGCCGGGAGAGGACCTTGTGTTATATAACCCATTCTGAATAATGATACGTCGCTATGGATAGCATTTGAAGATCGGTGGTGAAGATCGGGTATTTGTGAGAACGATAGGATGACCTATCGATTGTCTCTGCACTGAGTAGCTACGGTATAAAGATTCCCTAAGTGATGGGAAGTCCGATCGGGATTGTGGATACCCGGATTGCAAGGGCTTCTTCGGAAGTGCCTTCGGTTCTGTTCGAACCCGGAACAGACTTGTATGGTCGTGTGTTTGACACTACACTTTGAGATATAAAGCCGATTTCTTTCAAATACATATCTATTGGTGGCTGAGAATTTATTCTCTTAGCTTAACACCCTTCTCTGAGACGTACGAGCTCAGAGGTTATGTAGTTGAACGTTATCAGCGATATACTCCCAATTTGGTAGTGTGGCATGCTAAGTGCTGCTGTGTGATTGATAATCATTTGTTGATCATTTGTGATCAAAGCATGGCTTTGTTCAAAAGCGTAGCTTTGTGGACGAAACCTCATCAAGCCTCACAAACCGGTAATGGTCGAAACAGGAAAGATGCGGCAAGGTTTCAGGGGCAGCTCCCCTAGGGTATGACCATTCCTTTTGGAAAAGGGTAGTATCATGGTATGGAGCCCAGATACTTACTCATGTGGGCATTGTAGTATATATCTATTACCGTGTGATGTTGTTGGTGTAGAGGATCCTCGGTTAAAGGTCCCAAAGGACCGGGGGTGGCATATCTGAGGTTTTATTCCCCGGGAAGGGGGTAGCCGGCCTTGTTTGGCAGAGAGCCGGGTAGGTTCTCGGGACGTCCCGCCAGAGGCGTTTCCATGTGGCAATAGGAAGTTCCTTAGCCTGACCATTTGTTGAAAATCCATTCATCCAATACGCGCCTTGTACGGTTTTAGTTGTATTACCTGCCATCTACTTATGGTGGCGCCCCACTGTTTGGATGGTAGCTATAGTAGGCATAGTTCGAAATGTCTATGCTGGCTAGGATTAATATTATACTTTCGAAATGGTTTTAATGCACTTTGCACTTATAGTAATAATATCAAAGAAATTTTCTCGTATCAAGCATTTTTGACTATCATAAGGAGAAATCTCCTCCAATTCTGCGTTTGCATTGTGTGTGTGGCGGGAGGCCTTATGGTAGTTTCATTTTCAAAAAGCATTGCGGATTTCAAAACTTAAAACCTTTTGTTTGTTTCAAAGATCAAATGTTTTTGTTTGCTCACACCAGTCCCACGACTGACCCGGAGTTTATTGTTCCCCTTCTAAACTCTGGGTGCCCACCATTTTCCACACGGGCAGTCTAGAGTATGGTTTTTCAGATAGTCGGGTAGTAGATATCGTTTTGGTAGCCTTCAGCTTTCTATTTGATCATTTTGGAGTCTTTGGAGTCCACGGACGGACTTGCTTATCTTGGTGCAACCTTGATGGTGGATTGAGCTTGGAGTTTTGGGAGCTTTGTCTTTGGAGCTTTTGGACCAGAGTTGCATTATTGGATTCTATGAAGACTTATCATATTGTATCGTGTTCCGTTGTATTTTGTATTGTATTCTCTGATGTTGATGATTATCATTGTATCAAATTGATGTATTGGATATTGTATTCATGTTGTATCAGTGATATCATCTTTTATTTTCCGCTGTGTTGTTTATCATCTAATGTTGTTGCAAGCTCCGGCGATACGAATTGATGTTGTTGTCGGACATCGAGTTCGGGTCGTCACAGGCCCGTTGTGAGGTCTGCACCAATCTTCTCGAATGACTACCTCAAGATTTTGACCGTCCTAGTCAACCCGCTTCATGGAAAAACCCAAGGGTGTAGTAACCCACTTGCGAAATCATGGCCGCTCATCGAGCACCCTCGCACAGATATCTTAAAGACCCGACACTTCTATTAATGCTCGGAGCAGCCCCTATGGTTACCAAATAGTTCTCCTTTGTCTTTGCCCTCAAAGGCATTCAAAAGTGTGATGCCTTTATGTCTCGAGACACCCAGACTTTGCTACTAGTTCCTTTGTCAAGCTCGCTTCTAAGCCCATAACCACTTGTGAAGAATGTGTCGAAGATTGCAGACCCTGAATTGTTTAACACCTTCATCAAGGCTATCCAACGAGGATGATTTATTATATGCACGTTACCTTATTTGGGAGCTACTGACCATTGACACTCTGGACTGCGTAAACTGTCGTTCCCTTTCTGTTCGGTCAGCTATCCATGATGGTAGGTTATTGAGAATCCATTCCTTATCGGGGACTACTAGGCTATCCAGCAAGGTTGAATTACTGTGCATTCAATTCCTTGCTTGAGAACTGCCCACTTCCCTATGAGTTTGGGTGAGATGTCTCTTTCTTTCGTGTCGAGGCGCATGCATGGTCGGATCCATGGCTGCAATAGTTTGTACACTTCGTCTTTGATAATACTTACCCTCTATACAAAATGGGACACTACTGTCTGGATCAGTGCAGTTTCCATAAGTGATGCCGAAGTTTGACAGCTGTAGTGTGCCCGCATGGAAATAAATTGGGCCTGGCTCCTTATTACAACGTGTCACCCTAAGGAGAACTTAAGGTTCAAGCTGGGCCCACCTGTAACTCCTTATTGTAGCATGTCATTCTGGAGAACCTTCAAGCCTCTTAGCACTTAGGTTTGATCTAGGCCGTCCTGTAGCTTCTTATTATAACATGTCACCCTTAGTGGTTCTCAAGCCCCTCGACTCTTAGGTTCGAGTCGAGCCAAATGTAGCTCCTTATTGCAGCATATCATCCTAGAGAACTTTCAAACCCCTCGATGTTTAGGTTGGAGTCGGCTGCTTGTAGGTCCTTATTATAGCATGTCGCCCTAGAGAACCTTTAAGCCCCTCGGTGATTAGGTTTGCTGGGACCATCTAAAGGCAGAGCGATGCACAAATAAGTTCACACTTTACTATTTCTATCTGCTAAATTATTGCGAGCGATGACTCCTATCGCTCATCATACAATCATACCACACCTTTATCCATAAATTCTCAAGCCAGCCATGTGCCTCAGTAGGTTCAGTTTGAGCCGGGACCTGTGGTCACCTAACGATAGGCATCATGTCACCCCGAAGAACCCTCGTGTCTCCCATGCGCTACGGTTTGTGCTAGGCCCATTCGGAACTCTACACATGACCACTTGTCACCTAGGAGAACCCATGACCAACATGCGTTCTTACTTTATGCCTTGCCACCTACTACTTGGTACCTGGTTGACACTAAGCTCTTATCAATACCCGGGTTTAGCCCATCGCATGACAATATTGCTACGTAGCATGTCTTAAATATGAAACTTTTTCTAAAAATAATGCAGTAACTCCTCCCAACCGTGTGTCGCCTAGGAGGAGCTTAAGCCACTCAGTGCTAAAATCCATGCCAGGATCGCACATCAGCAATGCAGCATAGTGAAGCTAGGCGTCATTTGCCAATCTTGGTATCTGACAAACAACCAGGTTGCTTAGTCAATGCTCACTTTTGAGGTCATTAACCGACCCGGCCTATTAACCAAAATAGATTGGTCTACTCAGTGCAATGGACTTTGTTAGTAACCTAAGATACACTATCCTACCAGTTGTAGGCAAATAGTCGAAGACAATTAGTTTCATAGACAACAAGTTCTTAATAAAAATATGTTCTTATTTGATTCAAAAGAATGTAGGGGCACAATGCCCACCCACCAGGCCTACAAATATTTTCAATCACTAATTAGTTGAAAACAAGAAAAAGAGAAAGGGAAGAAGAATCATGTCAACAACGCTCTTTAGAGGCTATCTCGCCTATGCTCTTATCAGCGCCCAGACCGCTCTCAGTTGCATCGATGTCACCCCTACAGCAATTCAAGGGATCAAGAACTTTTTGAAGAAAACCGAGGGTGCCGCCACCTTCAAAGCCACCCACATCGAATCTTATGAGAGTCCCTAAAAATCATCCATATAACCTCGCCAAGGAAAAGAACAAGGCTTTAGCCACATTAGAAACAGCAGAGGAAACAACTATTACTCTTAACAATAATGTATTGAAACGTCCAAACTAACCTGAGGTTGGGAATGTCATAGCACGAAAGCAAGGGGTCCCCTAGCTTTACCTGGATCATAGTCCGAGATCGATGAGAAATCACGATCGAAGAGATGGATAGAAAGTGCTAGTACGTGTCCAAGACAAAGGAAAGATCCATCTTAGGAAATAGCAATCCAAGCAAGTGGTCCAAACTACAATCAACTAACAAAGTTCAACTCTTAAAAAGCTACCTCCTTCGTTTTAATCCCAACCAATCTAGGCATCCAAGAGAAATGAGAGAGGAGGAGAAAGGCAAAGTAATCAGTTTTATCAATAGGAAATGGTGTAAATTTCGAGTTTGCTAAAGAAATTGCATGTCAATAGCCCCATCGGTTCAGCAGAGAAAAAAGGGGTGTACTTATACACCTCTTTTCATTCGCAGCCGTAATGATCAAAAAGGCAAAAAGGATCTTAACCAGTCAAGATTTATAAGTGTTGTATCACACCATCGTGTGAGAGAAACAACACGTCCTTGCCACATCTCAAGAAGCACAACCACCACAGCCAATGGTGTAATGCCATATGGACGGTGCATTAATTGCATAGTAGAATCCCCAATAAACGGTGACTTTTTGATTTTACAAGTCTGCATCTTCTCTTAGGCATGTACTTGGAGGGACAAATGTTACTCAATTTCTTCGTAATAAGAAGCCAGACTAATCAAGTTATCTCAGCATGAATTGTTTAACACTTCGGGCCAATTGGGTCCAAGTCAGCTTGCAAGTTAACCGTGATTGGGTGTAGGTCGACTGGGTTTTCCTATGTGCGATGATGACCAAATCCAACCTAGGCCTACATCAGCTCTTTTTCTCATGTTGACGTCAAACCTTCTATTGGTGAAGCCTCCTAGCGCAACAACCTTAGCAACTAGTTCGCCCATCAAAATAAGGCGCGAGCTCGGATAGGCCCATCTCCCATTGGCTGACTAACTCACTCTCTCCGTCTTGCTTGCAACCTGGCAATAAGCCAGCCCTCTTGCTTAAGCATCTCTCCCTCAACTATCTCCCGTTCGACATAGTTTGAAACTGTCTCAGAGTGTATTGACATTGATCCAGCTTTGATACTACCTCTTATTACCCATACCCTGTCTCATCTTACCCGAATCGGACCCTCAGCTTTCGCTGGGTCCCCATCACCCCTATGGTCTCATCAGACCAACTTGGCCCATCCTACCAACTAGGGACACGGGAGCAAAGCGATATACATCCTAGCATACCTACTTCTAAAAGAAACATGTCCCATTTCATATAAGCATATTACAAGTACAAGTGTGTTTAATGCAAAGTATGGTAGAACATGCTCCTAGTACGGTTCCGTTGGCCTTTATCTCAGGAATGCATTCCTTTCTTTTGTCGGGTATCTCTCATTGAATCTATTCAACTAGATCAATGGCTAGGTGCACGTCACGCCTGTTTTGTGGCATGATCTTAGCCATCCAAGCATTTGTTCAACTACTATAAGAACCCCATGCATTGCCACATCTTAGGGGTTGGTCGGGCCCCTGATGGAGGAGATCCTAGTTAGGTTAGGCCTCAGATGGAGGGGACATCAGGTTGGTTGAGCCCCAAATAGAGGGGACCCCATGTTGTTTGAGCCCTCAGTTGAGGGGACCCCAAGTTGGTTGAGTCCCCTATAAATGGTACCTCAAGTGGATTGGAACCTTAGAGGTTGGAATCCATGATTGCTAGTCAAGCTCTAGGAGGTCAGCAACTCCTAGTGTTTAGCAACTTCTTTAGTCTAAGATGCATGATCTTTCCTTATTATTCTCTTATAACCCCTTGTAATTGTGAGATAACCATATATTAAGAGAACATCACAATGGATGTAGACAGCTTGGTAGAACCACTTCACATCTGGTGTCATTTACCTTTGAATGCTCTTTTCCCTTCATTTTTCAATCATTCAACCTAGTGATTACCAAGTAACCTTTGCTTTTCATAATTGATTGTCAAAACTAGATAAAAAAATATCATAAAAAATTACTGACATTATGAAAAATTTATCTAGTCTCGAAAAATTTAAACATGAAAATTATTCCTCAAATAAAGTTTTTCACATAATAGAAATTATGTAAAATTAAAAATAATTCATTTGGAAAAGCTATATGATAATTTCCAACTACCGTTACATCTACCAAAGATCCATCAAAAAACATAAAGTCTCGTTTCTCCCATCACCAGATGATGTTTGTTTTTAAGTCCCTGTAATGAATTATAGATGTGAGTTGCAGATCCAATATCTAAAACGCATGATAATTTATTGATTGAAAAACAATTTGAATCATAAATATACTTGTAGGAGCAATTAAACTATTGTGTTTCTTCCTTTTGACGATCTTTAGGTACTTTGAACAGTTTTTTTCCATTGACCCATCTTGTAACAGTGATTACATTCACCCTTTTCAACTGAAACGGTCTTCTTATTCTTTTTATTTACCTATTTTTGCTTCTTCGAAACATTTGAAGCTGTTGCTTTACCCTTAACGCAAGCACCGTACCCTGATCCATGGATGAAGATTCAACCGACCTTAACATATTATAATTTAATTAAATTATATAATAATCTTATGTATAATCTTACATTAATTTTATTAATTAAATTCTTAATAAATAAATAAACATTTTAATTTAATTTATTTTATTCAATTAAACATTTTAAACTGAATATGTATACTATACCTTTTACAATTATATGCATATATCTTAATATACATACATATATATATGTATGTATGTATGTATTATCTTATTTATTAATTAACATCTAATTAATTTCTTTAATTAAATAATTTTAACTAGTTGTAATTTATTTTGAAAATTATATGTGCATGTATCACCCTTAACATATTAAGATAATGTAATATGTATCAATATATCTGTTATTTAACTATTTAATTTATTAATATAATCAATCATTAATAATTTTCAAAAAATAATTATTAGTCTCCAAAACAATTGTGAAAATTATTTTATAATGTTTATAAAATTTACTTTTTTAAATTTAACCTTTTAAATTGAAAATTTTATTTTAATTTTAAAACAAAATTTGAAAAACTAGGTCAAGGCCCAAATCAATTTGGGTATTTGTACAAGGAATAAGCTTTGGACTTACTTTACCTTTTGTGCTAGGTTGATAGCCAAGTAGCGTTGGGTATTTGATTTCATAAACTCATTCCAGACACTACTACTTTAGACAACCAATGAAATGGGTAAGTTTTAATATGTTATCCATAATATTGCTACTATTGGACTGTAATACAATTTTGGAACTAGTTCAGCAAACACCGTGTTAAATGGGTGGATTTCAATTTTTTTATCATTTTAGATTTTATTGGGCTTATGAAGTCTAAATTGATATAGATCCAATCTAAATAAATTTTAAATAAAATCTTTATTTTGTTGATTAATTAAAAGATTTGATTTGTTAATATATGTGATATATAATGTGTACACGTGTATCAAGTGCACATGTATGTGCGTGTGTATGTGCAACATTTAATGTGTACATGGTTTAATATGCCCATATATAAGTATTGGGATTTACACTGCAACTAACACATTGGCTCCATTATATATGTATTGCTGTCTATTATTATTTAATATTAGCATAATGTAAATTGTACTTATATATATTCACACGTATATAATAATTATATATAAATTTAAATTTAAAATTTAAACCAATTTAAAATTCAATATTTAAAATTTTTAAGAAAATTCTATTTGAATTGGATGAGGGTTTAAAATAATATATAGTTAAAATTCGGATTCAAATTTAAATTTTTACTAATTTATAAAATATCATGTATATAAATTAAAAATACAAAAATTTCAATTCAAAATTACATAAAATTATTTATGTATGTATATTAAGTTATAATTTATATATATAAATTATATAATTAAACATAAAATAAAAATTATATAAATTTTGACGAAGCTATTTTATAATATAATCTGTGCAGATTAAAATTGATTTTTAAATTTTAGTTTTAAAATTTCCATATGGATTTTAAAACTGGTTTTTTTATAAATTATAATTTCCATTTAAAACTTTTTTTATAATACGCACACACATATAAGCATATTATAATTTAAGACCTTTTAAATTAATTATTATTATTCTTTGATTTTAAATAAACTATATGATAATAATTATCATTTTATTTTTTCTTGACGCATATATATGCGAAAAGTGTATGCATGAATTTTTTTTAATTAATTTATAGATACATATCGTATTAATAATAGTTTAAAATTACAAAATTTAAGTTAAAATATTTTAAAATTAAGTTTACTTTCAAATTTTGTTAGAAGGCCGAAAGTAAAATATTTATATGCAAAATTGATTATTTTTTCATAATGCATTTATATGTAAATTCAATAGCAAATAAATATATGAATTTATGGTATAATTGTAACCTATTCACATACAACTGCATAAAATAGTATATAATATATTTAGATAAACTAAATGTTACCTAAATTGTGGCTTAGACTAACACCCTGAATGTTGAATTAAAGAAACTCCTTGATCACATTTTATCCCTTCCAGAAAAGTTACTAACCGAAGAGATCAACACATTTTTATTTTAATTGGACTCGATTTGGTTTTCGTTAAAAAATAAAGGGGGAGAGGTTCAACGGCATGTGGCCAAGATGGGATTGTGGGGGCTAGCAGGAGTCAAAAAGAAATGAACGAGTTTTAGGGTTTAAATAAGAAAAGAAAGAGAGAGAAAAGTGGAGATCTAAATCACACTTTACCTTTTCCTTTAAACCAATTCAAATCCTTATTTCAAAATATCACATCCCCTCCTACACCATCATGGTCGACCATCCTTGGTGGGCTTATGGGATTACATGCATTTCCAAACTCAATAAGTAATTGCACATTTAAAATCCAATTCAGTGTACATCAATAGCATATATCGATATGTACGTATATAAGTTTTATATACACACTATGTTCGATATCGATTCAAATAAATCAAATAATTTTTTATAGTTAATATTTCAAAAATATTAATAAATTTAATTTGATAATTATAATTTAATTAAATCATGTAGTATTTGGAGAATTCAACATTGCAGTTGTGCAATTCACAAGTGTAAATTCAAAAGGCGATTAATATCGGACAATTCGAATATTAATGTTTACATGTTATCTTAACTAGAAGTGCAACAGTTTGGCTGAATTTATTGCTCATACAATGTTGGTAAAATCCAATTTTACTTTTTTAAGTGGTTCCCAATAATGAAAATTATTCACATTAATTCTTTTCGTCAAAACTAAATAACATTAGGACTTATGGAATTAGTATTGGTCAAAATTCTGAAATCTTCTACACTCAACATGTATAATCGTAACACAAAGTCTTTGGTTCACTAACAAGAATCATTATTAACTGAACTGCTCTGACCAGAGATTTTGACTGTGAGTTGATTACAGTTAACCATGATACTAACGACATATTACAGAGGAGACACATTTCTATTGAATAGTGTTTCACTTCTAATGTTTCGCCTAACTATAATTATTCCATAGACACCGTGCCACAATTTAACTATTATCATAATGGAGCATCCACATTAAAGTTCAGTACCATTCTCATGTCAAGAAAACTTTGTAGTATTATTACTTCGACATTCTCTGTTTAGTTCCCCATTTATACCTCCCTACAAGCTATCTCCTCCACGTATGTTCCCAATGCTAAGGTAGAGTAGAAAGTATTTTTAGAAGATTTTATTTATTAAATATTTGATTAGTAGAATCTAAAAGGTTAAATTGAAGAAGGGAAAAACCCTGGGTATGGTCGTCGCCATGAGCATAGAATTATTGGTTATATATACCACCTTTAAAATAATAAATACTTTCTCAAAATAGTTTATAGTTTTTCAATTCAATTCATTCCATATATATTTTTCATTCTTCAAAACCTTATAAACCCATTCATTTTATGAATACACACATAGAGACTGTATTTTTTTAGGTGTGATTTATCATTTACATATTCTTATATAAAGAATATAATCATATAATTATACCTAAAATAACTCATGATTTTATATTTTTACAAATATCATCCCATCTTATGTCAGTTCATTATTTTTGAGTTCAATATGAAAAAACTTCTTCATCTTAAACAACACCTTACATATATTTTATATTTGCATAAAAATGCTTCCTAAAACACTTTTCTTTTCAAAATACATATATCATAGTTCAAATTAATTCACCATTCACCCCAATACATTATTTTATTTCATCTTACTTTATTTAAAATAATAAAAATCATATTTTACTCAAATTTTTTGAAAAACATATGCATTTTGAAATCACTTCAATTTTGAACCCATATGTGTATTTTTTGTATATCCAAATACATTTTCATAAATGCATATATATATCAATAGTGCAAATGATGTCATAAATGTAAAACAAGTAACACATAATTAAAATCAAACAAACCAAACATATAATTTTATATGCAGCGACACATACATATATTAACTTATTTATATAAAAATATAACAACGTTGCCTTACCATGTGTCTTACTGACTTGTTTCACTAATGGGCAGTAAATGTTGACTGTATAATAAAACATATCAATGCAACCTCAATATTAATCTAAGTAATTTATGATATATGATGGCTGCAAAATATCGCATAATGATTATTCAAACTTAGAAAAATAATTTGTTCGTACTGTTATATCAACTACAAAACATTTGAAACATGCTCAATACTTTATATTTACACATGTTTCAATAAACATCATATACATATATGCACTTACAATGTTTTAGAAAATAACATTCATTTTAATGTCTATATATATATATATTTATTATAGAAATTTTTTACTCAAAATAAATATTATTCTAAGTCATCTTTAAAGTAACATATTACTGCTTAAAATAATATATACTTCATGAAATAATTTTTCACTTGTCAAAATAATATACACTTCTCAAATCAAGTGACTATTTACAAAATTTCAAAATATTATTTCGAAGTGTCATCATAGAGTTTATAAATTCTTGTTGACATGTGTCTAACCATATCGACCCATATTGTAAAGCATCAAATAGACACATTAACACAAAATAAATCCACTAAGTTATTCTTCACTTGAAAGTAAGTATAAACATTAGTTCACTTTACAAAATCACATCACCATTTTATACTTGGATACATCTTAACTCCTATATATATGTGTATGTATGTATTGTATACCACTTTCATAAAAACTTCACCAAAAAAATAATTTTTAAATATATTTACAAAAATATGATCTCCACACTTTATTAAAAATAAATGCTTGCTTTTTTTATCAAAAATGTATACTTACGATTGTTTTAAATATAAATAATCACTAACCATTACACTACTTAAACATTTAATAATCATTCAATCATCACCAGCAAGCAAGCATCTAATAAGTTAAAGTTTTAATCCATTCTATCATATTTTAATCACATCAAAACGCATACTACCCTCTTGATTATTATTTACCTTTAACCAATAACCAAAGTCTTAGATCAAAATATGGTAGGGTAAATATGTATAATATATTATTACTAACTAATATGTACACACACATATACCCTTCCCTAATGATATCTCCCCTCGATCATTAAGCGACTCACATATCACATGCGAGTCATACAAAAATGGGTGAAAACATCCTAGTTCTTACTCCTCCAACGAAAAAATATGTCCATGTTTCAGAATTATTCAAACATATGCTCTGATACCAATTTTGTAACACCTTTGGCCCAGTACTCATGTTATTAAACGAAGTTTACCATCTGAAAGCATAAAACAGCAGACACAATAGGAGTGCTTTATTATATACACTCCCTTAGGCTAACAAGCATACGTTTTAATATAATAATACAACTTAGCAATACGTCTTGTCTCGACATAAAGCATTGCACATGAGGAGGTTCCAAGATTGATCAATTTAGAAATATTGAACATATATAAAATTATCATAACAGAACACTAAGTGGAGAAAAAAATACAATATATGTTTATGTAATGCCACAATAGACAGTACATCATAGAGAAGTACATCTGTTGTCTACATACTAAACTACAACGAAATTGGACATAAAATCAACATATCCAGCTATACATCATCTATAACCATCAATATATACATCATGTTACATCATATCAACATGGCATAACAAAAACTAAACTACATAACCTCCAAAACTTTACTCAAAATGCAACCGAAAAAATATCATTCAAAGATGCAACTTTAAAACATAAACTCTATCTAACTCGAGGTTGTTAAACAAGTAACACCACTAGGTCAGGCTAGAAACAAGTTGTGAGTGTAATAGCGTGCAATACAATAACATGATAATAATATGTGTAAATAAATATGGTAAGTGTTACATACTTGCTAACTACCTATCCCACATCTCAAAGCACACATTGTCATAACATCTGTGCTATGTCTCTATAATAATGTGACTCACAATTATTTACAATCACATTTATTATTAAGCATGTGTCATTTTATGCTCGATTGGTATGTATTTATGGTAGATAACTAGTACTCCATAGTCATATTCTCTCTACCAAAATATGATACTACTTAGGATGCCGCATCTCCCTCGACCTAGAATTATGGTTGCCCACACAAGCTTATTTATTACACTATATATCTCGCCGATCATTATTGGCAATCCTTACTATCCATCTGTCACATCATATTTTCCTACCACACCTTTCGATCTGTGCGACGTATTGTTGAACCTACGACAATAGGGCCAAATTGTAAGAACTTAGGGCGTTATACGGTAGTCGGTCCTACTAGGATAGATATCTATGCCATCTAGTATATCGCATCACTTAGATTAATTTAATCATTCAATTTACATGTTCATATTTAAGACGTAACCGACATAATCATCGTTTAACCTGATGTCACCAAGGTTTGTTAACATGATTCACCATTTACATACATGTCACATGGTGAACATAAGTTTAAGATCATATGGTTAATATACTTATAATACATATAATGAAGATAATCCACATATCATCATTATATGACATGATGTAACTCACATGACATAAAACTTAACATACAATAGTAATATATGTGGCATTTGGAAATAATCCAAACATAATGTAATATTCAACCATACACATGACATTAAGAAGCACCACCTATCAATGCATTCCTCATTCATATCATGATATAAATTTATTGTATTTTCAATATAGGTAAAATGTGAAAGTCTATAAGATGGGTCGTGTAATGTATATGCAAGTATATGGGACAAAATATACGATGCAACTAAAACAATATTAATATAAGTAAATATAGTATAAGCACATAATGATTTATACTGGTTCAAACCTCCCGTCCTACGTCCAGCCGCAAAACTCCCCTTCGGAATTCGACTATCAAACACCTTCGCTTCGCTCGGAGGAATAGGCTTGGTTACAATAAATTGTTCTTGTCAAATATGTGTCCTATAACACGGATATTGACTAATTAGTACAAATGCTTCCAATATATATCTAGGGATTATTGTTTGTAAGGAACTGAATATATGGAAGAGTGAAATACAAGTATAGATTGCTAGAGATCAAGAATATATAATAGAGTATGTAATTAGGGAGCATAAGTAAGTAAGGTAGTTTGTTCTCTTGATTCTTGATGATATATATAGTTGTAGAGAGTTTTCTTAAGTAGTTGCATCCATTAACAAGTGCTCTATAGTTGCTTCTGTTGATGATGAGAGTTGCAGAAAAGTGAAACGAAGATGTCTATTTGAATGTGGCAGTTTAAGTTTGAATTTAAAATTCGAGTTTGAAATCAGACATCTAGAATAGGTTTCAGACATCTAATACTATATATTTTTGAATATAGTAGTAGATCAGACGTCTGAGTGCAATTGCCAGATGTCTGGTTCAGTCTGTTTGTTTTTCTAGAGACCTATTCCAGATGTCTGGCTTATGCGCCCAAATGTCTGATGTTGTGCATACTAGTTTTTATGCTCTTTTTTTTATGCTTCTTTGATCCTATCGACTTGTAGTGTTCTTGGAGCCTTGTTCTTGTCTTTCTAGTTATGTTGACCTAGTAAGTACTTGTATATATAAATATATGTGTATATTCGTTTTCCATTGTATAGTTATTGTCATAGAAACCATTGATTTTGATTTCCTAACAATCTCCCCCCTTTTGATGATGACAACTATACAATGTATTTATATATAATCTTATAAATCTCACCCTGAATATGTGCTTTCCATCATTTATTGTGAACTTTATTATTTATCCCCCTTTAGCATTATCAAAAAGGATTTATAGCTTTTTAAATGTAGATATCATGTCTACTCCATTAAGCATTTACCAATCTTTGTATGATTATAAATATACACAAAAATAACACACCAAAAAGCAATTTTCATTAGTCATAATAATCGATTACATTCAAAGATTTTTTTCATTTTATATAAAAGATGGAATCCTAAATAAATTAAAGATCTTTTGGGGAAGCTTTATCTTGAACATCTCCTTTGTCTTCATCCTTTGAAGAACTCGCTTTTTTTTAGGAGATGTCGGAGTTTTTTCGAAAGGTTCTTTCTCCTCGTCAAAAAGTTTGGAATGTTTCGAAGGCGGTGGAGAAGGCACTAAAGTTGGCCAATCTTCTAAAGATGGTGTAGGACCACGAACCCTTTGAAGAACCTCCTTTAGAACAGATAATACAGTTGAAAGTGATGTTTCAACTATGGCTAGGGGAGAAGAAAAGGATGTTTCAAAACTATCAATGCGCTTAGCCAATAATTTTTGATTTCGAGATAAATAAGCTGATTTTGAAGAGTTAAATTGCGAATACTCTCATTCGGATTCGTCTCTATGCGAGTCTACAAAATGTCATCCTAGGATGTACAATCAAAGGGTGTGGGAGGAGGAGGAGTATTTTCTCGATATTGCTCCACCTCTTGTGATGGTTCATGTTGTGTTTGAGGTGGAGGCCTTTTCTTTTAATTCTAAATTTTCAATGTTTCTATATTACTCTTCAAGTTGATATTTTCTTTTAACAAGTGATCCTTTTCTAGTCTAGTTTTTCCAAAATCAATAGCCATAGTCTCATTTTCAACCAAACTATTTTTAGTTTTTTCTTGAGATAATTCTAGCTCCACCTCTAAAATAATTTTTTTACCTTTTAACATTCCTACTTCAAGTTTTAATCTATTTATTTTGTCTATATGTTCTTTATTCAATTTTTTAATTTGTCTAAATTTATCTTCTAATTCCATGCTAAGTTCTAATAATTCATCATAGCTAAGTTCGAGACATACCTCATCAGTTTGTCCCACAAAGCATACATTAGCTTGTTCCCCGTCACTGTCTAATGATGATGAAGAATCTGAGTCACCCCATGTTACTTTAAAAGCTTTCTTCTTTCCGAATTTTTTGAATTTGTTCTTCTTTTTATCATTGT
Source organism: Allium cepa (assembly GCA_030765085.1). NCBI lineage: Eukaryota > Viridiplantae > Streptophyta > Magnoliopsida > Asparagales > Amaryllidaceae > Allium > Allium cepa. The sequence continues at coordinate 535,754,358 of CM060928.1, forward strand.
TGAGCTTGAAACAATCTTTCTTTATATGTCCAAATTGGTTACATCCATAGCATTTGATTGATGTTTGATTTGTAGAGCTTGATTTTCCTCCTTTCTGGAACCTGGTCATTTTACTAAATTTCTTAAATTTGTTGTAGTTTTTGGCAATAAATATGATTTCTTCTTCATCTAAGTTAGAGCCTTCATTTGTTGCTGGGAATGCTATGTTTTTCTTCCCCGAATTTTGTTCTTTTCTTGCCTGCAAATTAGCTTCATAAGACATTAAATTTCCTATCAATTCTTCAACTAAAAGTGTTGAGAGATCATTAGCTTCTTCGATAGCTAATACTTTTCTTTCCCACTTTGGAGTTAATGAATTGAGTATTCTAGATATTAATTCAAAATTTGTGAATTTGACTCCAAGTGCCATTAAATCGTGTTGAATGGTTTAGAATCTATATCTACTATAGATTCATTTTGTTTCATTTTCATTTTAAATGATGAAAATTGATTTTGTAAAATTGAAATCTTAGTTTTTTTAACTTTGTTTGTGCCTTCGTGTGTAACTTATAGGGTACGCCAAATATCATATGCAGTGTTACATAACGTGACACGTGAAAAAACATTCTTATCTAATGAACGAAATAAAACATTCATAGCTTTTGCATTATTAGAAGCTATGGTTTTTTGTGCATCATTCCATGTGTTCATAGCAGTGTTGGGTGCTTCATATTTATTTTGAGTGGCTGATCAAATTTCTAATCCATTAGCTTCCATAAAAATTCTCGTACGTGATAACCAATATGCATAGTTAGAACCATTAAAAAGTGGGGGTTGTGCTGTGGATTGACCTTCTTGAAAAATACTTGCCATATTAAAATGATTCAAAAACGTTTTACTGTACTTTGATCAAACCTTGCTCCGATACCAATTGAAAGTCTACAAGGTGGATCGTGTAGTGTATATACAAGTATAAGTGACAAAATATACGATGCAACTAAAACAATATTAATCTAAGTAAATATAGAATAAGCACACCAGGATTTTATACTGGTTCAGACCTCCCGTCCTATGTCCAGTCTAGAAGCTCCCCTTTGGAATTCGACTATCAAACAACCTCGCTTCACCCGGAGGAATATGCATTGTTAAATTGTTCTTGTCAAATGTGTGTCCTATAACACGGATATTGACTAATTAGTACAAATGCTTCCAATATATATTTAGAGAGTATTGTTTGTGTGGAACTGAATATATAGAAGAGTGAAATATAAGTATAGATTGCTAGAGATCAAGAATATATGATAGAGTATGTAATTAGAGAGTGTAAGTAAGTAAGGTAGTTTGTTCTCTTGATTCTTGATGATATATATAGTTGTAGAGAGTTTTCTTGAGTAGTTGCATCCATTAACAAGTGCTCTACAGTTGCTTCTGTTGATGATGAAAAGTTGCGGTGAAGAGAAGTTGGGATGTCTATTCGAATGTGGCAGTTAAAGTATAAATTTAAAATTAGAGTTTGAAATCATATGCCTGGAATATGTTTCAAACATCTGATACTATATATTTTTTTGAATATAGTACTAGATCAGACGTCTGAGTGCAATTACCAACGTCTGGTTCAGTCTGTCTGTTGTTCCAAAGAACTGTTTCAGACGTCTGGCTTGTGCATCCAGACGTTTGATATTATGCATATCAGTTTTTATGATCTTTTTCTTGTGCTTCTTTGATCCTATCTACTTGTAGTGTTCTTTAAGCCTTGTTCTTGTTGTTCTAGTAATGTTGCTCTAGCAAATACCTGTATATATAAATATATATGCATATTTGATTTCCATTGTATAGTTATTGTCATCGAAACCGTAGACTTTGATTTCCGAACAAAATGTTGAATATTACACAATAGTTTACATTCAAGAATATATATATATATATATATATATATTAGTTTTTATAAAAATGTTTCCAAACATTTTTTAGTTAAATGCAGGACACAAATCAATTTCATCGTCTAATTGAGCATGCATTAAATTCAATGATTCGTCAGTCATTCAACAGTGCATGCAATCAAGCATTCAACTTTAGCTAATTAAAAGGAGTTTAATTTTTCATTGATTTATAAAATCAAAGTGTGCATTTACTTCAATTGGAATATATATGGAAATTGTTATTTGAATTGAATGATTTCACTCACCATTTTTAATTTTAAACCACACCTTCACAATTTAAAAACCCTAAATCTAATTGAAATTCTTTACCATTACCAACAAAGCATTTATATATTCTAGAGATATTATATATTTTACCAATGTAAATCAATAAATATATAAAGTAAGGAATTCCCACACCAAATCGATTATCTCCTCCACGATCAGAAACTGCACATAACATTATCCCCAACACCAATCTCTACCTTGCCAAGCTCCAACAACCACCATCTCCTACCACTTTGGTGTACACCCTTTCTACTTTCATGCCTCTCCTCTAACCAGAGTTGGGCAACAAATCCTCCAACCATAGCTTCAAGTGCATCCGCAAAAAACTCTACCTGCAGGCTCACGCCTAGGTCACCAGAACCACTCGCATAAGCTAGGTCATGAACCTGAGTCATACTTCTCCATAGTGAACCACATAAGGCCACACCTCCTTCCTTCCTCTTCGTCCATTATATTTCCTCTAGAGCTCTCGACGTTTGTTTAGTTTTTTATATAGGAGATTAAGGTTTTGAAGAGAAAAAGGAATATGGGCTTGATTGATTTTAGAATGAAAGGGAGGGAAGAAAAAAATAATCATATTCATTTGTTAAGGGCATATTATAAATAGTCCCTTATGCAATGGAAATTTCATTTCATTTCTTTCTTTTATATTTTTATTTATTTAAACATTCTTTATTTACATTTAAAAGTTTGAATAATTTACTACTAATAAAATAAATTTATATTCAACCAAAATTGATTTTATACACATACATACACATGTGTATGTGTGTGTGTATGTATATATAGAGAGAGATGGAGGTTCAATGACACCTTTATTTTTGAGCACCCATTAAGCACCCCTATCATATTTTGAATTACACTTTTCCAAATATTACAAAATATTGTAGATGTTTAATCCATGTATATAGGATTATCTCTACAAAATTTGGACTGCTTTGGATATTTATAGCCTTTTCAAAATAATAATTCGATCACCGTCCAAACATTTATTTTTATTGTTAAACTTAAACATCCAATATATTATGCTATATATGTTGAGATGAGCCCAAATTTTATAGATACGATCCTCAATATGTGTAACAGATATATACAAATTTTTATAGCATTTGAAATAGTATAGCTTAAGATATGGTAAGGGTGCTAAAGCGATGCTCCAAAGCTGGGGTGTCATCAAACCTTCTTACACACACACATCTATGTCTGTTTGTATATGTGTATGTATGTATGTGCACACATGTGTATATGATAGAATTTAACACAATATACTAAAAAATAAGTTTAAATTTGATAATAATTAAACAATAGTCATTTTTTGATTTATATATATTGAATAATACTTATTTTATTTATTTAAACTATCTTAAAAAATCCAAATCACTATTTCAATAGTTTTTAAATTCATTTCATTGTATAAGTTTTCATATTTGAGTCCTCAGATATAATTAACAAATTTAAACACGAAAATTTATTTAAATTCTATAATTTCTATTTTCATAAAATATTTTCCATTAAATAATTATAAGTCCCTATTACTAATTCATCTATTTCTATTTCTCGAAAAAAAGCTCTCATTACGACCATAAACAAATTTAGTTACAACATATAATTATTTTAAATTCATTATAGCTTTTATTTAAGCTAATTTTATTTTTAAAGAGGAATTACTTATTTTAAATTATTAAAATAAAATTTCGCATTTCAGTAGAGTATTGCTTAATAAAATAGCTTGGAAAATAATTTTAAATCTACAATTCAACTCAAATAATATATTATGATAAAATATAGATTAATATAGTGCATTGGGAGTTGAGTCATGACATAAGATTATCCATTTCATTTATTTAAAATGCTTTTATATTTGAATTGATTACCGATTGCTATCATGATTGAATTAGCTATCGTAAAACAAATGCTTTTCCTAAATATATTGAATGATTTAGCTTCGTAATTTTTTTTCATTTTCCTTGCACAATTTGAAATCATTATTTCTCTTTTGATTAGTTTCTAGGAATTCCTTTAACTAAATAATATGAAATAATACTTAAGGTATTTCACAAAACTAAAATAAACTAGATCAAGTTCTAATAGTGTCCTACATATGTCATCACCTCTCGTTTCTTCTTCATTTCCTCTAATAGTAGAAGGTGATCTAGATGACCATCCACTGATCATAGACCAAGGATAAACATCCATTTCGATAATTCTAACGAAAAAAAGAAAGTTTGTTGGTTGTATTTGCAAAAATGTCCTTGTTTTTGTAATTGGGTCAAACAGAAGTGGGATAAATGGGTAAAGTTAAAAAATATATTTTATTTTGGATCTTGTTGGGCCTTTGAAATCTAAATTTATTACAAATAAAATCAATATTTTATATAAATTGTAATAAAGTTTGATATTAATGTTATACGTACAATGTGTAATGTATTGTGTATCATACAGACATATATGTGTATGTGGAACATAAATAGTGTACTTGGTTTAACATACCCATGTATAAGTGCCGAGAATTACACCCCAACAGACCATTAGCCCTTCTATATATACATTTGCTGTCAATATACATGTGTATTTATACATACACATAATACATAAATAAATGCATAGTTTTTTTTGATATAAAATAGTATTAGTGAATATATATGTGAAAATAATATATATACATATAGTCTAACCTTGTAATATAAAGAAATTATAAATTTTTATATAAATCACTAGAATTTCAAATTCAAGTTTCAAATTTAAATCTTGATCTGCAAAATAAAATATCTAGTGATTTAAAATTCAAATTAATATACGAATTTTAAATAAATAAATAAAAGGGGCATTTCACTAGAAGGACAAACTTTTCAGTCCAATTAGTTTCTAGGACACACATCCACATAAATTAACTTCAAGGTCAAAGTCAGCAGAATAATTATTTTTAAGGACAAAGTCTGTAGTTCAATTACTTTCAAGGACATAATTTCATAGGTTTTTAGACCTTAAAAACTAATTATTTTGCATTTTGTCCTTAAAAATAATTATTTTACTTGTGTATCCTACAAACTAATTGCACTTGCTAAAGAGGCTCCTGTGGCCAACTTTCACTAAATAAAATATATATATGAAAATATATATATATATATATATATATATATATATTTCAAAATTAAAAATACATTTTCTTAAAACATATGCATATAATTTATATTAAAATATTAAAATACCATATATATGATATGTATATATGATCAATGTAAAATAATAATTAAATACATATATACATACATAAGTACATACATATATTGGACCATACAAAATCCTCTTTTTTTACTTGCAGTTTAATATTCTTTAAATTAGAAAATCTATTTTAGTTTGCAAATCAATACAAATTTTTTTGAAAGCAATTCTAAACTTATACAAATATTTATACACATATATGTATGTATGTATGTATGTATAATATATACATAAATGATATGATACATTATTTAAATCAAATAATATATATACATATATTGTATCTGGATTTTAATATAATATATATATATATATAATCGAATGCTATAGATATTAATAAGATATAAAACATGCTTTATATAATAACGTTTGTATTAAAATCAATTTTATTTTGAAATCATTTTAGTATTAATATATTCAAAAAAGTAATTTTTTTTATTTAAGGTTATGATTAATATGTATATAGATATACATAAATTTTAATTATTATACATATACAATTCATCTGGTGAGGACAACACCGATATATATAGATTTTTGATAATTTAGTTAATATCTAAGCATATAATGACATATGAATAACAATATATAAATAAATAATTTTCCTTATTTATAGCCTAGATGAAATATCTTGAACTGTCCAATCGAAGATGTGACGACCTGGAATTTCTAACAATTTAAATTGGAATATTTAATTAATTTTAAATATTTAAAATTTAATTTTTAAATAGAATTCAAATATTATTATTAATAGCAATTAAGTTATTGGATTTAATGAACTAAAATTGGGAGAATTATTGAATCTTCAGGTTTAAGCCTGTTAAAAATAATTTGAAGGCTTGTAAAATTTATAATGATAATACTAAAGATAATAGAATGGTTGAAATTTAATTTAAAGGTGATTTGTTTGGTTTTGAAATTATATCATTTAAATTGAATTAAAACATAGCATTCCGAGGCACAGTCTCGGAATTTGACAAAACTAGTTCCATTGGATCCGAAATAGTTAGTTATTATCGGATTTCAATTTCCGTAGCAATTGGAGTTGTCGTTTGACCCTGGCAGCTCAAAACGCATAGAAACTATTATAATCGATTTAATTTAAAATTGATCGTTAACTCGCGCATGCGATCAAATTAGCCTCCGAAACATGTTCCATTGTGTTCGGAATGTGGGTAAAACCTTATAAACGCCTGGCAGCTTGTGAGATTCGAAGTCCGTTCGAAAAGCTTGTAAAATTTAAGAATATTAATAAAATAAACCGTAACCTTCTTCAAGACGCCGTTTCTTCCTTTCCAAACACGCCACTCTCTCCTCTTAAAGCCGTATCTCCTCCTTCATCCGAAATTCATTCTCCTCCCCTCTAATTCATTTTTTTGACATCGAGTTTAAAAAAAACTCGGAAACATGGGAGTTGCGTCTTCAACCGATCGAACAAATCGACCTCGTCTCATCTTTATCTAGTCGAACATCGCAAACGAAGATGTTCAAAGGGGAAGTCAATCGCAATTCTAGGGTTTGGATTTCTGGGGGATTCGGCGACAGTCGAAGTAGCAATTTCATCGGCAGTAGGCTCAAGATCACGAGGTGGCGAGCGATGATGGGGCAGAGCGAGCAGCTAGGGTTCGCGTTCAATTGGGGATTCATGTGGGTCGCGACGATGCGTTCTTGTGTGATTTCGTGAAAAGGTTGTGGGGGAAGGTGCAGTGAGGTGGCTCGAGCGGTGTACGGTGCTCGCCTGTAAGGCATGGTTGAGGTGAGGATTTCTTCTTCTGTTTTTAATTATTTTTTTGAAATTTGTATTTTTAATTTAAGAAAAAAAGGGAAAAATAAAAAATTACAATAAAGTATAGGCTGTTTTATTTTTAAAATTAAATCAAATAAATACATATTGAAATATATATGAAGTTTAAGATAGAAAATTACTTTTATATAGAAAGACTTTGGAAAATTATATATATATAAATTTTTAAGTGTAAAGTTATGTAAAATCAGTTTTTCCCTGTAATTTATTTTTAAGTATTTGTGTATATAGATAACTATGGAAAATACTTTTTAATAGCTTGTTTTAAATTAACTTATTTAAATTATTTAGCTACTAAGGAATTATTTAAGGAAAAATTTGTTAAATTAAATTAATGGATTGTTTGGTTATTCCAAATATTAATAAAACCATACAATGTTTATATAAGGTCCAAATCGAGTAGAGATGGCCGAGATGGAATTGGATTGCCAAACAAAAATCAAAGGTGAGTAAATCTCACTCTGTTGGGTTTTTATTTAAATTTAAATAGTTAAATTTAAATAATTGGTTGAATGATTAAGTTGATTGGATGTGCACCGATGATGATGTGACTTTGGTTTTGGTTGATCCTCGAGTTGGTTTGACTCGAAGTATTGGGGTTTTAAGTAATTTTAAACTTAAATCATAAATAAGAAAATGTTTTATTTTAAAGTTAATAAGGGCTTAATGATTTGCGATTCATTAAATTAGTAGGGTAATTAAAACGGATAATTAATTAATTCAATTAATTAATGATTTGGGTTAATTAATTTAGTAATTAAGGGTTTGAATTAATTAATAAATTAAGTTTTAAGTTAATTAATTAAGTGTAAGTAATTCAGAATAATCATTTGATGGTTTGATAAATAATTACTTAATGAAATTAATAAAATATAACTACTTGTGTAATTAATCAAGAGATTAATTACGATGATTAATTAAGGAGAAATTTGATTTATTTAATGAAGTAAATAAATGGATAGTTAATTACAGGTTGAGATAAATCAAGGATGATCAATATTGTGGTTTAATTAATGTAATTAATTTAGATTAGGATAAATTAAAATATAATTGGAAATCATTAATTTATATAATCAATGACGTAATTAAAGATTGATTAATTACATGAATTAATCAATAATAAGTGACTTATGAGAAGTTAATTAATACAAGTAATTAATGATTAATGTAATTAAAATAGTTATTTAATTCATGAAGTAATTAAGATTACTTATTAATTCTGGTTAGGTAAAATTAATGTCGTGAAATTAATTAAAGATAATTACTTGAATGTAATTGAAGGATAATTAATCCAGATTGATTAATCAAGATGAATGATGAAGGTAAGATTGATTAATTGATTTGAAATTAATCAATGAAAAGTGAAGAATTCTAAATGGTTGAGATTAGAAATTCAACCAAAATTAATTTAATTAATATTTGTAGCGAACAAGCTTTGCTTATGGGTGATTGGATGGTATTGGATGCTTTGAATGAGTTGATATCTTTGATATGAAATGTTGTGTGTTTCATTTGGATAATTTGGGTTAGGACGACATGAGATTCGAAGAGACCGGGTTTGGGTGTTAGGAAATGCCCGAAACCACTTTGAATTTTTATAGATTGATATGTGAGATCTACAGGCTGGAATGAAGTGATTTAAAGGAATTCGGCTATTTAAATCTAAACTCTGGTACTTATGAAATGGATGTATGAAATAAGTGATGTTTTGTAATAAATTGTGACTTTGTAAATTGGTTTGAGTTACCCCGAGTTCTATATAAGTTGTATGCATTGTATTTCATGTTAGATGGGTTTACTCACGTTGCTTTCCAGCCTGACCCGGGTGTTACTTTGGTGTAATGCTCGGGTCAGACCGAGTATTATAGATTTTCAGGTAAGATCGTTCAGGAGCTTATGAGGTGAGCTGGATGGCAGGAACGTATGTAGTATTTCCGCTGTAATATATTTTTGAATATTTGAGACATGATGGTTGTGTATTTTTCAGTGACAGTATATATGTGTAACTCTGATGTAGTATAAATGTAATTGACAGATACAGAATGCTTTGTAAACTGTTATTATTTATTATTATATTTTATCCGCTGCGAATGTGAGATGTTTGATGTTACTGATATTCTTCTTCTTCTTCTATCTCTTTCTTCTTTTTCCTAACTATCTGAAATTTTCGGGATCGAAAATTTCGGGTCGTTACAGTTGGTATCAGAGCTGAAAGGTTAAGCAAGAACCTTGGCTCTGGTAGGGATAACTCCTTAAATAGAGTCCGTAGTACTCTAAAATGAGTTGAATATATATATATATATATATATATATATATATATATATATATATGAGAGCGTACTTGTTATTTTCTTATGTGAAATTTTTAAATGACTTTATATAAAAATATATTTTGATATATAAAGCAATATTTCCTTCTAATAAATATTAAGGTGATTGGTTGTTAAATCATTGGTATTAAATTAAGTGGTAAAAGAAATACAACCAAATTAGAATTAAATTTATTGAAATGAAATTCTAGAATTAGAACTCAGAAATTAAATTATTTAAAAATCTTTAAATGAACAAAGTTAATTTGGTTTAAAAAGTTAAACCAACCTTTGAGAATTTAACTCGAATTTATATAATTCGAGATGGCTTAAAATCGAGATTGAAATTGAATTAGTTCAAAATTGAATTTGATTTGAACTAATTGGATTTGTGATTGAAGATGGATAAGTTTAAAAATTTAAATGGAAAATTTGAATTGGATTAAATTGAAATGATTTGAAATTGAAGTGGGTTCAATTGATATTAGTCCAAATTGATTGGAATAATTTGAAATTATAATTTAAGTTGAATAGGATTAAAATCAAATGGAATTTGATTTGAAGTTGGAAAGAAATTAAGAATTAATTCAACTTGAATTGGTTCAATTTAAATGGAAGTGAAAATTTAAATTGAATTGATGAGAATGGAGATTGGGAATTGAATAGTTTGACTCTGGACTATTTTCAATATAAATTGTTTTAATATAAACTTATTTTTCAAAGCTATTTAGTATATACAACCTTTCTTTTTAAATCCATATTATTTTATATTTATTTTATAATTATTTTTTTGAGCTATTTAACCATTTTTCAATTTATAAACTAATTACTATTTTTCAACTATTTTATAAATTAATTACTATTTTACAACTATTTTGTAATTATCTAAAATTTTTGTAACTATTTAACTATTTTTTCACTATTTTACAATTAGTTAACTATTTTACAGCTAATTTGCAAACTAATAATTATTTTTCAACTACTTATCTATTTTAAAATTTCCGAACTATTTTCTAAAGATAAACTGTTCGGAGTTTAAACTGTTATTGATTAAATACCTAACTGAGATAAGAATGGAAGTGATAATTCAAACGAGAATTAAGGAAAATGTGATAAAGTGAATAGAGTTCAAGGTGAGGATATAGAAAGGAAATTTATTTGGTAAATAATCAATGAAGATAATTATGTAGGATGTACGTATATTATTCTATTCACATGGTGATTTGATCCAGATTCGAGCATGGAATTTCGAGGTAGTTATATCGATCCAAGTTGGGATTTTTCACTCGATTTTCGACGGCGAACCTGAATATGGATTGTTGATTGGTTCTGGATATTCTCTATCATAATTATGGCTATGCAAGGAGAATGACGGTATCTAATCAAGAAACAACATCTGTGTCCGCACTAGGAAGTCGGGTGGACGATACTAGTTCGAAAGTGAAATTATGTGATTGAGCGAGAGATCAAATTGGTATAGCATACGGATGATATGTGTATATCGTACGAATTTGAATGAAATTGATATTGAAAAGAGTAATCAAATTTGAATATTTGATTTTGAGTAAAGAAAGTTATATATCTTTGTCATAAAGATAAATCTCTCCTTGTTGAATCTATTGACGAAAAAAAGGATTTTGAAGGTGTTTTGAAGTATAAAAGGAATTTTATACAAGATTGAAATGATCCAATGTTTTTTTTAAAAAATATATATATATATATATATATTTATGTGTATATAAGGGATCTTATGAGGATTTTGGAAAAGGTTTTGGGAACATTTGGATTTGGAAAGGCTTTTTATTTTTGGGTAAAATCAATATTGAAATTTGGAAAGCCTAGTTTGAGAATTTTTGATTTTGGGATAATTGGTTTTGTGTAAAGGATCTTTGTATGAGGTCATACTAGGTGTTTGATTTGAAAGATACTATATGTGTATAGTATAAAGTGTTTTGATGATGGCTCTGGGGAAAAAGGCGCTTCCTTGAAATGAACTTCTCAGGAGTGGCACTGGGTGGTGCTTCCTTGAGCCCCAAGGGGGGGTTCTAAAGTTGATCCTGTGAGGAGGCCGGACAAAACTAGTTCCTGAGGATTATGAGTAGTGTATACCATAGCGAAAGTCGTGTGTGCTGCTGAGAGCCAACGGTCTACGTTTGATTTTATATCGGTAGACTGCGACCTATGGTAACATAGCGAAAGTCGTGTGTGCCGCTGAGAGCCAACGGTCTATGTTTGATTTTATATCGGTAGACTGCGACCTATGGTAACATAGCGAAAGTCGTGTGTGCCGCTGAGAGCCAACAGTCTGCATTTGTTTTTATATCGGTAGACTGCGGCCTACGTAGGAGTGGAAAAGTATCATTTTGATAGCGAAAATCGAGGGGCGCTGATGCCTACAGTTAGATGGACTTTTGCTGCGATGGCAACGTAACCCTGGAATGTAACTGTGATCTGCTGTGGGTTCCATGGCGTAATCGAGGGCCGCGGAGTGCCTACAGTTACATAGACTTTTGCTGCGATGGCAACGTAACCCAGGATGTAACTGCGACCATGGATGGGGATGATGATTTCTAGAGCATTCTCATCCAAGATATTTCCTCTATTTCCAAAAACCGTTTTCTATATTTTCAATAAAATTATTTTCCAAGTATTTTCACTGGGTGTTGAAACGGGTTTACCAAGTACTTAAAGATTTTCAGCCCTACGCCTGATCAATGTATGACTGAATTTTTGTGCGAACAAGGATGGACTGGTTGAGACATCAAGTTATAAAAAGTATTTTTATAAAAAGCTATTTTAATAGTATAATGTGAATTTAAAAGCATTTCTAAAATTTTAAAATAGTAGTGTTGGAATTTTGAAAAAAAAAGTGAAAGCAAATTCAAACTGGAATTATAAAAATATTTGAACTCGGGAAAATTTAATAAAGTGATTTTTTGTAATAAAATCGAATATTGATATAAAAGTTGGAGGTAAGCTAATTAGCTAAATAAATTGTTTGATGAAGTATATTAATAAAATTTAACTCGGTTGAATAAAATGGACTGTAAGTTAATAATGGAGTTTGAAAATGAATTCGAATTATAAATAGAATTCGACTTAGATTTGATAATAAATTAAATAAGAAGAGATATTGTAAAAATGAAAATAAAATAGAATTGGATCGAAATAGTGATGGTTTGAATTATAAATAACATTCAAGTGTGATATAAGTAGTATTTAATGAAATTTGCAAGTAAATTAGATATAAGAGAAGTGTTGTCCAATGAAATGAAAGTGAATTATAATAGAAATGGTTTGAGTTGCAAGTAAAACCCAGGTAAATAGAAATAAATTGTGAATAGTATTGTATAGATAAAATAAATTTGAAATTGAATTAAGTAGGTGAATTTAAAATGGGGTAATTGAATTAAATAATAAATGGATGAAGTCGATTGAATAAAAATTAAATCAAAGTTTTAACTGGACTTGGGTTATCGGAATGAACTTAAGTTATGAGACATACTAATTTGAAGTAAAATTATTTAAGTCAATAAAAGCTTGGTTTCGAGTGAAAATAGTAGAACATTAAATAAGGATTTGGGTTAAATTTATTTGGAAAATGGATATTAATATAAGCATCGAAGGGGTCAAGCTCAATGAAATAATTTTAAAATGAATCCAATGCGAAGATGAAATGAAATGCAATGAATGGTTGGTGAATAAATTTAGAAATAAAATGGAATTGAATACAGAATGAATTGAAATTAATTTAAAATAGTTATAAACTTAAATAAATACTCTATTAAGAGAATATTGTCAAATTTGCATAGAATGAATTGTCGTTTGACGTAAATGAAAGAAATTAAATTCCATGGGTTTAGAGAAGTTAGATAACTTGATTTTGAAATCAACTGAATTGAATATGAGCTTGATTGGATTAAAACTAAATTGAATGTAGGAAATTGAATTGTAAACCATTAAAATGGAATGAAATGGCTTATGAATTGGTTGGAAGCAATTGAATTAGCTTTAAATCATATAAATCGCTTATGGGAAGCGTTTGGTCCTAGCTTGTTGTTTATGAAATGCACGTGTTTAGCTATTGAAAGTAAGTGAAATGCTAATGAATTTTCTATATATGGCACTTACATATTTAAATTGAGTAGGTATAGGTACTTGAAGGCCGTTTGGCTGGATTTGGATTGCGCTAATTGCTAAAATAAATAAGCCGCTTGCTTAAAATGCTAAATAAAGGCACGCCTACGCAATAAAAATAGGAAATATGAACTATTTTTGTTTTTCCGACCGGGTGGGTCAATGTATATATATTTTTATCTCTTGTCAAATTGCAAAAGCTCCTCCGTACAAAGGGGACTCTGCCAAAAATTTCTGAAAATTTTGGGAGTTAGAAAATTTTTGAAAAAAATTGGAAAATTTTCTGTTAGCAACAAAACGATTTCAAAGTTGAAACTGAAATAAATTAGTGAATGAAACTAATTTAAAATAATGCTATGAATCAGTTATAAATGAAAGATAAATGCAATATTCAGAATTGAAGACAAATTGAATTCATATGGAAATGGTAAAAACTAATTTGAATAGAAGTAGATATGAAAACTTCTGTAAGGAAATGTATGAAATGATTTTAAAAGGGCTATGATTGGATATTATGGCTAAGTAACTTATGCAGGCATTATAAGGAGAAAAAGAAAATTGGATTTGATATCAGAAGATAAATTTGAATTGCCCGATTATTAAAATTTCTATATGAAATTGGATTGGGTTTTTGATCTAGCCACGTGGCCTTTTGTTTTCTTTTGAAATTTTTTAGCCGGTAGAGGCATTTTGTAGTTGTACTGAGTAAGCCGCGCAAAGGAGACGCTTGCAAAAAAATTCGAAAATTTAGAGAGTTGGAATTTTTTTGGAAAAGTTGAGATAATTTAAATTTGAATAAGTGGAGTAAATAATGTTGTTGGAAACTATGGAAGGTTTTGGGAAGTTGGTTGAGGTGATAGTGGGTCTTTAATAAAAGATAATTGGTAGGATGTTGAATTGTGGGTATTGGGAAAGGTAAACGGGTATTGGACCATTCTTCCTAACTAGTAATTTCGGGGACGAAATTCTTTTAAGAGGGAGGAATATGACGACCCGGAATTTCTAACAATTTAAATTGGAATATTTAATTAATTTTAAATATTTAAAAATTAATTTTTAAATAGAATTCAAATATTATTATTAATAGCAATTAAGTTATTGGATTCAATGAACTGAAATTGGGAGAATTATTGAATCTTCAGGTTCAAGCCTGTTAAAAATAATTTGAAGGCTTGTAAATTTATAATGATGATACTAAAGATAATAGAATGGTTGAAATTTAATTTAAAGGTGATTTGTTCAGTTTTGAAATTATATCGTTTAAATTGAATTTAAAAATAGCCTTCCGAGGCACGGTCTCGGAATTTGATGAAACTAATTCCATTGGATTCGAAATAGTTAGTTATTATCGGATTTCAATTTTCGTAGTAATCGGAGTTGACTCCGGAAGCTCAAAATGCATAGAAACTATTATAATCGATTTAATCTAAAATTGATCGTTTTCTTCCGTAACTCGCGCATGCAATCAAATTAACCTCCGAAACACGTTCCATTATGTTCGGAACACGGGAAAAACCTTATAAACGCCTGGCGGCTTGTCAGATTCGAAGTCCGTTCGAAAAGCTTGTAAAATTTAAGGATATTAATAAAATAAACTGTAACCTTCTTCAAGACGTCGTTTCTTCCTTTCCAAACATGCCACTCTCTCCTCTTAAAGTCGTATCTCCTCCTTCATACAAAATTCATTCTCCTCCCCTCTAATTCATTTTTTTCGACATCGAATTTTAAAAAATAAAATAAAAACTCGAAAACATGGGAGTTGTGTCTTCAACCGATCTAACAAATCAACCTCGTCCTCGTCTTCATCCGGTCGAACATCACAAACGAAGCTGTTCAAAGGGGAAGTCGATCGTGATTCTAGAGTTTGGATTTCTGGGGAATTCGGCGACAGTCAAAGTAGCAATTTCATCGGCAGTAGGCTCGAGGTCACGAGGTGGCGAGCGATGATGGGGCAGAGCGAGCAGCTAGGGTTCGCGTTCGATTGGGGATTCGTGTAGGTTGCGATGATGCGTTCTAGTATGGTTTCGTGAAAAGGTTATGGGGGAAGGTGCAGTGAGGTGGCTCGAGCGATGTACGGTGCTTACCAGTGAGGCATGGTTGAGGTGAGGGTTTCTTCTTCTGTTTTTCATTATTTTTTTGAAATTTGTATTTTTAATTTAAAAAAAAGGAAAAATAAATAATTACAGTAAAGTATAGGCTGTTCTATTCCTAAAATTAAATCAAATAAATACAGATTGAAATATATATGAAGTTTAAGATAGAAAATTACTTTTATATAGAAAGACTTTGGAAAATTATATATATAGAAATTTTTAAGTGTAAAGTTATGTAAAATCAGTTTTTCCCTGTATTTTATTTTTAAGTATATGTGTATATAGATAACTATGGAAAATACTTTTTAGCAGCCTGTTTTAAATTAACTTATTTAAATTATTTAGCTCCTAAGGAATTATTTAAGGAAAAATTTGTTAAATTAAATTAATGGATTGTTTGGTTATTCCAAATATTAATAAAACCATACGATGTTTATATAAGGTCCAAATCAGGTAGAGATGGTCGAGGTGGAATTGGATTGCCAAACAAAAATAAAAGGTGAGTAAATCTCACTCTGTTGGGTTTTTATTTAAATTTAAATAGTTAAATTTAAATAAATGGTTGATTGAATGTGCACTGATGATGATGTGACTTTGGTTTTGGTTGATTCTCGAGTTAATTGTGGTTTGACTCGAAGTATTGGGGTTTTAAGTTGTTTTAAACTTTAATCATAAATAAGAAAATGTTTTATTTTAAAGTTAATAAGGGCTTAGTGATTTGTGATTCATTAAATTAGTAGGGTAATTAAAATGGATAATTAATTAATTCAATTAATTAATGATTTGGGTTAATTAATTTAGTAATTAAAGGTTTGAATTAATTAATAAATTAAGTTTTAAGTTAATTAATTAAGTGTAAGTAATTCAGAATAATCATTTGATGGTTTGATAAATAATTACTTAATGAAATTAATAAAATATAATTACTTTGTGTAATTAATCAAGAGATTAATTAAGGAGAAATTTGATTTATTTAATGAAGTAAATAAATGGATAGTTAATTACAGGTTGAGATAAATCAAGGATGATCAATATTGTGGTTTTGCTTAATGTAATTTATTTAGATTAGGATAAATTAAAATATAATTGGAAATCATTAATTTATATAATCAATGACGTAAATAAAGATTGATTAATTAAATGAATTAATCAATAATAAGTGACTTATGAGAAGTTAATCGATACAAGTAATTAAGGATTAATGTGATTAAAATAGTTATTTAATTCATGAAGTAATTAAGATTACTTATTCATTCTGGTTAGGAAAAATTAATGTCGTGAAATTAATTAAAGATAATTACTTGAATGTAATTGAAAGATAATTAATCCATTTTGATTAATCAAGATGAATGATGAAGGTAAGATTGATTAATTGATTTGAAATTAATTAATGGCAAGTGAAGAATTATAAATGGTTGACGTTAGAAATTCAATCAAAATTAATTTAATTAATATTGGTAGCGAACAAGCTTTGCTTATGGGTGATTGGATGGTATTGGATGCTTTGAATGAGTTGATATCTTTGATATGAAATGTTGTGTATTTCATTCAGATAATTTGGGTTAGGATGACATGAGATTCGAAGATACCGGGTTCGGGTGTTAGGAAATGCCCGAAACCACTTCGAATTTTTATAGATTGATATGCGAAATCTAGAGGCTGTAATGAAGTGATTTAAAGGAATTCGGCTATTTAAATCAAAACTCTGGTACTTATAAAATGAATGTGTGGAATAAGTGATGTTTTGTAATAAATTGTGACTTTGTAAATTGGTTTGAGTTACCCAAGGTTCTATATAAGTTGTATGCTTTGTATTTCATGTTAGATGAGTTTACTCACGCTGGTTTTTAGCCTGACCCGGGTGTTACTTTGGTGTAATGCTTGGTCAAACTGAGTATTACAGATTTTCAAGTAAGGTCGTTCTAGAGCTTATGAGGTGAGATGGATGGCAGGAACGTATGTAGTATTCACTGTAATATATTTTTGAATATATGAGACATGATGATTGTGTATTTTTTAGTTACTGTATATATGTGTAACTCTGATATAGTATAAATGTAATTGACAGATGCAGAATGCTTTGTAAACTGTTATTATTTACTATTATATTTTATCCGCTGCGAATGTGAGATGTTTGATGTTTCTGATATTCTTCTTCTACCTCTTTCTTCTTTTTCCTAACTATCTGAAATTTTCGGGATCGAAAATTTCGGGTCGTTACAGAAGAACTCCTTGAAACAGAATCCGGAATACAGAATCTAGAAAGATCAACTGATTTAAATGCAATAACCACCAACCTGATAATTTGATTAAATTTGTATATTTAGAAGATTAAAAATAAGAAGGGAAGGCAGTGTTATAGAGAGCCTTGACTGGTCTTAGAAGACAAAATAAAGTGGGGTTTGAGACAAATATATAACAAAGAAATTAAGAAGCAAAAAGGGATATGGATCCTTTTTCCTCTTACCTTTTCATCTCATATTGAATCAAAATTCCACCCACTTCTCTCCTTATGGCCGGCCACTCCAGGTTTCTTTTCGGGTCTCCCAATTACTTCAAGCCCGATCAAATAAATGTGCAATTAAGTCAAATACGAAAGCATATCGATCTCTTATATTGATACATGTGTCTAAAACAATTCTACACACACTATTTAATATTGATAAGAAAAAATAAGTAAAATTCTATAATTAATAGTAGATAAATATTAATTAATTTATAATAACTATAATTAATTAAATCAAGTGTTAACAAGAGTATTCAACATTTAGTTGTGTGACCCTTAGGTGTAAATTCGTTCACTAATTAATATCAAACAATTTGAATATTAATGTTCATATGTCAATTAGCAAGTGTTTGAGATTATGGAAAAGTTTATCAATTACATAACTTTGGTAAAATCCAATTTTAATTTATTTAAGCATTACTAAGTATTAACCATTATTTACACCAATTCACTTCGTAAAACCATATCACATTAGGACTTATGGAATTTGGTAATGGTCAAAATTCCAGTATCATCCATATTCAACTTTATAGTCCACAAACAAAGTCCCAAGTTCAATGATAATAATAATTGTCAATCGAACTGCTCTGGCCGAAGACTATGACTTTGAGTTGACTTTAATTGATCGTGATACTAATCTCATATAACCAAGGAGATGAATTCTCTGTTAAATAGTGTCGCACTTCGAATGCTTTCACTCGACCCAACTATAGTCATTCGATGGACGCTCTACCATGATCTAACTATAACCAATGTAGAGTTTCCAAATTCAAGCTTGATAGTGTTCTCAGGTCAAGAGAATTATGTTATTTTTTCACATCAATAATTTCTATTTAGCCTTAGTTATATTAACTAACAAAAAACTACTGAGTGATTCATTCCATAGTTATATAATAACTATTAGACGTAGCCCCTTGGTTTCCCAACAATCATGAGTAATACATTTCCCAACATTTGGAAACCGTCTCGTACTCTAGTCTCAATGGAGTATCGATATCTGGTCTTGATACATCTTGAGTATGTATATTCAAGATGGTATATTTATTTTATTGTAAAATAATCGTATATGACCTCAACACATTGTAACTATTATCATAAAACTTACCATTTACTGGTTTTATATTAAATATACTTTTAATTAATTAATATATTATATCAAGTACATAATATAAAAAAACATATTTTATTCCAAATAAGATTGGTCATCGAGTTAGATAACAATCACATAATTGATGCTCGGGTATATCCCTAACTTTATCAATATTCCACTTGCACTTGGAGCCAAATATGGAATCTCTATCTCATCCCTTCCATCAGGTTGATGAGAACCGATTGAGTTAGACCCTTCTTAAGTAAAATTTCTATGTTGTTTTAGTTACTACCCTGTTGGTCAACCTCCAATGGTGATAAACTGCCTTTATTTTGTGAAACTAGTCGGAGTATGTTTCTCGACTTCTAGAGAGCTCTTACCATTACATTTTTATCATATAACAATAATCTTGGATTCTCAATACTCGGAATCTGTAACTCCCCTAAATTTTAATAACGTTGTTCAAGGGATTTAATTAGATAAATAAAATAGAGTAATGTAAATACTAGAGTGATAATGAGATTGAGATTTGAAAATTTAAATTAAAGGTCGAGCTTAATTAAATAAATGGGCTATGAAAGGTTTCATATGTTAACTAATAAGAAAACAGTTAACGCAAGGGTATTATGGGAATTGCCGCCATCATGATTCTATTACCCATAAAATCATTGTTTCATTTTTCTATTCACGTTCATTTTTTATAACTCTAAAACGTAAATCAAAGAGGAGTAAGCTGGCCATTACCTAGGGAAGAAAAGGGGAAAATCAAATTAAAGCTATGGAATCAAGCTAGGGGAATTAATCAAGGATCAAATCTCAAATTCCTTATCCAAAACAAAATGAAAATCAAAACCATCTCTATCTTGGTTTTTAATAATCATTTGATTTCGAATTTAAGTTTAAATCCGTAATGATGATCTTTGATGATGATATGCTTGGATTTCATGATATGATGTATTCAAACAAGCTTGTTTGATAATTGTTTTATACGGTTTTAAGGCTAAAATCAATTATTTTGGATTTCGAATGCCATGAGGAAATTATATATTATGTAAAATGTAAGTTTGGAGATGGGTCTAATTTTCTATAATTTTCCAAGCTATGGAAAGTTTATTATGAATTTTTGAAGGAAGAAATGAATAAATTGAGTTTAAAATTATTTCATCTATTATTTGAAGGAATTTGGGTTTTAAATTAATATATGTTAGACAACATATTAAAAGTGAATTTCTATGATTTTCGGGAATTTTCCTATGTAATTTACTATGGAAATTAAATTCTTTTAGATGGAGGACTTAAATGTTTTATTTATTTTACTTAAGGAAGGGCTTATTTGCTAAATTATTTTAAATTAGATTCAGCCATGTTTTGTTGTAAAGGAAATTTTTTTTAATTGCCTAGTTATATATACTCTGATCATCCAAGGGGGCATCTTTATATGTCGCTCTTGGTGTATGTTGTAATAATTATATTTTCTCGGAATGTGGTTCTCGAACATGGGATTATGTAACAAATGTTAAAATGATTTGAAATGGAATATGAAAGTTGTTTTATGATTTTTAAAATTTTCCATGTCAATGTGTTTATATTATATCAATTTATCTAACATTACCGTATTTGGTCACCAATGATTAATAACTATGGATGGCCGCAACATCTGTGACCGTTAGTTTTGGGCCTCCAATTGAGGGATGGTACAGAATCAACCCTAGCCCACTTATAAATTTAAGCATTTATATTTATACATTGCTTTTATTGTGGTGTTATTCAAGGCGTTGTACATAGTCTTCTCGCTGAATTAGCCACAACCTCTTATTTGGAACATTTCCAACTTAAAGCTCCTTAACTCAGGTTTGAACATTAATTTAATACATACATATTATACTCAATATCACTGATGAAGTTTGAGTCCGTACACTCCATCATAAGGAGTTCATTGTTCCTATAAACAGTTCTCTAATATTTCATTAATATTTGAGAACACTCTTAGCTACCATTTAGTGACCATAAGTTAGATTTGCTATTTGTTTCATGTATCATATACATTCGCTAAATGCAACATTGTAAACAATACAACATATATGATAATTCTTACTGCCAATACATAAAGAATCCATTTTACATGTTCCACTTTAAACATTTAATATGGCATTTATGCATATTATTTGGGACATTCTCAACCTCCTTTTATACCGATTATAAAAGTTACCGTTTACAAATCTAATGTTGAGCATTAACAACCAAACTATATGATTTTAACTCCAGTACAACACTGGTAATCATAAGTTTGTTGTTTTCCTTTCAAAAATATTTTAGTACCTTTAATAGTTCTTTCTTATGGGCACGTGCATCCTATGCATTTTGACTGAAAATCAAGTTGTTTGATTTTTCTTTCAAATTCTTACTCAATTCTGATGCTTATAGAATGATACTTTCGTATCATTTCTTATATCATATCCGAAAACCCAAAAATTCAATATTTCTTCCATTAACTTTGAGACACATTAGTTGTTATATGCAAACTATCTATCCTAAATCATTATTTAAAATTTTCCATTTCAACGTATATGCATCAAAACTAAAGTCATATCAAGCGATAATTTTATGAGTACGTCCGAATTAACTTAAGCACGTTGAATAACGGATCTAATATGCTAATTTCAACAATTTAAATTTACTATGTTATTCTTATTAATATGACTCATAATATTCCAACTACATCAGTCTTTCTCTTGAAGATACATTTGTGGTTGATGGATCATATCCCTTCAGGTACAACTATCAAATCATATTATGCTACTACAGTTGGAATCAAATTTGGATTTGAACATCATACCATGTCGTAGAGTTAATACTCTTAATGGTTTAAGTTACAGCCGAGGATTATCTATTCTCAATATTGATATAAAAAACTCATAGTTTCTCTTCAATATGCAAGAAATATTAGACATTCTTATGAAGGTTAGTTAATTTCTTTTCGTTTTTTGTAATCATTTTTATTCTTGGATCGTATCCAAATCCATTTTACTACCAATAATCTCTAAAAGAAAAAAATTCGATATGAAATTGGTATATCTTAAAACAACAATTGTTTCTCGGTGCAATGAACTAGGTATGCATAAACACTTTATGAATTGCCTTATATATAAAACTAATTTGACTATAGTTTAAAATACTTATTTTCAAAACATAAATTGGTCATCCAATAACTATCGTTTCTAAAACTTTGTTTGGGCAACTCATACAAGATCCCTCATGTATAATTATTGTGTGTAGTCTATCGACTCGCATAATCTGCCAATTTCTTGGCTTTTGGACATGTTAAGATTTCTTATAGACCCTTGTCTTGCATGATTTTGTAAATTATTCTTTAAATAAAATTAATTTTAACCATGTGTACTACATTTAAGTACATGACCTTACAAAAAGAAGTTAACTCAACTTTAGTCATCATCAATCGTACTTTGTTTAATCAAGTTCGATTAAGCCTTACCGATACATCGTTATATATCATAGGGAGGATTGACTTTTGGGATTGAATCTTTATTCATATTTAGGTATATTTGGAACTCTTTCCAATGTACTCACTATTACAACCCACAATTTTGATCATTTAATTGTAAATGTCTAATTAATTTTAAATATTTAAATTACAGGATTTTTGGAATTTAGTAATTTGAATTCATATATGATTAATCATTTAAATATTTAAATTGTAAATTGTATTAATTAAATGGATTTAATAATATTATCTAACTCTTTTAAATTAATAAATAATATTAATGAATCCATTTGTAAATTTATTTACGAATATAAATAGGTTAGATAAATATCAACAATTGGATTGAAAATATAAAATGATATTTAAATTTGTGAAATTAACATTCCGGGGCACTATATTATATTTTGAAGAAACTAGTTCCATTAGATACAGAATAATAAATTGTTGAACGTCGTCAAGTGTCATAGCGATTGGACATACCGTTTAGTCGTGCGAACTCGAAACGCATAGCGATTAATTTTAAATATTATTTTGTTTAAAAGGCTAACTTCTTTATACTTTGGAATTAGGCCTCAAGACTAGTTCCATTGAGTCCAAAATAGGGGTATTTAGCATATAATGCCAGTCGACACTCCTTGGTTAGAGTTTGAAATTTTTGGGTATGTGTTGTTGAACATTATCAAATAAAATAATAAGATATCATATCTTATTCACCATCAGCCTATACCCTCCTTTATATGCCTCTTCTTATTAATACTTACCGGGTAAAGAGAAACAAGTTTTTTTTTATTCCAAAAATCAAAATCTTGGAATATAAGCAATGATAAATCACGATTCTTGATTCTCGAACTCGTACAGCGATTGGCTTCGATTCTATGGTGGTTTGCATGTTTATGGTGAAGTTTGGTGATGAGCGAAGTTGTGGGCAGCGGCTAGGGCTCAAGCTAGTTGGAGATTTAGACATCGATGGGAGAATCGTAGGGAAGAGGAGTTTCTTGTGTGAAGTAGCACCTAATGGCCAAATTTTATGGATTTGGCTGGTTCCATGGGTGGTGCAACTTTTTTTAGAGCTATAGAGCATGTCAGGTTGGAATCGTATAGGGGACAGTGGAGGTGAAGTGAAGGTGTCGACGAGGTGTAGCACGCGAAGAGGAGTCCATCGACGGAGATGACTTTCGATTCCATTAATCCTAGCTCTGTATCAGTGGATTTTCATGCTCGCTTAGTTGGGTTTGGTGCTATGCTGTGCACGTTTGAACGAAAAGGAAAAATATGATTAGTAGTGAGGAAGAAGGATTTATTAAGGGAGATGGTAATTATTTTAGTGGTTAATGAGTTGGTTAAGTTATTTGACTATTTGATAACTTATAATTGTGTATCTCACTCACCGACGTCAGATTTAAACACCGTTTTTTTGCATTGGACTCATTGTCATCGAGATCTTTACAATGGAGTTGGTTTGGTTAGATTTGGAGTATGTGAAATTTTAGGCTAAAATCGAACGCCTATTCGATTTTATTTCAAAGTCGGAACGCTTTAGCAAAAAATGGATCAATATGAGTTTAACTAACATTCAATTTTACTATATCATATCTGTGATGCTATAAACTATTATTGATTGATTGGATGTCAGTTAAACGGCATGATTGATTGTTTATTGAATTTTCATTTGGAAATGGATGACATATTAACTTGATTGTTATGAACCCATATGATTATATAGAACCATTGTTTTAAAGGGAGAATTTATAGAGAGACACCGAGGGCTTTCTTGCCAATAATTATTTGTTTATATCCTTATGCTGTTATATTGTGATTAATTGAAATAAATCTTGATAATCCATTTAATTCATTTAAGTGTCGTTATAGCGATTTTCGCAATACCGTTAATTATTAATTTTCATCCCCAAAACCCTAACATGTGTGTTTTGAACTTGATCTCGTGATTTCATTAAATAGAATTTTGAAATTCATTAATCATACTAATTAATGGTAATTTAAATTAATAAACCATTTTAATTAATGGTTATTAAATTAATTAACTATTTTAACTAATGATGCTTAAAGTTAACTAATCATGTTAATTAATAGTTGTAACAACCCATTTTTCGACGCTCGAAAGTCGACATTAATACGTCCACTGTATCAAATGCCGCACAATCAAATGCCAAAAAACCGAATCGTTAGGGTTAAAGAAGAAGAGAGATAGAAGAAGAAACAGAACAATAACAGAATCTCACATTTCGCAGCAGAACAATATATAATAGATAAACGAATAATTTTTAAAACAAAGAACTATATCAGTTTATACATACATCATCAGAGTTTACAACGACACAATACAATATTGGCACTTATTTTAACTTGCTTACATAGAAATTTTGAGTTGCACCAATCCAAACGCAACAGACACTACATAGTATAAGCGCTACGTCTCGCCATCCAGCTTCACTCTCGATCACCATAGCAACTTCTTTACTTCGCTCCAGAACACTGATAACCTGACTCTAGGCTGTCCGTGTGGAAAATTATGGGCACCCAGAGTTTAGAAAGGGAACAATTAACTCCAGGTCAGTCATGGAACTGGTGCGAGATCTTAAAAACAGTTATTTTCACAAACAAAGGAAAAGAAATCCGCTATGCTTTTGGAAAATGAAACTACCATAAGTCCTCCCGCCACACACATAATGCAAACACATAATTGGAGGAGATTTCTCCTTATGATAGTCAAACATGCTTGATACACAAAATCCTTTTGATATTATTATTAGTGCATAGTGTGGAAAACACTTCAAAAGTACAATATTAATCTTAGCCAGCATAGACATTTTGCACTTATGCATACTATGGCTACCATGTTCAATAGTAGGTTACCGCCACATTCCATGGCAGGTTATAAAACTAAAACCGTACAGTGCTCGTATTGTTTCTGTGGATTTCCAATAGATGGTCAGGAAAAGGAACTTCCTACACCCAACGGAACGCCTTTGGAGGGGCTCCCCTAAGAACTTAACCAGCTCTCTGCCAACACAAGGACGAGTTACCTCACGCCATAATACAGCTATAATATAGGTAACTACCACAAGTATGTCATCCCTGGTCGTTACCGACCTTTATTCGAGGATCCTCAACCACAAAGCAACAACCACAAAGCAAAAAATTTGCAGTAACCACGTAAGTGAAGTATCTAGGCTACATACCATGATACCAACTTTTTCCAGAAGGAAATGGACATACCCTGAGGGCGCTACCCCCAAATTGTCTTACTACATCCTTCCTGTTTCGACCATACTCGGGTTGTGAGGTCCGACGGGGTCTCATCCACAAAGCTATGCTTTTCACAAAAGCCATGCTTCGATCAACAAACGGTCAGCAGCATTTCGTATTCCATATTACCAAATTAAGAATGTATCACTAGTAACCATCAACTACATAACCTCTAAGCTCGTACGTCTCAGAGAAGGGTGTTAAGCTAAGAGAATAAATTCTCCGCCACCGAAAGAAATGTATTTGATAGAAACCAGCTTTACATCTCAAAGTCTAACATCAGACATACATCCATACAAGTCCGTTTCGGGATCGAACGAAATCGAAGGCACTTCAAAGAATCCCTTGCAATCCAGATAATCACTAATCACGTCTGGAATCCCTATCACAAAGGGTGATATAATCTCTATAACGGAGCAACTCGGTGCAGAGACATTCGACGAGTAATCCTTTCGTTTTTGAAAATACCCTGTCTTCAACACCATCTTCAAATGCAATCCCATTTCGTCGTATTATCATTATTCGGAATGGGTTTTAGGACACAAAATCCTCTCCTGGTTAATCCGAATAATGAGCGCTTATTTTAAAAAAATAAGTTTTACATTCAGATTTCAAGCAAATCACAAAAAATTTCCACTTTAATCTTTTAAATAAAAGATCTAACATAAAGATTCGATGTGGTTTTCAAATATCCATATGGAATCCGACCCCCGGTGCATCGAAATTAAAATGTCGTTTAAAGGCCAATATTGATAGTCAGTTATTTAACCATAAATCAACATTCACAACAATCACGAGATTTAAATAGTTTTCCCCCAATTATTTATTTTCAACATATCTTCGCAAGATATTATTTTAACACTTCAATACGTTGAAAATGAATTTCAAATCACTTTCCTTATGAGGAATAAATTTCCAAGTATTTGTTTAATTCCATTGAAAATTCGTTGAGTTTGAATACTTTAAAATAATTTAAATCACTCATCTAAAACATATTTACTTGGAAAAAATAAAAACTATTTTAAACAATTATTTAAATATTAGTTATGAAAATATTATACCAATATCTCAAACAAAACTTCAAGTCCAAACTAATTTTAAAATAAAATTAGTAGATAAAGCATAAATATTTAAATAACCATTTTCTAAATCAAATATTAATTAAATCTTTAAATAATAACTTCTATAATTTACTAAATAAATCTTTTACTGTAGAGGTTTAAAAACAACTTAAGAAAATAATTTCACCAAAACAATCTTTTAAAAAAACCAACTTTTAAACTTTAAATTTATAATATAAAAGTTATTTTGAAAACATACACGGCTTTCCAGAGAGAATACACTTTCCATTTCAAATGGCCATTTAAATCGATAAATAAATCCTTTTCGATATATTTTTTAAATTTACATTCCAAATCCGTAAATTTCTTTCCACGCTTAAAAATAAACCAATGTTTATTTTAAAACAAATTTCCCTTTCCTTTATAAATTCCCATTGTGAATTTAAATTTTCAAGTATCCATTGATATAGAATTTTCAAAATCGATTTTCAAATATTTACTTTCAAACACCAAACCAAGTTCCAAATTAATTTCCAAATATATTTTTATTTCAAACACCAAATCGATTTCCAAATCAATTTCCCAAAGATTTATTTTTAAACATCAAATCAATTTTCCAAATTGATTTCAAAGATTTATTTTCAAAACACCAAATCAAATTTCAAATCGATTTCCCAAAGATTTATTTTCAAACACCAAATAAATTTCATTCAAATACCAAATTTATTATCTTTTAAAACAAATTCCTTTTTTCTTTCAAACTATTTAAAATCTGAATTTTAAACAAATTCTCCAACTTTTAATCTATTTATTAAAAAGTTTTCCCATATTTTGAAATTAATTCGATAAGATTTCAAAATCAATCTTTACCCATTTAAATTTCTTCTTTTAAATTCACCAATTCTTAAAAATGAATTTACTTAAAGTTTTCTACTTTAATTTCCAAAAATCCAATTTTTATACTTCTGGTATCCTACGATACTAAAAATATATTCGGCTATACCATAGCCTTCAACGATTTCAATCATAAATATAATCTTATACAGATTATAAATAAATCAACACATAGCATATGAAACAAATTCAAATATTTGAGGAATCCAGTTGGATCCCTCCAACCTGTTTTCCTGCATCCACAGATGTTAGCACAACAATTAAATACCAATTCCACTTCGAGGTGTAATATCACAGTATATGGGATTATATAAAATCATCTGCTATTATGCGACGCATAGGGTCTCATCCGCTATATAATGCGAGAAATCAATCACTTCAAATTTATATATACACACACTACCACATCCAAATAGTCAATCAATAACTGAAATTCCAATTTGAAATTTGAATGAGAAGATCTCACATTTGCTTTTATTTTGCAATCGATTTCCAATCACGATTTTGTCTTCAAAGTATTATACCTCATATAAACAATTATACAATCCATTAATATTCGAAATAATTGAATAATAAATTTTTGTTTTGATAGTTAAATTAACTAATAATTTTATTTAAAATAATTTTTCCTTTAATAATTTTTATTTTATCTAATAAATTAAATTTCTAACAAATTTTTCTTTTACGAATTATTTTCAGAAATTCGAATAACTAAATAAGTTAATTTAACACTTATTCACCCAATCCATAAATTTTTAAAACAACATGCAAATGAAAATATGTAGATGTATTATATATTTTTCTGTTTATTGCTTATTTAGAAATCTTAAAATTTACTGTAAAAATATTATTTTATTTAACTATAATATCGCAATAAAAATTATTATCAAAGTACCTCTATCTGACTTGCCGTTACGAGCAGCCATCACATTATGCCCAAACCCTAAACCTCGAGTTCGTCGAGCACAACGTCGCTTCATCGCGCCAACCATCGTGGCTCCACATGCACATGCCACCTCCATGCAGCACCACCTCCATTGCTTGCCTCATCGAGATTGATCGCGACTAAATCGCACCACCACCTAATGCCTCCTTCGATCGCACACGCACGTGCCACCTCCATGCAGCATCACCTCCATTGCTTGCCGCGCTGAGATTGATCGCGACAAAATCGCACCACCACCCAACACCTCCTTCGATCGTAGCTTCCCCCAAACTCCTCAGCAACTTCGACTTCGAATTCGAGAGGAAAAGTCGAAACAAACCCTCAAAAAATCGATTGATGCTACCGTCGTTGCTTTCTGGACCATGGCTTGTGTGAAGGCGACTCGATCGCCCTCGATTTCGAACGAAATCAAAAACTAGATCGTGGGAGCAGGTTTG
Source organism: Allium cepa (assembly GCA_030765085.1). Taxonomy (NCBI): domain Eukaryota; kingdom Viridiplantae; phylum Streptophyta; class Magnoliopsida; order Asparagales; family Amaryllidaceae; genus Allium; species Allium cepa. Next base: position 535,783,812 of record CM060928.1, read on the forward strand.
ATTGGAAAAGGAATCTTGGCTTGATTTTAAACGAAAAGAAACAGGAGGCCATTGTTAGTTTTGAAGCTTCTGTGTTGAATTTTTTTAGTTTTAAACGAAATAGCTTCGTATTTTTTTCTTCTTTTTTTATCTATTTGCATTAACACTATTACTTAAAAAAATCAATGCATGTAAATTTTTACAGAGAAAGTGGAACGCATGGTTGAATTTTTGTTCAACGTGTTTAATGCTACAGTATTCGTCTTTATTTTATTAAAATTTAAATTTAAATTATTTTCGAATTGTGCAATTCAAAATTTCGAACTCCAATCGAGGCACGACGCTAGGCGTTTATAATGTTATACGCCTATTCCGAACGCAATGGCAAAGGTTCTGAGTCTAAATTCGTTCGTATGGAGAAGATGGCTTTTTGGACCCAGCTATTAAATTAAATTTCGATTTAATTTTCAATGCGTTTGCTTATCGTACGGCCAAATGATCACTCCAAACACTACGAAAATTGAAATCGATAATAATACAATATTACGGATCCTATGGAACTGGTTTCGTCGAATTCCAAGGCTTTGCCTCGGAACGCTATTTTCAATTATCGATTTAAACGGTATAATTTCAAAACTGATCAAAATACTTTCAAATCCAATTCTGAAGCTTCCATTATCTTGAGTATTATCAATATAAATTTTCTAAGCCTTCAAAGTATTTTTTCAACAAGCTTAAAACTGAAGATTCAAATTTTTACCCAATTTCAATAAATTAAATTTAATAATTTTAATTGCCAAATTCATATTTATATTTGAAATTCAAGTTAAAAATAACTTCCAACATTTAAAATCAATTAAATATTTCATTTTCAAATGTTGAAAATTCTAGGTCGTTGCATTCTTCCCCCTTAAAAGAATTTCGTCCCGAAATTACTAGTTAAGAAGAATAATCGTCAACCCGTTCATCACTTTCCCAAAACCAAATAGTTTTATAAACTAGCCAAAGCAAATCTTTTTTATTAAAGGTCCATTATCATTTCAACTAACTTTCCAAAACCTTCCATAAATTCTAAACAATATTGTTTTCTTAACAATTCAAATTTAAATTTGAATTTGAATTTCAAATTATCAAAAATTTCTCAAAATTTTTTATAACTCTCTAAATTTTCGAAAAATTTCGCCAGCGTCTCCTTTGCGCGGCTGGCTTGGTACGCCTACAATAAGCCACCGCGGGCCCCCATATTCCAAAAGAAAATGAAAAGCCAAGCGGCTAGACAAGAAAATCATCAAATTTCATATAGAAATTTAAATACATACCTTTTTCGTGGAATTCAAAATTATCTTCGAAATCAAAATCCAATCTATCTTTTACCTTTAACATACCTGTATATCCTACTATCCAAAATGTCCAAATTCAACATTCAAAAATCTTTTTACACATTTCTTTACATAAGTTTCAATATATATTTCATTCAAATCCGTACAATATACATACATCATTTGTACGTAATATTAAATTCGATCGCTCACTCGATCACATAATTTCATTTCCGAACTAGTATCGCCCACCCGACTTTCTAGTGCGGACTCAGATCTGGCTTCTTGATCAGAAATCGTCATTCTCCTTGCATAGTTCTAAACTATGATAGAGAATTTCCAGAATCAACCAAAAATCAATATCCAGGTTCGTCGTCGAAAATTGAGCAAAAAATTCTAACTCGGATCAATATAATTATCTCGAAATTCTGTGCTCGAATTTTTGATCAAATCGTTATGCGAAAATAATATAAGTACATCCTACGTATTTATTCCAATTGATTATTAGCTATATCAACTTTCTTCTGTTTTATTCACATTCATTTTTCATTTACTTATTCACAATTATCATTTCATAATTTCCAGTTTAATCCTTATTCACTTTTTAATTAAGAATATTTTCTGGACTCCAAGTTTTACTTAAGAATCACATCATTTATTTCTTAAGTTTAATACAAGTATTTTACATACTTCCTACATTTATTGCCAATTCATTCCTTTGGTTTATATCCACTTATATTTAAACTGGATTTCCAATTCCATATAAATTCAATTTACTTTTCATTTATAATTATTGAATTGAATTTATTTCAAACCATATTTACTTTGTCATTCCTTCAATTAGTTTCACTTACTAATTTTATTTCAATACTTTGCTTTATTTGTCACAAATCAAAATCAATTCCAATTCCAATTATATTTGCTTACAAATTCGAAATTAATTTCAACATTCAATTTCACTTTCATTTTCTTGCTGTTGTAAAATCATTTATCCATTCACAATTTTATTTTCCACCTTAATAACTTTTATTCCATAACTATTTTTATCAGATTCCAGAGCCTTTCCAATATTTCAAAATCATAATTGAAATCAATCCAAATTATCTGTTGAATTTCCAAAACCAACCCCAGTTTTTCAAACAACTTCAATTTTAAATAATTTGGTAGCAATTCCTCTCTTGGAAACTCGAAAATGAACAATGATGTTGTCATGACCATCGGAATTATTTTCCAGTGACCGAAAAGAGTTTAGTTCTTTTATCCCTTCAAACGTTTTTCCAAACCTTTGAAAATCATTTTCAAATCAAAGGGATTTATCACCAAAATTTCAAATTTCAAATCCTTTCAAAGACATTTCCAAATATTCCTCTGGAATTCTATTTCAAATTGTAAATCACATTTACAAATTTATATTTACAAATCCCATTTGTATATGAATTTGTTTCCCAACCTTCGGTTACGTTTTCAATTTCTTATTCAATTTTACACTTGAATGATAATAATTTAATATTACATTCCTAACAAACAGGCAACCATATACTATAATAATTTATGGAAAATTGATTTCTTTTGTATAAAAAATAGTTTGGGTAAAATTATTTCATTTACCCGATTTTAAAACAATATCGTGTCGAATTATTCTGTACAAGTGTTTAGAGATCCCTATCAATAATGTTAATTACTCATATTGACCAGAATCCATATACCACTCAACGAACCAATCAACAATGTAAAACAATTTTATATTCAATAAAAAATACGCGCTCATATCTATTATTACACTCAAACTCATTCTAGAGTACTAGTGACTCTATCTCTAATGAGTATTCCCCACCTGAGCCAAGGTTGGTGCTTAACCAAATTCTTTGATGCCACTTTGTAACAATCCTATTTTTCGACGTCCGAAAGTCGACATTAACACGTCCACTGTATAAAATGTCGCAAAATCAAATGCCAGAAAAGTGAATCGTTAGGGTTAAAGGAGAAGAGAGATGGAAGAAGAAACAGAACAATAATTGAATCTCACATTTTCAGCAGAATAATATATAATAGATAAATGAACAATTTTTAAAACAAAGAACTATATCAGTTTATACATACATCATCAGAGCTTACAACGACACAATACAACACTGGCAGTTATTTTAACTGTCTTACATAAAATTTTTGACTTGCACCTACCCAAACACAACTGACACTACATAATATATGTGATATGTCTCGCCATCCAGCTTCACTCCCGATCTCCACAACAACTTCTTTACTTCGCTCCAAAACACTGATAACCTGACTCTAGACTACCCGTGTGGAAAATTATGGGTATCCAGAGTTTAGAAAGGGAATAATAAACTCCAGGTCAGTCATGAGACTGGTGTGAGATCTTAAAAACAGTTATTTTCACAAAGAAAGAAAAGGAAATCTGTTATGCTTTTGGAAAAAGAAATAACCATAAGGCCTCCCGCCACACACACAATGCAAACGAAGAATTGGAGGAGATTTCTCCATATGATAGTCAAACATGCTTGATACGCCAAATCCTTTTGATATTATTATTAGTGCACGGTGTGGAAAACATTTCGAAAATATAATATTAATCTTAGTCAGCATAGACATTTCGCACTTATGCCTAAGATTCACCGCCACATTCCATGGTAGGTTATACAACTAAAACCGTACAGGGCGCGTATTGTTTCTTTGGATTTTCAAAAAATGGTCAGGCAAAGGAACTTCCTACACCGAATGGAACGTCTCTGGAGGGACGCCCCCAAGAACTTAACCAGCTCTCTGCCAATACAAAGCTGAGTTACCACACGCTGTAATACAGCTATAACATAGGTAACTTCCACAAGTATGCCATCCCCGGTCATTACCGACCTTTATCCGAGGATCCTCAACCACAAAGCAACAAACACAAAGAAATAAATTTGCAGTAACCACATAAGTTAAGTACTGGGTTCCATACCATGATACCACCATTTTCAGAAGGAAATGGACAAATGGACATACCCTGAGTGTGCTACCCCCAAACTGTCTTGCTGCATCCTTCCTGTTTCGACCATTCTCCTGTTGTGAGGTCCGACGAGGTCTCGTTTATAAAGCTACGCTTTTCACAAAAGCCATGCTTCAATCAACAAATGATCGGTAGCACTTCGTATGCCACATTACCAAATTGGAAATGTATCACTAGTAACCATCAACTACATAACCTCTGAGCTCGTATGTCTCAAAGAAGGGTCTTAAGCTAAGAGAATAAATTCTCCGCCACCAACAGAAATGTATTTGATAGAAACCAGCTTTACATCTCAAAGTGTAACGTTGGACATACATTTATACAAGTCCATTCCAGGATCGAACGTAACCGAAGGCACTTCAAAGAAGCCCTTGCAATCTGGATATTCACTAATCACGTCCGGAATTCCCATCACAAAGTGTGATATAATCCCTATACCGGAGAAACTCGGTGCAAAGACATTCGACATGTAATCCTTTCGTTTTCGAAAATACCCAGTCTTCAACATCATCTTCAAATGAAATCCCATTTCATCATATTATTATTCGGAATGCGTTTTATGACACAAAGTCCTCTCTCGGTTAATCCGAATAATGAGCGCTTATTTTAAAAAATAAGTGTTACATTCAAATTTCAAGCAAGTCACAACAAATTTCCACTTTGATCTTTTAAATAAAAGATCCAACACAAAGATTCGATGCGGTTTCTGAATATCAATTTGGAATCTGACCCCCGGTCGCATCGAAATTCAAATGTCGTTTAAAGGCCAATATTGATGGTTGATTATTTAACTATCAATCAACATTCACAACAATCACCAGATTTAAATAATTTTCCCCAATTATTTATTTTCAACATATCTTCGCAAGACATAATTATAACACTTCAACACTTTAAAAACAAATTTCAAATCACTTTCCTTACATGGAATAAATTTCCAAGTATTTATTTAATTCCACCGAAAATTCGCCGAGTTCGAATACTACAAAATAATTTAAATCACTCATCTAAAAATATATACTTGGAAAAAATAAAAAATATTTTCAAACACTTATTTAAATATTAGTTATGAAAACATTATACCAATATTCATACAAAACTTCAAGGCCAAACTAATTTTAAAATAAAATTAGTAGATAAAGCATAAATATTTAAATAACCATTCTCTAAATCAAATATCAATTAAATCTTTAAATAATCACTTCTATAATTCACTAAATAAATCTTTTACTTTAAAGATTTAAAAAAACTTAAGAAAATAATTTATCCAAAACATTCTTTTAAAAAAACCAACTTTTAAACATTAAATTTATACTATTAAAGTTATTTTGAAAACATACTCGGCTTTCCAGGGAGAATACACTTTCCATTACAAAATGGTCATTTAAATTGATTAATAAATCCTTTTCGATTTACTTTTTAAATTTACATGCCAAATCCGTAAATTTCTTTCCACACTTAAAAATAAATCAATGTTTATTTTAAAACAAATTTTCCTTTCCTTTATAAATTCCCATTGTGAATTTAGATTTTCAAATACCATCGATATAGGATTTTGAAAATCGATTTCCAAATATTTACTTCCAAACACCAAATCAAATTCCAAATTTATTTCCAAATATATTTTTATTTAAAACACCAAATCGATTTCCAAATCAATTTCCCAAAGATTAATTTTTAAACATCAAATCAATTTTCCAAATTGATTTCAAGCATTTATTTTCAAAACACAAAATCAAATTTCAAATCGATTTCCCAAAGATTTATTTTTTCAAATAACAAATAAATTTCGTTCAAACGCCAAATTTATTATCTTTTAAAACAAATTCCTTTCTTTCTTCCAAACTATTTAAAATTTGAATTTTAAATAAATTCTCCAACTTTTAATACATTTATTAAAAACTTTTCCCATATTTTGGAATTAATTCAATATGATATAAAAGTCAATCTTTACCCATTTAAACTACTTCACCAATTCTTAGAAACGAATTCACTTAAATTTTCTATTTTAATTTCGAAAAATCCTAATTTTATACTTCTAGTATCCTACGATACCAAAAATATATTCGGCTAACACATAGCCTTCAACCATTTCAATCATATATATAATCATACACAGGTTATAAATAAATCAACTCACATCATATGAAACAAATTAAAATATTTGAGGAATCTAGGTTGATCCCTCCAACCTGATTTCTTGCATCCACAGATGTTAGCGCAACAATTAAATTCCAATTCCACTTTAGGTGGAACATCGCGGTATATAGGATTATATAAAATCATCCGCTATTATGCGGCGCATATGGTCTCATCCCCTATATAATGCGGGAAATCAATCACTCCAAATGTATATATAGATACACACACACACACTATATATATATATATATATATATATACACACACACTACCACATCCAAACAGTCAATCAATAACTGAAATTCCAATTTTAAATTTGAGTGAGAAGATCTCACCTTTGCTTTTATTTTGCAATCCATTTCCATTCCCGATTTCGTCTTCACAATATTATGCCTTATATAAACAATTATACAATCTATTAATATTCAAAATAATTGAATAATAAATTTTCGTTTTGATAGTTAAATTAACTAATAATTTTATTTAAACTAATTTATCTTTTAATAATTTCTATTTTATCTAATAAATTGAATTTCTAACAAATTTTTCTTTTACAAATTATTTTTAGAAACTATAATAACTAAATAAGTTAATTTTATTCACCCATTCCATAAATTTCAAAACAACATGCAAATTAAAATATGTAGGTGTATTATATGTTTTTATGTTTACTGCTTATTTAGAAATCTTAAAACTTATTGTAAAAATAATTTTTTTATTTGACTATACCATCCTTATATAAATTATTAAATCAAAATAATATCAAAGTACCTCTCTTTGACATGCCATTGCGAGCCGCCACCACATTGTGCCCAAATCCTAAACCTCGAGTTCACCGAGCACAACGTCGTTGCATCGCGCCGACCATCGCGTCTCCACACGCGAACACTACCTCCATGCAGCACCACCTCCATTGCTTGCCATGCGGAGATTGATCGCGAAAAAATCGCACCACCACCCAATGCCTCCTTCGATCGTAGCTTCCCCCAAACTCCTCAGCAACTTCGACTTCGAGAGGAAAAATCGAAACAAACCCTCAAAATATCGATTGTTGCTACTGTCGTCGCTTCTTGGACCATGGCTTGCGTGATGGCGACTCGGACGCCCTCCATTTCGAAAGAAATCAAAAACTAGATTGCGAGAGCGAGTTTGATTGGAAAAAAAAAATCTCGGCTTGATTTTAAAAGAAAAGAAACATGTAGCCATTGTTAATTTTGAAGCTTCTGTGTTGAATTTTTTAAAATTTTGAACAAAGTAGCTTCGTATTTTTTTTTCTTTTTTTATCTATTTGCGTTAACACTATTACTTTAAAAAGAAATCAACGCATGTAAATTTTTACAGAGAAAGTGGAACACGTGGTTGAATTTTCCTTCAATGTGTCTAATGCTACAGTATTCGTCTTTATTTTATCAAAATTTAAATTCAAATTTAAATTGTTTTGGAATTGTGCAATTTAAAATTTCAAACTTCAATCGAGGTGTGATGCTAGGCGTTTTAAATGTTATAGGCCTACTCCGAATGCAATGGAAAAGGTTCCAAGTCTAAATTCAATCATATGGAGAAGATAGTTTTTTGACCCAGCTATTAAATTAAGTTTCGATTAAATTTTCAATGTGTTTGCTTATCGTACGGCCAAACGATCACTCCAAACACTACGAAAATTAAAAGCCGATAATAATACAATATTGCGCATCCAATGGAACTGGTTTCGTCGAATTCCGAGACTGTGCCTTGGAAGGCTATTTTCAAATATCGATTTAAACGATATCATTTCAAAACTGATCAAAACACTTTCAAATTCAATTTTGAAGCTTCCATTATCTTCAGTATTATCACTATAAATTTTCTAAGCCTTCAATTTTTTTTAAAAGCTTAAAACTGAAGATTCAAATCTTTACCCAATTTCAGTAAATTTAATTTAATAATTTTAATTGCCAAATTCATATTTATATTTGAAATTCAACTTAAAAATAACTTCCAACTTTTAAAATCAATTAAATATTTCATTTTCAAATGTTAAAAATTCTGGGTCGTTACAATAGTTTTGAAATTAATTAACTAACTTAATAAATGATGTTTTATACTTAGCTAATCATTTTAACTAATGATTATTTGGGTTTAAGTACTTATTTTAATTGATGATAATGGAGTCTAATTAATCATTTTAATTAGTGATATTTGAAATTAATAATCTTTTTAACTAAACAATATTTAAAAGAAGTAATCATTTTATATAATGATATTCGAATTTGATTAATTACTTTAATTAATGATGTTTAAAAAATTAATCAATCTATTTGATTTATGAGATTTGAAACTATTTAAGCCATTTTAATTAATGATATTCAACTTTACTTAATCATTTCAAAATAATGATGGTTTAAATTTAGTTAATTGTGTTAACTGATGATTTTTGTAAATTTATCCAACCATTTTAATTAATGATGTTTTATAGTTAATTAATCACTTTAACAAATGATGTTTTAATTTATCATTTTAACTAATAACGTTTGAATTCAATTAGTCTAATTAATTAATGATTATTTGAAATTAATTAGTTGTTTTAATTTATGGTTTTAAAAATTACTTAATCATTTTGATTAACGATTATTGAGATAAATCATTCATTCTAATTAATGATTCTTTGAATTTAATGCATGTTTTTAATTAATAATATTTAACGTTAATTAGTTGATTTAATTAAAGTGATTAAAGTAAATTAACTAATATAATAAAAGTGTTTTAAGTTAATTAACTTGTTTAGTGTTTTAAAGTAAACAAACCGATTTAATAAAGATTTTAATTTTAATTTACCGATGATATAAAAGTGTTTGGAAATAATTAACTATTTTATTAAGGATAACAAATTTATTTATTTAAAAGAGATTATAAATGTGATTAATTATCTTTCGGGATAATTAATATTGTTTTAAATTTTTAAAGGTATTTAGATTGTTTTATTTTCTTTTAGGATAATGAATATTGTTTAAAATTTAAAAATGATGGTCTTAAATGAGAAAATCCTTTAAAAGGAATTATTTATGAATAAAGTTATGTGTAAATTGTTTGGGTTTATAGTAAACAATGTTTATTAACATTTGTTTTAACCCTTGTTTTAATACACTTAGTATTATAAAATTTGTCTTTTAAAAGAACATTTTAAAAGGCATTTCTAAAGGTGTTTTACCAGTATTATAGTATGGAAATCAAGCACAAGTTTAGTTTTAAAAAGTAACGTTTGATTCGGTTATGGAAAAGTAACTCCATAAACTAAATCACTTATATGGAAAGGATCTAGTCATACTTTTGACGCTAAACGTTAAGACTTGGACTCATTTCTATCTTGAAGGTTAAGAATGACGTCAACGCGATGCCTAGAGGTAACACTACTTCAACTTGGCTAGCTTCATTTCAACGTAGAGATAGCACTTGTTTGGAATCGATGAGTAGTGTTAAATATATGATATTTAATGTCCGTATACGATCATTTTAATTATCCCCGATAGTTAATTTATTCATTGTCGGATCCAGCTTTCTTCATGGTGTATCGTTTCGCTATAAAAAAAATTGTTGCTTTTTGAGCTTTGATTTCCTTTGCCTAAACATGACTAAATCCAAAGCGTGAGTGGAGGCCAAGCTATGTGGGGTTGCTCCCTTTAGGATACTTTCACATATCATCTTGATTGGATTCGGTAGCGCTACTAGATGTGAAATATTCGGATACTTGGTAAGGTTTGGCAAGGTCCGGCCTGGAGGTTTTCGAAAAGTGTTATAGAGTAAATGAGCTTCTCAAAAGTATATTACTAGAGGTATATTTCAAGGGGGATGCACTTTCCTAGTCATTTGTTGGAAATTTTCCTTTCCTTATTTGATTCGAACCTTTGAATCTGTTTTTCTTCAGTTGCAATGGAAAGAGTCGACCACTCTTCGTGATGTTTAAATATTGGTTTTGACTATTCTATCATGTTTGGACCGTCACCCTATTTTGTCCATTCTACCAAGTTTGGACTGTTATCTTATTTTGTCCAGTTTAGATTTTGCTCAGATTATTTTCATTCTTTTAGGTTTGGTTTTTAATACTATTTATGTCCATTCTTATTTGGATTTGTTTCCTGTTGTTTATCTCTACTCTTTCCTATATGGATGTTATTTTTATGAGGTAAAAAACCGTTTTGCATTAGCGGCGCAGTCTCACTGAACTTTTATACGTTCTCAGCTTTCTTACGTGGTATTTCCAGACTGATTCGTGTGTTACTTCATCATAATGCTCGGGTCATACCGAATATTTATCCTAGTTGGCATTTATGTTAAGGAGTTCTCGGAGAGGAGCTGGAGGTTCACTTATCGTATTGTTTTATTTTCCGCTGTATTATATAGTATCAATATCAACAATTGTAAGGTTTGGATTTTATATCTATCCCGCTGATAAGGTTTGTTTTTAACTCTGACATACTCTGTATTTTTGGAGTGACACTTTTTACTATTCTTAATATATTGTCAATTTCACTGTGAGGTTCTGATTTTCTCTATTCTCTTTTCTTTTCTTTTTGTTTACCCTAACAATCTGCCCCTTTGTCGATTGGATGCTCGACATTTGAACACAGTGGTAGTATTCGTTGCTGAGTTTCGATGGTCAAAAAGGTGGTTCCTCACACTTACCTATTTGATTAAATTGAACTATTTTATTTTCTATTACACATTATTTTATTCATTCCCATTTTATGTTCTACGAGCTTATCATAGACATATTACATGTGTATCAGATACATATTTTCATGCATGTGATAACTCATCAGTGAATGCATTGAAGTACATAGAATCATTTTAATATTAATAGATTATGATTGCATGCTGTATCGATTCGAAGATTTCAAAAACTCTTATGATGCTCCCATTTAATGGGTGCTTTGACCTTTATTTTTTGAGATATAATTCACTAGCACCATATGATTCATAATAATATAATCAAAGAATTATTTCTTCAAACCGTGGCTTAGTTCATAATTCCAAAATAACTGCAAATAGATTTAGATACTTCTGTACTTTTTAATGCAATACAAATGCCAATATCATAGTTTTAGTTTATAAGGAATATTCATACTGGAATAAAGCTACATTTGTTTTTTTGTCAAAATTGAAAAGTGGTTATTATTCATAAATAATGCTCATTATGTCTTATGAAAACAATTTTCATAACTTGATGGGCAAATAAGTGCTATATGGCATTCTTCCATTATTTCTGCCATTACTATAATAGCGTATGAAATACAAAGCTTCGTTCAACCACTTTGTATAGGCTATTTATGTCATCTACTTCAACTAGTTTACACTCGATAAATTTCAGATCCAATATCTTAAATTCAAAGAAATAAATCTTATAGAAAATAGTTTTCTATGCAAAAATTCATTTGGAATAGAAATCACATTTCTCATTCCAATGTTAAGTATCTATTTTTATTTTACAATTTTTATTTTCGAATTTCTTCTTGAAGCAGAAGTGACCATTCAATCTCTTTTTCCTAATTGTGCCTTAGGTGACGTTCACTCTTATACATTTGAACTCCTTTCTGAACAGTTAAACCATTCAAAGAAAATCCTTACTATGATATCATAACTAAATCTTTACAAAAGTGCATTTGGTCATTCTTAACTTCTAAGGATACCAAATAAATTGCACTTAACGTAAGCTGATCAAAATGACATTTCAGTGATCGAATTCTTAGATCTAATTTATATTTTTTGGTCGAGTGTTACATTTAACATGACTTGATCATGATTATAATCAATCATATTGAATTCATGATCTCAGACTATGGTTTATATGATTAGTTCAATTGAAATAATTTCATTAAGGTTTCGTATACTATGAGTGGTGACTGTTCACCATGTAACGTTTATATATAGTAGGAAATGGATCAAATATCTATATACTCATATTGCTCTTAGAGTTTGAAACTCATTGAAGACAACATATAGTCTTGGATAAGGAAACATGTAAGTGACCAAGATATGATCGTATTCAGTAGTTGTACAATAAGGCGCTCGCATAGGTATTAAATTGATAACATGCAAAATTTATTAGTCTGATGCCCCAACTCTATACTCACACTAACTAAGGACACTACTGGGTAATGCCATCAATTAGTACGAAGAATGAGGCTATTGAGGAGCGACCATCTATGTAATTGCTTTATGCAAGTACCGATATGTCAGATAGTATGTCATGCATTAATTTCAAGAGGAAATTTAACATATCAAATACAAACTCAAAGCTACTACACATTGGCTATGTGGCCCTCGGAAACAAATATAAAATAAGCATAACACAAATCAGTCACAGATATTCATATCACTAAGGCGGAAACAGATATGAATATAACACACAGAAGCGAACATCGAAGTAGTGGTCATACAAGAGCCACAACATCACAAAAGATTAGGTACTAGTGCTAGACAAAAGAATATGTATACATCAAGGAGTCTCTATCTCGATTGTATAAAACCAAAAACTACTAAGCTAAAGTAGTTAGCCAAAAGTCAGATGACGGTCTCTGATAAGAAGTCAAGTAGAAGCATCTGAAACACCTCGGTCTAACCCGAGTTATTTAACAAGAAAAATAATAAATGGATCAGTTTAGCTATGAATATCATATAAGATGAGATAGGATAAGAGATATGACATATATATATGATAACAACAAAAATCATACAATATTTCAAATTTTATCATACACCAAAAAGAATGTCATATTCTTTATTTTTATTCACCAAACCATAAATATTGAAAGAGCTTATCAATGCATATCATCAAAATTGGTAAAACACAAGTTCTAGAAATCATCAATTAGAAATCCAGAAAACATAAAGGGGGAGGCCTATCATAAATGGGAGCATGAAAACTCACCAACACATGTATCACAAACGGGATGCTATCCTATGGGTCGCTAGCCCATAGAGCCGGTGCAACAATTGGTACAACGGTACGCCCGAGGAACCTAAAACCCAAATAAGCCGGAACAATGACGTAGTACAACGGTACGCCAGATGAACCAAACTTCATAAAAAGACCATGGGTCGCTAGCCCATAAAAGTGAGACGATACTCCAAAGAACGGGGTACAATCCCTCATGCAGACTAAGAGACATCGCATATCGCTAGTCTAAACCACAAAATGATCATCATAGATCAATAAAAAGTGTAAATTACACTAAGCTAGTAAATAAATGAGTTTAGCTTTATGTCGCATAACCACTAGCTTAACTTAAATATTTACGAATAGATTGTAGATTTTCACTCAAAAATTATCACAAGATTTCAATCGAACAAGTCTAAGAAATAACCGACGAAGTAAATGCAAGCATTTCGTACCACTTGTTTTGCTAAGTCATTTAGTTGGATTTCTTGAACGAATGAAGTAAAGGTTTATATATACTAATAGATTGAAAAACGGATTAAAAATGAGCTTTTTATTAAAAGTAAATGTTGAAATCATTTTTGTGAAAGAGTTTGATTACTAGTATAGAAACCTTTGTATATAAGGTGAAAATCACACAAATCATGAAAAAACAATCTATTACCAAAAATTCACATATGACGACGTGAATTAAACCCATGAAAATTGATATCGAATCCATCGAATGGATATTCCTAAAAATCCGGAATGAATTCATCAAAGTCGATAATAAATGATAATAAATAACTGGATCAACAAAATCGATTCGAATGGAAATCTAGGCAAACTGGCTAAATTAAGCAGCGCCAGATGTCTAGTGGTTCTCTTAGACGTCTGAGCTGAAGGTCTGCAATTTTTCCAGATCACTCAGATGTTTGAGCCATAAGTCTGGAACATTTATTCCTTTCCTTAGACGTTTGAGTGTTTTGCCAAATGTTTGAGCTGAAGCTCAGGGCAAAATTTTCCTAGGCCATTGATGACCAATTCAATCGAAAGCGATCGGACGAGCAACAGAGACTAGGGATTTATGCCAAATGACAACCCAGCCCTATAGTTCTTCAATACACTCCAAACAACATGTCCAAACATCCTTAGTATGACTTTCATAGATTTTGACTTCAAAATTCCAGAAATGGAAAATTCACCAAACCAATTCAATCCAAAAGAAAATGAACATAAAATAGATGTTAGGAATTCATATAGAACAACCACTAAAGGTATAGACATAGATGTGAGTTCAAGACCTCACCTTTAACTCAAAAACAAGGAATGAGAAGCTCTAAAACAAAGCAAGACCAATTCCTCTTCACTACACCTCAAGAATGTTCAATCTATGATCAAATACAATGTTTTTCGTAAGTTAGGTTATAGGAATTTTTGAAAATTTAAGAGAGATTGAGATGGCGAAGATGAAGAGGATGCTTACCTAAGCTTCTCCTTGATTTCTAGAACTTGAATTTGAATTTTCTAAGAATCTAGTGTTTAGGAATTTCTAATTTCCCCTCTTTTCCCCCATTTTTCTCTTTAGCTTGAGTGTTAGGAAATGAGGAGTAGAATGAATAAAGAGTTGAGGATTTATGGTATTTGGTAGAGGAGTTTGGGTTAACTTGCTGGGTTAGTGGGCTAGAACACAACCCAAAGCCCAAATGAAAATACCAAAAATTCAATCAACTCCAAACATATCGATGTTTATACTTAAACAAGTTGTAAACATAGTTTTAAACTCAATGGAAGTGGTCTCGAGTCCGGATTCGACCATTTTCAAAAAGTCACATTTCGGACTTTAAATTCAAATAACGATGCTATATTTAAATATATAAATTGTAAAATATGCAGGTTGTTACAAGTAGTAAGTATATTCTATATTTCTATTTGTCGATATTAATTCAGTTCATTTGTATATATTATTTGATAAATATTTTATCAATTATAATAATTGTACAAACTTATCTTTATGGATTTTACGTAGAAGATGTTCTTACAATATTATAAAAGTTATATGTTACCATTTCATTTTTCTAATAAAGCTCCTATAGACTTTTATGTTTCTTAAAACCATAAAAGAAATAAAGAAAGCTTTCAATTTCTCTAATAGATGTTAAGACTTGCTTGTCTTGGCATTCTGACCTTGAATTTTCTTTACAAATCATATGCCTATAAGCGATGAATAACATGCTATTAGTTTCATTATGATAACCATAACCTTTGGTCTTTGTCCTAATCTTGTTTCGACCTTGAGTTCGCTCAACAAATCGAAATTAATTATTCACTCACACTCACCATTTCACAATGGCCTAAGTATATTATATGTAGCTTGAGTTTGCTTGGTAAATACATATAGTTATCTTACCTCATCCAGTTTATATATTAATAATACTACACATAATGTCCATAGCTTGAGTTTGCTTAACAACTAAAGAGTATGCAACCAATTTATTAGTATATTAATGGTAGAGAACAACAATTATATTAAAGATTCATATTCTCTAACATATTTAACTGAGTGATATCAAGTTATAAAATAACATATTTCTTATGAATATCGTCTTGATTCAAGTGTCGGACACTTCTAAAATCATGGTGTACGTACTATACGTATGTATTTATTCCCTAAGTATAATTAGGTTTCTAACCATTCCACCTTTTATTATACATCTATATTATATAAGTTTAATTCTTATATAGTTTATAATTCAATTAACTTATATAATAATCTATGTAATCTTATTTTCATTTTATTAATTTAAACTTATTTGTTTAATTTAATCAATTAATTTATATTTATTTTATTTTATTTTATTTATTTTAAATTTTTTTAATTGTATATGTGCACTATAACATTTATAGTTATACACATATATACACATATTATGTGTGCGTGTGCATATCTATTATTTTATTATTAATTAAAATTTAATTTATTTATGTAATTAAATTTTTTTTAATTAATTATAGTTCATTTCAAAAATTATATATATAACCTTAACTCTTAAGATAATGTTACATATATCAATACATGTATGTTATTTAATTTAATTAATTAACTTTTAATTAATTATTTAATTTATTACTAATCAATAATTTTCAATAATAATTATTTTATTTTCAAAATAATTTTAAAGGAATTTTATAACAATTATAAAATCATTACTTATTTAAAATTTAACCTTTTAAATTAAAAATACTATTTTTACTTTAACTTTAAAGTTTAATTTAATTTCAAAATAGACTTTGAAAATTAGCCTAAGGCCAAAATTAGTTTGGGCATTTATATTAGAGATAATCTTTGGGCTTGCCTTATTCTTTCGGGCCACGCCAATAGCTAGGTGGGGACAGAGTAAATTGATCACCCAAACCCAACTTTAGACGCTACTTTTCTAAATACCCGACTACATGGGCAAGCTTTAATAAGTTTGCCCCAATGCTGCTAATTTAGACTGCATAGACTATTTGGCTTTGATACCTATTAATGAATTTCTTCGTTAATCCGAAAAAGTGCAAAAAAGGGAACTTTGGCTAATGATCACATTTGGAGAGCCTAGATTCAACCTCAACGAGCATTAGCAAAAAGCAACATTTGGTCGAGTTAAGGCTTAAGAGGGGTGAAGAACAGGCTTAGGTCCATGAAGGAGTCATATGTATGGTCATTTGAGTCATATATACGTGAAGTTGATCCATGTAGATAATTGTACGCAAAAACAGTAATCAAGAATATGAGTACTTTCAGAATTCGATACAAGCTATGATTAAGAAATCACAAGTGCTTTGTAATTCAAAAATAAGCCATAACTCAAGAAATCTTATTCTTATTCCATGTAATGTTGAATGCACAAAGCCCTATGTGCAACAACCCTTTTGGCACTAAAATCCCAAAATTAATTTAAGGTTACAAAGTTTAAAATGTAAGAGATGAGAAAATTAATATTCTCCCCTTCTACTATTCCCCTAGGTCCATATTTGTAAGGTTAGAAATGTGGCCTGCACTATAGCTTGATTGCGACATCTATGTTCTTCGACACCATTAATGCCATATAGCGCTAAGCCTTGTTTGAAAATGAACTTCGACATTCTTCAGTGCTTAGTTAAACTTCAGAGGCATCCGACATCAACATAGCACATCATCAACTGGAAGTTATATCAGCATGAATCGATATTGACATGAGGCAGGATTGATATAGTGAAGCATTGATACAGAGTGACATTACTATGGAGTGACATTAGTATGAAATGGCATCATTTTGTACGATACCGGCTTTGGTAACTTTTGTGAATGTTGATGACTTTCAATATCAACATTGCATACATAGGCATGCGTTGTCTTGTAAAGGTTGATGAAATGAGCCATCAACGAAATACGACATTGATTGTCGGAGTTATCAATAGTAGGTGTCATTGATTCAGTTCCAGTAGAGTAGTACCGGTAGTAAGATGGCTTCGATAGTAATGACATGTGACATCAGTGTATAGCGGCCTTGATAACAGATGGCATCAATGATGAGCGATGTTAATAAAATGTGGTAATGTTGAGTTATGTCATCCATTTTATCTCCATATGTAAACGGAAGCATCGATAGAATGCGACACTAATAAGGTACGACACTAATGGCTCACAATATTGATTATGTTCATAATCATTGCTTCTTCGATGAGTTATAGTGCTGATTCCATCGAACAATGCCTAGTGACATAAAACTCGGCATTAATCTTCCGACTTTATAAATGGCATGCGACATTATTGGCGTTCAATATCTTTGGCTTTGTAAGCGACGTTGCATATGACCCTTTATTGATGAGATGCGACATTGTATGGCTCCAACATTATTCCATCTTCATACTTGTGGCATTGGTTCATCGTCATTCCTTTGGCACTAACTAGTGACGCGTTGTTATATCTATGTTGCATGCCATATGTCTTCGAGAATAATATTAGTAGTGACAGTTGCCCTCCTACTACAGAGGAAGCATTGACCTTTTAAATCAATAATCTCGGGAGTAACCTTGGCCACCTATTGGCATCCAATGCCAATCCAACCGTTCTTTTAAAATGAATCGATGGTGCTTGTTCATCTTCTTTCTTTTCCACAAATAATCGAGCGTCCTTTTCTTCTATTTTTACCTATAATTAAGAAGCTACAGCAAAACATCAAATTTTTCAAAGAAATCTAAAACTTTAATTCTCATGCGTTCGAATCAAAATTTAGGTATTACATTCGCTTTATAATGATTAATTTAATGAATTAATTTAGGTAATTTCGTATTGGAATTGCTGTTTGGGTTGGTTTGGGTTCCCTTAAATTTAGGTTGACATTTGGGTTCGAATATGAGGCCTCGATGCTAATATTGCTAACTAGGTTTAAAATTGGTTGTGATTTGAGGTTAAACTAGCATTGAATTTCTATGTCATACAAATGGATTTTAAGTTAAACAAAGTCGGTATGAAATGTGTTCTTAGTTTAATAGCGAAGAAGTTGATTTATTAGAACCATACCTGATAATGCTTTTCCCTATATCGATATTGATGCCATATGACATATTATAATGTTCGATAAAGATTCATTTTTTATGAGAACATTGATATTTTCGATATAGATACGATATTCAGTATTACCTGAGTTTTTTTACTATTCCATCATTCTAAACGTTGACATCGAGTTTTAGTAAAACTATGATGGAATTTTCATAACGTTAATTATGAAGTTGTAATGCGGTAATCCACCTGCTGTTATATGAAAATTTATACTAGTTAGATGTGACATTATTTATACAGTACAAATTACAGATGACGTTATTTATTTTCGACATTGACTTATGGGTGATACCATTAGCATACTCTTCAATATTATAATTGAGCCTCATTCGATATCGTTACCTATGACACTATTATTTCAGAACCTTATAATTTAATTAAACAATTAGTATATCATCGATCTATGTCATCGTTATTCATTAGTGTGGACAACCTTATTACTTCAACATTGATTATAACAACGACATTTACTATTGTTTGGTAATATAACCTACGGGACTATTGATGTTGCATTGTAGTTAGGATGCCTTCGAATTAACATATATTCAAATTTTATGCAATTCCCTATAATTTACATTGTTATCACAAATTTAATAGTTACTGTATCTTTGCTTTAAATTTTAACATTTGACCAGTCAATTAACACCTCGCTAGACTTTATATTTTAATATTCCAATATCACATCCTAAAGAATAGGTGAATCACTTGGATGCTTTTTAATAATAATCCATTTACCAAGCATTTCTTAAAACTTGAATTATATCATCTGACAAGAAAATGGAAGGTCGGAAAGAAATCAAGAAATCTATCAAAAAGATTAGCACAGGCCCTAAGGATTCACTTTCCACTAGTATGAAGGGGGACCACATCTTGAATCCATCACATATCAGCACTCAGGTTGAAGTTGACTCCATCTTGGAACAATTTGGAATTACCAGCATCGCATTTATTCCGACTGGCCCTTCAAACAACATTTATAATCTTTCGAAAGGGTAATTTGCTTTTACCTCGATATCTATCTGGCACATGAGATATCTTCCCTTTCTTAATTTTCTACTAAGATACTTGGAACGCTTGAACATTGCCCAATCCAGTTTTCCCCAAATTCGTATGCATATTTGACATACCTTGAAGTCTTGGCTCAGGAGGTAGGACTCCCTTCTCTTAATGTAGAGATTCTCCATTTAACAGATCGTCCCACTAAGATTGGTGAACAACAAATCATCCACCTTATCAGATCGATCCTCTCCCAAAAAGCTTAATCTCTGAAGGTGTTAATAAGACAAGAGGATGGGGGACATGGTTCTTATACATCAAATGTAACTCTAACATTATAGGGATATTATCTATTGCCATTAAGTATTTTTGTCTCTTATTACCCATATTTTTTTTGTTTTTTTTACTGATAAGTGTTTCCTTTCAGATCTTGCTTCCAAAAAGCTAAGTCCCACTGACCAAGAAACTGTGTAGTCCCTAACTCAAGTAGTAAAGAATACAGGGAACATGCTTAAATTGTTAACTTCAACAAAGCTCCTTCAGTATTCTATTATTTTGGATCACCACAAGATTTTGGGGGAACCTCTGATTGTTAACGGAAATGCTCAAGGAAAACTATTGTTGGTAATGGGAAAGCCAAGATCTTTTTTTTACTAATTCTCCAGTTAAACTCGAAACTTTTGATGAATTATCATTGCATCCTATGTTAGATCTTGTAGTGCTGTCTTATTAGCCTTTTCTTTTCAATTAAGGTTCATTTACCTTAGTAGTTGTCTCTACAAAGAAGGAGACCATAAGTGATGTTCCTAAAGAAAAGAAGAGTAAAGATGGTATACATCGGCTCAGGCCCTGAATCTCAATATTTCAAGGATATCATTACTAGCTTAAGTCTTTAAAGTGGAAACTAAGCTATGGTTCCATTGCTGCCAAAACTCCTAGCAAGAAGCCCAAGGTCGTAAGGATGCACATCGTTGTTGTTGTGGATGAAGAACCATTTGTGAATATTGATCCGAGCCATGATGTTTTGCATCTTAACTCCTCTAAGGAAAAAGTTCAACAACCAACCGAGCCAGGGCATTCTCAAGATTCATCCCTTCACATTTCTCTTTTAGACTCTCCTAAGGCTCTGAATCATTTATGCAAAAAGCTTGCTTTGATTCTTACTTCAGTGGATACACACTCTTCCAAGTCTCAATCCCCAACCCCTGTTAGCAATGTTGATGACCTTCTCTAATTGGTCGTCCAGTCTCTGTCTTTTAATGCTCTTAAGCCACCACAGTCCTTGTCTTATTCTGTGACGACCCGGAATTTTCAACAATTTAAATTGGAATAATTAATTGATTTTAAATATTTAAAAGTTAATTTTAAACTTGAATTCAAATATTATTATTATTTAGCAATTATGTTATTGGATTTAATAAACTGAAATTGGGTGAATTATTGAATCTTCAGTTTTAATCCTATTAAAAATAATTTGAAGGCTTATAAAATTTATAATGATGGTACTTAAGATAATAGAATGGTTGAAATTTAATTTAAAGGTGATTTGTTCAGTTTTAATAATACATCGTTTAACTCGATATTTAAAAATAGCCTTTCGAGGCACAGTCTTGGAATTCGACGAAATTAGTTCCATTGGATCCGTAATAGTTAGTTATTGTCGGATTTCAATTTTTGTAGCAATCGGAGTTGTCCTTTGACCCTGGCAGCTCAAAACGCTTAGGAACTATTTAATCGATTTAATTTAAAATTGTTCGTTCCATTGTGTTCAAAATGTAGGTAAAACATTATAATCACCTAGCGGCACTCCTTAAGAGGAGTTCGGAATTTTAAGAAGCAATTAACGAGGCACTTTGGAAGTTTTATAATATTATAAAATTTAAAGTCAACTAGGCAATGATATTTTTATTAACAAACACGCGTACTCAAGAAGCTTCTCCAAATCTATATTTCATCTTCGTTTTCCTCTCTAACTTTCATATGGAATAAAAAAAATCTTCAGAAAAAAAAAATTAAATTAAAAATGGCGACCTCCCTTTTGGAATCAGGCGATTCAAGCTCAAAACCCTAGCACTTTTCTGTCCCCTCGTTCAATCATAACCTCCAATCTTCCTTACCCCGCTTGTGTCGCGACCACGGTCTGGACGCGAACATTTTCGCGAACACATTTGAAATCGAAATCAAGATCTAGATCAAGATCTGAAATCAAGATCAAGATCAAAGTCGCCAGATAAAGACTGCACGCGAATACATTCGTGACTTCAAATCAAGATTGTTGGATCTATCGGTCGACACTACAGCCACCTTTGGAAACTTCCTCTCCAGATCTGATTCCTCCATCGATTTTGAGGCCTCCATCTCCTACCGCATGTCTGTAATCAGTTATGCCCTGCTGAACGCGTTGCTGCTTGGTAACTCACTCGAAGTTGAACCAACCCTAGAGTAAAAAGGGGTACATGACATCTTTCATGTTTGCAGATCCAACAATTTTAGTGCAAGTGAACCGGTCCCATGAAGTTCATGACATATCGAGCAGCTTAAGTCAAAATTAGTATCCCATAATGCAGCATGAAGGCTATCGTGGAAGTTTACTCATCCAGCCGTGCTTGAAACAGGTAACTCGGCCTTATTTCTTTAGCATAGGCAAGTGTTGAATAAAATGCTTAGTCAGTGGGAAAATTACCTTGTTATGGATACTGCTAACGAATGGTTTGCTGGCCTAAAACAAATTATAAAATAAAAATATGGGAATCACTGATTCAAATAGCTGTAAACTTTGCAATGCGTTTGAAGAATTGAATACTCATGTATCCTGTAGTTATTCTTATTTAAGCGAAATATGGGTCAAACTTATGAACTACGGCGGAGTTCACACTGTAAGTACTCATTCAGATGAATATTAGGTACAAATATATAAAGGTACTAGATAGAAACCGTCCATTCTTATGTCCTTCTTAGTGCTTTGAAGAAACTTGTTCTTATCTTGTTGTATGGAGGGGGAGAAACAAATGTCATTTTTAAAGGGGTTCAGAGTAGCAAAATTGCCTTATATAGTAGCATTCATTTAAAATAAGATTTTTAGTTTAAAATAATTCATTGGTTAGTCAAATTTATAAATGGGAATTTAATTGTTCGATTTGGTAAAATATTAATAAATCGTATAACTGTTTATATAAGGTTTAAATCTGAAGGAAACAAATCGAGATCGGATTTGGATTGCAAAATCAAAGGTGAGTTAATCTCACTCTCCTGGATTTTTATTTGAATTTAAGTGGTTAAATTTAAATAGTTGGTTGGATGATTGAATTGATTGGATGTGCACTGATGATCTAGTGACTTTGGTTTTTTGTTGGTTCTCGAGTTAATTGTTGCTTGACTCGAAGTATTCGAGTTTTAAATTGTTTTAAACTTAAATCATAAATAGGAAAATGTTTTCATTTTAATGTTAATAAGAACATAATGATTTGTGATTCATTAAATTAGTAGGGTAATTAAAATGGATAATTAATTAATTCAATTAATTAATGATTTTGGTTAATTAATTTGTAATTAAGGGTTTGAATTAATTAATGAAGGTTTAAATTAACTAGTCAAGTTTAATTAATTTAGAATAATCAATGGATGGATTGATTGGCAATTACTTAATGTAATTAATAAAGTATAATTACTTTATTTAATTAATTAAGAGATTGAATAAGATAATGAAATAAGGAGTAACTAATTTATTTCGGTAGTTGATTACAGGTTGAGATTAATCAAGAATGATTAATATTTATGGTTTAACTAATGATTAATTACTTAATGTAATTAATTTAGATCAGGATAAATTAAAAGGTTACTAGAAATCATTAATTTATATAATAAATGATGTAATTAAAAGTTGATAAATTAAGATTACTTAATCAGTAATAAGTGACTTATGAGAAATTAATTAATATAAGTAATTAAAGAGTAATGTAATTAATTATAGTTAATTAATTTGTGAAGTGATTAAAGATTACTTATTGATTTTGGTTAAGAATAATTAATATCATAAAATTAATTAAAGATAATAACTTGAATGTAATTGAAAGATAATTAATCCAGGGTGATTAATTAAGATGAATGATGAAGGGTTGATTAATTAATTGATTTGGAATTAATTTGTAACGACCCAGAATTTCTGTCATTTGAAATTCATATATTTAATTGATTTTTTAAATATTAACAAGTAAGATTTGTAAGTCGAATAAATTTTTATTTTCAATACCTAGATTAATTGGATAATTAAATCGATAGTTTAATATTTGAAATTACCGAAATAATTGAAAATTGGGTTTATTGTGATTAAAAATGATTTATAAAGTTGTATTAAATCATATTGGAGTTAGAATGATGTTATAGAACTTTTAAAATTGAATTAAAAGTTAATTTGTGGAAACTGATTATTTTAATATTTAATTGACGAGTTAAAATAGCCATTTTTGAAACACTCTCGGATTTCAACGAAACCAGTTTCATCGGATCCGTAATGTTTTATTATTGTATGGTTTTAAATTTCGTGCCAATCGGACTTATGGTTGGTCCGGGGCAAGCTAAAACGCGTAGAAATCGGTTTGAGTGAATTTTAAATTTAAATAATTCGATTCGAAAACCTATCTTCCAAATATGATCAAATTGGCTCCCGATATATATTACATTGCGTTCGGAATAGGGGTAAAACATTCTAAACGCCAGGCGGCACATTTTGTTTGAAGTTTGGAAAAAATTCGGATGAATAGTGTTTCGGAAAATTTCTATTTAAGGACCTAAATATTCACGATTGCAAACAAAACACCCCTAGGGTTTCAGCCGCCATTTTCAACATCAATGCCGATATTTTTTTTTTCCTTTCCTCTTTGATTTCTTCGAATTCGTCAACCAATTCAAAAAGTTATCAACTACAAAATTATAGAGGGCATCGAGCTCTATAAATCTAACGGTGGTGATCGTCTGAAACGCAAAGATGAAGGAGGAAACGGGGCGCGTTCGTTCGACCTTGGCTAGCATTTTTCATGGTTGAGAGGCAGCCGAGCTTCGCCCCGTTCACAGCGTTGATAGGGTAGGTGATGGGCTTCGAAAGGATGGTCGCTGATGGTTGTGAAGATGCTCGAATTGGTCGCGAGATTTAGGGTTTGGAGGTGGCTCTTATGGGTTCGGTCGCGTATTATACTGGGTTGGAGAAGAAAGCAAAAACGCGGCCATGATTTCATTAGTTTGAACGTGCGGCCCAGATAGAAGCTAGGTTAAATTTTGAAAATAAATGTAAATTAATATATATATTAAATTGTAAAATGTTTAAAACTCTGTAACTTGTTCATATGAGGTCGAAAAATGACGAAACGAATTGCGTTGGCTTCGTATTGACGAACACTACGCGATGGAGCTGGATTGGAGTTGATTGGAGATAGTGTGAATTTTGGGTAAAATTAAACGTTCATTTAATTTTATTCGAAATAAAACACTACAACTGTTATTTGAAGCAAGGTGAGAACTTCTCACTCAATCGAATTGTTTTGATTTAAATTTTAAATAATTAGATTTAAAATTGCTTGATTGTGTGGTTGAATGATAAATTATTATCTATTGTATTGAAATAGACCCTATACGCCGTATATTAAGCGGATGTTATTTATTAAACCCATATACCTCGATATTCCATCTTGAAGTGGAATTGGTATTATATATGTACTTGGAGTTGATTTTCCCGCATTATATAGCGGATGAGACCCTATTGCGCCGCATAATAGCGGATAATATTTTATAAAACCCATATACCGTGATATTCCGTATTGAAACGGGATTGGTATTGTGCTAACATTTGTGGATGCAGGGAAACCGATTGGAGGGATCCAATTGGATTCCTCACCCGTATTTGATTTATTTACAGATATTGTGATATATTCTGTTATCATAAGTTATATGATGTTTTGGACGCCGTGATTGTTATATTTAGTGTTGTTGCAGCATTGGGCCTATTTTTAGAGTTTTAAAAATGTTAAAGTAACGATTTTGAATTTAAAAGGATTTTCAAGTGATTTTTGAAAGTATACGTTTTATTGAATTTTAGAATTGATTCATTTTAAATAAATAAACGTTATAATTTTTATGTTATAAAAAATTATGATTTTTGTGAAATATAACTGAAATGTGATTTTTGAAATAAGTAGTAAATGATTTTATAAAATAGTTTACATTGAGATTTTTGAATTTATTATAAATGGTTTATATAAAAGATAAAAAAATTGATATTTATAAACTAAAATATTAGAATTTTAAAAACGAGTTTTTATAAGTGTTAAAATGAAGTATAAATGGATTTCATAAGTGGATGAATTTTATAGATGTATAAATTGTGAAGTTATAAAATGAATAGATTTTGTAAAATAAAAGATTTATAAGGAATTAACTTATAAATCGGATTTTGGCATTTAAATGAGATTTAAATAGAATTTGTAAATTAAGGGATTATAAGTTGAAGTTCTTTTTATAAAATTATATAGATGTGAATTTATAAACGTTGTTTTATAAA